>CM038671.1:31165943-32365943 GCA_021605145.1 Aegilops bicornis | reverse complement strand
CTTTGCAAACTCATCCCAAAGTAGTTTCTCTCGATTTTTCTCCATCACGACCCGTCGGGGTGCTCTCAACTTCCCGTCTTTCTTACGGTCCTCACTGTGCCATCGCATCAACTTGGCATGCTCTCCGCTTTACGAACAAAGCGTTTCAACCGTGGTATTATAGGAGCATACCACATCACCTTCGCAGAACCCTCTTCCCGGGAGGCTCGCCGTCAACATCACACAGGTCATCTCGTCGATCTTATACCACAATGCACCGCATACCGGGCATGCGTTCAAATCCTCGTACGCACCGCGATAGAGGATGCAATCATTAGGGCATGCATGTATCTTCTGCACCTCCAATCCTAGAGGGCATACAACCTTCTTTGTTGCGTATGTACTGTCGGGCAATTCATTATCCTTTGGAAGCTTCTTCTTCAATATTTTCAGTAGCTTCTCAAATCCTTATCAGCACAACATTCTCTGCCTTCCATCGCATCAATTCCAAAGACGGTACCGAGCTTTGTGTTGCCATCTTCGCAATTGGGGTACAACCCTTTTGTGATCCTCTAACATGCGATCGAACTTCAGCTTCTCCTTTTGACTTTCGCATTGCGTCCTTGCACCGACAATGACCCAACGGAGATCATCATCATCGGGCACATCGTCTGGTTCCTCTTGATGTTCAGCAGCTTCGCGTGCAGCACCATCGCACATCGTCTGCTTTCCTCTTGATGTTCAAGAGCATCACCGTATTCAGGGGGCACATAGTTGTCATCGTACTCTTCTTCTTCGTAGTCTTCCATCATAACCCCTATTTCTCCGTGCCTCGTCCAAACATTATAGTGTGGCATGAAACCCTTGTAAAGTAGGTGGGTGTGAAGGATTTTCCGGTTAGAGTAAGACTTCGTATTCCCACATATAGGGCATGGACAACACATAAAACCATTCTGCTTGTTTGCCTCAGCCACTTCGAGAAAATCATGCACGCCCTTAGTGTACTCGGAGGTGTGTCTGTCACCGTACATCCATTGCCAGTTCATCTGCGTGCATTATATATAATTAAGTGTGTCAAAAATCATTACAGAGCATCATGAATAGATAATTAAGTGACAAATTAATAGAAGTTCATCATCACATAAAAACCAAAGTACATACATAGTTCTCATCTAACAACATAAAGCTCTGCAGAGCATCTAAATTAATTAAACCATACATTGAAACTATGTAAAACATTTCAATGCGAAAACAAATGCGATCATAATCGCAACCAAGGTAACAACTGATCCAACGGCATAATGATACCAAGCCTCGGTATGAATGACATATTTTCTAATCTTTCTAATCTTCAAGCGCATTGCATCCATCTTGATCTTGTGATCATCGACGATGTCCGCAACATGCAACTCCAATATCATCTTCTCCTCCTCAAGTTTTTTTATTTTTTCCTTCAAGAAATTGTTTTCTTCTTCAACTAAAATTTAACTTCTCGACAATAGGGTCGGTTGGAATTTCCGGTTCAACAACCTCCTAGATAAATAAGATCTATGTCACGTTGGTCGGCATAATTTTCATAAACAATAAATGAACCAATAGTTATGAAAAGATAATATATACCACATCCGAATCATAGACAGGACGAGGGCCGACGGGGCGGATACCAAAACCATCGCACTATATAAGATGCAATAATAAAAGTAAGAAAATAATACAAGTATCTATCTAAACATACAAGTAAGAATATTTTTCCTTTCAGAAATAAGATAAGAACAAGAGGCTCACCACGGTGGTGCCGGCGATGAGATCGGCCCGGGTGATCGACGGCGATGAAGACGGGGACGGGGCGTGACGGACCGCTAAACCTAGATAAATATTGAGGAAAATGGAGCTTGGCGGTCAAGCTTGGAGAGGAGAAACCTTAAGTAGTGTGGCTCGGGCATTCCATCGAACACCTTGTGTGCATAGGAGGTGAGCTAGAGCACCACCAAGCCCTCTCCCCTCGGCGGAAAAAAACAGAGCGGTGTGCTCTGCTCTTGCGCGAGGGGCTATATATAGGCACCACCATTAGCCCCGGTTGGTGGCATGAACCGGGACTAAAGGGAACCTTTGGTCCCGGTTCAAGCCACCAACCGGGACCAATAGTGGTGGGCCAGGAGCCAGGCCCATTGGTCCCGGTTCGTCCCACCAACCGGGACCAAAGGTCCGGACGAACCGGGACCAATGGCCCACGTGGCCCGGCCGGCCCCCTGGGCTCACGAACCGGGGCAAATAGCTCCATTGGTCCCGGTTCTGGATTGAACCGGGACTAATGGGCTGAACCGGCCTAGGCCATTGCCCCCTTTTCTACTAGTGTGTGTGTGTGTGCTTGTGTGTGCATGATGAGTTAGCTTAGGCCATGGTTCATTTTCTGTTGTTGTGTGTGTGCCGAGTTGGCTAAGGCCACGGTTCTTTCTTTGATGCAGCAGCAGTTCGGTTATAAAAGGCAGCGACAGTCAAGAAAAAACTGGAGAATGGGGAGGACAAGAATCCAGCAAGGGAGAAGGGCAAAAAGAAAGCCGGTGATCAAGGTACATGTCTGATTCTTGCTGTGTCTTCATGATAACTTCTCAACTAGGACCATTAATGTTGTCGCCGCTTGAGGAGCCATTGTGTTTCTGTAAAAATAGGTGATATATTTTGCAAGGTATTTTCTGCTCGGCGCTTATGTGTTATTAAGAAAATAGGGTAGGTTTGGGTTCTTCTGCGATTAACTACATATAAAGGGGTTCGTCTTCATCCATACACGCACGCCATCGGATGTGTTTGTGCATTGTTCGATTAGCTTCCCTTATTTCTAGCACGCAAAACAGTGGATTCACAAACACAAAAATCTCTCTCTATCTCTGTATGTGTGGACGTAGCAGGCAGAGGGCAACAGTTAGGGAAAAAAATTAATGGTTTATGTGTTCTAATAAATATTTGTTGTTTCTATTGGTGTTTCAATTGTCACAGGGTTTGAAAATTCAGCAGTTATCCCTTCCATGAAAAAAGAGTTAATTTCGAGTGTGATAGCAGTCCCTGAGAAAAAATTGGCTACCCAGAAAAACAGGAAGTTAACATCATAATTTACAACGGTTAACTTTACAAATGTATACCAGTTCGGGGTCTACAGCAGTTAGTTTTTTTACAAGAACCCGTGTAGACGTTAGCTGAGTAGATTTTATAAGTTAACTTTTACCAAAAAGTGCAGTTAACAAAACGACATGTTTTTTAAAATGCGAGTTAATTTTGAAGTTAACTTTTACAATTTACAGTAGTTAAAATCACATTTTGCAACCGTTTTCACAAAAAAGATCAAAATAATGCATGCAGATAAAGTACAGTTGACTTGCATCCGAAAGGTAGACTGATGGGAAGATTTTGCAAAAACTTGATATAAAAAATTAGCAGTTAGCTTGCAAGGTACACAAACATTTTGGTCATAACCGGGATGCATCGCAGTTTGCTAAAGAAATCTAATTTCTAGTGCTCATAACTCCTTCCGTGTCTGTTTGATCTTATTGAGAGTACAAGTGACTGATTAATTATAGCCATTGCGTACTCTTTTCTCATCATTTTATCATCTGGTGGTGTTGAACCAGTGACCGTGTTCAAGGTGCTGCATTATGATGCTCCTGCTTCATCTTTTGTGTCTGTTTCGTCTTCCCGGGAATAAAATTGAGTCATTTTTAGTGTGTTTCTTATTGTTCTAGTCATCAGTTTATCATTTCGCATGTTCAACCATCAAATAGTGTCGTTCAGAAATGTAGAAACTATAGATAGTGACATATTCTATTTTATACTTTTTCGGACTTCTAAGAAAACAAGCAATTAGAGTGAAAAGAAGAACTTAGAAAAGAAGTAGAGTGCCTCAGAGCTGATTTGCAACAAGGTAGAGAGATGGATCATGCTCAATCTATTGCTTAACTGAATACCTTGACCACTGAACTATCCACTTACAATGAACAAGCTAGAAAATGTTTGATAAACTGAATGTTTGAGAGTTAAAGTGGTTCTTTTAGGTTTGTGCTTTCAGTAAATTTGGTTTATTTTCATGTCACTACTTGGCTTATTACTATCCTTTTGTTCTGAAAAGACTTATCATTATGCTTGTTCTCAAGAAACAGAGACCACTGCTCAATGAGCTCTTGCCCCCATGCTGCCAAATTGCGTGATCCACGGTCTTGCGATTTGCCAATGCTCAGTTTCATGGAGCAGTTAGTTTCAGGGACTGGCTGCAGTTATCTTGCATCCAAAAAAATTAAGTGATGTACAAAAAATATTTTTAATCCCCTGCTTGCGTGAGGTACAAAAATTAGCAATCTAATGAGAGGGTTCAGTTTGTTTGCCAAGCCCCTGCTTGCATGAGGTACAAAAAATATTTTTAATCCTCAAGATTAACTCGGTGTTAATCGCCGCAATCCTCGGCAGTTTGCTATTTTACTCCCGGCCGTTAGCTTGAACCGCAAAAACAAAAAAAGTATTTTCAATCCTCGACGCTTAACTATTGCGCCTCGACAATTAGCTATTCCATTCCGATAGTTAACTTGACCAGGAAAATAGAAAAAATAATTAAAAACAAAAAAAGCAAAAAGAGTATTATCAGCCATTGCAGTTAGCTTGCTCATCGCGTGCAGTTAGGTATTTCATACCCACAGTTAGTGTGACACAATCAAAAAGAAAAAATTCAGTCCCGCAGATTAACTTGGTGCTAATTTGTGATTCCTGGCGATTAGCTATTTCACTCCGGAAGTTAACTTTACCGATGATAAAAGTATAGAAGAAAAAACAATTTTCTTTAGTCTCAGCAGCTAGCTTGTCAAGATATGTCGATTAGCTATTCCGCGTCAGCAGTTAGCGTGTATTGTAGCAATTCGCGCAAAAAATGTCGAAAATGATGTTGGTTTTTTGAAAACTGCTCTTAAACTGTAGCAAATCCGAAAACATGTTATATATGACAAAGTTCGGGCTAATCGGTACCTTTCTAATGGTATATCATATGCATCATTCCGACAAAAACTTTGAAAATTCCTTTCACAAAAACATTGAAAACTCGTTCGATGGATTTTCAGTTTTTTGAATTTTATTAAAAAACTGGATCGATTTTGGGAAAACGACCAAAATGAGTTTTTTGCTCCTTCTCAATAGCTCTCCAAAGGTATATGAGTTGCATCAATCCGATTAGCGGTTAAATAATTACGACCCCAAAATAGTGCAAAAAATGATGCCAGAAAAAATCCGCCCGACAGTTAACTAGTATAGTTCGCACAGTTAGCTGTCTATCCTCGCGCAGTTAGGAACGGGTTGCAGAATAGCTCGGATGGAGGGATTAAACTTGTTCAAAAATTGAAGCCGCCAAACCTACAATTCATAAGTTTGATGGCTGGAAGGAGATGATAGGGGATATTAAGAGCATCTCTAACTAACTCACACTCCCATCCGTCTAGGCGGACAGTCTGGGCAGTGCCCGATCCGAAAAACCACACCCAATCGGACCGTCAAACCGAGCCCAAATGTTCGAGCTGTCCGACATCCCACAAACGCAACCCATACACGGGGAGGATTTGGTGCAATTCGGGCACGCCCGGATGCTTCCGGCACGTTGGACCAACCAAGGATGGCCCACTTTAACCCCACATCATCCCTACTCGGAGCAAACCCTAGCCCTCAATCTAAACTGCTACGCTCCCTTCCAGTGCAGTCCCATCTCCTTCGCTCTAGTCATGTCTAGTCCCTGCTGTCCCGCACCACCATGGACGGCCCTGGCAGTGGATTAGGATCTGAACCCGATCCCATTGATTGGGATGCTCTTGCGGCAGAGGTTCGAGCTTTGCACCATCGGATAAGGAGCTTTCCCTTTGTGTTGCCCTCCGCCCCTAACGACCCTTGTGCAACTTCGGTGTCTCACTGCAAGCCCGCACTCCTGGGCGCGCTGCGTGCTTGTGCCGTGTCCTCCAAGCCTGTGGAGGCTCCTAGAGTTCGAGGAGCAGGCTGCTCAGAGCGCCAGGCAAAAGGCCGGGGACAACAAGCCGCCGCCAATGCTCGTCACCTCACCGCAGAGTAGGCATACACCGCCCGCCGCCTCGGCTAGCTCACTTGCTCCTTCTCATCCACATCCGTTACCAGCTCCTCCGACGACCCCCCTAGACGAAGACCCCTACGAGATCTTCGCCATGGTCTACCACCGACCGGAGACGACATGGGGAAGGGCAAGGTAAAGCAGTGAATCTTCTCCTTTCCTAGTAAAATTTGTAGTATATGTTTGTAGTAGATGAATCTAGTGATGAGCTATGTGATGAAATAGTCATCCCTTTTGGTTGTCCGACACAATGTATGACAAACTCCTCTAAATTTGTGTATGATTTCCGTTTGTACGTGATCGACGTTGCATGGATTTTAGGGTTGAGAAATGAGGGGACGGCTGCAAACATGGCCAAATGAGGGGTGACCCATGCTGTCCGCAGAGGCATCTGTAGACATACAGGGGGTCAATTAGCCAACCGTGGTTGGGGATGCTCTTAGATCAGTCTATACCTTTAACAAGGGCACGACACATGCATGTGGACATTGCTTGATCAATCTAGAGAGTCGAGATCATGGATTTTCACCCAAAATATGCAAATTGGCATTGACACTGCCTAAGAGCATGCTACTAACCCACGATAAGTCGATGACTCACCATCTAGATCCCAACGTAACTCACCTACTTTCGTTGTTTTCCCCAGTGGCGTGGGTGGGAGAAGATTAGGGCTTGTTGTCGCGCTATCATGCCACTCGCCACTGTTCTGAGCAGCTTAGAGCTGGCGCCGCCATCTTTACCCTGGGCTGCCGCCCGGATTTTCTGCGTCCTCTGATTCACACTGTGTGGCTTGCCAGGGGACGCCTTTGGAAGCCACGACCGGGAATAGAGGAAAGTGATAGGTGGCGACTCGCTAGGTTTTCTAGGAAGGAGTGACACAGGGAGTAGTTCCATAGACTTATCGAGTTTTTGGTGTACGACGGATTTGTTTTATGATGAGTTCAAAAAATATGATGAACTCCACCCATGAGTTGATTATAATCCTGGTTGGCTCGATTGTGATCATGTTGGACAGAAAGTCTCAGGCATGTTGCAGTTGACTAAATACGTGGCAGTGGGATGAAAAACATGTCTTGTGCGTTGCTCCTATGGCTCACTGGGCGACCTATGCCGCCAACCCAACTACCTCCTTCTCCGCTCTCCTTCCTTGCCGCCAGTTGGCCGGACCGCTGCAGCAGCGGAGACTCACACTACCTCCGTCTTCCCTCCCCTGCTCCTCTGGCGTGCTTCTTCTCCCGCAATCGGCGATGCGGCGTGGATCTTGCCCCAGCAGAAAACTCCCTATCTCGTTCGACCGGGGCCTTCCCTGGTGGCAGCGCGGCCCAGGCGGACGTGTGGGTGGTGCGGGGTGACACCGTCAAGTTCTTGGAGGTGCCGCTCCTCACAGGGGTGCGTTTGGGTCGGCAGTCATGGATCGGGTTCCCGGCTGTCGCTAGATCCTGGATCTGCCATATCCTTCGAGCACCTAATCTGCATCGGTGGTTTCCATATGCGCATGGCCCTCCCCTCACTGGTTTCCCTTGTGGCTGCTCCGCTGGGTGCCCGACTACCTACATGTATGCTTGTTTTGTCTTTGTTGTTTGGCTGCAAGTTGCAAGCTTGGGGACGAAGTGGATGGCGGAATTGCGCTAGTGCAGTAGCAGGAGCAGCCGGCTGTGTGCTTGCGGCGGCCACCTTGTGGGCAGTTGGTGAGGTTCGATCTCTACGATATTCGGAGTGATGGCTCCGGAAGGTGGGCACAATGACACCATTTGGGCGGGTGCCATTGTACGAGTGCTCGTGTGTTGCCTCGGCCTTTGGGTGGCAAGGTGGCTCACTCGGAAGGCTTCTGTTGTGTGGGTGTTGTCTTAGCTGCCACCTCGCCCGATTTTGGGTGTTGTCTGCTTCTCTCCTTGTCTAGTCATGGCTGATGGACTTGGGCGGTGGGGGTCGTGTCCCGAGCGAAAGCTCTGCCCGACTGTGTCGATGCCGGTGACGGTGATAACGACACTTTTGTGCATCATTTTCCTCCTTGGAGGTGTCATCTTGGGTGGCTTCCCCCATCATGGGCTCTAGTTGAAAACCCTTGGTCTGGCATTTGCCCGACCCGGGGTGGTGGCGGCATTGTGGCATCATTCCCTCCTTGGAGGCTTCTTCTCGTCAGCAAGGTCCTATTTTATTGGTCGCCAGGGGTGGGTTTCAAGGGCGGCAACTTCTTCTCTTCGTGTTGACGGTTCCATGCTGGTGGTGCTCTAAAGAGGAACTAGGTTTGACAAGGTGGTTGTGCTTGAAGGTTTGCCTTGAGGTCCTGGCGCCAGTTTCCATCTACACACTACTAGAGAAAACCTTATATACAGAATCTTAGCAGCAGTGCGGTACAGGAAGAGGCACTACTGCTAATTATCGAGTGACTTGTGCTAGAAAGTAGGCATATCGAGTGCCGGGAGTTGCTGGGAAACGGCATTCCGGCAAACATAGATATTTTTTTTATGTCCTTTCTCTTTTTTTATAGTTTTAGAATTAAACGAGGAGACTTAATCATTGGAAACATGTCGAACAACGAAGAAACCGGGCCTTCTGACCAAGATGCAGACGATATGGATTATAAGGGTGAACAACAGTACCTCGACTTTTTGTCTGCTAAGCACAGTCAAGGTTTGCAGGTCGACCTCGATGATGGTACTAACGCCGACTTCGACACCGACGGCGCCGGCACCGATGGCGCTGCCGAGACCGGCGGGGAAGGTACCGACGCCGATGCCGCTACCGAAAAGAAGAAGCAGAAGAAGCAGAGGATACGAAAACCTAACAAACTCGACATTGGACGACTGGTGACCACAAAGATGGCACCTGGCAAGTTTGAGCCATTAGAGCCGGAAGAACCTCGCAAGTGCTATGGGAGCCAAGTAGGATGCATCCTACATGAATGCGCGAGCATCAACGATGATGACTTAAGGAGTAAAGAACATTTGAGGCAGTTGCTCCTGACGAAGTTGCACAAGAGATTCAAGTTCCCCGACCGGGATGGTAGCATAGAAAAACCATGGGATGATCCGAAGATGAAAAAGATTAACAATCACGCCATGGGCATGTTCAACAATGATTTGGCCTCCTGGAAAGGGAGGGTGAAACAAGCTATTGAGGCTGAGGAACCCCTGCCCAAGATTCTGGAGGAAAATCCGACACTTGCGAAAGAGGAGTTCAAAAAGTTCAAGGACACTTTCGCTACCAGGGCAGCCAAGGCTAAGGCTGCGAAATTCAAGAGCCTTCAGCAAAGGAACACGGGGAAGCATTGCCTCGGAGGCCGTGGCTACCTCGGTAAAAGGCCCATATGGGATAAGGAGGACACGAAACGTGAAGCCGCGGGTCTCCTGCACTTTGCGAAAGTTCACCAACCCCTTGGAGCGTGACTTCCAGGGCCCGCTACAAGTGGGACAAGGAATAGAAGGTTTTTTACACAGACCAGATCACGAGGAGATTGATTAGAATACTGGTAATTATTCTTTTACCACCTTACATTTAGCTCCAGATCAAGTCGACTACACATTCGTACACGGTGCACGTTCCTTCTGCAGGTGAAGCAACACCAGCTTGCAGCCGAAAGCCCTACTTCGCTGATGAGGCCCAAGTGGGACACCCCTCTCAACCGGGCCTTGAACGAACTTAAGGGGCTCCCTTTGGGCCAGCGGCCGCAATATGGACGTGTGCACGGCGCCGGAGACGGCGCCACGCGAAAGGTGTTTTACAACGAGGGCCCGGAGGCCAAGAAGCAGAAAAAGAAGTTTAGTCAGGCGGATATCGACGAGAAGGTGAAGCTTGCGTTCGAGAAAAAAGTAGCTGAGGACGCGAAGAAAGCAGCCGAGGAGAAAAATGAGTTGCTACAGCAGGTTGTTAATGCAGCTGTAAATGCCTGCAGAAATGATTTCGCTACTAAATTGGTCCCGACTATCATCAACTGGACAAAGACGGTACATGATTTCCCCATGCCCAGTTTCGTCGCGATCAACTCCGTGAACAACACCACCGCACCATCACCTGCTCACGCAACCGAGCCTGCTCTCGCATCCGCACCCGCACCGGCACCCACTCATAGAAGCCCGTCCTCAGTCTCCGGCGCGCTAGGTGGGCCTTCGTCTTTGGCTGAGCTCGACGCCCTCATGGTAATTATATGTCGCACCAACATATATATCTATAATATTCCATTTTTGTTGCCTTTCGGATGTTTTACGCCGCAGACATGTGTTTGCAGGCCGACGAAACCCCGTGCACCATACTCTACTTGATCAAAGGCCAGAAGGTGGACGTGGAAAAGGGGGTGATAACGAAGCCCTTGTAACTCACGTTCCACAGCCAGCCGATGCCCGCTGGGCACTTAAGGATTACCTTGTTGAGTGTGAAATCGGGGCACGAGGATTTGCCTCCTCCAGTACGGCTAGGGTGAGAGGACGACGAGACCCCGCTGCGGATTGCAATCTGCAATGGTTGGGTGCTGCTATGGCAGAAGAATCTTCTTCGTCTGGAGCCCGCCGAGAGCACACCAATAACCACACAATCAACAAGCATGTATGGAGACCACCACCCCGCCTACACAATTACCAGCTCCTGTAGTGCCGGGTGAGAGCGGCGGACGACGTGATGAAGGGGGTCCAAGAGTGGCTGATGTAATCGGCCCCATAGAACAAAGAACGGATGATGCGATGGAGGAGACAGAGGACCCAATGAGTTTCCTCAATACAGGCGCCTATGACGGTGACTTAGATATGATGATTCATCCATATGACGAATCGGGCTATCAGCATGCTGATGAGGATATGGATGATCTGCCCGGGCAGGAACGTCCTAGCAGGGACTGCAAGAAGTCTCTTTTCATGAAATCCTCACAGGACACGCCTTAAGATGCTGCCTCAACACAGGATCAACTAGCCGGGGGTCGTACAGTGCTTAGCCCGGCAACACTTGGGCATGGGTTAAGGAAGGCTCTGGAAGGTGTGCCCAAGAAAAAGGAGAGGAAAAGACCGGGGAAGATAGGCTCAGCTGCCTACAAACAAGCCAGAGCACATAGCAGCCAGACGGTGGATTTTGAAGAGCATGTACCTGTCAAAGGTGCGGCCATGTTCCATGTCTCGGGCGAGCCAATGCTACCGCCAAAACCGCTGGAGGCACTATCAGGGGATCTCCATGTGCTGTCGACTGAGAAAAGCCTACTAGCCTCGAAGGATCCAGGATATCTGACATACGCGGCTCGTGTGCCTGAGGGGAAGTGCTACGTCGACAGACGGCCTGTGGAGGTGTTCTTCCTGCGGTTTGACCATATCTTCGAGATGTTTCTGACAAGGCGGCTCGATTTTACAATCGTCCGCCTTTTTGCGCTACATATGAGGTCCGTCATGAAGAGAGAAGAAGTCTCGCAAATCTGCGTGGCGGATCTGTACTACATGCACGAGTACTTCTTGAGTCTCGATGACTTTGCACGTGAAACTGCTAGGGAGTACCTCCAAATCTTCATGGTATAGAATAAGGACCAGGAAATTGTCCTCCTGCCTTATCATCCAAAGTAAGTTAGTTCTGGACAACCCATTCATACATTTCAATCATTCCTTCTCGCTCACATGGAGAATAATTTGAGGTGTTTTTTCCTCGCAGCAACGGGCGCGCCGTCCTTATCGTTCTTTACACGCGAGTCTCCCACGCCGTGTATTTCGACCCTACCAGAAACTACGAGAAGAAGGACTACACCCACATAATGAATATTCTAGATGATGCTCTCCAAGGCTTCAGCATTAGGGGTGGCCACCTGCAGATCAGGAAACAAAGGAACAAGAAGTTGGGTTTCTCGCATAAAACTAAGTTGATTATACCTCCTCCATCTCATGATTGAGTTCAGCACGGATCACCAAAAGCTTCGCATGACAAGCAGAAACGATGATCATATCCGCAAGTTGGTAGAATCTCATGGAGAAGCGGATTATAAACTTAGAGATGACTTCTTTCGCATCCAGAGGGACATTGCGACGATCATCATGAAAGAAGTCGTCGATGAGAAGGGGATGTTCCACCACAGCCCTATATCGCTAGCTGACGTCCGAACTCGCATAGGCATGCAACGTCATGACCTCACGCCATTCAAGAAGCTAGGGTCCATCCTTGATGATATGGAAGGATGGAACTTCTAGTGATTTACAATGCCGATGATGATGATATGTGTCGGTTGAACTTGTATACTTTCTGTAGCGATGAAACTTTGTGATGTCCACGGTCCCTACTGAACTTGCGTAACACTACTTTGTTAGTTTGGGTACGATGACCTGCATACCTCTAATTAATTAGTTTGCGTACTATATGTTGCATCTAGTTGCTAACCATTTCTTTTTCGTGTTGCTCTAGTATATTTTGATGCATATGATTGTACATTCTCTTGATGAAGATGCATCTCTAACAGGTACCTAGATTCTTGATGGCGAAGAAGCAGTGCTATGTCGTGTACAAAGGGAAGGTTCCAGGAGTGTACGACGAGTGGCCTGAGTGTCAGGCGCAAGTGGATGGGGTCTCGGGCGCCAGCCATGAATGCTTCAAAGCAGACAAGAAGCAGAAGCTAGTTACTTGAGGTTCACGCTAGCGCGAGAGAGGACTCGTAACCGCGGCCTCATGTATTGCATAGTTCCGCTCTCACTCATAGTGATAGCTCTTCTCGTGTATATTATTGTTTAGATGGATGATGATGTAGTTGCAAGTATTCGAGACTTGTATCGCTATTTTCGAGATGATGACGAGATACCACTTTGTGTTGGATGATGATTATGATGATGACATGATTTGATGAGACTATTTGTATGTATATGCTATGATTACATTTCTATGTGTATGATATGCTAGGGATTATTGTATAAAGCTCTAAACAAAATTCAGCAGCACAAAATATGGAGCAGAATTTTTTTTTCAGAAACTAATAACAGTAGCGTGGGGTATGGCTTTAGCAGCAGCGAGTACTTAGCAGTAGAGCTGTCTGTTCAAGGGCGCTACAGCTATTAGCAGCAACGCGTGTTGGAGACCGACGCTGCTGCTATCCCTCAATAGCAGTAGCGCGGGTCAAACCGCGCTACTGATAAGAGTTAGCTATGGCGCCGTATCAGTAGTGCGGCCACCCGCGTTACTACTAGGCATTTAATCCGCACTACAGTTAGGCTTTTCCTTAGTAGTTACACTCTAGGGTAGTGAGCATTCCCATCATCCGACGGTGAGGCACCCTTTGAGTTGGGGCAAGGGAGTAGGGGTTCCTTTTGGCGATGGAACTGGAGGGCGTTGTGGCGCCGGGCGCCCAGGCGATGCTAATGACATGGTTGCCATTGACGGCTGGCCCCATTCTCAAAAATTGGCATCGTTCGTACCGTCAATCCTTCAATCATGGTTGAGGGTTCCAATGTCTTACTGGTTTTGTTGCTGCTCGTGAGCACCATTGTATCTTACCGGTGTTTTTTTGTTGTTGCGCGTGTTGTGTTGTGTTGCATCGTTGGTTGTAAGGGTCTGATCAATTTAAAGCTAGGCACCTGACTTTTCTCTAAAAAATATATGTGGGAGTGCGTTAGCCATGAATGAAATAGTTAATTGGTCATATACATGTTTTAGTTTTCTATTTGGTGGGATGTGTGCAATTGACAGAATACGTGTAGTGTGGTTGTCCATGAATGGATTAGTTGATTGTGTGCTCGGGACAGGTGTCAGAAAAGATAACAACAAATAATACCACTCTTGTGAAGAGTTGATCACTGTGAGGTACTCCCTCCGTTCGGAATTACTTGTCATAGAAATGGATGTATCTAGATATTTTTTAATTCTAGATACATCCATTTCTGCGATAAGTAATTTGAAACGGAGGGAATAGCTCTGTAGTGTATAGAGTTTTCAATAACAAAACCATGAAGAATATCAGTGCATCAAGGCTTAAAAAGTTGCGACACAAAAAAGTTTGGTACAAACAATGGTTTATTGATGTTTTCTTTCGCATGAATCAGATCGATCCATAGTGCACATGTGTACTAATTGGCCCGATCTTACACGCCTGAACGTCTTGAGCACAAGAATACTTTCTATCCATCCAGAAATAAGAGACGGATGGATGTACAAGCCTCCTCAGAGCTCAGTGATTCTGGGCCGTTGAATCAGTTCCCTTGATGCGTTTTCGTTCGTTGGATCGAGAGGTGGGAGGATCTGGGCCGTCGGATCTGGAAGAAACACTGCTGGAATGAATAGTAACGGCAACATATTGTAAATACCATGCCCTCACCAGGGCATTTTGGTAATTTCGCGTGGTGGGGTCTAAAAGGGCCGGCTCCCTGGTGAACCCTAGCCTCCTCCTCTCCCCGCACTCGCGCCCCCTCCCTCGCCCGCCCCGCCCCTCTCGCCCGCCTTTCCCCGCCCCGCCGCCTCGCCCACCCGCCCGCCCGTCCGCCTCGCCCATCCGCTGCGTCTTCTCTCCCCTTCCCAGCCGCTCGCCCCGCCGCATCGCCGCCGCCTCCTCCTGCGGTCGCTCGTCCCTCCTCCTCCACCCAACCCCTAACCCTAGCAGCTCCCGCCGTCGCCGCCGTCTACTTCGCCCAGCCTGCCGGACCGCCTCCGTCCACTTCCCCGGCGTCGTCGCGGTCGTCCTCGCCTGCACACGGCAAGAGGAGCGCCCCCACCCTCTCCTCTCCTCCTCCCCTCATCACGAGCCAGGACAGGGAGGGCCACCGTGGCCGGGCAGGTCAGGCGGCGCGTCCAGATCACCGAGGAGCCGCCCGCAAGGTCGGCCATGGCGCAACCGAGCAGAGCAGGTGAGGAGGGAGACGCTGGTTCCTCTTTCCCGCTGCTTGCTTCGTCGCCGGCGCGGCTCCGATGGACTCTGGCGGCTCCTCTCTGTCTCCTTCCTCGCCCCCACACGCGGCTCCACTTCCCGCTGGCCATGGGGCTGGCCGGCAGCAGCGCCTCCCTCCCTGCCGCTGCCAGTCCCGGCGCCGCCGACGGGTCCATAGGCAGGTAGCCCCACCACTCCTTCCTCCTCCCCCTTCCTTCACCACGCCCTCCCTTGTTGCATCCTCTATCCGTTTAATTTCTGTTTTCCTGACTCTTGTGTCGGACGAGTGGTTGCTGTGGTAGATTGGGTGCGACTATTTCTGGATGAGTAGTAGTTGCCGCGTGATTTTCCCCGTGCGTGTTCGAGTTCACATCTGATGGGATTTTGCCTGATAGGTGCCTGTGGTAATGCTTGCAGGGGCAAATATTGGTAACTCGTAGTTTAACTTTTTTCAGATGAGCTAATGTACTGCATGTTAGCAGCAGTGAAAAATGTTACACTGACGATATATATTTAATCTGCACTGCCTTGACCTGAAATCGTCAAAGCTTATAGCAGTAGCGTGCAGTTTGAGGGCAGCAGGAGCTTCGCCTTGGTTGTACTGCCCAGATTGGTTGACACATTGGTTAATTGTCCATGTGTACAATCCTGTTGATTGTGGAGCAGTAAGGAACATCAGGGAATTTTTATGACCTGGACTTATCATGTGTGAATAAAATTAGGAACAGTACAATACATGTTCTTCAGGCCTTGTTGATCAACAAAATTACCAAAAAAGTTGATACACATGTTGATCTGTAGGTTTATTCGTACATGGTACTCTTGTGAGTATTTTCCATTTTGAAATTGAAAATAAGCTGTCAAAACTGAAATAAATTGGAGTACTGAAGATCTGCTTGTACTGCCATTTTTTTTGAACTGTGCAGCAAAAGAAATAGTTGCCAGTCAGTTAGTAGCATAATTATTAACAGGGAGTATTTAGGACAATCCATGAGGTAGCATAATTATTGATATTAGCTCCATCTATTTTTTGTTTACATGTAATTGCAATGTGCTCTTTTCGAGCTTCACTATTTTATCATTGGTTATGTTTTTGTGTGGCTTGGCAGAGGCGTCGTTCTTGGTGGTTGAGCCGCTGATGCAGAAGATTCATGGAGAGATTTGTTGGGTGGACGCCGACATCCTTGCCGCCGTCCGGTTGCAGGTTCAGTCTTGCGATCTCATGTTCCATTTGGTTCGCAATATCTATGCTCTTTGCATTAGTACTGGTTAAATATGGCCAAACTAATGTGTGAAAAGGTGCTTGAACCTTCTATATTAAAAACTTTTAGATTTATTCAGCGGTAACATACAAGCGGTGGCTGACCCTATTCTATGTTGCTAGCTTTAGAAAATTGTGGAAGCTACCCGTCCTCCTGTTTTCAACCGAATATAGTTCAAATATATTTGCTTCTGTTTCCAATGGTTCTAAACACGTTCCTTAGTTTCTATGAGCAAATGAAGAAGATAACATTTGTTTGTTCTTTGGAATGAAGGAATTTACATAGGTTATTCCAGTAAATGCTTACTTTTTCTCCCCATGACCAGGGTAGTGCTTACAAAAAGAGGCAAGCTGAAGAGGAAGGTTGGAAGAAGGAGAGCAACTGTGCATTGTTATGATTGCCTCTTCCTCCTGTTGCTAAGGTAAGATATACGCATACAATACACTCACGTGATTGTTTCAAAGGGATTCTAGAATTTTTCCTCAAAGTGATACTATTTGCATATTGAAGTTATCCCTCCACAATCCATTTCGTTGTACTTCCTCCAGAAAGATAATATGATCTCCATAGAGGATTGCTCAGTAGAGTTTTTTTATGTTCTCTTTATTAAAATATTTAAGGCTCCAAGCTTCAGAGAATCAAACTCAGGTTCACTATACCATTTTTCATATGCTTATGCTTGAATTGGAGGTGAAGTCTCAGTGTATCAAACCACACAGTGAAACACATATACACATACGACTATACAAGGAAGTGTAAAGAGGTGTGAATGAATAACATCGGTTATGTGTGCTAGGAATATGCTCTATTATTTTTGCAAGAAGAAACTTGCTCTAAGCTCTGCGTGATCAATTTTATGTGTTTCTGCTATACAGTGTCACAGGCAAAAGGACCAAGTGCGGGCGGGTGAGCATCAGGAGTCCAGTTGATTGGCTTCGGCCTTTGAGTTGCTGCTGGCTAGTGGTGCCGCTTCTGAGCGTCTCCTCACCCCTCACTCATGTGGCCCCTTCAACTGGTAAGATCCCCCACCTCTCTCTCTCTCTCTCAAGACTTTGTTGATTAAATATTTAATAACAAATACATACCATACATTGAGCTAGATTTGGTTGCCTGAAAAAGGAAAAATACGTCTCTTTGTGTAATTGTGGTAATCAATTTTAATCTTTCTTGCTTCTACCTTAGTCTTGCTCAATATGGTCTTATACTTTGAAAGTTCTAATCCGGTTAACATTAAGCTTTTGAAGTTTTAGTTATACCTGTGTTGATAGTCATTAGAAGACAACTAAACAACAAAAGGTTAGAGTTCAGTTTCAGTTATGTATCAAATTATTTATTTCATTGAGATGTCTGAGATTTAAATTAGAAGAAATTTTATTAGCTTTGCCATGTGGCTACAAAATCCCCTCGCTATTGTTTGATCTTGACAGTCTCTGAACCTGTTATACTCTGTAACTTTGGAGAACATACTGGACATTCACTGTTGCTTGAGATATATTAATCTGTTCTATTTGAGATATATGGGTCATTGGATAAGTAGGATCCTCTATACCGAAGTGAACATGTTAGAAGTATTTACTAGCTCTCCTCTGCTTTTTTCTGCAGGTGGCACTTTTGCTTGTGTCTTGTTATCTTTTCGAAATGGTGAAGCTGACAATGATAGCCTGTATCACTGATGGCCTTTCATTTGCGGAGTGCTTAGATGGTGGTTATGTTAAGGATGTTGTCTTCTACAAGAAGCAAGCAAAATTGTTGTTCAAAAACATATATAAAGGCCAACATGAATCATCAAGACTGTCAACTGAGACTGGACCATACCGTTCCAGGTTAAGGTATGTATTTACATTACATGATACATTTTTTGCTTTCAGCAAGATGAGGATAATGTGACTGTTTGTGTGCGTGCGTGCTATATGATACATTTTCGCTTTCATCAAGATGAGGATACTGTTACTATTTGTGTGCGTGCATGCTATATGATATATTTTCGCTTTCATCAAGTTGAGGATACTGTGACTAATTGTGTGGGTGCTTTAGTGGTTCTAGGTTATTGTAGTAGTATAACTAGGCTTCGTTTACACAAAATCCAACTAGGCTTCGTTTACACAAAATCCAAATAGAATTTAGTTTGGAGCTGGTCAAGACGTGGTGTAGTATTATAACCTATTAATTTGGTTGGACTGGTCAAGTGTTCTATCAATTCTTGCTGCAGTATTCGTTCTGTAGTATGTACTAGCTGTTAGACAAGATAACTGTTTAGCCCCTGATTTCTTAGCTACTGGTTGGTCATGTGAAGCTACATCCTTGCTTTCCGATTAGTGTTATTTTGAATCTATAGCAGTGGATATGCATAGAAGATCCGCTAATTCGGGTTTTTTTGCCTTTATTTATCGTGTGATGGCCATTGTCGGAGCTTTGCCACTTTCATCTCGACTCCGTCGAGGTTCCAGGTTCACGCTTCACCGCTCTCCCCCTGTGGCCCGGTGATTTGCGGCGGCTGCAGGTTCTTCCCCTGCTTTGGTGGTGGCCGGCAGGCGTTCGCCCGACCAGATCTGGCGCGGTGCAGGACCTGTGGTGCATGGCCTGGTTTACGGGGGCGGGGGACACATCGGTCCTTGGTCGGGCAGCGTCGGCAGGATGCTGTGCGCCCGTCTGCTTTCTTGCTAGATACGTGTTTAGGAAAAATCTATAATACTCCTTCAAGGTTTATACATCAATTGCAAAGGGTTTTAGGAATGCATCACTATATTGATTTTGGTTTATACATGAACTGTAGAGAGTTTTATAAACATATCATTATATTGTTTTGGGTTTATATATGAATTGCAAAATTTTTTAGGCATGTGAAAATCAGAGCTCAGGCGCAGGTGATTTTTTTCTTTCTTCTAATGCTACGATGATGTTCTGTATACTAAAAAGGACTTGTGCACACTTGCTTTGCTCTTTACTGTTTATGATCAGTTGCCAAACATTGTAATAGGATATACACATTGCTTCAAAACTGAGTATGTTCCTTGGTGATGGTGTATTTATTATGAAATAAATAGGACTGCTTACCCATGGTGATGTGGTATTGCTACTCGATTACTTACCTTGTTTCTGTGACAAAGGCCTGTGATAGATATGGTTAGACACATATTGAGCGTCCAATTTCATAAATATTGAGCATATAGTTTCAACTTCAACTTAAACATGAGATTGTCTTGCTGTCGAGTTGTGTTCAGTTCTTTCCATGTACAATTTACAAGAAATTCTTGCATACATCCTAAACAAATAAAGAGCTGCAAGCATTTAAATTAAGCAGTTCCGAAGAAAGAATTATTTCAAGTTATTTTGTTTGGAGATGAGTTGCCTTTTCTACACCTTTGTGTAAAGGACGGAGCCTCCACAATGCCTATGAGCCATGCTTTTTCCCACCCAGTAAAATGGTCTATTTTCAAGTGGCATCATACAGCGAAGGAGGGGATCTGGATCAAGAGCCGTAATGGTGCTTGTAATGGCATGTCTAGCACTTGCGTGACCTTGGAGTCTGGCTTCTTCTTGCAAGTAAGCTCCTTTTGCTCTCCTATGCTCCCACCTCTCTTCTGAAGGTCTCTGGTTGTATTTGGGTAACCAGACCCCAAGAGATGTAATCCTATTTGGATATGAACTCTGTATGCTAGCTTGATTTAGTTTATAGGCGTAGATTTTATATATGAACTGTGTATGCTAGCTTGATGGTGATACATGCCATATCTCTGGATTGACTCAATGGGGTATCTATTAACGTCAGGTTTCACAAGGAAATGAGTTTCTTGCATTCTCATGTTGGAAAGAATTAAAGAAACCTAGCAGAATATGATGCCAAAGTTTTTAGTTCTTATTGGGTTCGTCTACCTATCAAGGTTTGCTAAAAATTATCAACTTGCTTTGTAGGCTTTGTATCACGCATCTTTGTTTCTGCAAGAAATCCAATTGGAATTGGTCTATTGTCCAGCGCATGTACTTTCTTTTACTGTTTATATATTTCAACCACTTACTTATGTTGTCTCTAAACCATTTCCGACAACTCAGGTTGACCATACTATTGTGAGAATCTCGGCCTGGATCATTCTTTATATCATGTTGGATCATCTTGGACTTCGTAGAGCCATTTACCGTCGAAGGATGTACTCACAGAACACAATCAATGTGATTATGCTTTTCTACACTTCTGTCCATGTATTCTGTACTGTACGGCTACCCTCTAATGCACTACTCAGCCATCAATCTCTGTATGTACAAATGACTTATCTAATTATTAAGAATGACATGTGGAGTATGCTACTTTCTATATAAATGACTTGCTCTAATTCTGATCTATCATACCACATTGCTTTTGATCTATTCCTTTTTGCCAAACTTGATGCGTCAAGCTTTGAGCAACTATACTGACAGCGAAGGTAAAATTCCAATGTACAAGTTCATATCACCTACTAATCCACAAGTACTATACTGTGTCATGCTCATATCACCTACTAATCCACAAGTACAAGTTCTATGTCAAAGATAATCATTCTCTGCTAAAAGCATGGGCTCTGCATTATGTTCCTTCTTTCATTCCTTCCTATCCTATATTAATGCTTTTGGTATCGAACTTAATGACGAGTGGTTATCTTTTGTGGTCTTATGAACATGCTGAACTCGATGTTGCCTTATAATTTCATGCTGATATTGAACTCCATTATGTCTTTTATCACAAAGCGGATGTTTCTTCTTCACTTTATTTTGTTTCATCGCTAAACACAGATTCCTACTAACTTGGCACTATTTGCTTCATAAAAATGTTGGGACCGGCACCCTCGCGCCTTGGCGCGATCCCGATCTAGTTACTTGTATGGCGTTCAAACATCGCAGCAGCAAATGCCACCACCATCCGGTACGCAGTGGGCTTTATTGTGTCCAAAAAACATGCAGTGATTCAGGCACGCCTCTTCGGATGCATGATCTTTGTGGCAGCTTACAAAATGAATACAGTAATCGATGATGGGGATTGGTTTTTTATCTACACACGTTGAAGTATAGCAGTGTATGTTCGTGTGTCTTCAGGTTGGATCCTTTTGATCTACGTTATTCTTCATCAGTGACGATTGCTGTTCTAGTGCGCTGGTCCTACGGGGCTTTAGCACGATGACTTCCCGACTGTCTACTACAACAAGTTGTGCCCGACTCCGGCGAGGGAGGGGTGACGACGGCGGCGCGCCTTCGGCTTCCTTCAGTGATTGTAGTCGTCGCTAGGTGGTCTACGGATCTGGATGTAATTTTTATTATTTCTAGGGTTCGTTGTACTGCCATGATAGAAGATGAGTAGATTGAAAGTTTTCTCGAAAAAAGAAGTATAGCAGTGTAAGCACGTATAAATCTAGTTAGTTGGATTAGTTTGAAATACATATGCAAAGGTGTGCTCATATCCTATACTAAAATGAATAGGAAAATAGATAAACAAACGGATCTACCTGTGTGACCTTGTAGTTTATATATAATATAAAATCTCTTAGATTCATTCCTGCCTTTTATTATTTCCCACATTAATTTTGTTAATATATATCTAAAGTTTGGTTATGCCCGCAGATGTCACTATTATAATAGTTACATGACATGCAAAATATATTTTCTCGGATAACCTTTTATTCATTGCCTCCTAAATTTTCATATTTCAATTAATTCGTACCCTAAAATACTTTTTATATCACACATATGCATCCATATTACGCGTAATCTTCTTAATTGCTTCCAATATTTGGTGTATATACATATATAATTAATTACTGCCGATATAGAATAGCTTCACCCATCCTAAAATATATCTTTACAAAACCTTTGTTGTTAATGATCGTTGAGATTTAAAATCTTTGATTGATACATGTATTACTGAATATGAATATATTAAGGCGAGTGATGTGTGTGGCCAACACTGCATCAAACTAATAATCCATTTTCCCTTATAGAAGGCAACTAATCCGGGACATAGAGTGTGCATGGTTGATGCATTTTAGAATGGTAATGTTATCTGTCAAACGTCAGTTGTAGCAGGATGACAAGCAGCCGTTTTTTTGGCAAGTTTAGTTGGTAAGAGACAGCAAATGCTGCTGTTTTTTGCCGCGAAACTTCTCTTCTTCCCAAAAGATGCCTACCCCAGAGAAGTAAACTTGCCATCTAAAACGCCAGCTATTGCAGTGTAAAAGATGATGTGTCCAGAACTAGGAATAGCTTGGTAGACTTGCTCGTTATATTATTATAAAGTTGTACAGTAATTCCAGCTCTATAAGTTAGGGAAACCCTTCCTATCTGTAGTCTAAAGAGGCGTGAGCGTTTAAGTAAAATGTTGACAATTTTAAAAACTGTACACGATTTGTTTACAAAATTTTGACAAATTTTATGTATTTTAGTTTTATTTGAAATAAATAAATATTTTCTTTTTAGGGAAAAGTGAAAACCTGTAAAAGCATATAAAATCACTAGAAACACATAGCATCATTTAGGAGCTCCCTTTGCTTATCTGTTGCAAAATAGCTCTTGATTCCTCTTATAAGTGGCTTACTGCGATGTTATTGATGGCAAAGCGCACATGGAAAAAAGCTTTCCTTGTTGAGTCACGTGGTCCAGATCGCTCCCAATTTTCTTTCTCTTTTTTATCCAGTTTTCTGTCAGTTTAAATCCCAAAAAATAGCTATCTGGCTTATGTCGTTAGATTTTAAAAATATGTAACAGCAAGATTAAAATGCAGGATTTTACATGAATTATAAAACTGTTTGTGAATTTTCAAAAATGATCTTGAATTAAAAAAATGTTCATAGGTGTAAACAGATGTTCTTCTTTATAAAAATGCTTACGAATTTATACAATCATGGAATTTATAAAAATATGAAATTAAAAAATGTTCTATAATCTTCGAAAAATGTTGGTGTTTTAAGAAAACACATATTTCAAAAATAATTGTAGTTTGAAAAGGATTATGTATTTCATAAAATATTCTTAAATTTTGAAAAATGTAAATAATTTTAAATAAATATTCATGAAGTTTAAATATATAAATAAAAAGAAAAAGAAAAAAGCTAGAGAAAAATCAGATGGAAATCCTAGAAAATCACAAGAACATGGGGCGTGATGTACACTCCACCTATGACTCAATCCTGAAGGAAAGATGACCTAGAGGCAATAATAAAGTTGTTATTTATATTCCCTTATATCATGATAATTTTTTATTATTCATGCTAGAATTGTATTAACCGGAAACTTGATACATGTGTGAATACATAGACAAAACAGAGTGCCCCTAATATGCGTCTACTTGACTAGCTCGTCAATCAAAGATGGTTAAGTTTCCTAGCCATAGACATGTGTTGTCATTTGATGAATGGGATAACATCATTAGAGAATGATGTGATGGTCAAGACCGATCCGTTAGCTTAGCATAATGATCATTTAGTTTATTGCTATTGCTTTCTTCATGACTTATACATGTTTCTCTGACTATGAGATTATGCAACTCCCGTATACTGGAGGAACACCTTATGTGCTATCAACCGTCACAACGTAACTGGGTGATTATAAAGATGCTCTACAGGTGTTTCCGATGATGTTTATTGAGTTGGCATAGATCGAGATTAGGATTTGTTATTCCGAGTATCGGAGAGGTATCTCTGGGCCCTCTCGGTAATGCACATCACTATAAGCCTTGCAAGCAATGTGACTAATGAGTTAGTTACGTGATGATGCATTACAGAACGAGTAAAGAGACTTGCCGGTAATGAGATTAAACTAGGTACGAGGATACCGACGATCGAATCTCAGGCAAGTAACATATCGATGACAAAGGGAACAACTTATGTTGTTATGCGGTTTAATCGATAAAGATCTTCGTAGAATATGTAGGAGCCAGTATGAGCATCCAGGTTCCGCTATTGGTTATTGACCGGAGATGTGTCTCGGTCATGTCTGCATAGTTCTCGAACCCGCAGGGTCCGCACGCTTAATGTTCGATGACGATTCACTGCTGCAGGATGGTCCAAACGCGACACTACGATCAGAGACCCTTCGACGAAATTATGTGCGATGCCATAATCGCAAACGGTGGTGTAAAAAACCGTCAAAAAAGATGCAAAACATTTGCGATGACGGATGCATCAAACACGGTTCAGATTTTAGTTGCGTATGCGATGCAGGGCATACAATTCAGCTCAATTAACTGTCTGGGATGAGGAGGAACAAAAGAAACGGGTAGCCAAATGAAGGCGTGTGCGATATACAACATACGGTTCACTGGGATGAACTGTGTGTGATTAGGCAACACAATGGAAACAGTTCAACTGAACAAGATGTGTATGATACGCGGCAAACAGGTTCGTAATCTGAAATATGTGCGAAGACCAATAATAACACAGATGATTGCTGCTAATAAGCCGTGTGAATTGCTCTGTCTCCAGTAGAATAACATGTATATATATTATATATAACTGAAATAAACATCCAGTTACATAAGTGGCTGTACAAATCATTCGCACACACCTCAATAAACAATTGCATGCATTCTAAAGTAGGAGAAACGATCGTCTAGTCATCTACTTCTTGTGACGCTCCCGCCACTGCTATGTGGCTCGATCCCTTGACTTTGTCAGGAAGAAGACACTTCCTCATGTCAACGATCCACCTGTACATCTCGTAGCTCGTGTACGCGTCCATGGCCGCGTAATTGACATGTTGTTCATCTGGTCTCTTATGCCACATACTGTGCAGCGGGATCCATAAGGAAACTAAGGGATATTAAGGCTTCCTTTTAATAGAGAACGGGAACAAAGCATTAACACATATTAAATACATGAACTCCTCAAACTACGGTAATCACCGGAAAGAATCCCAATTATTGTCACCTTGGGGTATGCGGATCATAACACGTAGCACGTGCATATAAGTTGCAAGATCGGATCACGAACATAGATATAATGGTGAAAACATAAATGGTTCAGATCTGAAATCATGGCACTCGGGCCCTAGTGACAAGCATTAAGCATAGCAAAGTCATATCAACATTAATCTAAGAACATAGTGGATACTAGGGATCAAGCCCTAACAAAACTAACTCGATTACATGATGAATCTCATCTAACCCACCACCGTCTAGCAAGCCAAAAAAGGAATTACTCACTCCCGGCGGTGAGCATCATGAAAATGGTGATGTAGGATGGTTGATGATGACGAAGACCGAAGATCCCCCTCTCCGCATCCCCGAACGGGCTCCAAATCTGGCTGCCCGATGAAGAACAGGAGGTGGCGGCGGCTCCATATCGTAAAACGCAATGGAACTTCCTCTTTTATTTTTTTATCCAAAAATGTAGATTTATAGTATCCAGAATAGGGTTGGAGGTGCCTCGTGGGCCCCACTACCCACTGGGGCGAGCCAGAGGGGGGTGGTATGCCCTGGTGCCTAGTGGACAGCTGGGGCTCCCCTCTAGTGGGCCTTCGTTCCAGTATTTTTTATTTATTTAAAAATAATTCTCCAAAATGTTTTGTCCAATTCCGAGAACTTTTATTTCCGCACAAAAACAACACCATGGTAGTTCTGCTGAAAACATCGTCAGTCCGGGTTAGTTTCATTCAAATCATGCAAATTAGAGTCGAAAACATCAGCAAAAGCATTAGGAAAAGTAGATACGATGGAGACGTATCACTCCCCACGCCCGCTCCCTGCTGGCTGCCACAGCTGCCGTCACTCCGTGCCACACCATGCATCACCCATGTGCGTTAACAACCGTGCCGCAGCCACTCGCTGCTACTGCCGCACGCGCGCTGCGGCCTCTGCTGCTGCTTCCTGCACGCGCTGACGCCATGCTTCGCCCATGTAGTGCCCTCGTCCGCCCACTGTCACTCGCGCTTGCTGGCGGTCATGCTCGCCGAGGCTGCCATCACCGGAGCTTAGCTCCAGCCAAGACTCGCACCCAAGAAGCCCCCGCCTCATGCGTTGCCCCTGCTCACGCCCGGCCACGCTCGTCCCCTCAGACTTGTAAGTCAGCTGCGCTTGCCTCCCCAGGCGCGCTACGCCGCTGCCCGCCGATCGCGCCGCTGCTGTGTGTGCGCGCACGTGCTTCCCTAACCCCCCACCATTAGGGATTAATCCCCTTGCTAACCACGACCATAGCCTATGGCAATAGGCCCCACTAGTTAGTTAAGTTAAAAGAATGTTTAAAAATCTGTTGAACAAATGTCCCACTGACATATGGGTCCCACTAGACCCTTTGACTGGTCAAAGCTGACCAGTCAACTGCTGACTAGGCAGTTGACTGGCCCCACCTGCCAGTCTCTGGTACACTCTACTGTGTACACACTTTGTGTGCATTTAGCAATTTCCTATTCATTTTCGAAATTAATAATAATTCCAGAAAATTCAGAAAATTTTTAAAACTTTGAAAATTAGTATAAAATAATCCATAACTCGGATGAAAATAATCTGTATGTGAAAGTTGCTCAGAATAATATGACGATTCCGAATATGCCCCCCCGTTTGTGTGTCACATGCCCCTAGTGTAGCAAACACGGAACTGTCAGGGATATACCCCGCGGTATGTTCCGGCCGGAGTTATGACCCGGCCGGACTTGGCGATTCACCAGAAGACCCGGCTGGAGAGGCGACTCACTGGCGATCTGCCTGTACATGGCGGTTTACATATAACCCGCCTGGACATTGTGACTCACTAGAGACCCGGTAAGCGGGTCAAAGCAGACGACAAGGCCCAAGGCCCAGTAGGCCGGTTCATGTGATGGTGGGCCGACTTAAGAAGAAAGGTGTAAGGAATATTTCCTTTACAAGGAATCAAGACCTGGACTTGTAACCGGCTTGTAGTAGAAGATAGGCTAGTCCTAGTCCTACTAGGACTCCACATGTAACCCGCCCCTCTAACTTATATAAAGAGGGGCAGGGCTCCCCAAAGAAGGATAAGCAACAAGAAACAATATGTAGGGCTAGACACAAAGAGGAGAGCCGGCTTACGGCGACTCCCTCATGATCATAATGAGACCTAGCCACAAACAACATGTAGGGCTATTCCGGATGATGTTTCCCGGGGCCCGAAGCTGTCTAAATCATCGTCTTGTGTGTTGCGTCTCTTGATTCCACTCAACCCCTTCAAGCTACCACAGAGATGCGTTGGCCTCGCGACTAAGTCCTTACATTAGGATATCTGCCGTGACAAATCCACGACAGTTGGCGCCCACCGTGGGTCATCGCGCACGGTGGTGTTGAGTTCTTGAAGGGCGTTATTCCAGGGATTGAGAAGCTCCGCCCAGCTTACTGAAGAAGTTCCGGTCGACTTGTCGGAGAGTTCCAACTGGCTCACCGAAAAAGTTCCGACCGCCTTGACGAAAGGTTCCGTCTAAATCGCCGAAAAGGTTCCGACCGCCTCGACGAAAGGTTCCGTCTGAATCGGCGAAACGTTCCGACCGCCTCGACGAAAGGTTTCGTCTGAATCACCAAAGAGTTCCAATTGCCTCGACGAAAAGTTCGGTCCGAATCGCCGAAGGGTTCCAGCCGAATCGCCGAAAGGTTCCGTCCGAGTCATCAAAGAGTTCCGACTTAGGCTACAGAAAAAGTTCCGGATTATCAAAAAGTTCCGTCTGGATTATCAAGAGGTTCCGGTTCAAAAGTTCCGGATTATCAAAAAGTTCCGGCCGGATTATTAAGAGGTTCCGCTTCAAAAGTTCCGGATTATCAAAAGTTCCGGCCGGATTATCAAGAGGTTCCGGTTCAAAATTTCCGGATTATCAAAAAGTTCCGTCCGGATTATCAAGAGGTTCCGGTTCAAAAGTTCTGGATTATCAAAAGTTCCGGCCGGATTATCAAGAGGTTCCGGTTCAAAAATTCCGGATTATCAAAAGTTTCGGCCGGATTATCAAGAGGTTCCGGTTCAAAAGTTCCGGCCGGATTATCAAGAGGTTCTGGTAAAAAGTTCCGGATTATCAAAGGTTCCGGCCGGATTATCAAGAAGTTCTGGTTCCAAAAATTCCGGCTCAAAAAGTGTCGGCCGGGTTATGTGTAGAGCTCAGGCACTAGAAGACACAGAACCAATTAATTCTTTTGTCAAAAAACAAAAGCAGCACTATGCATTATCCAGCGCCAACATCCGGCAAAAAATACGAGGTGATATCCATCCAGTTTAATTTTATCAATATTTATTAATTTTTTGAAAACAACCACTCTGCCTATAGTGTTGTTATATACAGCCACCGCCCCTGCGGTCCGGTTTACATCAACGCGCCGACCGGCTCGCCCGTCAGCACCACCTTACAACACCACGGACAACTCGCCCGTCCGCCCTCGCGGCCGGTTCACGCGTCCTCACCGGCTTACAACGTGGAGGACAACTTGCTCGTCCGCACCGGCTTACAAACGCCATGGCCGTTTTATCTGTTTGTTCCCGTGGCCGATTCACCCGTGAGGGATTTCAGTTTCACCTAGGGATCATCAACTTTATGGCGGATTATTTTCGGCCAAAACAAATCAGGTGATATCCATCCAAGTTTGTTTTATTATCACATGATTGTTTTTGTCAAAGAACAAGTTTATCTTTGCCTTGGTCTGCAATATTGCTTATGCAGGGCAATTATTTACGACAAAAAGTGATATTATACCGCGGAGGTGGAGGCATGCCAACATCTTTTGGCACAGGTGGTCGTCGTTACTCTACGGACTCCCGCACCGGCTTACAACGCCGTGGCTGTCTCTCGCGACCACGCCGACTTACAACACCGTGGTCGTCTCTCGCGACCGCGCCGGCTTACAACGCCGTGGCCATCTCTTACGACCACGCCGGCTTACAACAAGGTGGACAACTTACCCGCCCGCACCGGTTTACAACACCACGGTTGATTCATCTGTCTGAGCCGCCTTTAATGTTGCGGTCATTTTTACAGTCCGTCTCTCGCGGCTTGGTCTACATCAACACACCGGGCCGCATTTTTCTCGATGAGCTGTTTATTGAGTATGAGCAAGTCACTACTTGGGAAGCCTGGTTTCTCTTCCAACAAATTGGAGGCAAATTATCATATATTATCAACCGCCGTCTGCACTGGATGGCTCAATGGATAGGTGCACAAGTCTCCGGCACTACGGTTTGGTTAACTTCAAACAGCCAGTTGGAAGGAACCATTGGCCGAGTTGCTGACACGGTTCATACGAGATCATTTATAACCCGCCGCAATCACCTCAACCTTCTGTGGATAATCACTAGCCTAACATATCAGGTGAAATCCATCCAATATATTTTATATTACATATTATTTTCTTCAAAAGAGCAATTACTTTGGTTTGCAAGTTGTCCCATGCAGGATTCAAACCGGTCTATATCACGGTTAATTATGGAGAATCTCAAGCCAACTCCTCAAGTCGTCTTGAGACTCGGGGGCTACAATGATATGACTCGGCAAAATTAGCCGGTTTCAATGAATTCAAGAACTCCAGGTCATTAAAGGGAAAAATAACCCGGGCCCCGGAGATTACTGCTAGATCGATGAAAATTTAAAAGCTGTCAGAAGATTTCCGGCTCAAAATAAGGACTCTGGTTTAAAATCCGGTTCAAGAGACATCTTTCTCCCACAAAGCACTGAAGCTCTTAAATCCGGTTCAAAAGCCGGCCCAGGGTAAATTTGTCCCTCACAAATTTTTGAAGCTCTCAAATCCGGTTCAAAATCCGGCTCAAGGTAAATTTGTCCCTCACAAATTTTTAAAGCTTTCAAATCCGGTTTAAAGTTCCGGTTTAAAAAGCATTAATCTCTCGCAAGTTCGAGTTCTCAGAAAAATTAAAGGTTGCCAAAAGAACTTGCTGCCATGATGCGCGGTTCAAACTGGAGTATCCTGCCTTACGACTTATCTTATTATGATCACTTGGGGGCTTCTTGCTCATCGAGCATAGCTATGAGTACCCTCTTGAACGGCGCAGTGCCAAAACTTATATGATCACTTGGGGGCTTCCTGTTCAAACATAGGTCGTATTCAAAACCAAAGAGAACATAGCTGTCGATACCCTCTTGATCGGCATACTGCCAAACCCACTAGGGGGCTTCTTGATCATATCTGAATCATAGCTTAACCCCTTTGGGTCTGACGTGGGTCGTATTCGAACCAGCGTCATTAAACAACTCTTATGGTCACTTGGGGGCTTCCTGTTCAAACATAGGTCGTATTCGAACCAAAGAGAACATAGCTGTCGATACCCACTTGATCGGCATCGCCAAAGCCACTGGGGGCTATATGATCGTATTCGAATCTTAGCTTAACCCCTTTGGAACGGTTTACTGATCGTATCCGAATCAGAAGCCTCAAAAAGTTTTATTCTATCTTTGGTAAAGTTTATTGTAGCCACAATTACTTAACTTGAGACCTTTTGGGGATTATATCTCAAATGTATATGTGTGTTTTATGATTAACCCGGCTTGACTTTTGACTATAAGTCGCCAGCTTATGACAACCATCATTTATATGGAAGCATTGGCTTCTAAGGATTGGGTTATCACCCTTACTACACAGGTCATGTAAACCGGCAGTACACATTCAATATCACAGTGGTTATATGTGAGGTATTATGACCCGCCCCGCGGTAAACCGCCAAGGGTTCTTGTGATCTACTTGTGTGCAGGATAAGACTACATTTGGGTGGTTACCCGCCCTGGTTTTTGACGATAAGTCACCAGGGCATATGTTGTTTAAGCTCTTTGCAGGATTTGCAGAAATATGACATATAAATGATTAAGTTCAAGCTCATTACCAAAGTTGATGCTTCAACATGATAATCCGTTCTGGATTTTTCTCAAAGGCTATAAGCCGCCGGGTTATAAAAATTTCGGCTTACAATGGAGGCGTATTAAATCTCCATCGGCCAAGAGCCGCCGAGTATTTAAACTCCGGATTTACTTGTCAACCGATGAGGTATTCAAATCTTTAATAGACAAAACTGGCTGGATTTTCATGATGATATTGAATGATTGAGGTTTTCATACCGGATTATATTATTCAAATCTCGAATAGCCAACATGGCTGGATTTCTATTGTGATTATCAATAACCAGTGCTATGATTGAGGTTTTCAAAGTCGCTTTAGCGCAACGGCTATTATTTTTATCAATGGATATGATTTATTCTACAATGGAAGGAATAGTCCCGAGTCGCTGCAGGCTTACGACCCGGCACTTGGGGGCTATATTATTCAGATTGGGATTATATCAAATATGCAAGTCCCATGTCACTGCCAGCATGCACCATGGCACTTGGGGCATAATGTAAAGTCATTTTTTGATCAACTTATTGAAGACCCGACTCATCCCATTGTAATGAGCCGGCCCTTGGGGGCTACCAATTGCTCCTGTCAAAATTCAAGGTACACAAGCATTAATCCATTATATTGAATGGTCCACTATTTAGTTGGTGGAGTACAAAGCTCTTAACCTTGTGGACGTGGGTTCAAGCCCCATGGTGGAGACTATATTATATGATGTTATTATCAATTATATACAAAGTCCCGGCTCGATATTATCTTACTAAGCCGGCCCTTGGGGGCTACACATTGCTGTTCAAATTTACATGGTTATATCTACAAAGTCCCTGCTCATTATTTTCATAATGACCCGGCCCTTGGGGGCTACGCTGGTTGAAGTTTTCGTGAGCATAAAGCAATTACGAGTCCCAGGTTGCTGCAAGCATGACAACCCGGCACTTGGGGGCTACATGTGTGGAATATTCAGTTTATATGATTGAGATGAATAAACCGAATTTCTTCAAGGTTGCAACATTTATTGGAGCAAGTCTTAAGCCATCACTTTGTTCTGCTCAAGATTTGGGGGCTACAGGTAATATGGATATAAGGGAGAAAAAATCTTCAAATTATCAGTTTTGAGCAAATCAGGAGGATCAATTACATAAACCGGTGTCAACAACAATTATGACCCGGCATCGTCTGTTTTATAATCAGGCAGTTTTTGGTAATGATAAACCGGCAAGTTTTACTTCTTCAAGCCGGCTGAATATCAATGAGTATTTGAAGACCAAAATTATTTAACTCGACGCCTTGGAAGCCGACTCAAGTGGATTATTCTTCACAATATTTTTCTGTGAGAAACCAACATCAGTAAATTGAGTATGAAGCTAGCTTATTTGACCCGGATTTTCTAGATGAAGGAAATGACAATTGGACTTAAGGATAATCAGGTCATATCTCAGGAGAATATTTAACCCGGAGCGCAAGGAATTAAGGATGATCAGGTGCCGGCTTACAAGAATTTTTAACCCGGAGCACAACCTGTCAAAGTTGTTCTGGTGTTTATTTTTCAGGATCAGTTTAACATGGATAAATCCAAATTAAACTGGGGGCTAATGTCGGGGATATACCCCGCGGTATGACCCAGCCAGAGTTATGACCCGGCCGGACTTGGCGATTCACCAGAAGACCCGGCTGGAGCTAGGCGACTCACTAGCGATCTGCCTGGACATGGCGGTTTACATATAACCCGCCTGGACATTGTGACTCACTGGAGACCCGTCGGGCGGGTCAAGCAGACGACAAGGCCCAAGGCCCGATGGGCAGTTCATGTGATGGTGGGCCGACTTAAGAATAAAGGTGTAAGGAATATTTCCCTTACAAGGAATCAAGACCCGGACTTGTATCCGGCTTGTAGTAGAAGATAGGCTAGTCCTAGTCCTACTAGGACTCCACATGTAACCTGCCCCTCTAACTTATATAAAGAGGGGCAGGGCTCCCCAAAGAGGGACAAGCAATAAGAAACAATATCTAGGGCTAGACACAAAGAGGAGAGCCGGCTTTCGGCGACTCCCTCATGATCATAATGAGACCTAGCCACAAACAGTATGTAGGGCTATTCCGGATGATGTTTCCCGGGGCCCGAAGCTGTCTAAATCCTCGTCTTGTGTGTTGCGTCTCTTGATTCCACTCAACCTCTTCAAGCTACCACATAGATGCGTTGGCCTCGCGACTAAGTCCTTACATTAGGACATCTGTCGTGACAAATCCACGACAGAACCGTCCCCTCTAGTTCATCTGTCCGAAAATTGCCAAATTTCGAGAAAACATTTCCGGATGTTTTCCCTCTTCGTCTGCAATGTGTCGTATGGCGCTAGAACAGCCCTAGCACCGCATATCGTCATGTCATGCCTGGTGTTACACCTATGTGCTTTATATTTACTGTTTCTTCCCCCTCTCCTCTCTGATAGACACCGAGATCGACGCTACCCCTGTGAGTGACCACGTCACCGACGACCCTTCTTCCTTTTCAGCAGAGCTTCTAGGCAAGAAAACCCCCCTTGATCATTGTAGTATCGCCCATTCCATTATCTCTCATGCTTGCATTAGATTTTTCTACTGTAATTGATTGCTCCTATTCTAGCCTGCTTTTGTATTCTGCTCTTGTACCTTACCTGCTTATCCTAAACTGCTTAGTATAGGTTGGTTAGTGATGCATCAGTGACCCCTCACCTTGTCCCTGTTGCCCCTGCTTCATCACTGATGACTCGATCAATGGTGATCGACATCTAGAGACCGACACATCACCTCACCCACCCTTTAGTTGTACGACTATGCAGAGCTACTATCGAGTGCCGAGGGTGATACCTCGAAACGCACTCCTGATGATAACTCTGTAGTGTAGCTAATCGGTCGTGGTCTATCGAGGGTGATTCCTCCTTCACCACTCCCGATACGACTCTGTCATGCAACACATCAAGTCTGAACTGAGGAAGTCCTGGACTAAGGGGTCCTCGGGGGTCCGCCCTATTAACCATGAGCCAGACTGATGGGCTGTGAAGATGCAAGACCGAAGACTCTCACCCATGTCCGGATGGGACTCTCCTAGGCGTAGAAAGCAAGCTTGGCGTCCGGACCTTTCTCTATAATCGACTTTGTACAACCCTAGTCCCCTCCGGTGTCTATATAAATCGGAGGGTTTAGTCTATAGGAATAATCATAATCATACAAAGCTAGACTTCTAGGGTTTTAGCCATTATGATCTCGTGGTAGATCAACTCTTGTAATACTCATATTCATCAAGATCAATCAAGCAGAAAGTAGGGTATTACCTCCATAGAGAGGGCCCGAACTTGGGTAAACATTGTGTCCCCCGTCTCCTGTTACCATCGACCTTAGATGCACAGTTCGGGACCACCTACCCGAGATCCGCCGGTTTTGACACCGACATTGGTGCTTTCATTGAGAGTTCCACTGTGACGTCAAAGATCGGACCGATGGCTCGCCTCATTCTCAAGGACAATATTACCTCCGGAGGAGCACTGGCCCCAGGCCAAACCCTCTGGCTGGGCGACTTTACCATGATTCGGCCATTAAGCCGACGATGACCTCTCAGATCACCGAAAATCCCCCTCGTATCAACTCCGAACACTCCAAGCAGATGGATCCAACAGAGCTTTCGTCTTTAAACGAGCTCCTAGATCGCATGGCCGCCCTGGGGGTCGCTACAAACTACTATCGAATTGGGCTTAAACCCGATCAGAGAGAAATTAAATCTCCACCGATCACCCACGAGATAGCGGTGGTCGAGGAGCGAGACGACCACTCTTCCTCCATACTAAGGACGGACTATGTACGGATCTCTGATTTCGAGGAGCCGGACACCCACCTGCGAGGATATGCATCCCGCCCTCCGAACATAGAATCGGACGACGGGCCTAAGAATTCAGTGGATATCCCGGAGCCCGATCTATTAAGTTTGGAAGGCCTTCATACTACGGATCCAAAACTGGGTCAGGGTTCGGATTTAAAACCACCCACCCACCCTAACACAAGTGCTCTCATGAGCATACAACAACAGTCTCAGGAAACGGTCCACCACTTCTGGGCCAAATTCCTTCTTGTCAAGGAAAAGATCAAAGATTGCTGCGACAAGGAGGCGATCTCAGCGTTCCGCAACAATTGAATGGACGAAGGAATCCTCAACGCCATCAACCGCCGTCGCATATTACACTTCGCCGACTTGGCAACTATCGTACAGAAGTACAGCGCAATGGAAAGCGTTTGGAAAACTCAGGCAGCCCGTTGGGAACCATCGATCTCCACTCAACCCCTCGCTCAGGCGAAAAGGGCACACCCTCGTGGCACGCCCGGTCCAATAGTAAAGAAATATAAGTCAATTACGGGGTGCGGAACCGTTTTGGAAGGATGGCTCGGTGGGCCCTGCAAAATACACACAACACCGGATAACATACCAACCCACAGCCTTAGAGCATGTTGGGTACTCCGGCAGGTGGCTAAGAGCGGCGAGGATATCCTCACCAAAAATACCCCAGAACAACACCCCCCAAAAGACGACGACCCCAAAGTACTGACGGTCTTCGATAAATTCGCTTCAAACAATAGGCGCAAAAGGGCACTCCGCAAACTTGCCGAAGTCTGCCAAATCGCAACAATAAACCCTTGGAACGACACGGCCATAACTTTTACTGCCGGTGACGAGCCAAAATACAGGACGGTCCGAGCGCCAGCCACCTTGGTCCTCAGTCCAACCGTGGACGGCTTTCGGCTCACCAAGGTTCTCATGGACGGCGGTAGCGGACTAAACCTCATCTATGAAGATACACTCCAGAAGATGGAAACATACAGGAGCCGCATCGAGCAAAGCAGCACGACCTTTCGAGGAATAATTCCCAGTCGGGAGGCGAGGTGTGCGGGAAAAATAACACTCGACGTAGTATTCGGCACACCGAAGAATTATCGGTCCGAAGAAATAACCTTCCAAGTGGCCCCTTTCAACAGCGGATCAAGCCGCAACGATCAAAGACCTCAATAAGGCCTGCCCTAAGGATCCCTTCCCTCTCCCTCGCATCGATCAAATTATTGATGCAACCGCAGGACACGATTTACTGTGCTTCCTCGACGCATATTCTGGATACCATCAAATCAAGATGAAGGAGTCGGATCAAGCCGCAACAGCATTCATTACCCCATATGGGCCTTTCTGCTTCAACACCATGCCCTTCGGGCTTAAAAATGCCGGCGCCACCTATCAGCGCATGATCCAAACATGCCTAGAGAAACAGATCGGCAAGACAGTTGAAGCATATGTGGACGACGTTGTCATCAAAACTCACTACAAAAAAAGACACATCCGTGACATTTTGGGCCGAACGATTTTTTCTTCTGTGTTACTTATGACACCTCTATGATGATAATTATGACAAAACCCGGTATCATCGTAGATGTGGTGGGGTCCTACTTCTATGACAAAAAATCATGACAGAAATGGGCTTTTCGTCCTGGGCGGGCTGGAGACGCAGCTGCATGACATTCTTTGGGTCGTCCATGACGGAAAAAACCGTGGTAGAAGCGAGGGCGAGGAAAATATCGGGGTGTTCCCGGTTACGATGGGTGGTCGGGGCCGAGCGATGCGCGTTTCTCTCATACACGCACGCGCGTGGGTGCGAGGCGTTGGGCTCTAACTGAACCCGAGCGAGGCGTTGGGCTCTAAATGAATCCGAGCGAGGCGTTGGGCTCTAATTGAACCCGAGCGATTGCACAGCAGGCTACGCGTTACTGAACCCGAGCGATCGATCAATGGCTGTTAACTGAACCCGATTGAGCGATTCCTACTCTACTGCTGCTACTGAAGCCGGTCGATGCTGTCTCTGGATGAACAGTGAGCGTTGCTGGGGGGTTTGGATGAACAGTTCCCGGTGGGGGTGGATGAACAGGACCCCGTGGTGTTGCCTCTGGATGAATAGGACCCCGATCGATCGAGCCGGTTGGGGCTGGATGAACAGGACCTCGTGGAGGGCAGGATGAACAGGACCACCCCATGGAGGGCAGGATGAGCGATGAAGCGGTGGAGGGTAGGATGAACAGTAGCCTGTGGAGGGGTGGTTGAACAGGAGCCCGTGGAGAGGGCTGGTTGAACAGTAGCCGGTGGAGTAGCGCACGGTGGAGGCTGGATGAACAGAAGCCCGTGGATGAACAGTCCCAGGTGGAGGCTGGAGGAGGTCGATGGTGGATGAACAGTGGCCCGTGGAGGCTGGAGGGGGTCGATGGTGGAGATGAACAATATCCCGTGGAGTCCCGTTTTGCGGTACGCCACACCCCTCCTGATGAACAGGACCCCCGTTTCGACCGTAGCGCTCCAACACAAGTCCGTTTCCTCCGTTTTGCGGTACGCCACACCCCTCCCGATCAACAGGACCCCTGTTTTGACCGTAGGAGGTCCGTTTCCTCCGTTTTGCGGTACGCCAGACCCCTCCCACTGAACAGGATCCCGTTTTGAACGTGGCCGGTCGAACACAAGGCCGTTTCCTCCATTCTACGGTACGCTAGGCCTCGTTTCAATCGGCTGTTCCTTCCAAGCCCTCCCGATGAACACGACGACGCATTCCGTTCTGACCCAGCTGGTTGGCTCCTCATGAACACGACAACGACGCTGTTTCTCCGTTCCGACCCAGCCATGTACACGAGCCCTGGCCGTATATATGTGTGACTAGGCGTTTGAGACCCTGCCCGTATGTACGTACGTGGCCGTATTTTCTTTCTTGCACACTGGCCGCTGTACGTACGTGTACATGCTACGTGCGCGCCTCTACATCGACCAGTATGTAGGTACACGTTCGCGACCAGAATGACAACGCTACGTACGCTTCGACCAGGTTGGTCCTGACTGTCAGGCACTTCCTTGCCTGCGAAGATGTAGCTAGTGGGTCCCAGCAGTCAGGGGGGCGAATCTTTTTTTTGCCCGGGCACACTTCCTTGCATGCGAAGATGTAGCTGGTAGGTCCCAACAGTCAGGGGGACACATTTTTTTTGCAAAATACAGTTGCCCTTCTGGTGGGTCCCTGTTGTCAGGTGGAGGAATAATTATTTTGCGCATAATAAGGAGGCATTTCCTTGCGGCCGCCGTGGACCCAGCTGTCAGCCTCTCCACGTACAATACTCTTCCGATGGAAGTCGTTCCTTGACCACGTTGACCACGCCGCGCTGAGAGCACCAGCGCGGTGGACGACAGCGAGGCCTAGGAAGGGGACGACACGGAGCCGGGGAAGACGCGACAGTGGAAGCCCGTGCGGAGAGTTGTATGAGGGTTCACTGTTTTGCTATGGTGTGAGTCTGCCGTCGCCGCAGGGCTTGGCCAGCGGTGGGAATAGTAGGGGCGGTGAGGCCTCCACGGCAGCACAGCCGGCCACGGGAGGCAGGAGCATGCAACACGACTGGCGCTGCTTTGGGCGGCTTGAGCAACAAGACCAGAGGTTGAAGAAGCACTACGACCGTTGGATGGACATCGTACGGTCACTGGAGCTAGAATCGTTCATATTGACTAAGTTGACAAAGCACTCTGTCCCCGTCAACTTAGTAGGCCCTAAGTCAGCCTCCCACCAAGGTGGGTCCCAACCAGCGGGGAGTATTCATTTTTTGTGTGTAATAAGGAGGCACTTCCGGTGAGTCCGAAATGACAATGGGGAACGTTTTTTCAAGGCAATACTGATGGCCCGTCCGGTGGGTCCCAGCAGTCAGGGGGGAAACATTTTTTTCGCGAAATACGGTGGCCCGTCCGGTGGGTCCCTGCTGCCAGGTGGAGGAATCATTATTTTCCGCTTAATAAGGAGGCACTTCCTTGCTGCCGTCATGGACCCAGCTGTCAGCCTCTCCACGTACAGTCCACGTCGAATGGAAGCCATTCCTTGACCACATTGACCATGCCACGCCGAGAGCACCAGCGCGGTGGACGACGACGAGGCCTAGGAAGGGGACGACGCGCAGCCGGGGAAGACGCGGAAGTGGACGCCCGCGCGGAGTGGAGTACGAGGGTTCACTAGTTCGGCTACGGTGTGAGGCTGCCGTCGCCGCAGGGCCTGGCCAGCGGTGGGAATAGTAGGGGGCAGTGAGGCCTCTGCGGCAGCACAGCCGGCCACGGGAGGCAGGAGCATGCGGCACGACCGGCGCTGCTTTGGGCGGCTGGAGCAAGAAGACCAGAGGTTGAAGAAGCACTATGGTCGTTGGATGGACATCAGACGGTCACTGCAGCTAGAATCGTTTATATTGACTAAGTTGACAAAGCCCTTGGTACGCGTCAACTTAGTAGGCCCACAGGTCAGCTTCCGAAAAGGTGCGCCCCAGATGTCAGGGGGAGGAATCATTTTTTGGGCGGGTGAAGCTAGAATATCCGAGATTGAAGAAGAAGCACAGCATCCGTTGGATGGACATCCAACGGCCACTGCTGCTAGAACCGTGTGTTGACTATAAGTTGACAAAGCCTTGCATACGCGTCAACTCTCTATTTTTTGAGGGGACGCGTCAACTTAGTAAGGCCACAAGTGTGTGGCAGAGAACTTATAGCCCATGTGATTTGTAAGAATGTGCAGCCAATTTTTGAATTCTAATGGAATTTACTACAACCCATTTACAGTTTGTTAAAAGTACGATCCATTCAACCAACCGCTCAAAACAGAATTCAATAAAATTTCCCACAATTTGATGGGATCCGAAATATTTTTTTCCCGAAATTTCTAGTCAGATTAAATACAATTTCAATATAAATTTATATTACGTAAAAATCCAACGAAACATTGCGCATGCAACAATTAATTAAATTAAAATTTTCAATATCTAAAAATAATATTTTATAAAGTAATTTCGTGTTTGGTGCATTTTTTATATTTACTACCCAGTTTTTATAATTACATCCCATTTATTATTTCTTAAAGCCCATTTTCTTATTAAGCCTAATGCATCCCTCCTAGGAAAGATTTGCAGCCAATGAGCGGAGAATAACAACTTGACCTTGCCTGAGTATTCCTAAAAAAAGTATAGCTGGGCTAGCCATTTTCAGCTTGAAAAAATTAATATCTGAGCTGGATATCTGGCCTGGGCTAGACGGGCGACAACCCGCCCAGTTAATAGCTGCAACGATGTTTTCGTTGTTGTTCAGAGGACAAAAAATTAATATCAGGGCTAAACATTACTCAAGAAAAACTCTGCAGTGCTCACACCCCAAAAACACAAATACTGCTCGAGCTACTTGGTCCCAGCTGTCAGCCGCTTCTTGTGCAATTCTCTCGTTTATTGACTACATAGGTTCACAATGGTGTGGGACCGTGATGTCAGGAAACAAAGAGGAAGCAAAAAAATTATAGTTTTATATACTAATAAGGAGGCACTTGGTGTCATCCTCTCCAAGTAAAGTCATCACCTCATCCTCATGTCCGTTGACCATGTTGACAACGCGAGACGGTGGCACCACGGTGAGCGCAACAACTCGAAGGACGACGGAGAGGGCCTCGCGGGCCCTACGGATGCTCTTATACAGCGCCCGCTGCTCATTCGGGAAGCCAGGATCATAGGGCCAGATGTCCGCGATGGCATTGTCGTTCGCTTGTTCACCGGTGCTCATTGAGGAGACGGAGGTTGCAGCACAGGTCCTCCTGCACTGGTAGCTCTTCCGCCATTAGGGCGTCGAAGTGCGGCCGCACCTGCTCTATGGTTAACACGGCATGAACCGGCTTGGACAGTGGCACGGCTCACAGTCCGAAGCTTACGCCCATCGTCGATTGTCGTTGCTCAGCTCGGCGAGGTAGGCTGGTGAGCCGGCATGTCCGGTTTGGACCGACCTGCTGCCAAAACGAAGTCTGACCGCCTGGCCCACCTGCATACCTCCCTCGCTTGCTGCGTTTTTGCCAGAACGGTCAGCGCCGCTTCGCCCGCTTCCCGGTGCATGCGTTTGCTCCGCCTTCAAACGATACAAGTGCCGTCCGTCCGTCCGTCCTTCTGCCGCCCACATTAATGATACACGGTTGCCGAGGCGGCTACTCCGGCGCCACACGTCCGTCCCTCCGCCGCCCACCATTTCTATATAAACTTCTACGCTGGCCATAGTCGCAGTCATCCGCATCCGTTCCTATTCTCCTGTCCACACCACTACTGCCCACCATGGCTTCCTCGCGCTCCAGCGCTCTTCAGGACGGGCGGACGATGGGCCACAAGGAGATGGTAGCCATTGCTGCCGACTGGCTGGCCGACAGGCAGCTGGAGGACGACGACGTCCCAATGGAGAACATGGTAGTCGATGATCCGGCGCCAACCCCCTCCTCCGCGCCATCCTTGCTGGTGCATTGCACCATGACCACCGGCGAGGCCCGTGCCCAATATATGGACACGGTGAGGCAGAAGCGTGAGGAGCAGTTCCGGGTGGCGGAGGCCGACGCCTCCTACAACCACCATCTCCTCCAGGAGCACCTGTAGGAGGAGGAGGAGCAGATCGCCGTGGAGCAGGCGGAGCAGGAGGCGATGTTCGTCTCGTACCGCTCCGCCCGCGAGGGCCGCCTCGAGCGCTGGCGGTACTGCATGCGGGTGATGGAGGCTGCGGCCGCCTAAAAGACGGCGATGAAGCGGCCGAGGCGCTGTTTGGCGAGACTGAGGATGAGGCAGAGGACAATGCTGGCTCCGGCGAGTCCCCGCTCCGCTGGCGTCGACGAGGCCTTGCTCCGCTGAGGCCCCGCGGCGCCAACAACGAGGCAGAGGACACCGCCGGCTCCGCCGAGGCCCCACCCTGCCGGCAACGAGGGGGAGGATTTCCCCCGCTTCGCCGAGGGCCAGCCGTCAGCAACGAGACAGAGGACATCGCCGGCTCCACCGAGGCCCCGCCCCGCTGCCAATGAGGCCGCGCCACACAGAAAACGAGGAAGAGTAGAACACGGTAGGTCGCCGCCGCTCGGGTCCAAGTAAGGCCACCGCTGCTACCCTCCGGTTGTTGGCACTGAGCTGTACATCATGGAGCAATTCTATGATTACAGGCTGATTGAAGAGCACTCCCTGGTTGAGCAAGCTCATGAGATACAGTCATTTGCTAGAGAACTTGAGCACTTCAGTTGTATGCTACCAGACAATGCTCGAAGTAAAAAGGAACAAAAGGAGTACAAAGAGTTTGAGCAGCTTTTTAGCGTTCCTGTACATTGCAATAATAGCGATTCACATGTCATAGAGAACATTCAAAACAATCGATGATTATGCATCTCAGCGATTCACATGCCAGAGCCAATATTTACTTCACAACTAAAGAATAAAGAAAAAATGGATCGACGCTGTTGACAGCAAAGGGCGTCCCATTCGAAAATATCAAACGCATGTCTTCTTGCTAAAATCAATGAGCAAAATTTGACAAGGTTTTCCCATTCCAAAATATCAAATGCCTACGATTCTGGAATGGGAAGGGTTTGCCATCAGTTCGGACATTGACATGGCACCTCGTGCTAAATAAACCAGCTGTTCTTTTTGTGAAGTTCCACCAAAATCAACCAAATTCGCGCGTAGCTTGTATGATTTCGCCCTTATATGTTGCAACGCCTTGAACTTATCGGCACCTCCTTTCTTGTGGTGGAAATGAATGATTCAATGTATTCATTAACATTTTGTGCAGTTCCCATTGAAATCAAGCTGAGCACCCTTGTTTGCACAAATACAAAAAAGTGATTAGTATAAAGCAAACTGTACTATGAATTGACAGTTTAAACAGGCACCTAGATGGTCCATGTAGAGCACACTTTTACAAAAATGGAACTCACCGGAAAGAATCCTAGAACAACATTGCACTCATGCATCACAGCAAGAAAATGGAGATTTGTCAATCCTTCTGAGCTGAAGTTAGTTTGGTTTTGTGGGGGGTAATGTAACCATCCTTCAACTGCTCCTTCTGATGAGAAAATAGACATGGCTTCTTCATCCTGGCATAATCGGAACTAGGCACTTCACGTACTCCATATTCTTCTTCTTCAGAGGATGATCCTGTTGTGCAAAGACAAGAGGATAACTAAATGCTAGCATCCCTGTTTGCTCGAAAAAAAGGAAAGGAAATATTTAAAACATCACAGATGAAGCACTTCTCAAGGACAATACCAGTTTTTGATGACAACATCTAAACAGTAGCACAACACCAATAGAGATGACAAAGCTCAATCATATGGATGAAATAAGTGGGCGAGAACCAACCTTTGTCAGGAGGCTTATTGTGTAGAGCATACAGATGAAGCACTTCTCCGGAACCATCTGTTGCTATCTACTGTGGTGGCCATGCTTACTATATTCTCCTCGATTAGATTAATGTTTCCAACATCTTGTGCAGTTCCACTAAAATATATGGTATCTTCAAAGAAGATCCCTGTTTGCACAAGTAGAGATAATTACATATCACATTAAGAGTGGCATCAAATCAGTGGCAAAACAATTGCTCGTTCCAGCCATAGCAATAAGTTAAGATGCAAAACTATATCATTACTTGTGTCATCACAGTTCCAGTGCTTCATTACAGCACCAGGAGTCGATTTTTGTTTTTCTTCCGCTTGTTCTTCCCCTTCATCACTTGGTTCAATCACAGACAAGCTCTGCCTTCAATGTAAGATTTGGCATGTCAATTAGGTTGCACAAGTATAGCACTAAACAATGACATTAATTTTCTGATGAAAGTGGTGAAATACAGGCCAATAGTTGTGAAATACCCTTATCTTACCTCAATGGGATATTACGGTGCACATACAGATTGGAAGTCTTGTCTCCATTTGTGCAGTTCACTAAAATCAAGCAACATTACCGTACAAGTAGCACAACATATGAAAGCACCCTGCAGATTCATGTGAAAGAAGGCTAGTACTGACCTCTCATGACACGGAATTCAAAAAACTCACAAGAAGAAGATCTGAACCAAATTTGCCAACACGGATAGGAAGTAAGATCTACTCCTGTGCAGTTCCACTAAGATGAAGAAATCAAGCAATGTTGTCGGTGTGACATTTTGGTTGAACTGCACAAAACACTCTTAAAACAAAAGTGTTTTGTGCAGTGCAACAAAAGGTCACAATGGCAACGAGGTGAAGTAGGTAACCCTATTTACAGAGAGGTGCCAAGGAAACAACTAGTGGTCAATAACGGTGGATGACACATAAGCCAACAAAAAGAAGCATCTACCTTATCTAAATGGGAAAGAAAGCAAGACAATAGCATTTCTCAAACGGTGGCATTGATTAATATTAACATAGAGATTATATTAACAATAAAATTCTTTAAACATGTAATTTGCTTTTAACTGTGGCATTGCATCAATTTTCCAACGGCATTATTAGAGGGTGTTTGTTTATAGGGACATTTTGGTGCAGGGACTAAAAAAACTCTGTGTCAGTCTGTCAGGGAAACGACAACTATGGGATCACAAGAATCCCTACTACGGTTGGCGGGGCGCGGGGTTGAGAGAAGAGCCGATCTAACAGAGAGCACGCGGTTCGTTTACCCAGGTTCGGGCCGCGAGGATGCGTAAAACCCTAGTCCTGCTTTGAGAGGGTCGTGTTCGTGTCCCACTTCCTCCGTGGTTTAGGGTTTGCACTCAATCCCTTCGTCCGAGGGCTCATGTTATATTATGGGCTAGATTTTCATGATCTGACCCCGGACTCTATTCTTCTTATCTCGGTGTTTATCGTCACGTGTGAAGCCTTCCTCCAAACTCCTTCGCACTTCGGCTTATGGCTCAAGACTTTCAATGTGGAGCCACGAGTGATAGAGGGGGAGCGGGCAGAGTGCAGCGGCGCCATAGTGAGCAAGCTAGCCAATGCTGTTTGGCTGAAAGGATCCTTTACCAAATCTTCCAATCTGTGGCAGCAGGGGAGGTTCTACATCACCGAGCCCCGTGGCTCCAAGTGGGAAGATGCGCCCGCATTTTGATCCAGCCCCCAAATTCAGCTTGCATCGTGGATTAATAAGGGGTTAGCCTGGGGATCAACGGACGAGGTGCGGACTTTGCAAAGCCGCATCCGAAGCCTCATTGAGAGGGACATAAAAATCGTCAACATTGTTCAAGTAATGCTGGTCCGCCGGACCCTGCTGTGTCAGCGACGGCCTCTCCGCATGTGGGAGTTCAACCTAGAAAGGGCCAGGGACTCTTCAGCACTTCTTCGGCACTACGCACGAAGGAATGTGGAGATTATTTTTCGGGAAACGAAAGCAATGGCCGGGCACCACCGAAGATACTGGCCTAGACTGTAACCATCCGGACACCCCGGTAAATATTCATCTGCCGAACACCGCATAACCAGATATCTCGTAGTAAGATACTGACAGAATTATCCTTTTTCAGGGTTGGATGAAGAAAGTGGAATGAATTAGGTGTCCGGCTCCCCTTCCCGAAGGCTCAGCTGATCCTATGTTAACAAGGATGCTGGAACCGGCACCGTACCAGGCGCCGGTAGGGGAGGGCAAGGTGGAGAGTGAGAAGACCCGAGATGACCTTCATTCCAGAGGTAAATCAGGTACCGAGTCCGGGGAAATCGACATTTCCTCGCCTAAAGACAAAGGCGAAAAAGAGGCCAGTATCCCTTCTCCATTCAGGATAAAAAGGGCCGCCTCGAAGGTTGGGAGGGGCGGTCTCCTAAGAGGGGCAAGAGGCCACCGTTGAGCGGCTCGGGTATGGGAGGCGGTGCTGATGAACAACTCCATCATGAGGACAAGCCCTCGACCAAACCGTAAGTGAATCAGGGGTGCTTTGATAGCGTCCCGCTCCTTCCTTGTTACCGGAGAGATACATAACGTGCCTGTGTATTTTTACAGTTCGGCACCGAGTTTTTTTGGGCAATCCTCTTCTTCGGGAGACCTCCTCCCAAAGATGATGGAAAGTGAGACGCCTGCCCCGGCCTCCTCGCCCAATAAGGCGGATGACTCCGAAGTTCATCTCGGAGGGTTTTGTTTGATCAACAAGCTGTGCAGGGGATAAAAGAGGCAGTACCCAGAGGTGAATCCCGCCTCGGACCATCTGGCCCGCAGCCGACGATGATTCCAGAGACGGGTGAACGGATTCCTTCAGAGGATGGTTGTGCTCCTAGGGAGGCTTCCGGGGACCCGGCGACACCAGATATATTGCGTGATATGCTGCGAAATGCATCTGTCCTAGAGGAACAGCGTACCTTGATGGGTAGAGTGATTGAAAAGATCCTGCCCGCGAAGAGCGGATTGAATGAGGCCTTCATGAGCCTGCTAAAAGGCTTCGGGTTTGTGATATAATGTTTTCAGCTATGTTATATTTGCAAAGATGCACCTGTGTATAGGTAGTAGCCCCTGAGACTCGGGTTGGCTTCCCATGGGAGGCAAACGGAGTATCAAGAAGAAATATTCAAGGACTAATCTGATTAACTTGAACACATGCTGCTTCCCCCCTGGCTACTTCCCCATACATTGCCGAGCTGGAGCGGAAGCTTGATGTGGCTGGGGCTGACATTGCGTTAATCAATATGCATCTTGACGAGTAGCAAGGTATGTATTCGGGTCAATCCCCATACATTGTTTGTGGTATAAGCATGATGTTGAAATCTATATGCCGGAATATGCATGGCTGCAGATGGTGGTGCCGCTGTTGAAGTTCTTCGAGCAGAGCTGGCCCGGTCCAAGGAGCAGGCCTGGTGTAGCAATGCGGCTGCCGAAAAGGCATCGGCTGAGCTAAAAGCCGAACAGGCTGCACGACGCCAAGACGAGGAGAAGATATCCATGATGGCGCTCGCACTGAAGAATGCTACTGGCCGCTGTGAACTTCTAGAGAAGGAGAATGAAGCCAAAACGGCTGAACTGGCCAAGGCCTTACAAGAGGCGAGAGAAGCGCGGTCGGAATCTAGAGCAGCCCGTGAGGAGATCCGGAAAGCTAGGGAGATTGCGGCTGGTAAAGCCTTTTTGCTGCAGACCAAGTTCGGCGATCCGAACTATACTCAGCTTGACCGAGTATGGAGTTCTCCGGACGAGTTTTTAGACTTGCCGAAGAGTTCTTCCGATGCAACGCAGTATTATCAAGTGCGAGAGGGTACGCAACGGAGAAGCTTTTCTGGTCGCAGTTTGGCGCATCAAAGCGCCCTTTGTTGCTGAATGAACAGATGTCCCAATGGACCGAGCTTCATAGGGTGTCCGGCGCTGCCATGAAGAACGTCATAGTCCGGTTGTGGCCAACCTTGCCTGTTCTGAATAGCTACTTCGGTGTGGTACAATGGCTTGTTGACGCGGTGCCGCGTATCGACGCTGTGAAGCAGTCGACGTGCATTGAAGGTGCACGGATGGCTTTTGCCCGAGTCAAGACATTCTGGGAGAAGATGAAGGCCATCGATGTTGCGACGAAGAGTCCACCCAAGGGCAAGGACCGTCCTGAACCGGAGCATTATTTTGAAGATGTCCTAGAGGCCGCCCGCTTGATAGAGGGTCAGTGCTCGAAAGACATAATGTTTGAGTGAGGTGTAAGAGAATTGTAAAAGACAATTTTATAGTTTAAGCTATTTTTATGTTTTGCTCGAAAGCTTGTATTCCTCCTGTGCGGGCGTTTTAATATAATCTGAAAGTTTTCCAGTCGTCGGCTTCAGCCCCGTCGTAGGAAGTACGGGGGTGTTCGGGAAAGCATTTAACCACTCTTTATCCAACATCTTGGTCCATGAGAAGGAGGTGGTAATGCGGCGAACCAGGCAATCGGACTATATGGCGTTAACACTTTCACTTAGCCTTAGGAGTTTTATGGTGGGGCTACGACATTGCCCCTGGTATGTATGCGGCGTACTATAATATGTGCCTTTACATATATGATCTGAAAAAGATCCCTCGTGTGACACGGAGAATCGCTAAAGATTCCTGTAAGTCGTCAAGTGGTTGACCAGCTCTCGCCGCATCATGACAGTCAGTTTTCGGCTTTCTCTACTGAGGTGCTCATTCGGTTTAGACCAGGGCACATTCGCAGTAGTTCTCCCTTTACTACCCTAGCCGGTGGAGCGGAATGTAGGGTAGCAAGCACAGGAGCCGGACAACCCAACTATTGACCAAAGACAATGATTCGGAGTTAATGCATATAAGGCCAAACTTGCGATGCTGAAGTACGCTATAGAGCTGTTCGGGCTTTTGCTGGCAACTCATTTGTTCCCATACCGAGCCCCTGGCAGGTTATGCCAAGGTATACTTCTGAAACAACCATGGGAGCCATATCCATTGGCGAAACAACACATATGACTAATTCGGATACTGTTTACTGGGAGCTGAGCAATATACCAATGATTACTTTATATAAATATGAAGACCACAACCCCGGCTATTTGACATGCTCGGGGTCGGAGGCAGAGGAGGAGGCATAGTACAGGCTCGAAATAAAGAGTGCGGTCTACAAAAAGTTATTTTGGACCTCCTGTCGCACGTCTGCGTCACCTGTCCTCGGAGAGGGGAATCCTTGACGGAATAGCCCCTTAGGTGAGTGTACGGGTCCGAGCTCCGATAGAGTCAATTTTAGATGTTTGCCCTGTTCGTCACTTGTTTTTAAGAGATAGTGAAGAAAGAAATAAAAAGAAAATAGATAAAAAGTGTTATGGGGATGCTTGCAGGCTTGTCCATAGTATGCTTCCACCAATGTCCATGGTATCTCGAGTGCGTAGTGATGTATGCGCGGTACAAATTTTGCAGGTGTACGGGGTGGGCGGCGGAAGCCGGGCTGCTATTTTTGCTCCGGAAACAGTCGATCCTTGGGTGGAATTTTCTTCTGACCCTCGTTATTTCGTTGGTGAACCTCTTTGTCGTCCCTGTCGCCTGGCGGCCTTCTCCCCATGTGTTTGGCGTTGAGCTTGCTGGCTTGCTTAACAACCCAGCAGTTTCTGTTGGTATGATTAGCTGGTTTATCGAGGTGGCCGTGAATCTGGCAGGGTCGGTCCAATATCCTGTCTAGGTTGGATGGTTCGTCTCGGTTCGCCTTAAATGGCCTCTTCCGTTGACCGGGGTTGGGATTGCTGAATTCGGCGTTGACCGCTGTGTCGCGCGATCTTTCGTAATCATTGCGGCTGTTGTGTTTGCTTCGTCGTGGCTTGCCGTTGCCTTCTCGGATTTCGGAAGTGCCCGGGTCGCTGGCACTATTGCTTTTACGAGCGAGCCAGCTGTCTTCTCCCGTGCAAAAGCAGGTCATAAGAGCAGTAAGGATTGTCATGGATTTAGGTCCTTCTTGACCGAGGTGCGTGCGAGCCATTCGTCCCGGACGCCGTGTCTGAAGGCTGCAAGGGCTTCCGCGTTCGGACAGTCGACAATTTGGTTCTTTTTTACTAAGAACCGAGTCCAGAGTTTCCTGGCTGACTCTCCGGGCTGCTGGACAATGTGACTTACGTCATCAGCATCTGGTGGCCGAACATATGTGCCTTGGAAGTTGTCGCGAAAGGCGTTCTCCAAGTCCTCCCAGCTGCCAATAGAATTTTCTGGCAAACTGCTTAATCAATGCCGAACTGGTCCTTTGAGTTTTAATGGTAGGTATTTGATTGCATGGAGATCATCTCCGCGGGCCATATGGATATGGAGAAGGAAATCCTTGATCCACACCGCGGAATCAGTTGTTCCATTGTATGATTCGATATTCACGGGTTTGAACCCTTCTGGGAATTCATGCTCCATTACTTCATCAATGAAGTAGAGTGGGTGTGCGGCGCCTCTATCGTGACGTAGCTTGGGTTGAGTTAGTCTGCGGTTTTCGGCCCGGGCGTGACTAGGTTTGTTGCGTCCGAGTAGATAGCCGTCGTTGCGTGTCGAAGCACGTCCTTGTGAACCGTAGACCGATCTGGTATGTTCTGCCCTACTGTCCAGGTCCCGCGAGGGTCGTATGTACGATTCCGAACTATCTTATCTCTGTGCTGGCGTTGGGGTGGGGCGGGCTGTTGTTCGGCTTGAGTTACCGCTTTATCCCGACCGCATGATGGTCGGCCAGCCGCATTATCTCGACCCCGTTGTGTAGGTTCTGTCGCCTCCTTGTCGAACTGAGGTAGCAATCTGCGTTTCGGGTAATCCTTGATTGGGCGCTTGAGGCCGTATTCTTCGGCTGCTAGGATATCAGTCCATCTGTCGTTCAACAGGTCTTGTTCAGCTTGAAGCTGCTGCTGCTTCTTTTTCAGGCTCCTTGCAGTGGCTAGTAGCCGGCGCTTGAAGTGCTCCTGTTCGAATGGTTCCTCAGGCACGATGAAATCCTCATTGCCGAGACTTATTTCATCTTCGGAGAGTGGAATATAATTATCGTCCTCCGAATCGTCATGTGTGGCCTCATCATCCGGGCTAACTTTCCCATCTTCCTGTTCGAAGGTTTCCTCCGCGGGGTCTTCATTATCTTCGGCCTTGTCCGGAGTGTTGATTCCTTCGGTGCCGGTGTTAATGGCTTTGGAACGACGTGACTTAGGGCGGCGCCGAGAACGCCGGAGCTCAGGCTGTGTCTCAGGAGGTTCATCCTCTTCCTTGTCGTTGTTGGTTTCTTTAGGAGTGTCCACCATGTACACGTCATATGAAGAAGTGGTTGGCCAACGTCCAGTGAATGGCGGGCTTTGACCTTGCTCCTCATCGTCATCGCTGTCTATACTGTCGATGTCTTGAGAGCTGTAATCGAGCATATCGGTTATGTCCTCGACAGTGGCTATGGAGTGGGTGGCGGGCGGGAAGCAAAATTCTCCATCATCAGCCCCTAGTTCGAACCCAACATAGTTCGGCTGTGAGTCCCCCGCCAAGGACAGGTTCTTCAATGAGTTTAGCACATCGCCCAAGGGCGAGTGTTGGAAGATGTCTGCAGCGCTGAATTCGAAAATCGATAACCGATCAAGCTCGGTGTTTGCAGACGCACGTGGTTCGGAGTTTATAGCCAGAGACGAGTCCGGAGTTCCGTTGACGCAGATATTCCTAAGTGTTGAGTCTGTGTGTGGCTCCAACGCCGCGGACTCCGGGGCTTCGCGTGGCGCGATCTGCTCCGGATCTAAGGCCGTAGAAGTTACAGGATCCATCTCCTTAATATGGTCTGATGACAGATTTAAGTCATGCTCATCGGGGTGAGCGATCGCCGCGATCTCGAATCCGGTGAAGATCAAGTCTCCACGGATGTCCGCAACGTAATTCAGGTTTCTGAATCTGACCTCATGGCCAGGGGCGTAGCTATCGATCTGCTCAAGATGGCCAAGCGAGTTGGCCCGCAGTACGAAGCCGCCGAATACGAAGATCTGTCCGGGGAGGAAGGTTTCTCCTTGGACAGCATCACTATCGACGATTGAAGGGGCCATCGAACCTCTTGTCGACGGCATAGTGGAACTCTCAATGAAAGCACCAATGTCGGTGTCAAAACCGGCGGATCTCGGGTAGGGGGTCCCGAACTGTGCGTCTAGGATCGATGGTAACAGGAGACGAGGGACACGATGTTTACCCAGGTTCGGGCCCTCTCTATGGAGGTAATACCCTACTTCCTGCTTGATTGATCTTGATGAATATGAGTATTACAAGAGTTGATCTACCACGAGATCGTAATGGCTAAACCCTAGAAGCTAGCCTGTATGACTATGGTAATGAGAATCCGTCCATCCGGACTACGCTCTCCGGTTTTGTAAGTGCATCTAGTGCCACCCCTAGTTGGTTTTGGAGTATTGACGACAAATGTGGTTGAGGGACTAATGCGTTTGTGAGAATTGCAGGATAACGCAGGTGGTGACCCCCATTGATTCGGTTTACCTACCGGAGATGACCCCTAAAAATGTATGAAGATATTGACGACAATGGTGGTATGTGAAGATATTCACATTGAAGACTATGACATGAGAAGACATTGAGTGAAGACTATGGAGCCTTGAAAGGCGTGTCGCTTCGTTGTTTCCTTTTCTTCTTTGTTGAGTCGTAGGAACCACCGTCTTTGTTAAGTGGGGTCCAAGTGATCATAGTCAGAATGACTGAAGTGATGCTCAACCCAAATCCTATGTCTTCGAGCGAAGATAATGAGAGCAAAACTTATCCAGAGCTGGATGAGTCAGCTTTGCTTGTAGCCCAAGTAAAGTTGCCGTGTGTGTTTGAAATCTGACCGTTGGAACACATGTCAGTTCCTTAGTGACCAGGTCATTTCGGACATATCGTGTCGGGTTGCCTAGTGGCTATAAATAGCCCACCCCTACACCATAAATTGTTGGCTGCTCGGTGTTTGCACGGCTTTTGTCGTTTGAGAGCAACCCACCTCGAAGCCTTTGAGAGAGAAATCCTTGCGAGGACAAAGCCCAAACACCGAGAGACAAAGAGTGTTAGGCATCATGAAGTCTTTCACTGTGTGACCTGAAGACTTATTACACTTGAGGACTGTGAATCCTCCAGCCGGTTAGGCGTCGCGTTCTGAGCATCCAAGAGTCATTGTGGATTGCCGGTGAACACCGTCTGTGAAGGTTCAGAAGTCTACCTTAAAGACTTACTAGAGTGATTGGGCGAGGACTGTGTGTCCTTAGCTCAAGGGGAATAAGGTGAAGACGCGGTCTTCTGAGTTGAATCTCAGCCTCCCTAACCAGATGTACAGTTGTCACAGCAACTGGAACTGGTCCAACAAATCCTATGTCTTCAACAAGTGACTGGTTCTATCTTCTCCCTCACCTTACTTAGAGTTTGTCTTCGTGAAGTCATTGCCTATTTGTCATACCTGTTTGACTTCATTGCTTGACTACTTTTGTTGATTGGCTTCTCACTATCTTCCATCTTGATCCTACTACCAAGCTGCTATTAGTGTTGTACTTTCATATTATTGCATACTAGACTATGGTTTGCTTGTTGTAGTTTATCTTCCGCTGCATATCAATTAGGTCATTTCTATTGTTTGTCTTTGAAACATCCGTGTTTTGAAGACTTTCCTAAAAATCGCCTATTCAGCCCCCCTCTAGTCGATAACTAGCACTTTAACTTGGTATCAGAGCAAGGTACTCCCTTGTTCTGTGTGATTCGGTTTAACCACCTGGAGTTTTAGCTATGTCGACTGCAGGGATAATCAAAGTCTCCGTTGCTTGCCCCGTGTTCGATGGAACTGACTATCCCTCTTTGGAAGAATAAGATGCGCATGCATCTTGAAGCCATTGATGTCGACCTCTGGTATGTCGTCAAGAACGGCGTTCCCAAAACTGGTGAAGGTGTCACCCCTGCTGATGTCAAGAAGTTCATCCAACTAGACTCTACTACAAAGAACATCATCTGTGGTCATCTAACCAAAGGACAGTATGGCCGTGTGAGTGCTCTGGAAACGTCGAAGCTAGTCTGGGACTGGCTATCCAAGGTCAACGAAGGCGTCTCAACCCAGAGAGATCAAAGGATCAGTGTTCTTCGTAATCTCTTCAACTGCTTCAAGAGAAATGACAATGAAAATGTCCAGCTCACGTTTGATCGCCTCACTGACATCACAAATGAGCTTCATGCTCTCGGCGCCACTGAGATCACCAAGCATGAAATCGTCAAGACACTCGAGATCACTTGACAACTCTTTTGACACCCTTGCCCTCATGATACAAGAACGTCCTGACTTCAAGACACTCGATCCGTCTGATATACTTGAGAGACTCAACACACATGAGTTCCAGCTTTCTGAGAAAAGAGATATCTATGGTCCCAACTATGGCCGAACTCGCGCTTTGAATGCAAAAGTTGTTTCCTCATCTCAAGAAGAATCTGACTGCGGTTCTGATGATCCTGAAGACATTGGAAAGGAACTTGCTATGCTTGTGAAGAAGTTCCGAAGTTCACTAGGAAGAAAGGCTTCGAAAGTCTTCACGATCCAGCTCAAGAAATGATGAAGCTTCCACTCATGACTACAAGAAGAGAACCTGTCACAAGTGCAAGAAAAGCTGGACACTATATCTCCGAGTGTCCACGGTGGGACAATGAGAAGAAGAAGAAGAAGAGCAAGGAATATGATTACGATGACAAGAAGAAGACGAAATCTTCAAAGTCTTCTTCCAAGTCCTCATCAAAGTCTTCATCTCATAAGAAGAGCTCATCCGCAAGGCTCGTGCTTTTGTTGGCAAGGAAATGGATTCAGAGGAGGAGTCCGCTTACGAGGAGGTGGAGGTGGAGTCTGAAGAGGAGTCCGACCTGGCGTTGCAAGTCTGGCTTTAGCCACGTACCTATGTTGCCAAGTCCATCTTCAACATCAAGACAATGACTTCTACACCAACGCTGAAGGCGATGACAAGGACGACCTGCTACCACCCTCTTGCTTCATAGAACGGTGCCAAGGTAAAATCACGTGATGCTTACTTTCAAACATCAAGTGAAGATGACTCGATTGTGAATCCAAACCCAGCTACTGAACACTTGCTAAAATTCCAACCGAACAACAAAGAGCTGTGGAACATACTCAAAAACTGTTAGACAAAAGCGATGACCTGTTGGACAGGAAATGACACGTTCACAGTCCTTAGTTGAAGACATTAAAAATCTTCATGCTAAGTACCAAGAACTTGAAAGTCATCATGAAACGCTCTCAACTACTCATGAAAAGCTCTCCTATGATTATCTTCAAAGGAAGCAGGAGCTTGAGAAATTGAGAGCGGCTCATGAAGATCTTCAAAAAGAGAATGAGTCACTTCGAGCTCAACAGATCAGTTCCGCTCAGGATGGATTTGAACCACCATGTCTAAAATTTCTTGAGCGTGATATCGCTACCTCTATTGCTGAATGTTCAACTGCTCTTTGTTGCATTGTCTTCAACTACTAATGTGGTAACTAACCCCTCTGCGGAGGATACCACTGCTATTGCTGATGAAAATGCTAGGTTGAAGACATTGCTTGAAACAGGAATGTATAAAAGTCTGAAAGGGCATCAGACACTTTGCGATGTCCTCAAAAAGCAGATTCTCGAACCGAAACCCTAGGAAAGAGGGTGTTGGGTTCGAGAGGAAAATGAATGTTGATGGTTCCTACCGAAGCCCCGAGAAGTATCCCAAAACCACATGCGTTCTTTGCAAAGGGACCTTCAAAGGATCCATCCACCTTATTTGGCTTTACCTGTGCTAACCCTATTATCATTGATGAATCCTTTGATGCAAACTATAAGCTGTTCAAGAATCAGAATGGTGAAGTGTTTGCCACGTATATTGGTACTAACTGCAGGAATGGACCGCCTATGAAGAAGATCTGGGTTCCCAAAAGCTGTCTTGAGAATCTTCCAGTGAATGTCATCATGACACCACCTGGGAAGAAGACAAACCCCAGACCTAAGGCGTCATATGGTCCAAAGGCTTCATACAGACAGAGGACTCATCTGAGTCACCCTAACGCCTATGTTTTGGAGGGAAACCGTACTCAAATTTATGAATATGAGCGTGTGTCTTCAAACCGCTATGTTCATAGAACTAAGAACTTTTCTGCTTATTCATATGAGTATCATTCATCTCCTGCAAGGCTATTTGCTAGGGCACCAAAGCCGAAATTCTCAGATGCTGCACTTAGACTCATTGCTTCTAAGCCACCCCTGAAGATGTGGGTGGTTAAGAAGAATTAACTCTCTTTTGCAGGAAAGGGTCTCCAGCCGAAAATCAAAGGTGTCTGATGATATTGCTGGGGACCTAAAACATCTTGTAGGGCACAAGATCAAATGCCCAAATGGTCTCGCTATGTATTTTGTTCCTGAATCGTTTGCCATTCATATTATCAGTCCTAATCTTGACTTAAGCTTCAATAATCCACTTGCCCGTCAAATGTTTATGCTTCACAATGCTCTTGGTGAAGCCTATCCCCTAACTGCATCTTGTAGGGTATGACACCTCATGCTTCGTAATGGATTATGGACGGTGGATGCACTAATCATATGACTGGTGATCGAAGTCTTCTCATGGACTCAACCTTACGTCCATCGGACAAGAGTCACATCACATTTCTTGACACTTTGGTAAAAGCAAGGTATTGGGTCTAGGTAGAGTTGCAATCTCAAAGGACCAACACATGGATAAAGTGATGCTTGTTCAATCCCTTGGTTTCAACTTGATGTCCGTCTCAATGCTTTGTGACTTGAACATGATTGTGATATTCGAAAATATCGCTGCCTTGTACTAATGGAATCGACAAGTCTCTAGTCTTTGAAGGGTATAGGAAAGATGATCTATACATGGTAGATTTCTCAGCAGGTCCACAGCTTGCCGTATGTCTTCTTGCAAAAGCTTCGAATCGGCTCTCGCATCGGAGGTGGGGCATCTTGGCATGAGGAAGTTACACACACTTGCCAAAAGAAGCATGCCATAGGCATCGAAGGTGTCAAGTTCAAGAAGGATCATTTGTGTGGTGCTGCGAAATTTGGAAAGATGACTAGGGCAAAGCACCCCTCGAAGACAATCATGACAACATCTCAACCCTTTGAGCTGTTACACATGGATTTGTTTGGCCCTACTCATTACTCTACCCTCACAACTACTACTTGTCTCTATGGCTTCGTCATTGTTGATGACTACTCAAGATACACATGGGTGCACATAATTCTCTACAAAGACTGAAGTGCAAGATGTCTTCAGACGCTTTGCCAATCGAGCAATGAACAATTATGGCGTCAAGATCAAGCATATCAGAAGTGACAACGGCACTGAATTCAAGAACACCGGACTTGATCTTTATCTGGATACCATGGGAATCACTCATGAGTTCTCTGCTCCATACACACCTCAGCAAAATGGCATCATGGAGCGCAAGAACAGAACCCTCATTGAGATGGCTCGAACAATGCTCGACGAGTACAAGACACCAAGAAAGTTACGGCACGAAGCTATTGATACAAAGATGCCACGTCATCAACCGTGTTTACATCCATAAGCTTGAACAAAACATCCTATGAGCTCCTTCTTGGCAAGAAGCCAAATGTCGCCTACTTGAGTATTTGGGGCTAAGTGCTGGATCAAGGATCCCCATCACAAGTCAAAATTGAACCCAAAGCTCACGAAGGCTTCATGCTCGATTCTGGAAAGGACTCGCACTCCTACAGAGTCTTCAACCTTTATCTCTACAAAATCGTCGAAACGGTGGATGTGCGATTTGATGAAACCAATGGTTCACAAAGAGAGTTCCTGCCGAGTACACTAGACGAAGCTCCACCCAGCGAATCTATCAAGCTAATGGGAACTGGTGAAATCATGCCTTCTGAAGCACAACCTGAAGAAGAACTTATTATTTCTGCACTTAACCAAACTGAAGACAATGCTCAGCCTGAAGACAATCCTCCCAATGATGACAATGCTCAGCATGAGCAAAGTCTTCGTCCAGTTCATCCTCGAGTTGCAAATGAAGTACAGATTGAGAAGATAATCGATAGCATCAATGCACCTGGTCCGCTTACTTGCTCAAGAGCAACACAACTAGCAAATTTCAGGGCACTTTTCTTTTGTGTCAATATCGTAACACAAGAAAGTTGTTGAAGCCTTTATGGAACCAGAATGGATACAAGCTATGCAAGAAGAACTTCAACAGTTCAAGCTAAACAATGTTTGGGAACATGTCAAGCATACGACCCTCGCAAGCATAACATTATTGGCACCAAATGGATATATCGAAACAAGCAAGATGAGCATGGTCAAGTCGTCAGAAACAAAGCACGTCTTGTGGCTCAAGGATATACTCAAGTTGAAGGAATTGACTTGGATGAAACATTTGCTCCTGTAGCTAGGCTTGAAGCTATTCACATACTACTAGCCTATACTAACCTCCACAACATCTTGCTATATCAAATGGATGTGAAGAGTGCATTTCTCAACCGCAAGATTGAAGAAGAAGTATATGTTGCACAACCCCCTGGGTTTGAAGATCCAAAACATCCTGATATGGTGTACAAGCTAAATAAAGCACTGTATGGCCTCAAACAAGCTCCTCGCGCCTGGTATGATACGATCAAAGACTTCCTGAAGAGCAAAGGCTTCAAACCTGGATCCCTTGATCCCACACTCTTCACGAAGACATATGACGGTGAACTGTTTGTATGCCAAATATATGTGGATGACATTATCTTGTTGCACCAACCGTAAGTATAGTGATGAATTTGGATACATGATGCAAGAACAATGTCGAGATGTCCATGATGGGAGAGCTCAAGTTCTTCCTTGGTCTTCAAATTCAAATCGACAAAGGAATGGCATCTTTATATCTCAAGAAAAATATCTCCAAGATTGTCTGAAGAAGTTTGGAATGCAAGAGTGCAAAGAATACACGACGCCTATGCCAGCCAAACACCACTTGGGTCCCGACGACAATGGTAAAGAGTTCGATCAAAAGGTATACCGCTCCATGATGGGTTCCTTACTTTACCTATGTGCATCTTGGCCAGATATTATGCTTACTGTTTGCATGTGTGCTCGATTCCAAGCGGCACCAAAGGAATCGCATCACTTAGCTGTGAAGCGAATTCTTCGATATTTGGCTCACACCCCAACACTCGGATTATGGTATCCAAAGGGCTCAAAATTTGATTTGGTTGGATTTTCAGATGCTGATTATGCTGGTGACAAGGTGGATCGCAAGTCTACATCAGGCACATGTCACTTTCTGGGATGATCACTTGTCATTGGTCTTCAAAGAAGCGGAACTGTATCACTCTCAACTGCTGAATCTGAATACATTGCTTCTTTGGATCTTCTTTGTGCTCAGCTTCTATGGATGAAGCAAACTCTCAAGGACTATGGCATCAATCGACACAAGTACCTCTCTTCTGCGACAACGAAAGCGCCATCAAGATTGCCAACAATCCAGTCCAGCACTCGAAGACAAAGCACATTGAAATTCGTCATCATTTTCTCAGGGATCATGTCATGAAGAAAGATATTGACATCATTCACGTCAACATTGAAGAGCAACTGTCAGATATCTTCACAAGGCCCTTGGATGAGAAAAGGTTTTGCAAGTTACGGTGTGAGCTAAATATCTTGGAATCCTCAAATGTCCTATGATCAAGCACACATCCTAACACTTATGCATGTTGATGACTTAGATGTGCAACACACGAAATAACGATATCTTCAATCAATGAAGACTTACATTACGAGTGTGAATACATTAACGTGGAATTTGACTTGGAGCGCCCACGATAATTGTGCGCCGTGTGCCGGTCTAATACTTCCTATACGGTGGGTAACACCACCACCAAATTTCTCTGTTTGAAGTGTTTCACTCATGGCGTTACTTCTCAATATCTTCGCATTTGATTTGTCTTCAACTTCAACCTATCTTCATGATTTTCTTCACTATGTTGATTTGGTTGCTTTCTGATATATATATATATATATATATATATATATATATATATATATATATATATTGTTCTGTCCTATACAGCATTCACTTATAGCTATGTCTTCCAAGTTGAATCTTTTGAACTAAGTGAATGTGATCGGACCCCAGTCTCTCTATGCTTTATATCTCAAACTCTATCTGTCCAAATCATATGCATTCTATTGAAACTGTCGAATGTCTTCTCTGCGTCCTTGTCGTGAAGACACGAGAGACAAACTTTAAGTCTGTTTTAAATGATTCATCCTTCATCGTTGAAATCCGGAGAAGCCGGAACGACCATTCGACAAACTGGCGGGCGTGGGAACATGGGACAACTCGGTATGTTGCATGCTTGCCACGTGCCCCTCAGATGTGAACCGCCAGGGGCACCTACGTAATTGCGCTGTGCCGCACACCTCCTTATAAATACATGTCCCCTGCGGTAAAGAAAATCTTATTCCACCTCTCCACCTCGTCAAAACCCTAGCGCCACCGCTAGCTCCCGACGATGCCGGCGACGAAGCGCTTAGCTGCCGCGACTTCTCCGACGCCGTCCTCACGCCGGCCGCGAACATCGTCATCTCCGTCGCCGCCGTAGGTGTCCTCCGTCGCCAAGTTAGGGCACGGTGGATTGAACTGTTCGGCTTCCTTTTCTTCCCGTCTAGCAGTTCTTCGAGTGGTAAATATAACTCTATTTTTACCATCTTTTTGATCTTCAATATTCATCCTACTTACCAAAATTGGTTTCTGCCCATACAATGTTAGATCTATTCATGCGCATCTCATACGCCTAGTATATTCACTTAAGCTTCACAACTAGTTAGATTCCTCACTTGTACTTATTCACGGATTCGTACAAATCTGGAACCAACTCTCGTGGTATAAGTGAATGTCTTCGCATCATGAGGTCAATGTCTTCAAACTGATTTATCTTCAAAATCTTACGAGAATGCATATGACCTCTTCCCCTTCCCTCGCATCTCTAATGTTGTCACGGTACATGTCCGTGGGAGAATCCCTTGGTTCTCATAGTGCGCATTCGTTTGCGAAATTCTTACATCATCAAATTAAATCTCCGAAGCCAGTTCTGTTTGTCCGGAAACGCAAGCCTTTGAAGCTTTTGAGCGTATTGAAGCCATTCAGTTTGAAGTTCATGGCTGCGGATAAATCGATCGGGGAAGGCGGCGAGACAGCGTCGTGGGGGAACCTCAAAAGATCTGCCTGATGACCTCGTAGAGCTTTACAAGAAAGATTCCGAAGAGAACTACAATCAGCGCAAGACGCAAATCCAATGGATTCGTCGATATTGGGCTGAACAATGGTTCAAGTACAATTTCGTGACCAAGGAATATGCCGAGAAGAATGCTATCAGAAGCCCTTGGGGTGATATTCTCTTTCGAGGCCTTCCACCCAAGAACATGGCTGAAGCTATAGCACAAGGTTTCTATCCTTGTATGGTCCGTGGACCTCAGCCTGAAAATGCCGACCCAACGTCATTGCTCTGGTGTCGTGACGATAATCTCTTCAAGCGCAACTTCCAAAGACGCAAAGGCTTGACCAAGGAAAACAAGAAGTCATTGGGATTAGACTTCAACCCTGGTCCCTCTGCTCCCCGTGCTGACGACTCACGTGATGCTGAACCCAATGTCATCGGTCCCTTTTCAAACCTTGATGGCCTCATCACATACATCTTGGTCCAAGGTGCCAAAGTGGATCACTCGATGGCGATCTTTGAGTCCGATGAAGCCCCAGCTCCAGCTCCTGCTCCTGCTCCAAAGCCGCGAAGCAAAAGAAAGTCAAGGCTTCAAAGTCACCGCTCCTCCAAAAGCTTCACGTGTGAAGCCAGCAGCTCTTGCACCTCCACGAAGCAGTGCAGTCTAAAGATCAATCCCGTATCTCCAAGAAGACGGAGAAGAGAAAGAAAATTGTCAAGAATCGAATCGACACTCGACCCTGCTGCCATTCTCAAGGTGAAGAGCACATTGATCTGTCCAGTGATGAAGATCTTGCAGATGATGCTCTTGAGCAACTTATCAAGAGCAAAGAAGAGGCAGAAATCTTCAACAATTTGCCTCTCTTTGATGTAGCAATCATCCATCACTTAATTGATGAGTGGTTTGACACCCCAAACATCAGCTTTGAAGATCTGCAACTTCCTATTGGCCTCAGCGTCTCCTTCAATGGCGCCATTGCTTCTGAGCTAGCTCTTGCTCAGCGCATCGTTGAACTGAAGAACAAAATCGACTATGAAAAAGCTCAGTTAAAGAAGCATATGGCTGCACTCAGCGTGCAAGATGTCAAAAACTTCAAGGTCATGCTGCACGACCTCAAAGAAGCCTTTATCAAGAAGCGTGAAGAAGCCAGAGGCTCTCGTGAGCGCATGAAGAGTCTGGCTGACAAGTGTGTGCTAGCCTACAATGAAATTTGAGAAGCGCAAGGCTCTTGGTCGTCTGGCATTGACCCCAGAATGGCTGCAAAGAGGAAGAAGTCGTCAATGACCAAGCTGCACCTTCAAGGCGGGAAGAACCCGCATAGTCTTCCCAAGCAGCATGGCGGCTCGAAGCCAAAGGTCGGATCAACCGCTTCGAGCAGAAGAAGACGAGGGCTGCCGAGGCTGAAGCCAGAAAAAGGAAACATCCTGAAGCCTCTGATACTGCTCCCTCCAAGAAGAAGCTCAAGACCAAGAAGAATCGGGCTGCTTCCACAGAGCCCTTGGTTGTTGAACCCATTTCAGTGGTTCGTCCCGCGTCTGCAACCCAAGAACTTCGCATGACTTTTCATGAGCCTGCTTCCACAGAGGCTCCTGAAGCTGAAGAGATGCCAGCAGCTGATCCCATCACTGCTGAAGACATTGGTCACCATGACAATGTTGAAGATGATGAAGTTCTTCCTCAAATTGAATACAATGTGGTATTATCGCCTGTTCGTACGAATAGCAAACTCATCAGCATTGGTCGTCCTCTGACGCCAATTGCTCATGATGCTTCATGGGCTGATCGCCCGCAACAAGAAGACTCCCCTAGTACTCCCCAACAACAAGTCACTCCCCAACAACAAGACACTCCCCAACAACAACAGCAAGAAGAAGAGGAAGACTTTCAGGCCCAGACAACCCCATCTCCAAAGGCGTCGCCAGCATTTCGCAGGCTTCGGAAAGGTCAAAGGCCTGAAGTACCTCTCTCGAGCGTTCCAGAAGGAGAAGTGCACCACCAACCTGTTGCACGTCAAGTGTTTTCAGAAGCCACTCCAACTGTGAATGTCTCCGAGTGCGAAGCCAAAGCTGCCGAAGACAATCCATTTACATCAGCCAAAGACAATCAAGAAGAAGAAGAACGTGTCCCTACACCCCTGTAATTGAAGAAGTTATTCCTCATATCAACGTGCGGTGCCCGGCCCTCCAGCTCCTCAAGTGGAGGTTGAAAACATTGAGGCTGCCATCTCCAACACCAATGAAGCCAATGACGTGGTCATGGCTGAAGAAAATGTGGAGCCTGCACCAACAACTCCTGAAGCCAATGAAGGAAATGTGCCTGAAGCCAATGAGGCAACTGCTCCCGAAGCATCTGCTGAGCAGCCTGAAGCCTCAGTTGTTGCCACTGCTCCAGTTCCGCCACCAAGGCCCTACACAATTGAGCAAGCATACAACTATGGTCAGCTAATCACGAGAAGATGGCACTGTTACGGTCCCTCCGCCTCATGCCTCTGGTCCTCAGTTTGAATATCATATTGCGCATAGGCCTCAGGTCCAGAAGCCGAAGCCAAGACTGCCAAGGTTTCCAGGCACTGCCACCTCTACAGGTTCTTTCAATGCAAATGGTTTCAAAGCCCACAACACTTTCTTTGACAGAGCAAAGAACCCCTACACAAGGCCAAGGATATCATCTGACCGTTTCTGGAGCTATCAGCAACGAAGCTATTACTCATGCGTTCTGTATGATCAAGGGCGCATTTTCCCTCATATGCGCCTCGACACTGAAGCCATTGCCGGACTGCCGTGCTTAGAAGAAGCACTTGATTGCTTTCGTGATGCAGGTCTGCTCGGCTTCGTTACAGACAAAGAACACTGGAATGAAGAACTTGTGCTTCAATTCTATGCTACCCTCCACATCCGCGGCTACTACAGAGATACAAAGACATGGGTTCTCGAGTGAATGATACGAAATGTTCATCATGAAGCCAAAGCTCTTGACATCATTGAGCTCACAGGCCTACCCACTCCCGGAGAGCTGTTTGAACCTGGTTGTCAACTCCACCGCGATGCACTGGAGAGCATATTTCATAAGCCGTAACCCAACATGAGTCGGATGTTGAGCATGATGAAGCCAGCCACATGACGCTGAATACCCTCAGGACTTCTTTGTTGATGACCTTGAGTATCTGCCTCGTACAATATATCACATCATCAGGCAAACTCTATGGCCTATCAAAGGGCATTCATCATCTGCAAAACTTGAAGGAGCAATGAAGACATTGGTCTTTTACATCCTCAATGGCATCAGCTTCAATACGCAAGAATTCTTCATCCGACAATTGGCTGCGTCTGGATCTGATCTGTTTGGTCTAAAATTTTATGCTCCATGGGTCATGCGCCTCATCAAGATGCACTCTGCTATCAACTATCAGCCCTCTGCTCGCAATCATCTGATCTTTCTACCAGAGGTTGATATGTCAGTTGAAGCCATATACCCTGAGCCTGCCAAAATGCCACTTTGTCTTCAGAATGCAAATCACCATAGCTTCTCTCAACCCATGGAAGGCGTCCAAGCGGTATCTCGTGTCTATCCTCTGGCTGGGAACACACGTCTGCCTCACCGTCTGTGACTGAAAGCAACTGAGAGCACAATTGGCCAAAGGCCTCGGAAGCGCTCTCGAGTCCTCAATGATCAAGAACTTCTTGTCGCTGCATCAGAAACAAGATAAGCATCACTCCTGGCTCAAGCGACAAATGCAAAGCCTCTTGGTGGACGTCAATCGCATTCGAAACCTTGCCACCAAGAATGCTTTTGTCACTCACGAGACCTGTCGGCGATCATGGAAGAGTTTGACCCTGCTCGGTCAAGCAGATCTTCAAGACGTTGGCTTCACTGAACGCTTCAAGATTGACTCCACTCCTCCACGGAATGTAGTCCTACGACGAACTCCATCACTTGAAGACTCTAACTATTCTTCCTCCGCGGCAACTGTCAATGCCAGAGTGATCGATGATGAAGCCGATGCTACTTCACCGCCCCCTACTTCTGCACGCCTCGACACTGCACCAAGCTCGTCTGCACCGCCAACCAACAACGACAACCCTACTGCATCATCTACTTCTGAAGAGGACGAGTAGATGCTCTATGTCTTCAAACCTTTTTGGTCCTTACTGACAAAAGGGGGAGAAGCATATGAGTTTGATAGTCTTCAAGCGGGTTCATAAGGGCGGTTGCATAATATTTTGCCTAGTGTTTACAACTCTCGCTTTTTATACATTTGGCTCTTTGAGTTGTAACACTTAAACTCGATGGTCGTCTGCTACTTATTTGCTTTACTCTGGTGCGATGATAAATTCCGCTTGTGCGATGATAACTTCCGAACTAAGATCATTCTGCAGACGTCCATTTTTCATTATGCATGTCATTCTCCTAGCTATATCATTTCATGCATGATGAATTATCTTCATAAGTTGAAGAGGATCTCCACAAGTACAACCTGCCATGTGCATTTGCATTCCAAAAGCAAACTACTTATATGCACATCTTCAGGGGGAGCCTTTGCCACTTATGAAGACAATTCCTATCCTTTACAATTTCACATATTTTATCCCGTTGAAAACTTCAACCAGTTTGTCATCAATCACCAAAAGGGGAGATTGTAAGTGCATCTAGTGCCACCCCTAGTTGGTTTTGGAGTATTGACGACAAATGTGGTTGAGGGACTAATGCGTTTGTCGTTGCAGGATAACGCAGTGGTTTCCCCATTGATTCGGTTTACCAACCGGAGATGACCCCTAAAATGTATGAAGACATTGACGACAATGGTGGTATGTGAAGATATTCACATTGAAGACTATGACATGAGAAGACATTGAGTGAAGACTATGGAGCGCGAAGACTGTGTCGTTTCGTTGTTTCCTTTTCTTCTTTGTTGACTCGTAGGAACCACCGTACTGTTAAGTGGGGTCCAAGTGATCATACTCAGAATGACTGAAGTGATGCTCAACCCAAATCCTTTGTCTTTGAGCGAAGACAATGAGAGCAAAACTTATCCAGAGCTGGATGAGTAAGCTTTGCTTGTAGCCCAAGTAAAGTTGCCGTGTGTGTCATTTCGGAGATATCAGGTCGGGTTGCCTAGTGGCTATAAATAGCCCACCCCCTACACCATAAATTGGTGGCTGCTCAGAGTGACTGCACGGCTTTTGTCGTTTGAGAGCAACCCACCTCGAAGCTTTTGAGAGAGAGAAATCCTTGCAAGGACAAAGCCCAAACACCAGAGCCAAAGAGTGTTAGGCATCATCAAGTCTTTCTCATGCATGTGACCTGAAGACTTATTACACTTGAGGACTGTGGAATCCTCCAACCGGTTAGGCGTCGCGTTACGAGCATCGAAGAGTCATTGTGGATTGCCGGTGAACGCATGATCTGTGAAGGTTCGTAAGTCTACCTTGAAGACTTACTAGAGTGATTGGGCGAGGACTGTGTGTCCTTAGCTCAAGGAATAAGGTGAAGACGCGGTCTTGAGTTGAATCTCAGCCTCCCTAACCGGATGTATAGTTGTCACAAAGAATCGAACTGGTCCAACAAATCCTGTGTCTTCAACAAGTGACTGGTTCTATCTTCTCCCTCACCTTACTTAGAGTTTATCTTCATGAAGTCATTGCCTATTTGTCATACCTGTTTGACTTCATTGCTTGACTACTTTTGTTGATTGGCTTCTCACTATCTTCCATCTTGATCCTACTACCAAGCTGCTATTAGTCTTGTACTTTCACGTTATTGCATACTAGACTATGGTTTGCTTGTTGTAGTTTATCTTCCGCTGCATATCAGTTAGGTCATTTCTATTGTTTGTCTTTGAAACATCCGTGTTTTGAAGACTTTCCAAAAAATCGCCTATTTACCCCCCCTGTAGTCGATAACTAGCACTTTCAGGTTTATATAGACACCGGAGATATCTAGGGTTACATGGAGTCGGTTACATAGAAAGGAATCTACATGATTGATCGCCAAGCTTGCCTTCCACGCCAAGGGGAGTCCAATCCGGACATGGGTACAGTCTTCGGCCTTCACGTCTTCACAGCCCATCAGTCCGGCCCATTGATGATAGGCGAGGACCCCTTAGTCCAGGGCTCCCTCAGCCGCCCCCCCCCCCGCCCGCAGCTCAAGTCCGTCATTGTCATGCCGGTGGTAGGGACGACCTTCTGTCCTCTAGTCCAGGGGATGCCGCTGGCCCCTCGCGCCCGCCTCGGGTGGTGGATGGCTGGCAGGTCCAGAGGTGCAACCATCCGCGCGGGCCGCCTGCCCGCTCTGCCCTCCCTAGGCGGCATAGCCATGCCCAGCGCGCGCTGGCTGCGCCCCGCCCGCTATGGAGTCCCGTATGCCGGCGTAGTTGTTCGGATGCTGCTACAACTATGGCCGAGATGATGGGTACATCTCGGCGGAGTGCCGGAACCCCAGCTTCTGCGTCCGCTGCCGTGGGGTGGGGCACATCTCTCGGGGCTGCACTCGTCCCCGCAGCCCGTCTCCGATGGAGCAGCCCCCACGCCCACCGCCGGCCCTTCGCTCCAGGGCCCCTCCCGCCGCAGGACCGGCCTTGTCCCCCCTGCTTCGCCGAGGCGCTCCGCTTCCGCTCTGCCGCCGCCACCCCCAGGCCCTCCTCCACTGGGGGCCATATGTGGACGGATGTGGTGTGGGCGCAGCCTTCATCTGGGGCGCGTGGGGTGCAGGCTGTCTCAGGCCACGGGCCTGGCTCGGAGTTCTCCGTCCCGTTCATGGCCGTCGGTGGGGTTGCGGTGCTTGTGGAGCGCGATCCTGCGGACATGGTTGTAGCTTGTTTCTTGGAGGCCTCTGAGGACATTTGGAGAATGGAGGCGAAGCTCACGTGCGCGGTGCTCGTTAAGGTCACCAGCACCCGCCTGTCGGTGAATTTGGCGTATGCTGCTGCGGCGCTTCACAGGGAGTTCAGCATTGGCCCAGCGGATATTTCCATTTTCTCGTACTACCCGGAGGATTTCCTTGTGCTCTGCAATGATGGGGCACTCCAGGAGCGTATGGTGCACACCGGGAGGGCGTCGGCGTCCTGGTTACAGCTCAAGCTTCGCCCGTGGATTCGACAAGCTCAGGCCACGGCGGCAAACCTACCTTTCCTCGTCCCTGCCTTGCTTCATGGTGTTCCGGCGCATGCCTGGAGCCAGAGGACTATGGCGGTGATCTTGCGTGGCCTGGGTTATGTGGTGGGGGAGGATGATAGTACGACGCGCCTGCATGACATGGCGGACTTCAGAGTTTGGTTGCGTACAGACCGTCCGAGAAGATCCCGCGGCGCCGCCTCCTCTTCATCGACTGGTCAAGGCGCTCGCTCTGGGCCGCGGAGGAGGGCAGTCACCAGCCGGTTGCCCGGTGTGCTACCGCCCTTTGGTACCCCGTGGACATCACCGTTCTGGCAGAGCCAGCACGGGTGGACGATCAAGAGGTGGACTGCCGCCGCCGCCGCCACCGCCATCGCCGCCCACGGGGAACGACGATTGGCGCGCGCGCCATGACGTGGGGCGGCCTTCGGGCGGCGGGGCTGGCAGCAATGGTGGCTCGAGAGGCTCTGGTGGGGGTGCGGCCTCCACGGTCGGGTCGTCGACGGTGGCGCCACCGCCGGCCAGGCACTTCGTTCAAACGGCCGCTACAAGTGGGCGTCAGCATGGCAGCGACAGCAGTTGCGTGGCTGGCGTCATGGGATCAGAGTTAGTGGCTGGGCCAAGCATGGCTTGGGCTGCGTGCGGCGACCAGCTGGTCGCGTGCGACTGCATGCTGCCAACCGAGGGGATTGGCCAGAAGGATCTGGAGGATCAGGACAACCCCACAACCCCTTGTCCGCTCTGGCGAATCGTTCAAGGCCACAAGTGGCAGGGCCCGCCGATTCCCCCACGTCCGTGCAACTTTCCACGTGGAGACCGTGGGTTGGGCGCCAGGGTTTGGACCGGATCACTACAGGAGTGAACGACCGCGTGGATTGGACGCGAAGCGACGACACGGATCATGTCGGGTCGATTCAGGTGAGATCGGTGGCGCTCAACTTGTCGGGAGAGGAGGCGAATACTCTGAATGGTGGGCCAGTAGTGGGGGGATCCCGCCCTTGGGATTTGTTCCTGCTTAGCCTATCGGGGGATGGGGCTCTGCATGCGAATGGGACATGCCCATGCACGCCAACACGTGAGGAGCCTGCAGGTTCGGCCCCGGTCGAGAGGTTGGTTGAGTCCCAGCCTGTCACCGCGTGTGAGCAGCAGGTGGAGACGGTGCCATGCACACCATTAGCTCAGGCACATATGTGCCCGGTGCAGGTTAACATGGATGTGCTCTGCACGGAGATGCAGCGGTCGCTTTCACCCATTCTGCCAAGGCCGGGCAGTCGGGCTCCAGCCACCAAGGGTGGCAAACCAGCGAAGAAAAGGAAACTGGACATGGCACCGGCGCGGAGGAGTGCGCGGATTGCTAGCATGCGACCACCAAACAGCAGCAAGTTCTCATTAGGAAGTTGTGTCTCGCGCATGAGGGTGAGGTGATCTCTGAATGCCCTTCGCATGTACATTGACCTATTATCTCCCCCCCCCCTCTCGGACGCACACATTGCCACCGTTTTGGCTCTGTTTGGTTGGGAGTCGCTGGTTATGCCACTAATGGAGGAGGCAGCAGAAGCTGCAGTGTAGCTCGTCCGCGGGAGGTCAGGTGGTTCGATGGCAAGTGATCAATGAATGCACAACCCCTCAAAAATGATTGTGTGTAATGTTCGGGGCCTCAATGCTCTGGCTCGTAGGAGTGCAGTTTATCAAGCGATTGCATCGGGAAATCCGGCTATTGTATGCCTGCAGGAAACTAAGTTACAATATGTAACTCTGACTGTAGTACAACAGTGCCTTGATAATAAATTTGGGTAATTTTTCTGCTTGCCGGTGGTTGGGACTCATGGTGGAATTCTGGTGGCTTGGGATGACTCAATAACCCAACTGTCAAACCCGTACTACACGGATAACACACTAACTGCGATCGTGAAGATGATGGGTGAGCAGGAGTGGTGGCTCACATGTGTCTATGGCCCCCATGATGAGAGGGAGAAGGTGGACTTCCTTCATGAGCTTGTGGATATTCGAGACTTACATGCCGGTCCGTGGCTTGTGGCTGGTGACTTCAACTTGCAGGTTAATCAGGAGGATAAGAGCAATACATCCATAAACCGAAGAATGATGGGTAGATTTAGGGAAAAACTTGCTAGTGTTGAAGGAGCTGTACCTGAATGGTAGGCATTATACTTGGTCAAATTAAAGGCAGCATGCAACGCTCGAGAAGAGTGACCATGTTTTTGTTTCTAATGAGTGGGATGAGGCATTCCCCACTTGTTTCCTCTCGGCTTTGGGAACTGCCATCTCAGACCATTGCCCGTTGATGCTGGATATGAATATGGAGGTGCACATGCGTAAGAGGTTCAAGTTTGAATCATTTTGGGTGAAGGCGGATGGTTTCATGGATACCATGCAGGAAGCATGGAACTCGGTCCCGGTGGCAGCTAACGCATACCTCACGTTGCATGACAAGTTGAAAGCCATGGCCATGGCTCTTCGGAAGTGGAGCGATAGATGGATTGGCAATGTTAAGCTGCAAATACGTATAGCAATGGAAGTGATAAATCATCTGGATATTGCCATGTATGATCCACAACTAACAGAGGCTGAGATGGGGCTCCGTAAGTGCTTGAAAAGAAAGTTGTTGGGCTTGTGCTCTCTTGAAAGATCCATTTCCCGGCAGTGGTCGCCTTTGCTTCAGTTGCGAGAAGGGGATGGCAACACGAGGCTGTTCCATCAACAAGCAAGTCATTGGCAGAGGAAGAACACCATTCGAACAGTGCGGCATAACGGGAATATATACACGGGCCAAGATAGTGTGGCAGCTGCGGTGGATGACTATTATGGTGAGGCTTTTGGGTCATGTGAAACAAGGAGGCACGCGCTCAACTTGGAGGCTCTAGGATTGCCACGAATGGACCTAGTGTTGGGGAACATAGCAGAAATTCAAAATTTTCTACGCATCACCAAGATCAATCTATGGAGAGACTAGCAACGAGAGAGCGGGGAGTGCATCTACATACCCTTGTAGATCGCTAAGCGGAAGCGTTGCAAGAACGCGGATGAGGTAGTCGTACTTGGCGATTCAGATCATGGTCGATTCCGATCTACCGCCGAACAACGGCGCCTCCGCGTTCAACACACGTGCAGCCCGGTGACGTCTCCCATGCCTTGATCCAGCAAGGAGAGAGGGAGAGGTTGGGGAAGACTCCGTCCAGCAGCAGCACGGCGGCATGGTGGTGGTGGAGGAGCGCGGTACTCCTGTAGGGCTTCGCCAAGCACTACGAGAGACGAGGAGGGAGAGAGGTAGGGCTGCGCCTTGGGAGAGAGAGACTCATGTGTTGGGCAGCCCAAAACCTCCACTATATATAGGGGCAAGGGGGAGGGGGAGGCGCCCTAGGGTTTCCCCTAGGGGGGGGGGCGGCCAGGGCAGATGGGATCTCCCCTTTGGGTGACTTGGCCCCCAAGCCAGGAGGTGGGAACCCTAGATGGGGCGCCCCAAACCCCTGGTCACGTGGGAATAGGTGAGGGGGGCGCACAACCCCTTAGTGGGCTGGTTTGCCCCCTTCCCTTGGCCCATGAAGCCATCAACACTTGCCGGGGCTCCCGAAACACCTTTCGGTCATGCTGGTCATCACCCGGTACCTCCGGAACACTCCCAGAATCCAAAACCCTTCGTCCAATATATCAATATTCACCTCCGGACCATTCCGAAACTCCTCGTGACGTCCGGGATCTCATCCGGGACTCCAAACAACATTCGGTAACCTCGTACATACCTTCCCTATAACCCTAGCGTCATCGAACCTTAAGTGTGTAGACCCTACGGGCTCGGGAATCATGCAGACATGACCGAGACATCTCTCCGGTCAATAACCAACAGCGGGATCTGGATACCCATGTTGGCTCCCACATGTTCCATGATGATCTCATCGGATGAACCACGATATCGGGGATTCAAGCAATCCCGTATACAATTCCCTTTGTCAATCGGTACGTAATTTGCCCGAGATTCGATCGTAGGTATCCCAATACCTCGTTCAATATCGTTACCGGCAAGTCACTTTACTCATTCCATAATGCATGATCCCGTGACTAACTACTTAGTCACATTGAGCTCATTATGATGATGCATTACCGAGTGGGCCCAGAGATACCTCTCCGTCATACGGAGTGACAAATCCCAGTCTCGATTCGTGCCAACCCAACATATACTTTCGAAGATACCTGTAGTGCACCTTTATAGCCACCCAGTTACGTTGTGACGTTTGGTACACCCAAAGCATTCCTACGGTATTCGGGAGTTGCACAATCTCATGGTCTAAGGAAACGATACTTGACATTAGAAAAGCTTTAGCACACCTAACTACGATCTTGTGCTATGCTTAGGATTGTCTTGTCCATCACATCATTCTCCTAATGATGTGATCCCGTTATCAATGACATCCAATGTCCATGGTCAGGAAACCATAACCATATATTGATCAACGAGCTAGTCAACTAGAGGCTCACTATGGACATGTTGTGGTCTATGCATTCACACATGTATTACGGTTTCCAGTTAATACAATTATAGCATGAACAATAGACAATTATCATGAACAAGGAAATATAATAATAACCATTTTATTATTGCCTCTAGGGCATATTTCCAACAGTCTCCCACTTGCACTAGAGTCAATAATCTAGTTCACATCACTATGTGATTGTAATGAATCCAACACTCATTGGGTTTGATCATATCTCGCTTATGAGAGAGGTTATTAGTCAATGGGTCTGAATCTTTCAGATCCGTGTGCTTTACAAATCTCTATGTCATCTCCTAGATGTAATTCACTACGCCGCTATTTGGAACTATTCCAAATAACTGCTCTACTATACGAATCCGGTTTACTACTCAGAGTCATCCGGATTAGTGTCAATGTTTGCATCGGTGTAACCCTTTACGACGAACTCTTTTACCACCTCCATTATCGAGAAAATTGCTTAGTCCACTAGTTACTAAGGATAACCTTGACCGTTGTACTGTGATCCATTCCTAGATCACACTTGTACCCCTTGACTGACTCATGGCAAGGCACACTTCAGGTGCGGTACACAACATAGCATATTGTGGAGCCTACGTCTAAAGCATATGGGACGACCTTCGTCCTTTCTCTCTCTTCTGCCGTGGTCAGGTCTTGAGTCTTACTCAATACTCACACCTTACAGCCAAGAACTCCTTCTTTGCCGATCCATTTTGAACTCCTTCAAAATCTTCTCCCGATATGTGTTCATTTGAAAGTACTATTAAGCATTTTTTGATCTGTATTATAGATCTTGATGCTCATTGTTCAAGTAGCCTAATCCAGGTTTTCGATTGAAAAACACTTTTCAAATAACCCTATATGCTTTCTAGAAATTCTACATCATTTCCGATCAACAATATGTTAACAACATATACTCATCAGAAATGATATAGTGCTCCCACTCACTTCTTTGGAAATACAAGTTTCTCATAAACTTTGTATAAACTCAAAATATTTGATCATCTCATCAAAGCGTATATTCCGACTCCGAGATGCTTACTCCAGTCCTTAGAAGGATTACTGGAGCTTTGCATACTTGTTAGCATCTTTCAGGATTGACAAAACCTTTTGGTTGTATCAGATACAACCTTTCCTCAAGAAAATCGTCGAGGAAACAATGTTTTGACATCTTATCTGCAATATTTCATAAATAATGCAGTAACTGCTAATATAATTCCAACAGACTCTTAGCATCGCTACGAGTGAGAAAGTCTCATCGTAGTCAACTCCTTGAGCTTGTCGAAAAACATCTTAGCGACAAGTCGAGCTTCCTTAATGGTGACACTTACCATCATTGTCCGTCTTCCTTTTAAAATCCATCTTTACCCAACAGCCTTGCGACCATCGAGTAGTTCTTCCAAAGTCTATACTTTGTTTTCATACATGGATCCTCTCTCGGATTTTATGGCCTCGAGCCATTCGTCAGAATACGGGCCCACCATCGCTTCTCCATAGCTTGTAGGTTCATTATTGTCTAGCAACATGACCTCCAAGACAGGATTACGTACCACTCTGGAGTAGTACGTATCCTTGTCGACCTACAAGTTTTGGCAGTGACTTGATCTGAAGTTTTCATGATCATTATCATCAGCTTCCACTTCAATTGGTGTAGGCGCCACAGGAACAACTTCCTGTGCCCTGCTACATACTAGTTGAAGTGACGGTTCAATAACCTCATCAAGTATCCACAATCCTCCCACTCAATTCTTTCGAGAGAAACATTTCCTCGAGAAAGGACCCGATTCTAGAAACAATCACTTTTGCTTCCGGATCTGAATTATGAGGTATACCCAACTGTTTTGGGTGTCCTATGAAGATGCATTTATCCGCTTTGGGTTCGAGCTTATGAGGCTAAAACTTTTTCACATCAACGTCGAAGCCCCAAACTTTTAAGAAACGACAACTTAGGTTTCTCCAAACCATAGTTCATACAGTGTCGTCTCAACGGAATTACGTGGTGCCCTATTAAAGTGAATGCGGTTGTCTCTAATGCCTAACCCATAAACGATAGTAGTAATTCAATAAGAGACATCATGGTATGCACCATATCCAATATGGTGCAGCTATGATGTTCGGACACACCATCACACTATAGTGTTCCAGACGATATTAGTAGTGAAACAATTTCCACAAGGTCTTAATTGTGTGCCAAACACGTAACCCATATATTCATCTCTACGATCATGTCATAGAAATTGTATCCTCTTGTCACGACGATCTTCAGCTTCACCCTGAAATTACTTGAACCTTTCAATAATTCAGACTTGTGTTTCATCAAGTAAATATACTTAGAATCTACTCAAATCATATGTGAAGTAAGAGCATAACGATATCCATTGCGTGCCTCAACACTCATTGGACTGCACACATCAAAATGTATTACTTCCAACAAGTTGCTTTCTTGTTCCATCTTACTGAAAACGAGGCCTTTCGGTCATCTTGCCCATGTGGTATGATTTGCATGTCTCAAGTGATTCAAAATCAAGTGAGTCCAAACGATCCATATGTATGGAGTTTCTTCATGCATATCTACCAATAGACATGGTTTGCATGTCTCAATCTTTTCAAAAACGAGTGAGTCCAAAGATCCATCAACATGGAGCTTCTTCATGCGTTTTGTACCAATATGACTCAAATGGCAGTGCCACAAGTATGTGGTACTATCATTACTATCTTATATCTCTTGGCATGAACATGTGTATCACTACGATCGAGATTCAATAAACCATTCATTTTAGGTGCAAGACCATTGAAGGTATTATTCAAATAAACAGAGTAACCATTATTCTCCTTAAATGAATAACCGTATTGCGATAATCATAATCCAATCATGTCTATGCTCAACGCAAACACCAAATAACAATTATTTAGGTTTAACACCAATCTCAATGGTAGAGGGAGCATGCGATGCTTGATCACATCAATCTTGGAAACACTTCCAACATATATCGTCATCTCACCTTTAGCTAGTCTCCGTTTATTCCATAGCTTTTTATTTCGAGTTACTAACACTTAGAAACCGAACAGGTATTTAAATACCCTAGTGCTACTGGGAGTACTACTAAAGTACACATCATAATGTATATCCAATATACTTTTGTCGATCTTGCCAGCCTTCTCATCTACCAAGTATCTACGGTGGTTCTGCTTCAGTGCCCGTTCCCCTCATTACAGAAGCACTAAGTCTCGGGTTTTGGGTTCAACCTTGGGTTTCTTCACTAGAGCAGCAACTGATTTGCCATTTCATGAAGTATCCCTTCTTGCCCTTGCCCTTCTTGAAATTAGTGGTTTCACTAACAATCAACAATTGATGCTCCTTCTTGATTTATACTTTGCGGCATCAAACATCGCGAATATTTCAAGGATCATCATATCTATCCCTGATATGTTATAGTTCATCACGAAGCTCTAGCAGCTTGGTGGCAATGACTTTGGAGAAACATCACTATCTCATCTGGAAGATTAACTCCCACTTGATTCAAGTGATTGTTGTACTCGAGACAATCGAGCACAAGCTCAACGATTGAGCTTTTCTCCCTTAGTTTGCAGGCAAACTCGTCGGAGGTCTTATACCTCTTGGCGTGAGCACGAGCCTGAAATCCCAATTTCAGCCCTCGAAACATTTCATATGTTCCATGACGTTTGAAATCGTCTTGATTGCCTCAATTCTAAACCGTTTAACATTACTGAACTATCACGTAGTTATCAAAACGTGCATGTCAGGTTTTTACAACATCCACAGACGACGTTCGAGGTTCAGCACACCGAGCGGTGTATTAAGGACATAAGCCTTCTACGCAGCAATGAGGACAATTCTCAGTTTACGGACCCAGTCCGCATAATTGCTACTATCAACTTTCAACTAAATTTTCTCTAGGAACATATCTAAGACAATAGAACTAAAGCGACATAATTTGCAAAAACCTTTTGACTATGTTCAGGATAATTAAGTTCATCTTATGAACTCCCACTCAGATAGACATCCCTCTAGTCATCTAAGTGTTACATGATCCGAGTCAACTAGGCCGTGTCCGATCATCATGTGAGACGGACTAGTCATCATCGGTGAACATCTTCATGTTGATCGTATCCACTATACGACTCATGTTCGACCTTTCGGTCTCTTATGTTCCGAGGCCATGTCTGTACATGCTAGGCTCGTCAAGTCAACCTAAGTGTTTCGCGTGTGTAAATCTGGCTTACACCCGTTGTATGTGAACGTTGGAATCTATCACACCCGATCATCACGTGGTGCTTCGAAACAACGAACTTTCGCAACGGTGCACATTTAGGGGGAACACTTTCTTGAAATTATTATGAGGGATCATCTTATTTACTACCGTCGTTCTAAGAAAATAAGATGTAAAACATGATAAACATCACATGCAATCAAATAGTGACATGATATGGCCAATATCATTTTGCTCCTTTTGATCTCCATCTTCGGGGCTCCATGATCATCATTGTCACCGGCATGACACCATGATCTCCATCATCATGATCTCCATCATCGTGTCTTCATGAAGTTGTCACGCCAACGATTACTTCTACTTCTATGGCTAACGGTTTAGCAATAAAGTAAAGTAATTTACATGGCGTTATTCAATGACACGCAGGTCATACAAAAAATAAAGACAACTCCTATGGCTCCTGCCGGTTGTCATACTCATCGACATGCAAGTCGTTATTCCTATTACAAGAACATGATAAATCTCATACATGACATATATCATTCATCACATTCTTTTGGACATATCACATCACACAACATATGCTGCAAAAACAAGTTAGACGTCCTCTAATTGTTGTTGCAATTTTTTACGTGGCTGCTATAGGTTTCTAGCAAGAACGTTTCTTACCTACGCCAAAACCACAACGTGATATGACAATTGCTATTTACCCTTCATAAGGACCCTTTTCATCGTATCCGATCCGACTAAAGTGGGAGAGACAGACACCTGCTAGCCACCTTATGCAACTAGTGCATGTCAGTCGGTGGAACCTGTCTCACGTAAGCGTATGTGTAAGGTCGGTCCAGGCCGCTTCATCCCACGATACCGCCGAATCAAGATAATACTAGTAACGGCAAGTAAATTGAAAAAATCGACGCCCACAACAAATTGTGTTCTACTCGTGCACAGAAACTACGCATAGACCTAGCTCTGATACCACTGTTGGGGAACGTAGTAGAAATTCAAAAATTTCTACGCATCACCAAGATCAATCTATGGAGAGACTAGCAACGAGAGAGAGGGGAGTGCATATACATACCCTTGTAGATCGCTAAGCGGAAGCGTTGCAAGAACGCGGATGAGGTAGTCGTACTCGTGGCGATTCAGATCGCGGTCGATTCCGATCTAAGCGCTGAACAACGGCGCCTCCGCGTTCAACACACGTGCAGCCCGGTGACGTCTCCCATGCCTTGATCAAGCAAGGAGAGAGGGAGAGGTTGGGGAAGACTCCGTCCAGCAGCAGCACGACGGCATGGTGGTGGAAAAGGAGCGCGGTACTCCTGCAGGGCTTCGCCAAGCACTACGAGACACGAGGAGGGAGAGAGGTAGGGCCGCGCCTTGGGAGAGAGAGACTCATGTGTTGGGCAGCCCAAAAACTCCACTATATATAGGGGCAAGGGGAAGGGGGAGGCGCCCTAGGGTTTCCCCTAGGGGGGGGGGGCGGCGGCCAGGGCAGATGGGATCTCCCCTTTGGTGACTTGGCCAGGAGGTGGGAACCCTAGATGGGGCGCCCCAAACCCCCTGGTCACGTGGGAATAGGTGAGGGGAGTGCACAGCCCCTTAGTGGGCTGTTTTGCCCCCTTCCCTTGGCCCATGAAGCCCCCAACACTTGTCGGGGCTCCCGAAATACCTTTCGGTCATGCTGGTCATCACCCGGTACCTCCGGAACACTTCCGGACTCCAAAACCCTTCGTCCAATATATCAATCTTCACCTCCGGACCATTCCGGAACTCCTCGTGATGTCTGGAATCTCATCCGGACTCCAAAAACATTCGGTAACCGCGTACATACCTTCCCTATAACCCTAGCGTCGCCATCGAACCTTAAGTGTGTAGACCCTACGGGCTCGAATCATGCGAGACATGACCGAGACATCTCTCGGTCAATAACCAACAGCGGGATCTGGATACCCATGTTGGCTCCCACATGTTCCACGATGATCTCATCGGATGAACCACGATGTCGGGGATTCAAGCAATCCCGTATACAATTCCCTTTGTCGATCGGTACGTTACTTGCCCGAGATTCGATCGTCGGTATCCCAATACCTCGTTCAATCTCGTTACCGGCAAGTCACTTTACTCGTCCCATGATGCATGATCCCGTGACTAACTACTTAGTCACATTGAGCTCATTATGAGGATGCATTACCGAGTGGGCCCAGAGATACCTCTCTGTCATACGGAGTGACAAATCCCAGTCTCAATTCGTGCCAACCCAACAGACACTTTCGGAGATACCTGTAGTGCACCTTTATAGCCACCCGATTCACGTTGTGGCGTTTGGTACACCAAAAGCATTCCTACGGTATCCGGGAGTTGCACAATCTCATGGTCTAAGGAAACGATACTTGACATTAGAAAAGCTTTAGCAAATGAACTACACGATCTTGTGCTATGCTTAGGATTGGGTCTTGTCCATCACATCATTCTCCTAATGATGTGATCCCGTTATCAATGACATCCAATGTCCATGGTCAGGAAACCATAACCATCTATTGATCAATGAGCTAGTCAACTAGAGGCTCACTAGGGACATGTTGTGGTCTTTGTATTCACACATGTATTACAGTTTCCAGTTAATACAATTATAGCATGAACAATAGACAATTATCATGAACAAGGAAATATAATAATAACCATTTTATTATTGCCTCTAGGGCATATTTCCAACACCTAGCACACCTTGAGGAGCCCTTTTCCATGGAGGAAGTTGAGAAGGTTATTAAGTCCATGCCCCCGGATAACGCACATGTTGGCATATACGTGAGGATTTCATGACAGAATGACATGCTTCTACAATGGTGATGTGAGAGGATTGGCGACAATCAACAAATCCCTTGTGTCCCTCTTACCGAAGAAGGAGGGTGCAGTTGATGTGGGGGATTTTCGGCCCATAAACCTGGTACATGGGGCAGTCAAGATTTTTGAGAAGGTGCTTGCTTCTAGGCTCGTGGTGGAGTTACCTAACTTGGTTGGGAATCATCAAAGTGTTTTGTCAAAGGTCGATCACTGCACGACAAATTCATGTTAGTTCAGAGCATGGCTAGGCGCTTGCATGCTCTGAAAAACACTGCAGTGCTTCTGAAGCTGGATATCTCAAAAGCTTTTGACTCTGTCCAATGGCCGTTTCTTCTGGAAGTTATGGAGCAGCTCGGCTTTGGCGCAATGTGGAGGTCCTGGGTGTGTGGAATCTTAGCAACGTCCACAACAAGAATTATGGTGAATGGAGACCCGGGTGAAACTATCTATAACTACAAGGGTTTGCGGCAAGGTGACCCCGTCTCACCGATGCTCTTCATTCTAACTATGGAGCCACTGCATCGGCTCTTTGAATGGGCTGCTCGGCGTGGGTTTTTGCAGCCATTGTCGACAACAGGATTGAAGAAAACGATCTCAATCTTTGCGGACGATGTTGTCTTGTTTACCAAGCCGGAACCAATGGATCTTGCTATCTGCAAATGCATTTTTGACCTATTTGGGGAGGCATCGGGCCTACACATTAACATGAGAAAATTAGTCGCGTTGCCGATACGGTGTTCGGAGCAGAATATTGCCTTGGCAAGTCAGCAGCTTGGATGTCCGGTGGGTTCTTTCCCGGTGAAATATCTTTGGCTGCCCCTGTCTTTAAGGAAGCAATCAGCGGCTCAGCTTCAGTACTTGGTGGATCAGATGGCAAACCGCTTGCCAAGGTGGAAGGCGGCGCTTATGCCTAAAGTGGTAGGCTCACTTTGGTGCTCTCGGTTTTGTATGCAATGCCCATCCATGCGATGATGGCTTTGGATCTTCCTATCAAAACACTTACGGCCATGAACAAGATTTGTCGTGGTTTTCTCTGGTGCCGGAAAGCGGAGGCAAATGGAGGCAATTGTGTGGTTGCGTGGGAGACCGTGTGTGCCCCAAAATGGGCAGGAGGATTAGGACTGCCTAACTTGAGGTAGATGAATGTGGCCATGCAGGCCAAATGGCCATGGTTGCAGAGGACGGACAGCAGTAGACCCTGGAGTGAATTCAAAATCAAAGTGCCACCTAATGTGATGCAAATCTTTCATGCGGCCACAAGCTGCACGGCGAATAATGGGCTTAATACCTTATTTTGGGAAGACCGGTGGTTGGACGGGATGAGGATTCAGGAGATTGCCCCGGCTGTTTATGACATGGTGCCACGCCGGGTTAGACAGACGTGCATGCTTGGCCAGGTGAGAACTGATGGGTCTTGGGGAGCATGCCTCGGCCCCAACATGAGTATGGTAGCACTGCAGCAGTTCCTGCAGCTCAGGCAGAGGGTACGGGCTTGGGAACCCGTGGAGAATGTCTCGGACAGGATAGCTTGGTCTTGGGAGACGACGGGACAGTTCGCTGTGAGATCTGCGTACGCAGCGAAGTTCTGGGGACGGGAGGTTATTCCCTCCATGGAGTTAACTTGGAAGTCGCGAGCTCCGTCACAATGCAAATTCTTCGCGTGGCTGGCACTACGAAACAGATGCTGGACGTCGGACCAGCTTGCTAGGAGGGGGCTGCCGCATCAGGATAAATGCCCTCTTTGTGATCAAGAGGACGAAACAATTGATCATGTGTTACTAACATGCGTCTTCGCCTGGACGATCTGGATGGTGGTATGTACGGCACTAGGGAAGCCAGAGTGGACGCCATCCACGCAGGATGGCCTCATGCCATGGATATGTGGCAAACAAGCGGTCGGAAATGTGGCAAGGAAGGATCTGCACACGATACTGCTTCTGATGCTGTGGGAGTTGTGGAAGCATAGAAATGCAGTTGTGTTCGACGGTGCTTCGCCATCGACAAGTCGCCTCATAAAGAGAATTGAGGCAGAAGGTAGAAGTTGGTCGATGTCTGGACTCTTGAAAGGAAATGTAGAGTCTGTGTTTGCAGGCTTAGCCAGGTGGATTAGTGGCGAGGAGTAATCTAGTTACCGTAGCGTGCGTGGGGAGGAGTTGTACATGCGGGCGTGAGAAATCACACCTTTTGTAATTGACCGGTGGATGCATTCTATGCCTTTCCTTCTTTAATATATGGTATGCACACTCGTGCATATTCGAGAAAAAAGAAGAATGAAATTCTGAAAGAAAATACAATGAATTATGGACATCAACAAGACTGAATCTGTGGTACTCGTACGGTGTCAACAAGGCTCAGTATCAAGGATGAGTTGATCGTGAGGAGGGATAAAACTAGCCCGTGGTCTTGCCTACAGGGCATAAGGTGCAGGATGCGCCAAAATGTAGAGCCTCAAGCAGATTTAACTACGCCACTCCTCGACATTCTCGGTAGGGGTCGTGCGCGAGTTCTCACGATGGGGGCGGCGCGTGTGGCCTTGAAGCGTGCATACGATGTGGCGCGTGATCGTCTCCAACATATCTATAATTTATGAAGTATTCATGCTATTATATTTTCTGTTTTCGATGTTTATGAGCTTTACTAAACACTTTTATATTATTTTTGGGACTAACCTATTAACCGGAGGCCCAACCCAAATTGTTGTTTTCTTGCCTATTTCAGTGTTTCGAAGAAAAGGAATATCAAACGGAGTCCAAACGGAATGAAACCTTCGGGAGAGTTATTTTTGGAACGGAAGCAATCCAGGAGACTTGGAGTAGACGTCAGGGAAGCTTCGAGGAAGCCACGAGGCAGGGAGGCGCGCCCCACCCACCTGGGCGCGCCCCCACCCTCATGGGCCCCTCGTGGTTCCCCTGACCGACTTCTTTCGCCCATATATGTCCATATACCCTAAAAACATTGAGGAACAGAATAGATCGGGAGTTCCGCCGCCGCAAGCCTCTGTAGCCACCGAAAACAAATCTAGACCCGTTCCGGCACCCTGTCGGAGGGGAATCCCTCACCGGTGGCCATCTTCATCATCCTAGCGCTCTCCATGACGAGGAGGGAGTAGTTCACCCTCGGGGTTGAGGGTATGTACCAGTAGCTATGAGTTTGATCTCTCTCTCTCTCTCTCTCTCTCTCTCGTGTTCTTGAGTTGGCACGATCTTGATGTATCGTGAGCTTTGCTATTATAGTTGGATCTTATGATGTTTCTCCCCCTCTCCTCTCTTGTAATGGATTGAGTTTTCCCTTTGAAGTTATCTTATCGGATTGAATCTTTAAGGATTTGAGAACACTTGATGTATGTCTTGCATGTGCTTATCTGTGTTGACAATGGGATAACGTGATCCACTTGATGTATGTTTTGGTGATCAACTTGCGAGTTCCATGACATTCTGAACTTATGCATAGGGGTTGGCACACATTTTCGTCTTGACTCTATGGTAGAAACTTTGGGGCACTCTTTGAAGTACTTTGTGTTGGTTTGAATAGATGAATCTGAGATTGTGTGATGCATATCGTATAATCATACCCACCGATACTTGAGGTGACATTGGAGTATCTAGGTGACATTAGGGTTTTGGTTGATTTGTGTCTTAAGGTGTTATTCTAGTACGAACTCTATGATAGATCGATCAGAAAGAATAACTTTGAGGTGGTTTCGTACCCTACAATAATCTCTTAGTTTGTTCTCCGCTATTAGTGACTTTGGAGTGACTCTTTGTTGCATGTTGAGGGATAGTTATATGATCCAATTATGTTATTATTGTTGAGAGAACTTGCACTAGTGAAAGTATGAACCTTAGGCCTTGTTTCCTAGCATTGCAATACCGTTTACGCTCACTTTTATCATTAGTTACCTTGCTGTTTTTATATTTTCAGATTACAAAAACCTATATCTACCATCCATATTGCACTTGTATCACCATCTCTTCATGAACTAGTGCACCTATACAATTTACCATTATATTCGGTGTGTTGGGGACACAAGAGACTCTTTGTTATTTGGTTGCAGGGTTGTTTGAGAGAGACCATCTTCATCCTACACCTCCCACAGATTGATAAACCTTAGGTCATCCACTTCAGGGAAATTTGCTACTGTCCTACAAACCTCTGCACTTGGAGGCCCAACAACGTCTACGAGGAGAAGGTTGCGTAGTAGACATCAAGCTCTTTTCTGGCGCCGTTGCCAGGGAGGCGAGGAAAGCGGCACTAACACCCCGTCAACTAAGCTAAATTTTGGCGCCGTTGCCGGGGAGGTGAGTGCTTGAAGGTATATCTTTAGATCTTGCAATTGAATCTTTTAGTTTCTTGTTTTATCACTAGTTTCGTATATAAAAGAAAAATACAAAAAAATGGAATTGAGTTTGCCACATACACTTCACCTTTTTAATATCTTTCGTGAAAATGATGGAAAGGAAAATTGTGCTCGAGTGCTAGAAGAAGAAGTCTATAAAATGTTTGGCACTAAATCTTTGAATGATGAGCATGATTGCAATGTTGTTAGTATGAACTCTTTGAATATCCATAGTACTAATGATGATTGCACTAGTCATGATGAAAATGTCTCTTATAAGCATGTCAATTTTTGTGGAGTACATGGAGTTTGCAAGTACACACCAAATAGGGAAGATAGATTTTGCAAGAGGCATAAGTATTTAGAAACTAAATGGTTGCAAGAAAGGCTAGATGTGAGTGCTGAAAATTTAAAATATCTTCGCCGTACTTGTGAACTTTGCAATGAACGTGGTCATTTAAATCTCCGATGCAAATTGTTTCATGATCGAATCGTGTCTAAAAATTGTGATGATTGGATTTCCCTTGCACATCATAATGAACTTAGTTTGCTTTTGGGTTATGAAGAAATGAAACGTGCAACTAAGCATATTCCAGAAAATAACCTTGAGAAAATCCTTATATTGCCAATTACATAAAGAAAAGAAAGCAAATAGAAGATGAAGAGAATACTAATGAAAGGGAAGCGACTTCCCAATATCCTCCTATTATTTCTTATGATGAATCATGTAACGAGGAGGAGCCTTCTATTCAACCAATCTCGTTAATAAGGAGCTAAAAAAAGAGGGTTAAACCCACACATGATGTGAAGAAGAAAAAGAAAAGATGGAGAAGCAAAGGTAGAAAGGTATCCCTCTCAAATGATGTTGCTCCTACTACTCATTGTGATGATGATAATTGCTATACTATTGGTGCTATCCATACTATTAATGATGAGAGTGATTGTGCTTCTGATATGAAAAGGCCCAAGCTTGGGGATGCTATGTTTGATGAGAATGACATGTTTGAGAATATACTTGCTGCAATTAATGTTTTTCCCAAGCTTGGGGATGCTACGTTTAATGAAGATGATATTTTTAGCCTCCCAAGTTTTGATGAGCAAATTTGTTATGATGATAGAATGCCTCCTATTTATGATGATTATTGTGATGAAACCTATGCTACAAAAAGTAGTGATGATTATGTTTTTAAATCTTATCATGATTATGATTACCCTTTTTCTGAACATTACTCTTTTAATATGGAAACAATTTATAGTATTCGAGTCTCTTATGATACTCCCACTATTCCGAATGAGAAGAAATTTGCTTATGTGGAGAGTAAAAAAAATTTCTATGCTTGTGGATCATGAAAAGAATGCTTTACGTGCTGGTTATATTATTTAATTCATTCATGATGCTACTGAAAATTATTATGAGGGAGGAACATATGCTTCTAGGAATTGCAGTAATATCAAGTTTCCTCTCTATGTGTTGAAAATCTTGAAGATGTGCTTGTTTTGCTTTCCTATGCTAGTTGATTATTGTTCCCATAAGTTGTTTGCTCACAAAATCCCTGTGCATAGGAAGTGGGTTAGGCTTAAATGTGCTAGTTATATTCTTCATGATGCTCTCTTTATGTTTCAATTCTTATCTTTTATGTGAGCATCATTGAAATCATCATGCCTAGCTAGAAAGGCATTAAAGAAAAGCGCTTGTTGGGAGACAACCCAATATTTACCTTTACTGTTTTTGTGTGTCCACATGATTATGCTACTGTATTAATCATGTTTTATATCTTTTGTTTCAATAAAGTGCCAAGTAAGACCTTTAGGATAGCTTACGGTGATAGTTGTGTTGATCCTGCTGAAAATCAGAAACATTTGCACTCAGTAAATTAGTTTTCATAATTCACAGAAATGTACGTTTGATCTGATTCTTTTTGCTCTGGATTGGTACACAAATTGCTCAGGTTTTACTAATGTTGTAGAATTTTTGGAGTTACAGAAGTATTCGAGAGTTACAGATTACTACAGACTGTTCTGTTTTTGACAGATTCTATTTTTTATGTGTTGTTTGCCTATTTTGATGAATCTATGAGTAGTATCGGAGGGTATGAACCATAGAGAAGTTGGAATACATTAGATATTACACCAATATGAATTTAGAATGAGTTCACTACAGAACTAAAAGTGGTGGTTTTATTTTCTTATAGTAAGGGAGCTCATAAGATTTTCTATTGAGTTTTGTGTTGTGAAGTTTTCAAGTTTTGGGTAAAGATTCGATAGACTATGGAATAAGGAGTGGAAATAGACTAATCTTGGGGATGCCCAAGGCACCCCAAGTTAATATTCAAGGACAACCAAGAGCGTAAGCTTGGGGATGCCCCGGATGGCATCCCCTCTTTCGTCTTCGTCCATCGGTAACTTTACTTGGAGCTATATTTTTATTCACCACATGATATGTGTTTTGCTTGGAGCTTCATTTTATTTTGTTAGTATTTTCTTGCTGTTATTTAGAATAATGTTTTGCATCTATATTTTCAATAAAAATGTCAAGGATAGCCTTTACCATGCTAATTTTGCAAGTATACATGTTGCTGTTTCAAAACAGAAAGTTTATCGATGTTGCAAAATTTCCCTAGAAAATTCAGAATATGATAAAATGTTGAAACTTTTTGCATATTGAGCTCCGATAAGTATTATACAGTTTAGTATTGTGCTCATAATTTTTGGAGTTAGGGAAGTATGATGAATCTTGCATTGTTTATAGATTGTACTATTTTGGCAGATTGCTGTTATGTTTGCATTGTTTGCATATGTTTGCTTGTTTAATGATTCTATTTGAGGATAGGAGTATTAAATATGCTGAGACATTTAGTATGAAATGTTGAATAATAAATTTTGTGATTTGTTACAATATAAAATGATAAGGTTTTTGCATTGGTTTATACTAACTTATCTCACGAGTTCTTGTTGAGTTTGGTGTAGATGAAGCTTTCTAGATTTAGGAAACCGAGATATAAAAGGAATTAAGGAAACACAAAAGCTCAATCTTGGGGATGCCCAAGGCACCCCAAGATAATATTTCAAGAAGTCTCAAGCATCCAAGCTTGGGGATGCCCCGGTAGGCATCCCACCTTTTTCCTTCAACAATTATCGGTTAGTATCGGTTGATCCTAAGTTTTTGCTTCTTCACATGATGAGTTCTATCCTTGAAATGTAGTTTTATTTTGTTTTGCTTGCTGTTTGATTAATATCCCATGATCTGAAATTCTTAAATGAGAGAGAGTCTTCACATAGCTACATAATTATTTAACTACTCATTGATCACTTTTATCTTTTTGGAGTAGTTTGTCATGTACTCGTGTGCTTCACTTATATCCTATGAGTAAATAGTTGAATGAGTTGAATATCATAAATCTGAAATTATATATGTTTCATATGCTTATCCCATGGGGAGTAATGACTTCACATATAAGAAGTGGAGGCGGTAAATTTATTGAAGGTTAGCAAACATTGTATTGGTCACTTGAACAATTCATGGAAGAATATTGAAGGAAGAGAGATTTCACATATAAATATACTATCTTGGACATCTTTTATGATTGTGAGCACTCATTAAAATATGACATGCTAAAAGTTGATGTTGGACAAGGAAGAGAACGTAATGGGTTATGTTTTCTTATATCCGAAATAAAGTATATTGTCATGGATCATCCAACATGTTGAGCTTGCCTTTCTCCCTCATGCTAGCCAATTCTTTGCACCAAGTATAGATACTACTTATGCTTCCAAATACCCTTAAACCCAGTTTTTCCATGAGAGTCCACCATACCTACCTGTGGATTGAGTAAGATCCTTCTAGTAAGTTGTCATCGGTGCATGCATTAAAAATTGCTCTTTAAATATGTATGATTTATTAGTGTGGAGAAAATAAGCTTTTATACGATCTTGTGATGTGGAAGAAATAAAAGCGACGGACTGCATAATAAAGGTCCATATCATAAGTGGCAATATAAGTGACGTTCTTTCGCATTAAGATTTTGTGCATCCAACTATAAAAGCGCATGAAAACCTCTGCTTCCCTCTGCGAAGGGCCTATCTTTTATTCTTGTCGTATACCTTATGCAAGAGTCATGGTGATCTTCACCTTTCCTTTTTACATTTTATCCTTTGGCAAGCACATTGTGTTGGAAAGATCCTGATGTATATCCAATTGGATGTAAGTTATCATGAATATTATTATTGACATTACCCTTGAGGTAAAAGGTTGGGAAGCAAAACTATAAGCCCCTATCTTTCTCTGTGTCCGATTAAAGCTTTGAACCCATAAATATCACATGAGTGTTAGCAATTGTGATAGATTAAATGATAGCTTAGTATGTGGAGTTTGCTAAATCAAAGCTCTGACATAGACCCTTCCTGAAAATAAGATGAATTGCAATTGTTTGATGACTAAGAGCACTATTTGTTAGTTATCAAGAAAGTTTACGATCTATACTTTAACATGTGAATAGATTTTTACTTGATCATGAAAAGTTTTATGATATGAGCTACTGTTATGACATATAATGATGCTGGAAAAGGTAATTGAAATTATCATTGATCAAATTTGTGCACCTGCTAGCATTCACACTTCATAAATTATTTCTTTTATCATTTACGTACTCGAGGACGAGCAGGAATTAAGCTTGGGGATGCTGATACGTCTCCAACTGTGACACTCCAAAATTTTTCCTTTGGTTTTCTTCAAATTTTTTGTTGGATTTGAAGGAGGTCACCAAAACCCTTCCAAAAATCTCTATCAAAAGCTTTTTCCCCCTGGCAAATATTTTAGTCTTGCATCTCCTTCAACTCTGGTGTTTGGTTTTTTAAATTTTTCCTCTGATTGCTCTCTCCTCAAGGATTCAAGAAAATATTTTGAAGTTTATTTTTCTTTCAAAAAGAAACTCTAGGAGTTTTTCATCCTCTCCCATATTTGAGATCATTTATGGTTTGGCCATACACCACATGGTAAAATCTTCCCAAATATATCTCCTTCCACTTTGGGAAATCCAACCACCCAAATCTTTTCTGTCTATTATTTTGAGCCTAGGTAATTTGCAGAGCAAGTACCTTAATGCATTTGAATTTTGACCTCAAACCAACTCCCTTCGATAGTCCTTGGTAACCACAACCTAGAACTATCAAGATCCACTCCTCTTCTGTTCAAAAATTTCAAATTATAGTCCCTGCAAGTTTGGACCAGATTTCAAATTCGTATCTACACTACTCCAAAAATTCCACAAATATTCAGGCAGCCTCTAGATGCAATGAGAGGCCCCTCCACCAAAAACCAGCTCAAGGAAAAATCCCTACATGCCTAAATCATTACGCGAACACCTTCCGTGCACTAATCATTCACTTTCGGAAGATTGAAGTTCGATGTCGATCTCCGTCGGTAACCCGATCCACGAGTCCACAGTGCCCTTGGCACGTTGCTGCAGCCTATCCCTCTTGTCCGGAGCTTCACACGAGCGCTTGGCGCGTTCCTGGCGTCGGTGGCGCCCTGGCCCGCCTGCGCCGGCATGCTTTGCGGCGGCTGCACCCCCGTAACGGTGACAGGGGACAAAACTGCGGCGCAACACCGTTCGGCGCTGCCCAAGCGTCCTGATGGCTCCGTGTGGCCACCTCCTTGCCAGCGCACGCATGCGGCACCGTTGCCGTGGCTTGGCACGCGCAGAGCGCGCTCTCTGCCGCCGACGGGCCGTGCGGCCGTTCCGTCGAAGGCAGACCGTAACCAGCCCTCCCGTGCTGAGTTGGACACGGGAACGGCTCCAATACTCCTCCTAGGCGATGCTCAAGCTCCTAAGCCGACCGTCCAGCCACAGGGCCGCCGTAATCAACTCGCCGGACTTATCCGTTCACGGCAATCGACTCGGGCCGGCTATATATAGCACCCCGAGCTTGCTCTCGCCTCCGCGCGACTCCACCACCTCACCAGACCCCGCCTAGCCACTGGAGGGGCCTCGAGGGACCTTTCTTCCTCGACTCCGGCCACCTCCGTCTGCCTCGGGCTCCGGCATCGTTCTCTCCGGTGAGGACTCCTCCGCCGCCCTACTTTCGCCCGTAGCCTCGTACCACCTCTAGTAGGATAACCCCCACCACAATTTTGGCCCCTTGACTCTCTCGTGAGATCCACGACCGTCAGAACCGCCGTCCACGGAGCAAGGGCCGCCCGTCGACGTGGTTCTCGCCGACGACCTCTGCCACCACCCACAGTAGCGGAATGGCGCCACTGAACACGGAGGTACTCTCCGATCTCCACCTCGCCGTGGATCGCTTGTGCTGGCGACCACATGACTCTCATGGCCAGCGAGCCCCGACTCCCTCGTTTGAAATTTCAAACTTGACGGGTGGGACCGCCCGTCGACCTCTCTTTTTTGAAATCGTTTTACGAAAGCGTGCTTTGGCAAATACGTTTCCACTCTGAACCGTTTTCTGGATTTTTTACGCAAAGCCCCACAGAGTTTTACATTTCATTACAGATCGGTCCTTGGGCTAAAACCCTTATAACTTCTTAACAGAAAGGAATTTTTGAGTGATTCGTTTTCTGTCCTCTTCAAATTTTTGTCTAGTTTTTTATCATATTTATTTGAAAAAAATTGGATCAACTTTCTGTACCCCACGGTATTTACGTTAGCGCGTATATTTTTGTTTACCGTAGATACCGAAGGAGGTGACGGAACCGCGAACTTATTGAGCTAGACCCGACTACTCCGAACCAGGCAAGCAAAGTTTGAACTTTTGATATGATGAGTGTCTGGGCATGTTTGCATTATTTTTGTATCATGGCACGTTCATGAGCATTTTCGATGATAGTTTATCTCGTGAGCATTGAGGCAAATGAGCTCGGTAAATCCGTGAGTTCTTTGGAAACTTGTAACATGGCCATGAGTTGGCATGAGTATGGGTAAGATGGCAGTGTTGTAGCATGCCGGGCTTATGCCATATCATTGACCAGTGTCAACATAAATCGGTCGATTCCGTCCGTCTTCCTTTCCATACTACCACCTGTTTCCCGCAAGGGATACGGCCTAATGGTTGCAAACCACTTCTGGTACACACCAAATCGAGAGGCGGGATGAAGGTTCCATGGCCCTGGATTAAAGCCTTTCATCCGGTCGGGGCATGGGTGTTTCCGGTTGGGACCGAGAGGGGGGCACCCCTTAGAGCGCGCGTATATAAATTTGATCCCATGCTATTCGAGATTGTGATCTCCCCGTCTCAAAGTTTCCTTAAACACCGTCTAGGGTGATTCCTGACAACGTGATGTATGATGGGTGTGTACTAGCTAGTTGTGTTTCCTCTGAAATACCGTAAACGGAACTAGTCCTTCGTGACTACGGAAAACCGTTGGCTGTGGACAATTTTGGTACAAACTCTGCAGAGTCAAAATTGTTGAATTCATCTTATTCATGTCCAAGTAGCGTGATCATCTCATATTGTCAAGTGTCAGTCTCAGTGACAGAAACTCCTGAGAACCATTGGAGTATTAAATGTTTACTTTCCTGTGAACGGACTAACCCACTTATCGTCTTGTGATGAATATTTTCCGTGAGCACTATATCTTGTCAGTTATGAATAATGAATTATAAGCCCTTTCTGCGATGTCGCTCAGACGTGCGACTGCGGCAATGTTGTTATTTATTTTTATTATAAGCCCTTTCTGCGATGTCGCTCAGACGTGCGACTGCGACATTGCTGTTATTTATTTTCATTATAAGCCCTTTCTGCGATGTCGCTCAGACGTCTGACTGCGGCATTGCTGTTATTTATTTTCATTATAAGCCCTTTCTGCGATGTCGCCCAGACGTCCGACTGCGGCATTGCTGTTATTTATTTTCATTATAAGCCCTTTCTGCGATGTCGCTCAGACGTCCTATTGCGTCATTGTTGTTATTTATTTTCATTATAAGCCCTTTCTGTGATGTCGCTCCGACGTCCGACTGCGGCACACATGTATTTTTATTTCAATATAAGCCCTTTATGAGGTGTCGCCCAGACACTCCGGTATGGCATGTTTTACTTATTTTCACCCTTCGAGGCGTCACTTCAGACACTCGATCGGTTTTGACTTTATCCTTCTTTGGGTTTTCGAGCGGACTACCGCCGATTCCCTTCTTATTTGTTTTTGCTATACTGATTTAATTGAGCATTGTTAATTCATGCATTCATTTGTTATATCTTTTGTCCGAACTGTCTTGCGAGTACTTTCAAAGTACTCACCTGGCTTGTTGATTTGGCGGAATCTTGTGAAAGGCGATCTCATGGATGAAGAATTCGATAGCGAGTCCGACGCCTAGAGGAATCCCAGTCAGTCTCGTGCGACTCCTGGATTAGTCATTGTGATATATCCGCTTCCGCTACCCAAATAAATTCATCGAGCCTCACCTCGACGCTCAATGAGCCGCCAGTGTAGTAGACTTATTAATCACCCCGCTGTGTTATTCCACCAACCACTCATATCTCGAGTCAGTAGTATTCCCACCCCACACCTTTGAGTCATATCCGCCACTATGTATAATTATCGGCGTGTTTGTAATAATTGGTTGGGCATCTTCAGTCCGACCCCTGTAATATTGTAATGCTACTGGCTTATTGTATCAAAGTTTTATCTACCGGTATGAAGGATTTTCCTCATATTGGACTTCATAGGTCGGTTGTTCAATAAATATTTTTATTGAAAAACCGGTCGTGACAAGCTTGGTACCAGAGCCAGGATGACTGTAGGAAGCCACTAGGTGCGATCGCTAATCGGTTATTAGCATAATAGAGCTAGTTATTTTTTTTTTACAAATGTAGTCAATTTACGACAACATCATAAATTTATGATTTGACTACTCAGGACTTTTGCCTACTTTTGTAGATGGCTGGCAACGATTGCGAGTCGCAAATGTTCGCCAACATGCCCGATGGGTTCGTCAAGCTTCTCTCCTTCATCGTCCAAGTCGCGATGGGGCCAGATGTGCGCCCAGTCTTCTCTCTCTCTCTCTCAGCACAAGGTCAACGACCGTCTGACCATGCACCAAGCCGCGTGGAATTCAAGAGAGGACTAGTTGAGCACTACCGGTTCGTGGGGAGAGCCATGCCCACAGAGAAGCATGCACTACAGATGGCAGCCCGTGAGGCGATAGCTCGTCTCAGGGATATCCTTACTTCGATGAAGACTCGTCGCTACCGCTACCTGCCATGTCACGTGCCATACACCTACCACTACGCGTTCTCTTGCCCCAGAGGAGAACGGGGCCGAAGCTTTGAGATGCTCGCCAGTATCTCCGGGCTTTGGAGGCAGCCTTCGACAACCTGGTGGGCGACTTTGTAGCTGCCAGCATGGACTCGATCCATGGCTGTGCCGCCAACAGAGGGAGCTCACATGCGCGCCGCAGACCGCCACCGACTTTCGCCTCACATCAGCATCGTTTGCTCCTGCTGCTGGCACCGCTACTCGTCGCGTGCCTACCACGGAGGTGTTCAACCACGTCATTGTGCCTACTCCGGTTCGTTCTGCACCACCCCTCGTGCCCGCTCAGATTCGAGTTGTCCTTACAGGCACCTACTCCACCAACTCCGCGCAGCGCCTCGCGTCTAGAGCCTATCTCCGAAGAGGAGGTTGAGTCCCCAGCCTCTCTACGCCTCACCCTTGGCAGGCCAAGGGAAATCCTTACCATCTCCGACTAAGTACGCTTAGCCGCCTTGAGATGTATCGACTTGTTTGATATGTTTATATCACTACAGGAATCAGCTACTTTGCCGTCTGCCATGGCGGACGGCAAAGGCATGAATGGCGGACGGCAAAATCCTTTGCCGTCGGCCCATGAGCAACAACGAGCTCCGGCAACGTAGGCTCTGATGGCTTGACTACTTTGCCGTCCGCTTCTGGCGGTCGACGGCAAAGGCCCTTTGCCGTCGCGACGACGGCAAAGAGAGCGGACGGCAATAATTGCGCCGTCGATCCGTTAAGTGTCTAACGGCAGGCCTTTGCCGTCCGCCGACGGCAAAATTTCTAGTGTCTTTGCCGTCGCCGCGATGGCAAAGTGCAGGTTCTTTGCATCTGCCACGGATGGCAAAGTGCAGGTTCTTTGCCGTCTGCCACTGATGGCAAAGTGACCAAATGGGTCAGCTTCCAGGAAGCACAGCTAGATGCCACGTGTCTTCTTTGCCGTCCATGAAGACGGCAAAAAAGCGCGTTACCGTCGGTGGCGAGCGACAAAGCCCGCATATTGGCTCTTTTATCTGTTTTTATTAAATCCAACAATTTTCATCACAAATATATATGACATATATAGATATATTTCAAAAGGCCATTCTGAGCAAACATATAAGATATCCAACACATAACTTCATCATCCAAACATATATATTACATGCATAGTTCCATCATACATAACAAGTTCAACATAGAGGCATCCAACCATATATATTACAATAGTTTCATCCAACGATACATGCATAGTTCAACGATACAAAATAAACAGAGAAAGGGATAAGGAGCACTCCATCTATGCAAGCTTTCGTCAAGTGAATGAAATCTGCAAAATGAAAAATAAGAAAGTTAGAACAAGAAGAGTAGAACAAGAAGAAGACTAGAACAAGAAGAGTAGAACAAGAAGAAGACTAGAACAAGAAGAGTATGCCATTTATGAGCTAACTTACGTGAAATGGATCATATATGAGCTAACTAAGTTGAAATGGGTCGTTTATGAGCTAGCTAAGGTGAAATGGATCATTTATGAGCTAACTAAGTTGAAATGGGTGGTTTATGAGCTAGCTAAGGTGAAATGGATCATTTATGAGCTAACTTAGTTGAAATGGATCATTTATGAGCTAATTTAGTTGAAATGGATCTTTTATGAGCTAACTTAGTTGAAATGGATCGTTTTTGAGCTAATTTAGTTGAAATGGATCTTTTTGAGCTAACTTAGGTGAAATGGATCATTTAAAAGCTAATTTAGGTGAAATGGATCGTTTTGTAGCTCACTTGGTGAAATGGATCATTTAAGAGCTAATTTAGGTGAAATGGGTCATTTTGAGCTAACTTGGATGAACTGGATCATTTATAAGCTAACCTAGGTAAAATGGGTCATTTTAGAGCTAACTTAGGTAAAATGGATCGTCTATGAGCTAACTAAGCTAATTATGCAATTTTTGACATAAGTAAGCTAAGTACGATCGCTTTTAGAGCTAACTTAGGTAAAATGGATGGTTTTGGAGGTCGATAAGCTTATTAAGTCATTTTGGAGGAGAAGAAGCTAAGTCTAGGTCATTATGGTAAGCATTGGAGGAAATAAAGCTAAGTCTAGGTCTTTATGCATGTGTTAAGCAAAACACTAGATAAACTTACCAAGATCCGGGAGGTGTAGGAGCGGGGTGGCTCGTGTCGGTAGTTGGAGAAGGATCGTGCGATGCTTGTCTGGAGTTACGCTGCACCAAAGATCATTTCCAATGTCTTGTTAGCATGATGACACTCAAATGTTAAGACTAGCAAGTAATGTCCATTCAAATAAAACTCACCGTGGTCCCAGGAGCAATCACGGCATCGGCGGGCGGTCTGACCTGTCTTCTACTTTACAATTTGCACATTTGGTTTTGACGACTCAGTCATACTAGTTAGTAATGAGACAAACACTACATGAATGTTTTGGCTAATCTGCGGAAGAAAATTACCACAAGGAGCTCGTACATGGCCCTTGCACGCATGTCATTCCGTGCCCTCTCCTCCTCCATCATCTTTGTCGTCCTCTCCTCCAACTCCCGCTGCCTCTCCGCCGCCTCCGCCAAGTTTCTCCGTTCTATCTCTCTCACTCTGTATAGCAGCCTGCAACACCACTCACATGACCATTTGTAATCATTGATGGAAGCGCACACAATGTAATGGAGAAAGATAACTGAGTATGTATCACTAACCTTGATGGCGAGTTGCACCGGCCGTTCACGAGGCCTTATCTCAGAGCCGGAGCTCGATTGGCGCGCCTTGATCTCCCGAGAGTGCTAGGACAACGGATAAGTCCATCTCCAATGGCTATGGAGCCATGGGACCTCCCATACCAGATATCATCAACAGCTCTGGATCAATGGGACCACAGCTCGGGTTAAAGTCCTCCCCTTTCCTCGCCTTCCCCTCATCTCTATATCTCACGAGCTTGTGTTGGGAGGAGATGTTGGTGAAGTTGTTTGCATCATCGAGGTCAGACTGAGAGAAAGCCTTGACTTTCTTGAAAGAGGCAGTGTGGGCCATGGCATACAGGTCGTACACCTCTGGCACCTTATCCGCCGTATTGTATCGTGCATGAAAGAGAGAAAAACTGAAAATTAGTAATTAAAGGGCTCAAGCTAGCATGATGAATGAATTGCATGAATCATGAAGCAAACCACATACCCGATGCCGAACTGATATAAGTTGGAGCTGCCTTGATGGTGTGGCACACCTTCCATTTGGGCACGTTTGTCCTTGGCCTCGTTGTGGAGGGCTAGCCATTGTTTTGAGCACCACTCATCGACCAACACCTCCCAACAATCCATCCGATCCGCACACCATCTCGGAGGGGCCTAAGTTAGCAAATAGAAACTTGAGCGCTACGACTAAGAATTACTAAATGAAGGAACTTAAGTAGAGAAGGCCTTAAGAATTACCTTCATGTACTGCTCCTTACTCAGGAACTTATCGCGGCACGCCGGCTTGGTCTTCTTGATACCACGCAAGGCGTAGTAGTCTCGAACAGCCTGCACCCGAGCCTCGTGCCGTAAGTTCTGGAGTAAGGCGCTATGACGTTCTCGATAACATGTGCCGCGTCCTCCTCGTATCCCTCCTCACACCTGTAGAATGTCTTCAATCAAATGAGACAATATTGATTAGTACAATTAATAACTAGCTAGTTGAAGATTTTTAAATGTGTAAAGGAGAAATTACCCAGAACTTTCTGATCACCATGTCTGCCCTCGTGTCGCACACGACACCGTCGATAATCTCATCCGGCGGGGCCGGGGCAGCCACGTAGTGCTCCCAGCTCAATCCAAGCTCGAAGCCGACCCTCACCGAACAACGTGACAAACCCGGGAAGTTTTGCGGCAAAGAACTCCAAGGACGGAGTTGGGCGGCGGACACTATGATGGTGGTCCCAACCTCTGCAGCATGACAAGGCCAACACATTAGTTATTTGAAAAACGTGAATGCACAAGGTACAAAAATATTAAATGCACTTACGCACCTCTCCCCATCAGGGAAAATCAACCACCTCTGCTTTCATGGGTCACCCGGCACGGGGCCAGGGAGCCGTGTAGCACCTGGTAGATGGTGCCCCTCCTCCTCAAGATCGATCGGCTCCCGCCATCATCAGCATGGCCACTCGGCTCCTCGGGCTGATCCGGCCAGTACCCCATCCGGACGTGTGCTCCTCCGGGGTCACGTCGGCCGAACTCGAGGCCCAAGACCCGTGGACGGAGGCTCGTGGACGGAGTCCGTGTAGCCTCCTCCTCGGACGAGTCCACCCTAGCGATCACGTGCTCGGGTGAAACAGTGAGGGGTGGCGGCGAGGAAGGCGCCAGAGCAGTCACCCTACCTCCTCTCCCACGACCACGTGCCCTACCTCCTCTCTTCCTACCTCGTCCCTGCTGGGCACCCATGATCGACGAAGAAGGGCCCCGGCGGTGTGGCCATACTGTCCAAAGAACGCTTCGGCGGAGAGGTGCGTCTGGAATGGAAGACCTCGCACCACGCTCCCGACCAGCGCCCACCATCTTTCAACACCTGCCATGACCAACAAGAAACGAAATTAGTACAACATAAAAAAGACCGACATGAAAAATAATATGTGTATCACTTAAGTGTATCATCATCAAGTACAACATAAAAAATGTAATACCGACACTACTAATAATCTCGATCAAGATCATCAATAAATGCATAATCATCATCATCACTATAATCAATGACGGGCTCATAGGGTTCATTGGCATCAACATGTGCAAGGCCACCTTAGCGTGTCGGTCAAGCATTGACAGGTCATCCGCAGCAGTAACCTCTTCTTGTTCCGGCTCTTCTTGTTCCTCCTCTGGGGTGATGTCGGATTCACTGTCGCTGTCTACTTCAATGTTTTGGGGTGAAGTATAGCGGTTCTTGAAATGCTTTTTGGAAAGACGTGTCTCTTGGAAGAATTCTCCTTCATATGTGTCTAGGTTAATGTGAGGTTCATAATCCTCTTCCTTTGGGGGAGAAAGTCTAGCACGTTGCGGCACTTCATAAACGACATCCCAACCTCAGATTTGGATTAGTTTGGCAGGCCCACGGTAGATAGAATACTTGGGTCGCCTGTTGAGCCATAATATAGACATCAGGAACATCTAAATGAGTGCTTTGGTTGATTTCAACTAGCCCTACATGTTCATGAGTCCTTCTAGTCTCCTTCGGCTGAAACCAATAACATTTGAAGACTACGACATTCGGTGGGTTTTCACCATAGAACAGAAGTTCATAAATTGCTTCAACTCTCCCATAATACTCGGTACCTCCTTCGCCGATAGCAGATACACAACAATTTTTTGACTTTCTGTCGGCTATAGATAGCTCTTTGCCATAGGTACGAAAGCGATACCCGTTGATGTCGTACTTGTCAAATGAACGGACCTTATAGTCAAAACCATTAGCGACTTGTCTCAATTCGGCGTCCATAGACTCTGAATTAGCCTACAAGTTTAATATGAAAGGATTGTTGCATTATGCACAAATTAGCGAATGAAATGAAATTGTCTAATAGAAATTACCGTTTGTTTGAACCAAGAGATGAAACCGGGATAGCCACCTCCTTGCTTTATGCGAAGCTCATACTCTTCGACAGAATCCTTTTGGATCTCCGCTCCATACGAGAATATGGCGGCGTATCGATCGTATGACATATCCAGGAATAAGAGTAGTTCAAAGGAAATAGAAGTTGCGAAACAATGTACCGAGAACTTACTCGATGTCTGGCCGCACTTCTATCGAGTTGTTGAAGATATACAACGAAATGGTCCGCCATTCTTCGTTATTCAAAGATACCTGGATGTGAAACACTAGCTGGTGCGAGATTCCCTTTGAATAGGCTGAGGTTGGATCCACCCTTTTTAGGCTCGTCAGCATTGTACCGAGGCTTCGGATTATGCAAATGACGATTTTTGGCTTCATAGTGCGCTGTTACGAAGTTTGCCGCCTCCTCTGTGATGAATGCCTCAGCCATCGATGCTTCAATTCTACGTTTATTTTTACATTTTTGTCGAAGCGTCTTACGCATTCTCTCGGTTAGGTAGCACCAACGATTTTGCAGGCCCCCCAATCTTGCCTCGGTCGGGAGATGCAAAATCAAATGCTGCATTGGATTAAAGAAGCCGGTGGAAAGATCTTCTCTAACTTGCAGATCAACTCCGGCGCCAACTCTTCCATTTCTTCTAGCACGCCAGCGATAGTTCTTTCGCACAAAGAACACGGAAGAAGTAGCTGAGTTACGCCAAGATTAGCCATTCATCCTCGTGGATGAAGCCACGCAACATCACCGGCATTACCCGCTCAATCCATATGTGCCAATCATGACTCTTGAGACCAAATATCTTCAGTTTATCAAGATTCGCTCCCCTCTTTAGATTCGCTGCATACCCATCGGGAACATCAAGCTGTTGCACCCACAAGAGAATTTCCCTCATAGCTGGCCTTCCAAGATTGAACCATGCCTTTGGCTTCGTCCGATTCTGCTTTCCTTTCGGTTCTTTCATGTTTTGTAACGGCCTATCACATAGCGCCTCCAGATCGACTCTAGCCTTAGTATTATCCTTTGACTTCCCATCTATGCCGAACAATGTACCAAAAAGTGCCTCGGCGATATTCTTCTCAGTGTGCATCACGTCGATGTTGTGTGGGCAAAGGAGGTCTTTGAAGTAAGGCAGATCCCATAAGCATGTTTTGTGAGTCCACGTGTGCTTAGTATTATACCCCTTGAAGTACCCTGGACGTTGTGGATCTGGCTCGAGAGCGTTTAACCGATCCAGGGTCTGTTGGCCTGTCAATGCAGGTGGTGCAGAGTTTTTGACAACTCTACCCCTGATGAAGTTCTTCTTGTCTTTCCTGAACTTATGGCGAGGATCCATGAACTGTCTATGCATGTCGAAGCAAGAAAACTTGCGACCGGCCTGAAGCCAACAAAACTCAAGAGCTCCCTTGCATGTGGGGCACGGGAACCTTCCATGCACACACCAGCCAACGAATAGCGCATACGCCGGCAAGTCATGCGTCGAGTACATGTACCAGGCACGCATTATGAAGTTTCGTTTGCTAAAGGCGTCGTATGTCTTGAACCCATTATCCCAGGCTTCTTGCAATTCGTCCTTAAGCGGCTGCATGTACACATTCATATTTTTGCCCGGATAGTTGGGTCCTGGAATTATCAACGTCAGGAAAATGTTCTTTCTTTGCATAATCTGTCCGGGGGGGAGATTGAGTGGAAAGACAAATACAGGCCAACAACTGTATTGGGCTGCCGTCATACCAAACACATCAACCCATCCGTCTGATGCCGACTTGAGGATGCCTCGGATCTGCCGCTTTGTCGACATGTAATTCATCAAACTTTTTCCACGCAACACCATCGATGTGTGTACCATCATCGATTCCCATCCGCATCTAGTTCGGTTCTTTTGCCTGTTTTGTGCCATGTCATCTGTCGGCCGTCTCTTCGACCATGAAAAGACGTTGAAGTCTTGGTACGATTGGCATATACCAAGAACACTAACGGGATTTTGGTGCGTGTCTTCTCACCCATACCGTTGTCTACCACAATATACCGGAAGACTTGCAAATGGGACAATAGTTCAAGTCCGCATAGTCAAGCCTAAATAAGGCACATCCTTTCTCACAGGCATGTATCTTCTCATAGGGCATCTTCAGTGCACGGAGGATTTTGTCCGATTGGTACAGGTTTGCAGGCATTACATGGCCTTTGGGTAGAAAGCGTCCAAATACTGTCATAATTGCGTCATAGCATTCTCTGCCCAAGTTGAACTGAGCCTTTAGAGCCATTACTTGTGAGATGACATCCAACTGACAAAGCTCAGTGTGCTCGTGGAGCGGACGTTTCGAAGACTCCAACATTTCATTGAAGGCCTTTGCAGATTCCTCCATCTCCTCGTCTGAATCCCGAGCATCATCATAGCCTTGAACCATGTTTTCCATCCCGGTACCATGCTCGTCGGTGCAACGACGATCCACCTCAGCTCGGTCATGTTGGGCAGACTCACCATGAAATGTCCACACCATATAATCGGGCGTAAAACCACTCTTCTGCAGGTGTTTGCCCATTTCGGCCTCTGTCTTCTTTTCCCAATTGCCGCACCGGAAACAGGGGCACCAGGTTTTCTTTTGGCCATTTGCAAATGCGGCTTGCACAAACCCCTTAGTTTTTGTGAACCATTCAGCGCTCCATTTGTTACGACCCGGTGTGACCGGTATATATCCAAGCACGGTCACTCATCTTGACTTTCGAGCTCTTGGACACACAACAATTATATATGTAATTCACCATGTATATATTCATCAGTTGATCTACTTTGTCAATTTTATTACGTCCATGCAACCTACACTCTAATAGGTAATGATAGGTCCTAATCTCACCCGTGTATGTGTAGATTGGGTTTATTTTCCCATGCTATGCTCGGATCCGACGTTAAAATTTGGCAGCACCTCCCGCCGTTCTCGATACACGTCTACGCAATAAACAGAGAGGATGTGTACCCGAGAATAACAGGGAGGCAATCGACAATATATGCGTCGGATCCGAGCAAAGATATGGGAAAACGAACCCAATCTACACATACTCGGGCTGTCCATGGATAGCGTTGGACAATTCGAAAGAATCAAGGTTATAAATATGCAAATGCATGCATATTTATAACTATGACGCTTTCGAACGAGAGACACATATTGGTTACGCATACTGATGATTCAAGACACATATATAGCTAGCTATCAAGTTTCATCGGAATAGATCAAATAATTAATGGGGGAGGAGGAGTTGTTTCGGGGTCGGGGTGTCGGGGTAGTGCCGTGTCGGTGTCGGGGTGTTGTTTGAGGTCGGGTGTGGTGTCGGGTCAGGTGTCGGGTCAGGCTCGGGGTCGGGGTGTTGGGTCAGGCTCGGGGGGTCGGGGTGTCGGGGTCGGGGTGTCGGGTCAGCCTTGGGGGGTCGGGGTGTCGGGGTCGGGGTCGGGGTGTCGGGGTCGGGGTCTCGGGGTCGGGGTCGGGGTCTCGGGGTCGGGGTGTCGTGTCGGGGTGCAGGGTCGGGGTCGTGGTACCGTGTCGGGTCGGGGTCGGGGCCGTGGTCGGGGTGACGGTGTCGGGTCGGGGTCGGGGTGTCGGGTCGGGGTCGGGGTCGGGGTCTCGGGTCGGGGTGTCTTCTTCTTCTTCTTCCTTTTCCTTTTCTTCCTTTTTTCCTTTTCTTCTTCTTCCTCCTTTTCCTTTTCTTCCTTTTTCCTTCTTCTTCTTCTTCTTCTTCTTCTTCTTCTTCTTCTTCTTCTTCTTCTTCTTCTTCCTCCTTTCCTTTGTCCTCTTCTTCTTCTCCTCCTCTCTTTCTTCTTCTTCTTCCTCTTCTAAATCTAAACCTAATACTAAACTAAAACTAAACCTAATACTAAACTAAAACTAAACCTATAAACCTAAAACTAAACATAAACCTAAAACTAAAAAACAGAAAAAGGAAAAAAAAGGAAGAAGAGACTCACCGCAGCGAGGGTGGAGGAGGGGGCGGTGCGGCCTGGGCGGCGGAGGAGGGGGCGGGCGTGGCGGCGCTGGCGCGCCGGGCGGGCGCGGAGGTGCCGGGCGCTGGCGTGGCGGCGCCAAACGGCAGGGCGGGCGGGGGCAGGGGGCGCCGGGTGGCGGCGAGGTGGAGGACGGGTGGTGCGGCCTGGGCGGCGGAGGAGGGGCGGGCGGCTTGGGCGGCGGCGCTGGAGCCGGGCGGCGGGCGCGGAGGTGTTGGGCGTGGCGCCAGACGGCGGCGGGTAGCGGGCGGGGCGCTGGGTGGCGGCGGGTGGTGGGGCGACGGGCGGGGGCGCTGGGCGGCGGCGGGTGGTGCGAAGGGCTGGCGAGAGGAGAGAAAGAGAGAGAGGGTGGGGCGCGCCCGTTAACGCATGGGGCCCTCCCTCTTTGCCGTCCGCCACCCTTTTCCGTCCGCCTTCTTGCTCTTTGCCGTCCGCTAGCGGACGGCATAGAGGGCCCCCGTTAGGTTTTTTTTGCAACTCGTCAGTGGGGCCCCTCCCTCTTTGTCGTCCGCTAGCCGACGGCAACGAATCTTGCTCGCGAGCGGACGGCAAAGAAACTGATGGTAACCTTGGTCTTTGCCATCAGCCAGTTCTTTGCCGTCCGCTTTTTGGGTAGCTGATGGCAAAGAGCTTATTTGCCGTCCGCTACCAGACGGCAAAGAGCTGGCAGATGGCAAAGTAGCTGATTCCAGTAGTGTATGTAAATAGGCTGTGAGAAGTAGTTTGTTTGCGCATCATGTAGGATCTGGAGAAGTGCAGTAGACTAAATAACATGTCAGGATTTATGTACGCATATCCTGAGTGACGTATTGTATAATTACTGCTTGCGTGTAACATATGTAATGAACAGTCCTTCTCCGTGCGCAAACGTATTTTTTTTCTTGAAAAATCTTGGGATTTTAATTTATTTGCCATCCTTATGCGTTTATGGACTTAATTTTTGCGACTTTTTCCACTTTCTTATGAGTGTTTCAAAATATATCCCCAGAGTAAATTATGTCTCGTCCTTGGACGCGCTTCCATGCCAACTCCGGCAGAGGAAAATTATGGCACACCCCTGTGCAAGAATTTCACACGAGGACGAGACAAGTCAACAGGAGATGTTGAAAGCGGCACTTTCCCAGATGTGCCGTATTTATGAACAAAGTCAGCAGCAACATCAGGAAATACTGAACCAAGTCATCAATATGGGAAATCACCGCGGACAGTATCAGCAGCAATCCAAGTTATCCGAGCTACAGAAGACGCGTCATCAAACATTTTCTCACACTGACAAACCTCTGGAAGCCGAGGACTGGCTTCGATACATGAGAGAAAATTAATTATCGCCCAGTGTTCAGACCTTGAGAAAGTGCTTTATGCTCCGCATTATCTCACTGGAGCAGCCGCATCGTGGTGGGAAAATTTCCTACACATGCACCCCAAGGAAAATAATATATCATGGGAGGAATTTAAAGAAGGTTTTCGTGGGGCACATATTCCTAAGAGTCTGATGAAGATCAAAAAGGGAGAATTTGATGACCTCAAGCAAAGAACAATGACAGTGTCCGAATATAACAGTCAGTTTACCCTCTTTGTCTCGCTTCACGCCAACGAGGAACGAATGTCAGAAAACAAAAAGATGGAGAAGTTCCTAGACGGACTGACACCCGCGCTTAAATGTCAGTTGGTCGTACACACATTTCCAGATTTTAAGACACTGGTAGATAAGGCCATTATCTTGGAAAATGAGAGACGCAACTTAGAAGATTTCCGCAAACGGAAGAGGGACCAGTCGAAACACACCCGCAACCACCGCAACAAGACAGACGTTCAGAAAAACTGGACACCCAAACCCATGACAAACGTCTCACGCCCAAGCAAGAATTTCCACGCAAGGGACAAGGAGTTCACATACCGCCCAAGCGTTACCTGTTACGCTTGTGGAGAAGAAGGGCACTATGCCAAGCAGTGCCCCAAGCCAAGGAACTCGGCCCCAAAGCCCGAACAACGGAGGCAATAATTCGGCACCAAAGCGCAACAATTTCAACCCAAATAACAACCACGGGAAGGGTCATGTGAACCACGTGACCTAAGAGGAAGCACAAAATGCCCCGGATATCGTGACTCGTCGTTTCACATCAACACAATACCTGCCATGCTTTTGTTTGATTCTGGAGCTTCTCACTCATTCGTTCCGAAAAGTTTTGCTTTGCAAAATAATTTTTCGATGCTTCCCTTGGGAAAATCTATGATCGTCATGTCCCCTGGAATCAAGCAAGTTACCCAGAATTATTGCCAGGATGTGGTTATCGAGTTTGAAGGGTTGAAGTTCCATGCAAATCTTATCGTATTGGAGAATAAAGGACTGGATGTCATCTTAGGGATGGATTGGTTAACCACCAACAAAGGTTTTATTGACTGCTTCAACAGGACCGTAATTCTCACCCATCACCACAGGAAGACCATAAAGGTTTCAGCCAAGGAAAGAAAAATATGCCGGCAACCGAGATTGAACAAGGTAGATATTTCTGAATTGAACAAAGTGCCAGTGGTGTGTGAATTTCCAGATGTATTCCCCGAAGAACTACGGGCATGCCACCAGATAGAGAGATTGAATTCAGCATTGAGCTAGCACCCGGAACCACCCCCATATACAAGAAACCATACAGAATGGCACCATCCGAATTGGTGGAACTAAAGAAGCAAATAAAGGAACTGTTGGAAAAAGGGTACATACGAGCCAGTTCCTCACCTCGGGGTTCACCAATTTTGTTTGCCAAAAAGAAGGATGGAACACTGAGATTGTGCATAGACTATCGAGTGCTAAACATGGTCACAATCAAGAACAAATATCCGATGCCATGAATAAATGACTTATTCGATCAACTCGCTAAGGCCAAGGTGTTCTCAAAGATTGACTTGAGATCGGGATACCATCAACCAAAGTGCGAATCAAGATATTCACAAGACCGCTTTCACCTCCATATACGGATTGTATGAGTTCACCGTAATGCCATTCGGACTAACAAACGCCCCCGCATATTTTATTCACCTCATGAACAAAGTATTCATGAAGTTTATGGATAAGTTTGTTGTGGTATTTATCGATGATATCCTGGTATACTCCAAAACACCAGAAGAGCATGCTGAACATCTCCGGATTGTACTAGGAGAACTCAGGAAACATCAGTTGTACGCTAAATTCAGCAAGTGTGAATTTTGGCTAAAGAAAATAGGTTTTCTGGGCCACGTAGTGACCCAAGAAGGTATCGCCAGAGACCCGGAAAAGGTCAAGCCGTGCCATTTGGAAGCCACCAGCCAGTGACGGATGTCTGAAGTTTCTTGGGAATGGCAGGATACTACCGGAGATTTATTGAAGGATTCTCCACCATAGCAAAGCCAATGACGCAACTACTCAAGAAAGACAGGAAGTTTGAATGGACGGAAGCCTGCTAGAAAAGTTTCCAAGAACTAAAGAGGAAACTGACGACAGCACCAGTACTAATTGTGCTAGATATACACAAAAATTTTGAGGTATTTTGTGACGCATCTCGAAAGGGCCTCGGGTGCGTATTAATGCAAGAAGGCAAGGTTGTCGCATATGTTTCCAGGCAACCCATAAGCATGAGGAAAATTATCCTACACATGACACGGAATTAGCAGCGATTATTCATGCACTCAAGGAATGGAGACATTTCTTACTTAGTAATCATTGTGAAATATACACGGACCACAAAAGCCTCAAGTATATTTTCACACAACCAGAACTGAATTTACGGCAGCGACGCTGGTTGGAATTAGTAAAGGATTATGATGTTGGAATCCACTACCACCCAGGCAAGGCAAATGTTGTAGCCGATGCTCTGAGTCGGAACCCCAGTCCGGACAACGACAGCATGCCAAACTTAAGACCTGAATTCCAGCAGGAATTCGCAAAGCTCAATCTGATGAGGGTCACCGAAGGCAGTGTGTCGAACTTAGAATTACAGCCTACCCTAATAGAGAAGGTTAAAGAGGCTCAACATGGACACCCCAGCATTGAAGGCATAAAACGGAAGATGAAGTTGGGCAAGGCCTCATAATTTGTTATTGATGAGCAAGGAATATTGTGGTACGGAAATAGGCTTTGCGTACCAAATATCCATGACCTTAAACAGCAAATCCTAGCTGAAGGCCACACCGCTCCATATTCAATCCATCCTGGAGGAACAAAATGTACAAAGATCTTCGTGAAACATTTTGGTGGCATGGTATAAAAAGAGACATAGCCACGTTTATTGCATGTTGTGACTCTTGTCAACGCATCAAGGCCGAGCACCGTAAACCGGCCGGGCTGTTGCAACCAAATAAGATACCCGAGTGGAAATGGGGCGAGATTGGAATGGATTTTATTGTTGGACTACCTCGGTCACGACACGGACATGATGCCATATGGGTCATTCTTGATAGACTGACTAAAGTAGCACACTTCATCCCCGTGAAGACAACACACACCACTCGAAGCTTGCTAGGCTCTACCTCTCCCGTGTCGTTTGCCTACATGGAGTCCCAAATAAAATAATCTCGGACAGAGGCACTCAATTGCCTCTCGGTTTTGGGATCACTTACAACAAGCTCTGGGAACTCAGCTGGCATTCAAGACCGCATACCATCCCAGACATGATGGGCAGATTGAGCGAGTAAACCAGATTCTAGAAGATGTCTTTGAGAGCATGTGTCCTCACCTATGGGACCAGTTGGGAGGAGAGCTTACCATACGCAGAATTCGCATATAACAACAGCTATCAGTCCAGCCTGCAAATGGCACCATTTGAAGCTCTGTACGGACGAAGATGTCGTACCCAGCTAAATTGGTCGGAAACCGGAGACAGTCATATATTCGGCCCAGACCTGCTCAAAGAGGCTGAAGATAAAGTCAAGGTAATTAAGGACCGACTCAAGACAGCCCAAAGTCGACAAAAGAGTTATTATGATCAGAAGCATCGTGGAGTCCATTTTGAACCCGGTGAATTTGTGTACCTACGAGTATCACCCATGAGAGGCCTGCACCGATTCAAGATTAAAGGGAAGGTAGCACCAAGATTCATCGGACCTTTTCGCATAGTAGCACGAAGGGCACGGTGGCCTACCAGCTAGACTTACCGAAGAACTATCCGACATCCACGACGTATTCCACGTCTCCCAATTGAGGAAGTGCGTAAGCAACCCGGAGAAACAGGTACCCCATAAAAACATTGACGCGTGCAACCAGACCTTACGTATCGGGAGCATCCGATAAAAATCTTGGAAGAATCAGAAAGGAGGACACGACTGAAAACCATCAAGTTCTTCAAAGTTCAGTGGAGCAACCACACCGAGAGTGAAGCCACTTGGGAAAGAGATCGCGGAGCACCCACAATTATTTGAGGATCAACTGGAATCTCGGGGACGAGATTTTTCCTAAGGGGTAGGTGTTGTGACACTCCAAAAATTTTCCTTTGGTTTTCTTCAAAATTTTGTTGGATTTGAAGGAGGTCACCAAAACCCTTCCAAAAATCTCTATCAAAAGCTTTTCCCTCCGCAAATATTTTAGTTTTGCATCTCCTTCAACTCTGGTGTTTGGTTTTTTAAATTTTTCCTCTGATTGCTCTCTCCTCAAGGATTCAAGAAATTTTTTTGAAGTTTATTTTTCTTTCAAAAAGAAACTCTAGGAGTTTTTCATCCTCTCCCATATTAGAGATCATTTATGGTTTGGCCATACACCACATGGTAAAATCTTCCCAAATATATCTCCTTCCACTTTGGGAAATCCAAACACTCTATCTCTACTAGTTCAACTCTATTCTGAATTTTTATTTCAATTAATTCTCTCCCAAATCTTTTACATCTATTATTTTGAGCGTAGGTAATTTGCAAAGCAAGTACCTTAATGCATTTGAATTTTGACCTCAAACCAACTCCCTTGGATAGTCCTTGGTAACCACAACCTAGAACTATCAAGATCCACTCCTCTTCTGTTCAAAAATTTCAAATTATAGTCCCTGCAAGTTTTGACCAGATTTGCCAAATTTGGTGAAATTCATATCTACACTACTGCAAAAATTCCACAAATATTCAGGCAGCCTCTAGATGCAATGAGAGGCCCCTCCACCAAAAACCAGCTCAAGGAAAAATCCCTACATGCCTAAATCATTCTGCCGAAGAACTTGCGTGCACTAATGCTGTTAAGCTTCGGAAGATTCGAGAAGTTCAAATGTCGATCTCGTCGGTAACTTCAACACGAGTCCATAGTGCCCTTGGCACGTTGCTCGCAGCCTATCCCTCTTGTCCGGAGCTTCACACGAGCGCTTGGCGCGTTCCTGGCGTCGGTGGCGCCCTGGCCCGCCTGCGCCGGCGTGCTTTGCGGCGGCTGCACCACCGTAACGGCGACAGGGGGCAAAACTGCGGCGCAACGCCGTTCGGCGCCGCCCAAGCGTCCTGGTGGCTCCGCGTGGCCACCTCCTTGCCAGCGCACGCATGCGGCACCGTCGCCGTGGCTTGGCACGCGCAGAGCGCTCTCTGCCGCCGACGGGCCGTGCGGCCGTTCCGTCGAGGGCAGACCGTAACCAGCCCTCCCGTGCTGAGTTGGACACGGGAACGGCTCCAATACTTCTCCTAGGCGATGCTCAAGCTCCTAAGCCGACCGTCCAGCCACAGCGCCGCCGTAATCAACTCGCCGGACTTATCCGTTCACGGCAACCGACTCGGGCCGGCTATATATAGCACCCCGAGCTTGCTCTCGCCTCCGCACGACTCCACCACCTCACCAGACCCCGCCTAGCCACTGGAGGGGCCTCGAGGGACCTTTCTTCCTCGACTCCGGCCACCTCCGTCCGCCTCGGGCTCCGGCATCGTTCTCTCCGGTGAGGACTCCTCCGCCGCCCTACTTTCGCCGGTAGCCTCGTACCACCTCTAGTAGGATAACCCCCACCTCAATTTTGGCCCCGCAGCTCTCTCCGGCGAGATCCACGACCGTCCGAACCGCCGTCCGCCGGAGCAAGGGCCGCCATCGACGTGGTTTTCGCCGACGACCTCTGCCACCACCCACAGGCGCGGAATGGCGCCCTGAACACGGAGGTACTCTCCGATCTCCCTGCCTCGCCGTGGATCGCCGCCGGCGACCACCGCGGCTCTCGCGCGCCGACGAGCCCCGACTCCCTCGTTTGAAATTTCAAACTTGACGGGTGGGACCCGCCCGTCAGCCTCTCTTTTTTTTTGAAATCGTTTTCTGAAAGCGTACTTTGGCAAATACGTTTCCACTCTGAACCGTTTTTCTGGATTTTTTTGCAAAGCCCCCTGGAAGTTTTCTGTTTCATTACAGATGGGTCCTTGGGCTAAAACCCTTATAACTTTTTAACAGAAAGGAATTTTTGAGTGATTCTTTTCTGTCCTCTTCAAATTTTTGTCTAGTTCTTTATCATATTTATTTGAAAAAATTGGATCAACTTTATGTACCCCAAAGGTATTTACGTTAAGCGGCGTGTATTTTTGTTTCATCAGTGAATCTACCAAGGAGGTGACGGAACCGCGAACTTCGCCGAACTCCGAACCAGGCAAGCAAAGTTTGAACTTTTGATATGATGAGTGTCTGGGCATGTTTGCATTATTTTTGTATCATGGCACGTTCATGAGCATTTTCGATGATAGTTTATCTCGTGAGCATTGAGGCAAATGAGCTCGGTAAATCCGTGAGTTCTTTGGAAACTTGTAACATGGCCATGAGTTGGCATGAGTATGGGTAAGATGGCAGTGTTGTAGCATGCCAGGCTTATGCCATATCGTTGACCCAGTGTCAACATAAATCGGTCGATTCCGTCCGTCTTCCTTTTTCATTACTACCACCTGTTTCCCGCAAGGGAATACGGCCTAATAGGTTGCAAACCACTTCCGGTATGAAGGTTCCATGGCCTGGATTAAAGCCTTTCATCCGGTCAGGGGGCATGGGTGTTTCGGTTGGGACCGAGAGGGGGCACCTTAGAGCGCCAGATATAAATTTGATCCCATGCTATTCGAGATTGTGATCTCCCCGTCTCAAAGTTTTCTTAAACGCTGTCTAGGGTGATTCCTGGCAACGTGAGGTATGATGGGTGTGTACTAGCTAGTTGTGTTTCCTCTGAAACACCATAAACGGAACTAGTCCTTCGTGACTACGGAAAACCGTTGGCTGTGGACAATTTTGGTACAAACTCTGCAGAATCAAAATTCTTGAATTCATCTTATTCATGTCCAAGTACCGTGATCATCTCATCTTGTCAAGTGTCGATGTCGATGTGAAACTCCTGAGAACCATTGGAGTATTAAATGTTTACTTTCCTGTGAATGGACTAACCGGCTTATCGTCTTGTGATGAATATTTTCCGTGAGCACTATATCTTGTTAGTTATGAATAATGAATTATAAGCCCTTTCTGCGATGTCGCTCAGACGTCCGACTGCGGCAATGTTGTTATTTATTTTTATTATAAGCCCTTTCTGCGATGTCGCTCAGACGTCCGATCGCGACATTCTGCTGTTATTTATTTTCATTATAAGCCCTTTCTGCGATGTCGCTCGGGGCGATCATTGCGGCATTGCTGTTATTTATTTTCATTATAAGCCCTTTCTGCGATGTCGCTCAGACGTCCGACTGCGGCCTTGCTGTTATTTATTTTCATTATAAGCCCTTTCTGCGATGTCGCTCAGACGTCCGACTGCGGCATTGTTGTTATTTATTTTCATTATAAGCCCTTTCTGTGATGTCGCTCCGACGTCCGATCATGCACACATGTATTTTATTTCAATATAAGCCCTTTATGAGGTGTCGCCCAGACGCCCGACTGTGGCATGTTTTACTTATTTTCACCCTTCGAGGCGTCACTTCAGACACTCGATCGGTTTTGAGTTTATCCTTCTTTGGGTTTTCGAGCGGACTACCGCCGATTCCCTTCTTATTTGTTTTTGCTATACTGATTTAATTGAGCATTGTTAATTCATGCATTCATTTGTTATATCTTTTGTCCGAACTGTCTTGCGAGTACTTTCAAAGTACTCACACGGCTTGTTGATTTGGCGAGATCTTGTGAGGCGATCTCATGGATGAAGAATTCAATAGCGAGTCCGACGCCTAGAGGAATCCCAGTCAGTCTCGTGCGACCCCTGGATTAGTCATTGTGATATATCCGCTTCCGCTGCCCAAACAAATTCATCGAGCCTCACCTCGACGCTCGATGAGCCACCAAAGTCTGATAGACTTATTAATCACCCGCTGTGTTATTCCACCAACCACTCATATCTCGAGTCGGAGTATTCCCACCCCACACCTTTGAGTCATATCCGCCACTATGTATAATTATCGGCGTGTTTGTAATAATTGGTTGGGCATCTTGATCGACCCCTGTAATATTGTAATGCTACTTTGGCTTATTGTATCAAAGTTTTGTCTACCGGTTTGAAGGATTTTCCTCATATTGGACTTCATAGGTCGGTTGTTCAATAAATATTTTTATTGAAAAACCGGTCGTGACAAGCTTAGTACCGAGCCAGCTGATCAGAGGAAGCCACTAGGTGCGATCGCTAATCGGTTATTAGCATAATAGAGCTAGTTATTTTTTTACAAATGTAGTCAATTTCGGCGATCGGCATAAATTTATGATTTGACTACTCAGGACTTTTGCCTACTTTTGTAGATGGTCGCAACGATTGCGAAGTCGCAAATGTTCGCCAACATGCCCGATGGGTTCGTCAAGCTTCTCTCCTTCATCGTCCAAGTCGCGATGGGGCCAGATGTGCGCCCAGTCTTCTCTCTCTCAGCACAAGGTCAACGACCGTCTGACCATGCACCAAGCCGCGGTGGAATTCAAGAGAGGACGAGTTGAGCGCTACCGGTTCGTGGGGAGAGCCATGCCCACAGAGAAGCATGCACTGCAGATGGCAGCCGTATCATCATAGATGTGGTGGGCTCCTACTTCTATGACAAAAAATCATGACAGAAAATGGGCTTTTCGTCCTGGGCGGGCCGGAGACGCAGCTGCATGACATTCTTTGGGCCGTCCATGACGGAAAAAACCGTGGTAGAAGCGTGGGAGGAAAATTTCGGGAGTTCCCGGTTACGGTGGGAGGTCGGGGCGAGCGATCCGCTTTCTCTCATACGTCTGCTGCGTGTGTGAGGCGTTGGCTCTAACTGAACCCGAGCGAGGCGTTGGGCTCTAAGTAAACCCGAGCATTGCACTGCAGGTTAAGCGTTACTGAACCCGAGAGATCGATCGATGGCTGTTAACTGAGCCTGATCAAGCGATTCCTTCGCTACTGCTGCTAACTGAAGCTGGTCAATGCTGCCTATGGGATGAACAGTGAGCGTTGCCGGGGGGGGGGGGGGGTTGGATGAATAGTGAGCGGTGGCGTTTGCCTCTGGATGAACAGGACCCCGTGGTGTGGTGGAGGGTTGGATGAACAGTAGACGGTGGAGGGGTGCCCGTGGATGGGTAGTTGAACAGGACCCCGTGGTGTGGAAGGATGGATGAACAGTAGACGGTGGAGGGGTGCCCGTGGAGGGGTGGTTGAACAGGAACCCGTGGTGTGGAGGGTTGGATGAACAGTTGACGGTGGAGGGGTGGTTGAACAGTAGCCGGTGGAGTAGCGCGCGGTGGAGGCTTGATGAACAAGAGCCCGTGGAGGCTGGAGGAGGTCGACGGTAGCCCGTGGAGGCTGGAGGAGGTCGACGGTGGAGATGAACAGTATCCCGTGGAGTCCCGTTTTGCGGTACGCCACACCCCTCCCGATCAACAGGACCCCCGTTTCGACCGTAGCGCTCCAACACAAGTCCGTTTCGTCCGTTTTGCGGTCACACCACTCCCGATCAACAAGACCCCCATTTCGACCGTAGGAGGTCCGTTTCGTCCGTTTTGCGGTACGCCACGCCCCTCCCGATCAACAGGACCCCCGTTTCGACCGTAGGAGGTCCGTTTCCTCCGTTTTGCGGTACGCCACACCCCTCCCGATCAAAAGGACCCCGTTCCGAACTTAGGAGGTCCGTTTCCTCCGTTGTGCGGTACGACAGGCCTCGTTTCCATCGCCTGTTCCGTCCAAGCCCTCCTGATGAACACGGCCTCGCATTCCGTTCCGAGCCAGCCGGTTGGCTCCCCCGCGTTCCGTTGCCTCCCGATGAACATGACACATTCCGTTGCCTCCCCATGAACACGATGACGACGCGGTTTCTCCGTTCCGACCCAGCCATGTACACGAGCCCTGGCCGTACGTACACATACGTGGCCGTATTTTCTTTCTTGCACCCTGGCCGCTGTATGTACGTGTACATGCTACGTGCGCGCCTCTACTACGACACGTGCGCGCCTCTACATCGACCAAGATGTACGCATAACGTCACGACCAGAATGACAACGCCACGTGCGCTTCGACCAGGTGGGTCCCGACCGTCAGAACTTCCTTGCGTGCGAAGATGTAGCTGGTGGGTCCCAGCAATCGAGGGGCGAATCGTTTTTGCGGACGCAATTCCTTGCGTGCGAAGATGTAGCCGGTGAGTCCCAGCAGCTAGAAGCGAATCGTTTTTTGCCCGGACGCACTTCCTTGCGTGCGAAGGTGTAGCTGGTGGGTCCCAGCGATCGGGAAACGCTTTTTTCACGAATACGGTGGCCCGTCCAAAGGTCCCCATTGTCGGTGGAGGAATAATTATTTTCCGCGTAATAAGGAGGCACTTCCTTGCTGCGGCCGTGGACCCAGCTGTCAGCCTATCCACGTACAGTCCACGTCCGACGGAAGTCGTTCCTTGACCACGTTGACCACGCCGCGCCAAGTGCACCAGGCCGATGGACGACGGCGAGGCCTAGGAAGGGGACGATGGGGAGCCTGGGAAGACGCGGCAGCGGAAGCCCGCGCGGAGAGGAGTACAAGGGTTCACTGATTCGGCTGTGGTGTGAGGCTGCCGTCGCCGCATGGCCTGGCCAGCGGTGGGAATAGTAGGGGGCGGTGAGGCCTCCGCGGCAGCACATCCGGCCACGGGAGGCAGGAGCATGCGGCACGACCGGCGCTGCTTTGTGCGGCTGGAGCAAGAAGACTAGAGGTTGAAGAAGCACTACGTCCGTTGGATGGACATCGTACGGTCACTGGAGCTAGAATTGTTTATATTGAATAAGTTGACAAAGCCTCCGTCCCCGTCAACTTAGTAGGCCCACAAGTCAGCCTCCCACCAAGGTGGGTCCCAGCTAGCAGGGGGTATTCATTTTTTTGTGCGTAATAAGGAGGCACTTCCGGTGGGTCCGAGCTGACAGCAGGGGGAACGTTTTTTTCGCGAAATACGGTGGCCCGTCGGGTGGGTCCCAGCAGTCAGGGGCAAACGTTTTTTTCATGAAATACTGGTGGCCCGTCCGGTGGGTCCCTGCTGTCAGGTGGAGGAATAATTATTTTCCGCGTAATAAGGAGGCACTTCCTTGTGGCTGCCGACCCAGCTGTCATCCTCTCCACGTACAGTATTCTTCTGATGGAATTCGGTCGTTAACCACATTGACCACGCCACGCCGAGAGCACCACGGCGGTGGATGACGGCGAGGCCTAGGAAGGGGACGACGAGGAGCCGGGGAAGACGCGGTAGTGGATGCCAACGCGGAGAGGAGTACGAGGGTTCACTGGTTTGGCTGCGCTGCCGTTGCCGCAGAATAACAGGGGGTGTGGGTGAGTGGAGTGGAGGGATGGCCTGGCTAGCGGTGGGAGTAGTAGGGGGCGGTGAGGCCTCCGCGGCAGCACAGCCGGCCACGGGAGGCAGGAGCAGGCGGCACGACCGGCGCTGCTTTGGGCGGCTGGAGCAAGAAGACCAGAGGTTGAAGAAGCACTACAGCCGTTGGATGGACATCGTACGGTCAGTCGAGCTAGAATCGTGCATATTGACTAAGTTGACAAAGCCCTTCGTCCCCGTCAACTTAGTAGGCCCACTATACTGGGTCCCAGCTAGCAGGGAGAGTATTCTTTTTTTTGGGCGTAATAAGGAGGCACTACCTTGCGTGAGAAGATATAGCTGGTGGGTCCGAGCTGTCGGTGTGATAACGTTTTTCGCGAAATACTGAGGCCCTTTCGGTGGGTCCCGGATGTCGGTGGAGGAATCATTATTTTATGCGTAATAAGGAGGTCTGTAGGACCTTGAAGTATGTCTAGAGGGGGTGATTAGACTACTTGACCAATTAAAAACTTAACCTTTTCCCGATTTTAGACTTTGGCAGATTTTAGCTATTTTTGCACAAGTCAAGCAATCTTCACACAGTTCAAGCAAGCATGCAAAGAGTATATGAGCAGCGGAATTTAAAGCATGCAACTTGCAAGAATGTAAAGGGAAGGGTTTGGAGGATTCAAACGCAATTGGAGACACGGATGTTTTTATCGTGGTTCCGATAGGTGGTGCTATCGTACATCCACGTTGATGGAGACTTCAACCCACGAAGGAGTAGCAGTTCTTGCGACTCCACGGAGGGCTCCACCCACGAAGGGTCCATGAGGAAGCAACCTTGTCGATCCCACCATGGCCTTCGCCCATGAAGGACTTGCCTCACTAGCGGTAGATCTTCACAAAGTAGGCGATCTCCTTGCCCTTACAAACTCCTTGGTTCAACTCCGCAATCTTGTCGGAGGCTCCCAAGTGACACCTACCCAATCTAGGAGACACCACTCTCCAAGAAGTAACAAATGGTGTGTTGATGATGAACTCCTTGCTCTTGTGCTTCAAATGATAGTCTCCCCAACACTCAACTCTCTCTCATAGGATTTGGATCTGGTGGAAAGAAGATTTGAGTGGAAAGCAACTTGGGGAAGGCTAGAGATCAAGATTCATATGGTAGGAATTGAATATCTTGGCCTCAACACATGAGTTGGTGGTTCTCTCTCAGAACTGGTAAGTTGGAAGTGTAGGTTTGTTCTGATGGCTCTCTCCACGAATGATGAGGAGGTGGAGGGGTATATATAGCCTCCACACAAAATCTAACCGTTACACACAATTTACCAAACTCGGTAGGACCGAATCAAAAACTCGGTCGGACCGATTCAGTAAACCTAGTGACCGTTAGTGATTCGGTGGGACCGACATGCAACTCGGTAGGACCGATATGGTTAGGGTTAGGGCATACGTAATCTCAGAGAGACCGATTACACAAACTCGGTGAGACCGATTTTTGGTAAATAGCTAACCAGAGAGTTGGTCAGGTAAACTCGGTGGGACCGATTCGCACTTTTTGGTGAGACCGAAATGTTACGGAAGGGAAACAGAGAGTTTACATTGCAATCTCGGTGGGACCGATCGCTCACTTGGCTGAACCGAAGCAGTGCGAAGGAAGCAGAGATTACAATCCCATCTCGGTGAGACCGTGATCCCTATCAGTGAGACCGATTTGCCTAGGGTTTGTGGCAGTGGCTATGACATTTGAACTCGGTGGCGCCGGATAGAAAGAATCGATAGGACCGATTTTGACTTTGGGTTTAGGTCATATGTGGATGTGAGAAAGTAGTTGAGGGTTTTTGGAGCATATCACTAAGCACTTGAAGCAAGAGGCTCATTAAGCAACACCTCATCCCTCCTTGATATATTGGCTTTTCCTATAGACTCAATGTGATCTTGGATCACTAAAATGTAAAATGTAGAGTCTTGAGCTTTTAAGCTTGAGCCAATCCTTTGTCCTTAATATTTTGAGGGATCCACTTTCATCATCCATGCCATGCCATTCATTGAGCTTTCCTGAAATATTTGTCTTCGAATAGCATTAGCTCAATGAGCTATATGTTGTTATGAATTACCAAAACCACCTAGGGATAGTTGCACTTTCAGTCTCCCCCTTTTTGGTAATTGATAACAACATATAGATCAAATCTTCGACAAATGATAATAAGATTGAAAAACATCGTCGCTTTGAGAAGTATGTGATAAGCAAGAGCTCCCCCTAAATTTGTGCATAGTTTAAGATTTGCTTTGGACTGCAAATGCACAAGGAATTAGGCTCATGGGTTACTCTTCAATGACACATACATTGAGGGAGTCCCGGACTAGGGGGTGTCCGGATAGCCGGACTATCGTCACGGCCGGACTCCAAGACTATGAAGATACAGGATTGAAGACTTCGTCCCGTGTCCGGATGGGACTTTCCTTGGCGTGGAAGGCAAGCTTGGCGATACGGATATGTAGATCTCCTACCATTGTAACCGACTCTGTGTAACCCTAACCTATCTGATGTCTATATAAACCGGAGGGTTTTAGTCCGTGAGACGAACAACAATCATACCATAGGCTAGCTTCTAGGGTTTAGCCTCCTTGATCTCGTGGTAGATCTACTCTTGTACTACCCATATCATCACTATTAATCAAGCAGGAGTAGGGTATTACCTCCATCGAGAGGGCCCGAACCTGGGTAAAAACATCGTGTCCCTTGTCTCCTGTTACCATCCGCCTAGACGCACAATTCGGGACCCACTACCCGAGATCCGCCGGTTTTGACACCGACATTGGTGATTTCATTGAGAGTTCCTCTATGTCGTGACCGATAGGCCCGATGGCTCCTTCGATCATCAACAACGACGCGGTCCAGGGTGAGACCTTTCTCCCCGGACAGATCTTCGTGTTCGGCGGCTTTGCACTGCGGGCCAATTCGCTTGGCCATCTGGAGCAGATCGAAAGCTACGCCCCTGGCCATCAGGTCAGATTTGGAAGTTTGAATTATACGGCCAATATCCGCGGAGACTTGATCTTCGACGGATTAGAGCCGCAGCCAAGCGTGCCGCCTTTGTCTCGTCGGCATGATCTAGCTCTGCAGCCGAGCAAAGGCTCGAGGCCGCACTAATATCCGCTCCGACCCTTAATCCGGAGCCGGATTCCCCGATCGAGGGCGAGTGGTTGGACACCGCCTCGGGGCTATAATCTCTACGGCGATCGAGCCGAACTCCATCCCTGTCCTTTGCGAAGACCTCGACTCCAGGGTGCCGGACTCCTCTCCGGACTCCGAACCCTCCACGCCCCTGCCAATCGAATCCGATTGGGCGCCGGTCATGGAGTTCACTGCCGCGGACATCTTTCAGCACTCGCCCTTTAGCGACATCCTGAATTCACTAAAGTCTCTCTCTTTATCCGGAGAGCCCTGGCCGGACTACGGACAGGAAGGTTGGGATGCGGACGACGAAGAAATTCAGCGCCCACCCACCACCCACTTTGTAGCCACTGTCGATGATTTAACCGACATGCTAGACTTCGACTCCGAAGACATCGACGGTATGGACGACGATGCCGGAGGCGACCAAGACCAGCGCCTACTGAGGGCCTTTGGAAGGCCACCTCGTCATATGACATATACATGGTGGACATCCAAAAAGATGGGAACGGCGATGGAACAACGGAGGATGACCCCTCCAAGAAACAGTCGAAGCGCCGACCTCAGCGGCGCCGCTCTAAATCCCGCCACAATAAAAACGGTGATTCCGGCATGGGAGATAATAATACCGCGGACAGCACCGAAGAGAACCCCCTCCAGCAGGACTCAGCGCAGGAGGAGGGAGAAGCAAGTCTGCATGACAGTGCGACAGAAAGAGAGGTCGAGGACGATAATTATGCGCCTCCCTCCGAAGATGAGGCAAGCCTCGACGACGCATTTAATTTGTCGTGCCTGAGGATCCCGCCGAACAAGAGCGTTTTAAGCGCAGGCTTATAGCCACGGCAAGCAGCCTCAAGAAAAAGCAGCAACAGCTTAGAGCTGATCAAGACCTGCTAGCTGACAGATGGACTGAAGTCCTTGCAGCCGAAGAGTATGAACTCGAACGCCCCTCCAAAAGCTACCCCAAACGCAGGCCGTTGCCTCGACTAGAGGAGGAAGCACCCAAGTCACCAGCGCATGACATGGCAGACAGAGAAGCCTCTCGGCCCTCCGCTCAAGCCACACCCCGACGCCGCTCAAAACGTACCAAGGCACGGGAAAACGCACCGGACTTGCGAGATATATTGGAGGATAAGGCAAAACATACAAGATCGATCTACGGATCACGTGGGCACCCAACAAAGCGGGATGATTACCGTCGCGCCGGATACAGCAAACCTGGCCGGGCCGAACACAGTAGACAAAGCTCATATGAGCTACGTCGTGATATAGCCCAATACTTAGGCGCCGCACACCCACTATGCTTCACGGATGAAGTAATGGATCATCAAATCCCCGAGGGCTTCAAGCCCGTAAACATCGAATCATACGATGGTACCACAGATCCTGCGGTTTGGATCGAGGACTATCTCCTCCATATCCACATGGCTCGCGGTGATGATCTACATGCCATCAAATACCTCCCACTCAAGCTTAAAAGGACCAGCTCGGCATTGGCTCAACAGCTTGCCAGCAGAATCAATTGGTTGTTGGGAGGACACGGAAGCCAGCGTTCCTTGATAACTTCCGGGCACATATATGCGACCACCGGTAGCCGATGACCTTAGCCACATAATCCAGCAGCAGACGAATCGGCGTAAAATTCTGGACACGGTTCCTAACAAAGAAAAATCAAATCGTTGAACCGTCCGGATGCGAGAGGCCCTTGCAGCCTTCAAACATAACATCCATGACGAGTGGCTTGCCCGGCACCTAGGACAGAAAAGCCGAAATATATGGCAGCCCTCACAACCCTCATGACTCGCTTTTGTGCGGGAGAGGACAACTGGCTAGCTCGAAGCAACAACTTGGCCAAACATCCTGATAGTCCGGATACCAAGGAGAGCAATGGCAGGTCGCGTCGCAACAAGAACAAGCGCCGCATTAACGGGCGAGCACATCAAGATACGGCTGTCAATGCCGGATTCGAGGCGTTAGACCGGTCACGGAAGAAGCCATTCAAAAGAAATACCGGGGCCCGTCCAACTTGGACCGAATCTTTGGATCGCTTGTGCCAGATACATGGCACCCCCAAAAACCAGCAAATCACACCAATAGGGACTGTTGGGTGTTCAAGCAAGCAGGCAAGTTAAGTGCAGAACTCAATGAAAAGGGGCTGCATAGCGATGACGAGGAAGAGCCCGGCCGCCCGAACAATAGAGGATGTAAGGGTTTTCCCACGCAAGTGCGGACGATGAACATGATATACGCAACCCATATACCCAAAAGGGAGCGGAAGCGTGCACTAAAGGGGCGTATATGCGATGGAGCCAGTCGCCCCGAAGTTCAACCCATGGTCTTCCTGCCCGATCACCATCGATCGAAGGGACCACCCCACTAGCATCCGTCATGGCGGTTTCGCCGCATTGGTTCTTGACCCAATTATCGACGGGTTTCACCTCACCAGAGTCCTCATGGATGGCGGTAGCAGCCTGAACCTGCTTTATCAGGATACAGTGCGCAAAATGGGCATAGACCCCTCAAGGATTAAACCTACAAAAACGACCTTTAAAGGCGTCATACCGGGTGTAGAGGCCAGTTATGCAGCCGATTACACTCGAAGTGGTCTTCGGATCCCCGGATAACTTCCGAAGCTAAGAGTTAATCTTCGACATCGTCCCATTCTGCAGCGGCTATCATGCACTGCTCGGACGAACCGCATTTGCAAAGTTCAATGTGGTGCCGCACTACGCATACCTCAAGCTCAAGATGCCAGGCCCTCAAGGAGTAATCATGGTCAATGGAAACACCGAACGCTCTCTTCGAACGGAGGAGCACACGGCGGCCCTCGCGGCGGATGTACAAAGCAGCCTCTCACAGCAGTTCTCGAGTCCGGCCACTAAGCGTCCGGACACCGCTGTCGCTGCCGAGTAACCTACACCAAGACCACATAGCACGATTCAAGCACGCGTAGCAATCCGGCCCCAACCCCCGCCCTCGCGAAATTACGAAGCTAGTATTACGCGTACATAATTACGCTCTGGAGATACCATGGGCATATGGGGAGGGGCAAGACCACGGCACACCAGGAATGCGGCTAGACCGCACTAGGGGCTCCCGATTCTGTCATTCTTTTTCTTTTTTCCTTTTGCCTTCCTTTTTCTTACTTTTAGGACTCCGTCTTTGAGAAGTCCTGTCCGGCACTTGAATCGCCGAACTCACGATGCAACAGCCAGGGAAGCAGAAAGCCACGTCAAGTGTTCAGGTGGTCTCTATTACGAGCATTATACCTGTTTTACATACCATCCTCATGACTTACCCCGTGAGGGGACATGTTAGATAGTCCCATCCCTTGCTTATCGCACTATTTGTATCGTTCGCTTCCATTGCAGTACCTTTTTGAATAAACAATACATAGCTTTTGCTTATTATTGCTCTACTTCCTTTATACATACATATGTTCATTTCACGACATGTTGCAACCGTACACTTTGGTACGGCCAATACACCGAGGGCTTAAGTATCCCAAAATTATGGTGTGATAAGTCCGAACACTTTCACAAGTGCGGCACCCGAACTTATAGCATTATATGAATTGGCTCGAATCATGTCTTGGGTCAATAGTTGGGTTTGCCCGGCTCCGTGTTTTGGTACCTTACGTTCCGCTTATATCGGCTAAGGTAGCATCGGGAGAACCATCGCGATTGTGCCCCAGCTTGAGCTGGGTCGAGCACCTCAGTGGAGAAAGCTAAAACTGACCGTCATGATAGGGCGAGAGCCGGTCGCTGTTCGAGAGGTTTTTTCGGGTTCCTAAAGACTTATGCCGCTTAGAGCGAGGAACCGGAATTGTCCGGCAAAGGCGTGGATAGCGCCCCGAACTCGGTCTTCCGAATACTAGGGGCTTTGCCGAAATTTAAAATTATAGAATTCTATGGCTAAGTGAGAGTGTTCAAGCATTATAAGTCCGGCTGCCTTGTTCGTTGTGTTGAGCGCCTCCTAGATGGACCCAAGAATGGGAACAAGAGTGCTCAAGTTTATCCCGAACACCCCAAAGACTCGTGGCATGGGGTTGAAGCCAACGACTTGCCATCTCTCACATTTGAGAAAAGGCCGCACAGAAGGTAATATTTTAAATTAATACGCGTTGCTTAGCGCATATGAACAAGTTTTCAGCGTACAGGATAACAAATGCGAGTTCATTCAAAAATTACATCTTTGGAGCACTCATCCGCTGTTCGGCGGGCACCCTTCATGAGGCCCTCATAGTACATTTCGGGCGTGCGATGCTCATGACCCTTCGATGGCCCGTCCATCACAAGCCTCTCTGCATCCAGCTTGCCCCAATGCACTTTAGCACGGGCAAGGGCCCGACGGACACCTTGAATGCAGACGGAGCGCTTGATGACTTCAAGCCGCGGACAGGCATCCACCAGCCGCTGCACCAAGCCGAAGTAGCTCCCGGGCATGGCCTCCAATGGCCACAACCGCGCTATAAGGCCCTTCATGGCCTGTTCGGCGACCTTGTGGAGCTCGACCAGCTGCTTCAGCTGGTCGCTCAGGGGCACCGAATGTTCGGCCTCAGCATACTGAGACCAGAACACATTTTCCGTCAAGCTCCCCTCCTTGGCGCGGTAGAATGCGGCAGCATCAGACACACTACGGGGCAAATCTGCGAATGCTCCTGGAGAGCTCTGAATCCGGGTAAGTATTAGGTAATTCATTTTCACATGCTTGCTTTGCATAAAGAATGCCTTACCCGCTGCTATCTTCTTCAACGAATCAATTTCTTGGAGGGCTTTTTGGGCCTCGGCCTTAGCAGCTTTGGCACTTTCAAGAGCCGAGGCGAGCTCGGAGTCTCGAGTCTTCGAGTCACGCTACAAACACTCGTGTTTTTCCATGAGAGCTTGGAGCTCTTGCCGTACCTTGGCCAGCTGCGCCTCCCCCTTCTCTCGCTCGGTGCGTTCCGTAGCCGCTTTGTTTTCGGCCACGGACACCGCTTCCTTCAGGGTCTCCACCTCGTTCGTGGCCCCTGTAGTACCCAAGTTATTCCTGTTATTTTTTGCAACCAAAACCTTCTCCATAAGTTACTTCTTTAATAACGTATTACTTACCTTCCTTGTCCTCGAGCTGCTTCTTGGCTTGTCCGAGCTCGTTCTCGGACCGCTCGAGGTTCTGCTTCAACGCATTGACCTCCGCGGTCAGTGCGGCAGAGGTCAGCAGCATAGCCTGCATTCCCATATTGACATACTTATGTTAGACTCCTGCGTATATCTTTTCAGATCCTTAGTCTGACTTTTCTTTCCGAACACCGAACTAAGCATCAGGGGCTACTGTCTATGCGGTAATATTTTTTACATATTCTAAACTTACCTCAAAGCCTGTTAGAAGGCTGGTACAGGCTTCAATCAGTCCGCTCTTGGTGGACTGAACTGTCCGGATCACCGCACTCATAACAGTGCGGTGTTCCTCCTCGATGGAAGCGCTGTTAAGCGCCTCCTGTAAGCTATCCAGTGCCTCCGGTTGGACGGAGGACGCCGGCGTCTTACCCTTCTTGTGAAGGATCCGCTGGCCGGACTTCGGAGCCGCTGATGGTTCCGGCATGGAGTCCGGACGAGGGTCGGGCTTAGAGCCCCTGGGGGTCTTGCCCCTCACTGAGTCCGGAGGTTGCCTTGTGGCACTTCCGGCGCTACCTCCTCTTGACCAAGCCCCTTGGGGCCCCACCATGACATCATCCGCAGCAGGAGGCGAGGAGGCGGTCGGAAGCGAAGTACTCTCCATTTCCGACGAGCCCAGGGACCCGCTCGATGAATCGGCGAACTCGCCCTTAGGCGGGCTGCACGGTTGTTTGACATTAGAGAACACTCTGCAATAATAAAAAGCTATGGGTATCCGGACACTTACGATCTCGCCAGGAGCTTGGCCCTTGTAGGCCAATCCTCCTCGTCGTCGTCGACGTTGGTGGAGAAGTCCGGAGGAAGGGTTCTTCCCTTCTTGGACCCTCCAGCCTCCCCAGTTGGGGCAGCCTTCCTTTCTTCTCCTCCCCCGCCGGGGGAGGAGCTTCTTCTTCTTCCTCCTCGTCTTCAGGAGAAGATTCTGCCCAGAATCTGACAAGACTGGCGTCGGGAGCTCCTTCGAGTTCCCGTGGCCTCCTTCTTGGCCTTCTTCTCCGGCACCACGTGCGGCGCCGGAGCCAGCAGCCCCGTCAATCGGGCGTCCTCCGGGTCTTTAGGCAAGGGAGCCGGACAGTTAATCTGTCCGGACGTCTTTAGCCAGTCCAGTCAAAGATTAGGGAGTTTTAGATCTCATGTAGAGTCAATCTATGAAAAAAGAGTCCCGTAAAGGGTAAAATAACTTACCTCGCCGGCTGGACGCCACGAGCTGTATCCGCGATCCTTGTTAGCGGATGTTGGGGCTTAAGCGCCCGTGAACAGCACCTTCCAGGCATCTTAAATGCGTAGTGTCGAAGAGCCGGCTCAAGGTTCGGTCTTTGCCGGATCGAACTCCCACAAGTTAAAGGCCCGTTGTTGGCATGGGAGAATCCGCGGATGAGCATCACCTAGATTACGCCGACAAGCCCGAGATTCTTGTCCACCAGGTTTCGGACGCATGTTTGGAGTCCGAATAGCTCTTCGAATCCCCCACGCCGTGCCCATCTCCTTCCATGACGAAGCGCCTGTGGGGAAGCCAGATCTGAATTGGGCCCGCCAACCCATTCGGGGTCGCGTGGCTTGGTGATGTAGAACCACCCCGATTGCCACCCCTTTATTGTCTCCACAAAGGCGCCCTCGAGCCATAGGACCTTGGCCATCTTGCCAACCATGGCGCCTCCGCACTCCACTTGACGGCCGCCCACTACCTTCGGCCGGACATTGAATATCTTCAGCCATAAGCCGAAGTGGGGCTGGATGCAGAGGAAAGCCTCGCACACGACGATAAACGCCGAGATGTTGAGGATGAAATTCGGGGCCAGGTCGTGGAAGTCCAGGCCGTAGTAGAACATGAGCCCCCGGACAAATGGGTGAAGTGGAAAACCTAGTCCGCGGAGGAAGTGGGGAGAAACACTACCCTCTCATGGGGCACAGGGGTTGGAATAAGCTGCCCGCTTGGGCAGCTCAGGCGCAATGTCGCCGGACAAGTATCCGCCTCCGTAGTCTTTTGATGTGCCTCTCAGGACGGAGGAGGCCATCCACCTGCCTCCGCCTCGACATGGTTGGAGAAGGTTGAGGTGGGATGGGCGGACTTAGGCGCTGGAGCTCGAGTCTTGTGAAATGGATAAGCAAAGGAGGAAGAAGGCGTGGGTGAAAAGGTGGATCCTTATCCCTTATATGGAACGAATGGCTATGCGTCCCCCACCAGCCTGGTAAAACTCGCTTATTTCCCAAGCGTCGTAATCAATGGCGCGGATGGGTTACCCACGTCCGTATTGATGAGAATCCCGGAATAAGGGGGCCCGATCTATGCTTTGATAAGATGTGCCAAGGAAACTGCCTCGCTAAACGCGCTGAGGTGGAATAGTAAAAACGATTCGTATAAAGGCCTGGCCGTGGTGTGATGTCATGCCATGGAATACGTCAGCAGATCTGTGCAAAAATTATTCTCTCTACGGTGTTATGTGGAACTTGTTTTGCAGAGCCGGACACTATCCTTGTGTTCAAAACCTTCTATGAGGTATTCGGAGGAGGAACCCGCCTCGCAATGTCAAGACAATCAACGCCGGACTCGTCGTCATTGAAGCCTGGTTCAGGGGCTCTTGAGGAGTCCCGGACTAGGGGTGTCCGGATAGCCGGACTATCGCCACGGCCGGACTCAAGACTATGAAGGTACAAGATTGAAGACTTCGTCCGTGTCCGGAAGGGACTTTCCTTGGCGTGGAAGGCAAGCTTGGCGATACGGATATGTAGATCTCCTACCATTGTAATCGACTCTGTGTAACCCTAACCTATCCGGTGTCTATATAAACCGGAGGGTTTTAGTCCGTAGGACGAACAACAATCATACCATAGGCTCGCTTCTAGGGTTTAGCATCCTTGATCTCATGGTAGATCTACTCTTGTACTACCCATATCATCAATATTAATCAAACAGGAGTAGGGTATTACCTCCATCGAGAAGGCCCGAACCTGGGTAAAAACATCGTGTCTCTTGTCTCTTGTTACCATCCGCCTAGACGCACAGTTTGGGACCCCCTACCCGAGATCCGCCGGTTTTGACACCGACATACATCTTGGTGGAGCGCTCAAAATGATAAAGATTGAATACATGCACTAATCACCAAGCAAAGTGAATGATCATATAAGGATAAGTAAGATAATATCATCTAACAAGCATAAGTGTAGCTTATGATCAAACACATGACCATCAATGTCTCACAGATAATAGCGTAGTATCTCAAGCAATCAGAAGCAAACAAAGTTCAACCGAGAAGACAAGAGAGAACAAAAGCAAACTCTCTCTCTCTCGAAGTCTATGATCTATACATTTTTCTCCCCCTTTGGCAACAAGTTACCAAAAAGTTCCTAGAAAATGCATAGTACTATATCGTCTCTCAGGCTTGGTCTTCAGTTGGTGGCGTAGAGATGGCTCCTTGGACGAAGACTTCAGTTGATGTGGATGGAGCTGAAGGAGTTGGTGTTGGAGCTGGTTGCACAGAAGCTGTAGCTGGTGCAGATGAAGTGACTCTGGTGTCTGTTACTGGCTCTGCAACTGATCTCTGAGCTCGAGGCACTCTGGCAAATGCATCAGTAGTTGTCCTGCGCTTCCTCTCCTGCATGTCATCCTGTAGCCGCTCCACAACTGATCAATCTCGATTACTTTGACATCTAAATCATAGAATTTTTGTTCCATGATTCTTTCCAGGCTCTCTGGTTTTGAGTTAGGGTGGCCAACCCCTTCTCAATCCTCGTGAGTTGATGCTATCAAGTAACCAAGCTGGTCCTGCTTGCTCTTCAAAGTACTCAGATGCCTCCTCTTGAGTTGGCATCTTGGCAGCTTCTCTTTCTTTGCTTTCTCCTTCTTCTCTTGAGCTTGTACTGATGATGGTTCATTCTCATTCATCACAACTTGATTGTCCTCAAAGTCTGGATAGAGAACAAAGTGTTCCTTATCCAATAGATATTTTCCTGTGCCCATCTTTGAGTTAATCAACTCCTTAATTTGTGGGGCATATCCACAACTTCTCTTTTGGTCTACTGCTGTCCTCTTGATAGTCTCAACCCTGAGGCTCATGTGTAGCAAATTAATTGCATGCCCTCTGATCATGTTGTGGTCACCTGACTTGGGCAAAAGAGTGTGCCTTAGGATCCAGTTGATCGTTGGCAGCCCCGACAGAAGAAAATGGACTGACCCAAACTTGAAAGTCTCAAGAGCTTTGTCTGGGATCTCCTTGTACATATGTGACATAGAATTGTGATCCATCTTTTCTTGGCATAAACGTCCAAGTCATCTTCACTCTCCTTTGGGGCATTGATCAGATTGGCCCATTCCTCAATAGTTGATTGGTATCTCGTACCTTCAGACATCCAAACTATCGTGCCATCTGGATAGAAATGTGCTGTGGAGTAGAATTGCATAATGAGCTCATCATTCCAGTTTGTGAGCTTCTGCCCAACAAAGTCTGCAACTCCACACGCACTGAAGCTGTCATACACTCCAGGATAATGTTCCTCATTCTCCTTTATGTAGGTCCAGTCGACCCACCTCATATCACACACTATAGGCTTCTTGTCCAACAAGATTGTCTCATGGAAATCCTGCTGTTCCTTTGTGTGGAACCTGTAATCAACAGCAGTCCTTCTCCTGGTGGCATATGGATCTGACTCTCTCCATAGACTCAACCCTGAGTCTCTCCTAATCTTCATGTTCTCAGCCACAGGATGAGCATCATTGTGGTCTGGAATCTTGGGTTTGAGCTTCCTCGGGACTTGTCCTTCATCATCTTCCTCACAGTAAACATCGTGCACTTTGGGCCTTGTTCTTCTCAAAGAGTGGTATACTCCTGGTATTCCTCTTAGGTGCACTCTTGGGCTTGGAGGAAGCTTTGAGTGCTTCTTTGGGCTTTGATGTTGCAGCCCCTGACTTTATAGCATCACCCATCAACTTCTGTACCTTGGGTGCTGGTGCAGCAACCTCTTCTTCTTCTTCTTCTTCTATCATGGAAGGCTTTCCAATCACTTTGGCCATGGTCTTCTTGACCCTTTCTTTCCTGTTATTCCCTTCTGCAGCAGGCTCTTTGGGTTGGGATTCCAAATATGTTTGAGTGGAGGCTCTGGCTTTAGACATGGGTTGTCTTCCTGCTGGCCTTTTGATCTTCAGCCCTGGCTTAACTGCAGCTGAGCTATACTCCTTCTTGAGCACTTTCTTCTTTGAAATGGCCTCATCTTCTACTGCCACATAATCCTCATCCTCAGATTCTGAGGTTCTCTTCTTCCTTGTCCTGGTGGCAGCTTTGGGCAAATTGCTGGGAGTGCTTCTGCTTCCTTCATCTGAGCTGCTAGAGGGACTAGTGCCCTCACTCATCTGAATCTCCTCCTCTGACTTGTTCTGGCTGTCACTTTGGTCTGACATGCTGCAAACACCCATCTTGACCCTGTGAATAGTTATAGATGAGATAGAGTGGATGAGCATCACAAAATGCAGAGAATTTTGCAAAAGAATGATTCAAAAACTTAGTTTTAGTTTTCCACAGAAAGCATTTTGGATCAACCGATTTTCAAACTCGGTGACACCGAAGTAGTTTTGGAATCTATACTAGTGAACTCGGTCAGACCGAGTCACAGTTCGGTGGCACAGAGACTGCTAGGGTTTCACAAAGTTCTAAAATCGGTCACACCGATTAGCGATTCTCGGTCAGGCCGAGAGTTACTAGTGCAATGGCGTTAGCCAAATCAATGGGACCGAGTTTTTCAACTCGGTGGGTCCGAGATGGTTTCGGCGGAAACCTAACCCTAAATTTTCAAATCGCATAATTTCTAAGGATTGTTTTGACAGGACAGAGGTGTTTCAATCGTGGCAAGAATCATGATGAACACAATGTGCTGAGAATCAGATGAGGATAGCACTGTGATCGAGTTCATACCCTAGTTCGGCGATGAACTCGCTTCTGGCGGCTGTGGCGGAGATGAAATCCGTTGATGGCGGAGACCAGCTGACGAGGAGGTCACCGCAACGAAGTCGACGATCCGGAGACCTAGAAGGCAGAGTGAGCTATCTTGTGGCGAAGAGGTTTGGAGAAAGTTTTCCAAAAATTTCCCATGTGAATATATAGCCCGACAACATCGATTGACCGAAAGTGGAACGACTCGGTGGCACCGAGATGCATAACTGTTGACAGTTACAGCAACTCGGTGTGACCGAAAAGTTCAAATCGGTTGCACCGAGATTGAAAATCTAGATCGACTTAGTCATCTCGGTATAAACGAAATGGAGGAATCGGTCAGACCAAAAAGCACAAAGAAGTTTTGGAAGTTTAGGTCTATGAAGAATCGGGGACTCCGAGTACTCCTCACACAGAGTGGTTCGAATCTGACTTGATCAAATTTTGTGATGTAGCATGAATAGAGTTTCAGACGAGAAAAGCATAGATAGCTAGAGAAGGTTCTTAGGCATTCTTGTCCATCCACTTGACCAAAGAAAAAGAAACCAATCAATCAAAACAACAAGTGGATGTCCTCGAATGAGTAAAATATGCAACCAATATGCTCACACAATAAAATGACAAATGAAATATGTGACAAAGCATGCACAAACAATTCTAGCATCTATCAAACAATTGGCAATGACTAGGTCATCTATATAAGAGTATATTGACTTAGGAGTCAAATGAGAACATTTGATCATAGGTCATACTCATCGTTTAAGCTCAAGTGGGGTTACCACTTTTACATAATGCATTGATGTGTTCACATCATTAGAGTTTGTTTAACTCAATTCTTAGAGTTAAGCTCCCCCTAGATGTGAGATCCCCCCTTAGAGGGATGAACTAACCTTGGGTTTTGTCGATGATGACTTCATGTAGGTGTTGAACATGTGGTTGCTCAATGTTGATGTAGATCATTTGGAGCAATCCTTTGGAGTGAGTTGCACTTTCAATACCTACATGGGTTAGTCCCACAAGGAACAAATAGGAATATCCATAGACATATAGTGATGCACACACAAGATGATGTCCATGAAAACATTAGGTTACCTTGTCCCTTGCCTTACCAACATGAGGGTTTGTGACTCCTTGAACTAGTGCAAGATATGGAAGTTGATTGCACATGTCCTTGCCATCATGATATGAGTGAAGAATGTTGGCGGAGTCACCCTCAAGAACTCTCTAGTTCTTCTTCTTCGGGATCCACATCATCTTGATGGGAATCCTTGGAGTTGTAGTTGTACTTGATGAAGTAGAACTTGACGTAGTCTTGGGAACCCACTTGACCAAGGCCTTAGGTGCTTCTTCAAATGCATCAATCTCCTCTTGAAGCTTGCCTTTGCCTTTGTTCTTGTGGTCTTGTGGTGGAAGATCATCTTGTGCTTGTGTTCCCTTGAAGGAAGTAGGATCATACTTCTCTTGTTGAGGAACAAACTTCGTCTTGGGGTATTGATCTTCTTCCCACTCAACTCCATTGGCATTGAACTTTCGTTCAAAACCAACACCTTGATTCTTCTGGTGCCTTCCTTGCTTGCGTACAATTTCCTCGAATTGCTTACTCCCGGCAAGGCTCTTGTATACACCTTTCTCTATAATTCCCTTCAATAAGCTGTTTTCTTGCTCAAGTGTAACTTGGCTAAGAGAATCATTAGTGGAATCAAGAGAAATACTAGAAGCAACAATATTGGATTTAGCATTATTATTGTTACTACTAGAGGAAGAATCTTTCTTGTTCTTGTTACTCTACTTGACTTGAGGCATGTAAGTAGATAAGAGTAAACGCTTGGCAATGTCAGAAGAACTTTTCTTACGGAGATCATCATTGATTGCCTTTAAGAACTCATGCTCTTGCTCAAGATTGAGCTTTTCAATGCGTAACTTCTCATGAACCCTTAAAAGTTCTCGATGATCTTCGAAGATAGTTTCATGAGCTAACTTAAGAGTGTTTAGTTCTTTAGTTAGAAGCTCAATCTTCTACTTATCATTGTCATTCGTTTTATCTTGATTATCATGATTAATTGACGTTTCATCATAGTATTCATCACTAGAGTTGTCAATAAGTAAATCATCATCACCTAACAAGTCATCTTCATCACTATTAAAATCAACATACTCGGGGTGTGTTACCTTAGGACCTTTGGCCATGAAGAACCTTCCAATTCCTTCATTTGGTGAATCAAATATGTCGTAGGAGTTGGTTGACACAAGTGCTAGACCGACAAAACCTTCATCTTGAGTATAATCGGATTCGGAGTGATAGCTTCTCCCGGAGTGATTGTCAGAGTCGGAGCCGGATATCCATTCACCAACATGAGATTGATGTCTTCGTTTTGTGTAGCTCTTTGATGACTTGTCCTTCCTTTCCGAATCCTTGCTTCTCCGTGAGGTTCTTCGTTCATAACGATCATCTCTACTCCTTCTCTCTCTTGGTGGTGATTCTTCTCTTCTACTTCTTCTTTTGGAGAATCTTCTCTTCTTTTGTAGGGTGCCGTACACTCATTGGAATAGTGTCCGGTCTCCCACAATTGTAGCAATTGCGCTCTCGACTAAAAGATCTTTTGTCATTGTAGGACCTTGACTTAGAGCTTCTTTCTTTGCTTCTACTCTTGTAGAATTTGTTGAAGTTCTTCACCATTAAGCTCAATTCTTCATTGAAGGTTTGTTTCTCACTTGATGATGTGGGGGCTTCACATGAGGCTTTGTAAGCACCACTTGACTTGTTGTGAAGTTCCTCCTTATCCTTGAGTGACATCTCATGAGCAACAATTCTTCCAATGACTTCCGTTGGCTTGAGATCTTTGTAATTTGGCATCATTTGGATCAATGTGCACACGGTATCATATTTTCCACCCAACGCTCTTAGGATCTTCTTGATGATGAATCTGTCGGTCATCTCTTCACTTCCTAAGCCGACAATCTCATTTGAGATAAGAGCAAGCCTAGAGTACATTTCAGCGACACCTTCACTATCCTTCATTTTGAACTTGTCAAGCTGACTTTGGAGCACATCCAACTTGGATTCCTTGACGGAGTCGGTACCTTCATGCATATCAATCACAGTATCCCAAATTTCCTTTGCATTCTCAAGACGGCTGATTTTGTTGAATTCTTCGGGGCACAAGCCATTGAAGAGGATATCACAAGCTTGAGCATTGTATTGCAGCATCTTCAATTCATCCGCACTAGCTTCACGGTTCGGTTCTCTCCCATCAAAGAATTCACCTTGCAAGACAATACACACAATAGCCAAACGGCGGGGTTATGTCCGAGAATATGCATTTTCATCTTATGCTTCCAACTAGCAAAATTAGTGAAGTAAGGACCTCTACGGTGATAATTTCCCTCGCTAGACGCCATACTCTCCTAGGTTGTGAAACCAAGGCTATGACCACCAAAAGCTATGGAAATCAAACCAAATGGAGACCAAAGCTCTGATACCACTTGTAGGACCTTGAAGTATGTCTAGAGGGGGGGGGGTGATTACACTACTTGACCAATTAAAAACTTAATGTTTTCCCAATTTTAGACTTTGGCAGATTTTAGCTATCTTTGCACAAGTCAAGCAATCTTCACACAATTCAAGCAAGCATGCAAAGAGTATATGAGCAGCGGAATTTAAAGCATGCAACTTGCAAGAATATAAAGGGAAGGGTTTGGAGGATTCAAACGCAATTGGAGACCCAGATGTTTTTGTCATGGTTCCGATAGGTGGTGCTATAGTACATCCACGTTGATGGAGACTACAACCCACGAAGGGTAACGGTTGCGCGAGTCCACGGAGGGCTCCACCCATGAAGGGTCCACGAAGAAGCAACCTTGTCTATCCCACCATGGCCGTCTCCCACGAAGGATTTGCCTCACTAGCGGTAGATCTTCACGAAGTAGGCGATCTCCTTGCCCTTACAAACTCCTTGGTTCAACTCCACAATCTTGTCGGAGGCTCCCAAGTGACACCTAGCCAATCTAGGAGACACCACTCTCAAGAAGTAACAAATGGTGTGTTGATGATGAACTCCTTGCTCTTGTGCTTCAAATGATAGTCTCCCCAACACTCAACTCTCTCTCATAGGATTTGGATCTGGTGGAAAGAAGATTTGAGTGGAAAGCAACTTGGGGAAGTCTAGAGATCAAGATTCATATGGTAGGAATGGAATATCTTGGCCTCAACACATGAGTAGGTAGTTCTCTCTCAGAACTGGTAAGTTGAAAGTGTAGGTTTGTTCTGATGGCTCTCTCCACGAATGAAAAGGAGGTGGAGGGGTATATATATCCTCCACACAAAATCTAACCGTTACACACAATTTACCAAACTCGGTAGGACCGAATCACAAACTCGGTCGGACCGATTCAGTAAACCTAGTGACCATTAGTGATTTCGGTGGGACCGACATGCAACTCGGTACTACCGATATGGTTAGGGTTAGGGCATAACGTAATCTTGGTGAGACCGATTACACAAAGTCGGTGAGACCGATTTTGGTAAATAGCTAACCAGAGAGTTGGTCAGGTAAACTCGGTGGGACTGATTCGCTCTTTTCGATGAGACCGAAATGTTACGAAAGGGAAACAGAGAGTTTACATTGCAATCTCGGTGGGACCGATCGCTCACTTCGGTTAGACCGAAATGTTATGAAGGGAAACAGAGAGATTACAATCCCATCTCGGTGATACCAAGATCCCTATCAGTGAGACCGATTTGCCTAGGGTTTGTGGCAGTGGCTATGACATTTGAACTCGGTGGCACCGGATAGAAAGAATCGGTAGGACCGATTTTGACTTTGGGTTTAGGTCACATGTGGATGTGAGAAAGTAGTTGAGGGTTTTTGGAGCATATCACTAAGCACTTGTAGCAAGAGGCTCATTAAGCAACACCTCATCCCTCCTTGATAGTATTGGCTTTTCCTATAGAATCAATGTGATCTTGGATCACTAAAATGTAAAATGTAGATTCTTGAGCTTTTGAGCTTGAGCCAATCCTTTGTCCTTAATATTTTGAGGGATCCACTTTCATCATCCATGCCATGCCATTCATTGAGCTTTCCTGAAATATTTGTCTTGGAATAGCATTAGCTCAATGAGCTGTATGTTGTTATGAATTACCAAAACCACCTAGGGATAGTTGCACTTTCAGAGGCATTTCCTTGCGTGCAGCCATGGACCCAGCTGTCAGCCTCTCCACATACAGTCCACTTCATATGCATGTCGGTCGTTGACCATGGTTACCACGCCACGCCGAGAGCACCAGGGCGGTGGACAACGGCGAGGCCTAGGAAGGGAACGACACGGAGGCAGGGAAGACTCGGCAGTTGTTTCCCACGCAGAGGGGAATCTGTTGTCTGAGGGTTTATCGTCTGCCCGCCGTCACGGAGAATAACTGCAGGTGTGGGACTGTGGGTGAGTAGAGGGATGACTAGGCCGGCGATGGGAGTACGGTGGGGCGGTGAGGCCTGCGCGGCAGCACAGCCGGCCGCCGGGAGGAGGGAGCAGGAAGTCCTGTCGGCGCTTGGTTGAGCGGCTCGAGCAGGAAGAGCAGAGATTGAAGAAGCACCACGGCCGTTGGATGGACATCCAACAGTATATAGGCCATCTGTGGAAAGCCTCAAATCTGTGCAAAAGAGCATACAACCCATCTGCCATTATTTCAAATAGTTTACAGCCCATTTGCTAATTCTTACGGGTTTTTTGGAGCCCATATTCTTTTTGTTAGCATTACAGCCCATATTGTGGCCACGGTTAAAAAATTATACGAAATTTTGCATATGTTGGTGCCGTCTGAACTTTTTTTAATCCCGAAATTTCGAGTCACATTCAGACTGATTTTAAAAATAAATGTATATCCATATAAAATCCAATAAATTGTCCACGCATAAAAATCAATGCAATTTAACATCTCGAAATGAAAAAAAGATATTTGAAACTAATTGCCGGTTTGATGTGTTTTAAAAATGTACAACCCATTTCTCATTAATGTTAGGCCATTTTCTCGGCCAGCCGAATGAAGCTCTCCTCATCTTGAAAGATTTGCAGCCCAACAGGCCAGATAAAGCGACTTACTTGACAAATCACAAAAAAACTGGGCTAGCCATTTTCAGAAAGAAAAAAAAAACTACTGGGATGGTTTGTGGTAAACATAAAAGAAAAGGCTGTCTAGACAGGCCAGAGTGTCCCGCACAGCCCAGTTGACACCATGCGTCTCAAAAACAAATTAGATAAATGCCACTCCAATTATGGTGAAAATGCCACTGCAATTTCCAAACTTTGAAAAATGCCACTGCAATTTTTGCAAACTTTGAAAAACGCCATTGCAGTTTGCAAACTTTGAAAAACGCCACTCCAGACTTCGAAAAATGCCACTAGAAATGGCATGAAATGGCATTTTTCATAGTTTGGAAATTGCAGTGGCATTTCTCGGAGGCATTTATCAAATTAACCCAAAACAAAAATAACTGGGCGAGCTGTTGGGTCCCTGGTGTCAGCCGCTCGGGACTGCAATTCTCTCGTTTATTGACTACGTTGACAATGGCATGGGACCCAGATGTCAGAAATCCACTAGGAGGAGCCATTTTTTTATTGGCTTGAAATAAGGAGGCACTTGCTTGCGTACTGCCATGACCTTAGTGGGTCCCTGTTGTCATCCTCTCCACATACAATCATCTCCTGATTGCGTACGCATCAACTTGCTAGGCCCACAAATCAGCCTCTAAACCCGTGGAGGACAAATACAACCCATTTAAAAAAATAACAGCCCATTCCATACGCTCAAACGGAAAGTTCAACATTGAGAGCAAAGTAACAGGTCTGATCCACATATAGAGTACTGAACTTCCACGTTGACAACCATCATAGCCAAGTTAACTATCTACTCCCACTAATACTCTAGCAGGGTACAAGTACTAACTTACTCTTAGCTAACTAGACGATGTCGGCCGCCATCTGTGGTACACGCTAAACGCCGGCACCGGCGTCCTGCGCCTCGCCTCGGACTTGCCAGAGGTGCGATAGGGCGTGTTGCTTGTGTGCGTTGGCCCTTTCCATGCCGGCGTGGTCCACCGAAGCTTCGGCTTCCAAGCGGGAAACCCACTTGACGAGCTGGTAGTAAAAATCGGCGTCGCAAACGCGTGCGTGCCCGACAGCCTCCAGGGCTATTTGCTGGGCACCGGCCTCCACGTAGTCGGCCCTGTTGCGGGCGCTCTGCTCGCGACTTAGAGCGTCGGTGCGATGTTGCTCCATGTCCCGCTGGCGGCGCAAATCGGTGATATGCTGCTCCTCCGCCAGGCGGTCACGCTCCAATAACTCCTGCTCCTCCGCCATGCGGTCGCGCTCCAACAACTCCTCGATCTGCGCATTGCCATCTAAAGACAGATAGAATGCCTCCTCCTCCGCTCGCCTTCCGGTGAAAAACCGAACACTAGTTCCGGTGGTGACCGCCTCCGGCGTCGCCTACCGCGGACGGGCGGGGGCATGGCGGACGTGGCGAGCAACGTCGGGCCGGTGGGGGCTTATGAGGATATGGCGAGTTGGGTCACGGTGGCACCGGAGAAAGCCGGGAAATAGTAATTATAGGGGGAAGGTAGTGCGACGGTCCTCGGAATTCAATGCATAATGGCTTAGCGCGCCAGCTTGCCGTGGAAAACTAGGGAAACTGAAATTATGACTGTGCCGTCCCGTCCCGTCTGGGTCGCACGCCGGCATGGCGGTCAAACGAGTGCACTCGAATCATCTCCTCCTTGTCAATAATGATTCCACGGATTTAAAAAGCCCGCAACAATTAAAGCGTATCTTTTTCGCATCGCTAGCTGCCTTAATTACGGCCGCTGCATGCAGGCACTCGGAATCACTCGCAGCAAGACGATGTGGCGGCATGCAACGAAGTCGCAGCCGAGGGCACGCATGCAGCCACTTAAATCACTGGAATTAATTAGGCTTAAACTTCTGCATGCCGTTAATTATTGCCATGCCTTGGTCTTGCTGCTTTGCTCACGGGACTAATAAACCCGGACGGAGGGAGTACTTTGAATTAAGCCCTGTAAACCGGAAAGGAGGTACTAGTACGTGCGTGATCCGCTATTTATTCGTGTAGGATCGAGTAGGTCGTTTCTTGAATTGAGCCCTGCAAACCGGAAAGGAGGTAGTACGTGCGTGATCCGCTATTTATGCTTATAGGATCGATAGTGTAGCTTGTCAGTTTCTTCAGAGGTAGGCATTTTTATCCGTGTAGGATCAATAGTGTAGCTTGTCGCTTTTCAGAGGTAGGCATTTTTATTCAAAAACTGCCACTTCACATCTTGCGTCGCAAATAAAACTGCCAGGAGCGCATTTGTAGGCTAGCTAGTGATCGATCAGTAACTTGTAAACACCGAGTGAACAGAAATAAGTAACTGTTAATGCATCTCAATGATTCACAGATCATATACAAATATGTAGCTCCAAAAGCAAAGATCAGCCACTTCGGATCTTGCGTCGCAACTAAAACTAACTAGTACGATTCCCATACATAAGATCAACATGTTAATGCATCTCAATGATTCACCGATCATATACAAATATGTAGCTCCAAAAGCAAAGATCTAGAAAAAAACAACTATTCTTCCTACTAACATGGATGCTTCTCTTGGCCAACATTCAAGACAGATCGAAAGACAAATTTGTTTGTGAAGTCTACAATTCCTCTTGCAAACGTAAGTGGTTTCACCAACAAATTTGGAACCATGAGAATGAACCACACATGATGGAGGAACATCCACAGAATATGATTTGGTCTTCTCTCGATCACACCGCGAGACTATTTTCGAATACAAACTTTAACTTAGGCAAAATGATGCCCATTGTATAATCGACCAAAGCAATGAAGCACCTAGTGTTGGCCAAGAATAGTACAATACTACTTTTCTGCAGTCCATGAAGTGACTATCCAATCTTTGTGTCTATTTTCAAATGGCACTGCATGCAGTGACTATACTATTCTCTTGTGCAGTTCAACCAAAATAGCAACGGGCAGACATCTCTGTCTGCACAAATATCAAGCAGCTAGTAAACATATACCACACCATGTTCGCAGTGATGGAAGAGGTGAAATCGATACAACAAAAATTGAGCATCCAATCATTGAATCCTTTCCTGCACCTCCAATGTAGGTCCACCCTGCCAATAAATTCACATGCAAACCACTAGTTTTACTATCTAATGACAGTACAAAAAGAGTAGCAAGATAGTAGGAAACCATGTACCTTCGTAATGAACAGCTCATAGTGCCACCAATTGGATATAAAGTTTTGGAAAAAACATGCTCCTAATGTTGAACCAGTTGGACTTTTTGTGCAGTTCCACTAAAATCGAGCATCCCTGTTTGCATAGATATTGAAAGTGTGATTACTAGAAAAGTGGCACTAGTTGAAGCATAGACTCACAAATATAAGCATTCCAATTTCCTAATGGGAAAAGGTAGCAAGACTGTTTCTAACCACCTGTTTGAAGGAATAAATAAATCAACAGCGGCTGATGTCAGGAAGGCATACATAGTTTTTTTTGAAAAACTGAGCCATTCCTGACCTCTCCTCTTCTTTTAAGCAAATTTTGTGCAGTTCTACTAAAACAAAATGCCATCACCGCCATGACAATTCAGTGACACTGTACAAAAGGAAATGACTTAACATTACATCATGATGTCAGGTATGTAGTCGATGTGCATTAGAGACAAACATACGCACCTTCTCCGATAACATAATGAACATTAATTTTAACAAAGGTGTGACTAGCTTTACCGGGATAATTTGAGTGAACTCTCGCCTCTGTTTCCTAATATAAGACGCGTTTTGGTTCAATGTAAAGTACCCAAACGTCTAGTATTTAGAAAAACAGGTAGTAGTTTTCTTGAGCACATATCTGGGAAAGCTTGCCACACTTTATTTATGTCGATATGCTAATGCAACACCATTCGAATACTACAAATCTACACTAATCCAGTGGCTAGTGCAACAGTAGAGTAGTTAGTTTATTACAAGGTACAGTACAATGGTCTTACTGAACAGATTTCAATAAACTCTAGCACTGGAAGGTTTCTATAAGAATTAGCAATACAAAATGTAAATGTAACAAGTTTCAGCATTGTTATACTAGTTGTGCATGAGCATTAAACCAAATACAAAAGTCTGAAGGTAACTAGCATTATTAACTAATGACAGTATAAAAAATTGCAAACCATGTACCTCCAAGGTAAATATCATTTTGAACTCGGGGGGACCTTAAAAATTGCTATCCAATCTTGATAATTGATCAAACATAAAAACTTGATCGAACGAATCAAGAGAACAGCCGGAGGAGGAGGTGCCCACTCTTGACCTTTCCTCTTGTCTTCATAATTGTCTGTGCAGTTTAACCAAAATAAAATGACATCAGCACCTTGGCATTTTCGTGACACTGCATACAAAAAATTAACTTATCTCATGAAAGTGAGGTATGTAATCTATAAGCATTAACAGTGCAAAAATCTGAAGGTAGTAACAAGTTTCATCGTTCGTATACTGGCTGTGCAACAGCATTAGAATGCCTTCTTTTGAAAAGGGGGATCTCCCCGGCCTCTGCATCAGAGCGATGCATACGGCCATCTTATTAAACCAAATAAATAGGTTCCCACAAGGTCTCAAAGTCTCCAACTGAAAAAAGTGAAAAAGAGCTCACTCAGAGCAAAATATTCTTTAATACATCCACAATCAACAGCTAACCCTGAAATAATCCAGTGACATTAAATGGCATTGCTTAAATTTATCGGTGGCATTAGACTGAGAGCGGCATTAGTTAAATGTGGCATCACTTTAGAAGTAGCATTGCTTGACTTGACTGCTGGCGTTATACTAACAGCAAAAAAAGTGGCAATAAGAGCATGGGAGGCCCATTCGGACAGTGGGCGCACCAGTATGATGTATCTCCACGGACGCAGAGTGGTGAGGGAGGTATGGTTGCCCAGAGCAACAAATATCCAGGCAGCATATGTGGATTACGTCCCATTTTTGTTCTCTTTAGCCACCTTTTTCCTATGTGAGGACAACAAACCGATCGACCTGGTCATTCTCTATTGCGTTGTCATGCCTTTCTACCCTTCTTCAACCAAGAGACATGAGACTCGTTCCTTAGCTACTGATTTTCCCCTTTTCAACCTAGATGCGGGTTCGATGCCTACTCTCTTGGACAATACAGTCTCCCTTCCTTTCCTTATTCAACCTGCATATGGATTAGTTTGCATGAAGCAGGGTTTCCTTTAATAGTACAAATTATGGTTTTCGTCTGCGTGGCCAGTAGAGCAGAGGATAGCAAATTGGGAATATGGTGGAGTGGAAAAAGATCCACATGCAACGACGTGCCAGATGGGGCAATAGAACAGGGTATGGTTCGAAAAGGGGTAGCATACCTGAGGGTCGGCGGGAAGTGGCTTCGCTCGTGGTCGTCGTCCTCCGCACCACTATGGCAGCGAGCTTGGGGATGGAGGCCATCCCTCGCGGGCGCTAGTTCGGAGAGGACGGCCTTGTCGTCAATGTGTGACCTCGCCCGCCGACGATGAGTGCATCAACGCTGCACGTCCTTTTCTTCCCCGGTGGATCTATGACCACCGGTGAGGAGGGAGAGAGGGGCCGTCTTTTTTAGGAGAAGCAAGTGGGCAGCCCTTGGCAAGAAAGCGCTGAAGCTCCAGCCTATATATCTTTTTTATACTACTAGTACTGGAGGTGGACTAGTGGTAGAGTAGTTCATATTTTCTCTGCGTACAGTACCAGTTAGTCGTGCTACAAAACTGAACAACATGCCATTAAAAAAATAAAGGTCGATAACTAATGCGTCACCTCGGGCCAACGCGGCCAGATCGCATTTTGCACGAGAAATTACACACCATGTTTCGTTGACATGTGGTCCCGTTCCAACATATCAGTGAGACGACGGCGAGTAGTAGGAATATTTCCGAAGGGACGTGTAGGCCGGGGCGCCTCTTCGTGAACCGTGGCAAACTAGCAACTGTCCACCGACTCTTCGCCTTTCCCTCTCGATTTGAATCTGCCGTCAGACGCTTCTTCCTCTCCCTCCTCCATTTTCCTTCAGCCATTCACCCTTTCTTCTGCCATTGTTCGATCGTCTTCTCCATGGAGGGAACAGGCCGGAAACGACCCCGTTATTCTTGCCCCAATCTGAAAGATGACGTGGTGGAGGAACTCATTGATTGATGCGACGTCATCACCTCGGCTAGCATGGCAGGTTCATTCAAGCCCATTCTTGACTCAACTAATAGCATCATTACAAGGAACCCAAGAGTCAAAGAGCGGTTTGATCTCCCCTATCTTCTTCGCCGTGACCCTGATGACTGGCGCTGTCATGACGGAGGCCTCGCCATGTGCAAGTTGATGCCGCTTGATAATGATACGTATGATGTTAAGATGCCATCGCTTGAGGGCAAGGCTTGGGCAGGCGCAAATGGAGATTGGGTTGTTTACATTGGGTCCAACTGTGAGTGGGAACTTGTGAATGTGTACACTCGTGACCGGGTTTCACTTCCAAAAATCTCAGCAGACTGCCCAGAGGTTGAGCACACCGGTATTGTATGCACGTTCAAATACAATCATGGAGACTGTCTTCTATGGAAGATAGCAATTTTTCGAGTTCCCAACCGCTCTTGGAATTACAACAACTATGAAGTTGTTGCTATCTTCGACAAGCTTGTTGCCGTCCTTGGTGGTTTGACTCGATGGACATTGCTCAAAATCAGTTTCGTGACACGGATGAGTACTGTGATGCAATTCAACACGAGGGCCTTGTGTTTGCTGCCACCACTGTGGCACTTGTTTTTGCATGGCATCCTCGTAGTTTCGCACGTTTGTCTTCCACCGTAATTATAATTGTTTCATCCACATGCATGCGGGTTAGCAAGTTTCCCTTTACTAATTAACCTTCTTCTTGGGTTTCCAAGGTCATGTGAACATTCCACCACCTATACTTGAAAAATTTTATAACCAAGGGGGAGATGACGATGGTGATGATCACGAGCATGAGGACGAGCATCGCCCATATGCATCACCTCTTCTTGTGTGTATACAGCCCACTGATGATGTTACTGCTAAGGAAGCAGGTGTAGTCTCCCATGGTCGCACTCTCTGGACCTATTCCAACACCCGTTGCATGGTATTCGGGATGGATACTAGTGTGCTAGCACCAACTCCTTCTCCAGTGCATGTAATTGATAGTCTTGGAGATAACTCACTCTTCCTTGGAAAAAACTATCCAATGATGGTGAAAGGCGATCCAACTGCTGTTGACACAACGTTACTACCATTTATGAGAAGCAACTATGTCTATACCTTGGACATTTGGGTGGTTCCCTACCCTGGAACTGATATAGTAGGCCGCTTCAGCCTGGATGATCAGTCATGTGTTGGTCTCCAGATCAACAATGGATGGCCCGTCCCAGAGAATCACTTGTGGTTCAAAGCAAGCGTTTCCAACGCCGAGGAATGGTTGAGTTGAAGTTCATTTCATTGCTTGTTATTTTTTGTGTGGTGAAAACTTTAGTATTTATAATGTATCCTCGTTGTCGATGTGGGTTGATGACCTGTTGTATGTAATAAAATGATATGCCTGTGATAAACTTACTAAATTTATGAATGGCTTTCGAGTCGCTTCTCTGAGTGAGTGGTGCGACGAGGCAAAAAAATATTTTCCGGATACATAATTGTACGTGCATTGCAACAGGTTATCGGAGGAGGCCAATCAACAATAGTAGTACACTATTTGTACTAGCTTCACATGCTTCGCGCGTCGGGCGGGTGTTTTTACTGTAGCCATATGTTAATGTGTTCGCTGTACGTAACCAGCACCTTGAATCCTCGATACTATATAATAGGAGTAATTAGTAGGAGTAGTAGGGTGGCATGGGCGAGAACAAGCATTCACGTCCAGGAGTATGGCACACGCAACCAGCACGACTTCCATCTGACACCATATTATTTCTTGGAGTCCGTGCTAGAGCAATCTCTTCAACCTCGTCGTTTCTCTAACTTCAGCCATCAAGCGGGCGAGGTGGGGTTTGCCGATAATCGGTTTCCTTAACTGCGGTCCCACTTGTAAGGCCAACTCCAATGCACGACCCCAAACGGACCTCCGCTTGCATTTAACTCCAACGATAATTTTGACTAGAAAAGCAAGACCAAAGAAAACAAGAACCAAAAGAATACATTTTACAACCCCTGTAAGTTGGATTAGTGCCTTCTCGATGCATTCATTGTTGATATGCGGAGGCTCGATCTTGCGTGCTTCTTTCTTCTTCGAGTGTAAAGAAGTAGACGTTGCTTCCTCGCATCTAGTCTCATGTCTAGCCTCTATTCTAGTAGGAGTATCAACAAGTGCTCTAATCTCATCTCTAGCCTCTGTGCTAGCTAAAAGTGATAGAACATCTAATAAATTGCACTCTATCAATATATGGATGTACTCTTCTTCGCAATACAAAAACTTGCATCCATTCTACTCCCTCCGTTGCACAATACATGCCTTCTATTTGTCAAAATATATATGTATCTAGACATGTTTTAGTATATAGGTACATCCATTTTTGGATGAATGGAAGTCAAGTATTTTGGAACGGAGGGAGTACACAATAAAATTTTTAAGTTAGCACAACTAGTCTAATCCGAGAGCACAACCGAAGATTTAGTCGGGTTCTTCCTCCTTTTGCCGACACGTGGGACATCCAAAGATCCGTGTCGTGTCATGAAAGAAAATAGAGTGGTAGTTGAAGCCACGAGATGTGCATCTTGGGTTAAACTGTAAATAGAATCTTACTACTCTTGAGTAACTCCAAAAGCAGCCACCGAAGATCTTTATTTGATTTGTTTTTCATCACCAGCACGTCGAGGTGAAAGATGTGCAGGTTCAGTGGGTCCTCTTGTGTTTTCACTGACATGTGGGGCCGCATGTGAGCAAACAGACAATTGGCTCCGCGCGTCCGCTGGCTGGCTGAGAAGAGAGATAGAGGAGGGATGAGCACGGACTGCAGGAAATTTGTTCTATGTACCTCGATATAGGCTCGATATACTGGGGTGGCATGGGCCATAACTAGCATTCACGTCTAGCAGTACGGCACACGCCACCCACACGAGTACCATCCGACACCAATTTTCTTGGAGTCCGTGCTACAACCATCTCTTCTCCCTCCTGTTTTCTCAGCCATCACGCGGTGGCCGGGGTGGGGGTTTGCCGATAGTCGGTTTGCTCAACTGTGGTCCCACTTGTAAGTGAAAATGCAACACCGCACGCATTCTCGCTGGAGCGGTGTGCCGGACCAACCGTGTGGGGGTGTGACGCGAACGCGGCAGGCTTTTCCTTTTGAAACTTGTAAAATTTGGTTCTGCTCCACGGCGCGACCGATAGATAGAAAATAACGATTTTTCCTAGAGTAATGAGAAGTTTGGTTCTGGCGCCGTTCATGCATGGGCGCATCGGCTGGAGGCTTATGTTTAAGTCGTCCGCGAGCTTCTTGACGACGGCGAACTTGTCGAGGAAACCGACGAGGACCTCGTCGAACATGGAGACGAAGTTGTCGTCCAAGCGGCCCCTCGCCTTGGCGGCCTCAAGCAATACTATCTGGAGACATTCCTCAGTGCCGGGCCGCAGGCCGGCATCATGGACCATCTGGCACAGCCGGCTGATGCTCGCGCTCATCGCCTCCATGGGTCTAGCTTAGCTTCTAGTCGACTGATCTTGCGATTCGAGTGATCACTCTTGCCCTTAGTTAGCGTGTGTAGGTGCGTAGGATTTCGTACTACTCCTCGGCCCTCTACAGCACGTGCCTTTGGATGTATGATAGGTGGGCCAGCCACCCCCTGGGCCCACGTGTCATTCACCCAAAGGCAGTTGATGTAAGTCAATGAAGCTGCGTCCCCCTCCATGCCGCTGCAGTATAGTCATCTCACCGGACCTCTAATTGGGGCCAAACGAGAGAAGTTTCATGTTTACTGGTTTATTGGTCCCCTTTGCATTTTGCGCCAAGTTTTGACCTTTGGTCTAACTAATAAAATGTTAATGCATCTAAACAAAAATGTTGTGTAAGTCACCTTACGAAAACCAAATAATCCCAAAACACTTAGGCACGGTGCATTAACTCCCTCCTTGTTTCTTATTTCGTAACATATCAACCAATGAGAGATGTGGGCCGTGCATGCTTTCAATGACTTGAGACTACCAAACATGACATGCATTGTTTAGTTCATTGCATGTAATCCTATTAGTACTCTAGTTAGCAAAAAAACATTAAGTTCTCGCCCCGATAGGAATAAAACACCATGTATTTATTTACAGAGGGAGTAGTACTAGATATTGCTAGTCTAATACTAAAATCCAGATGGACGTGGTAGTACTCCTAAATCTAGACGGTGGTGCTACTAGTACTAGTAGTAGTACTACTAATGTAGTAGTAGGAGTACTAGCACTGTACTACCCTTTGGTCAAATTATTACGTGCTGCTCCTCACAGTGAAGTGACAAGACCGTGCACCGGAAATGACACCTGAGTATAGGCGCCGTGTTCGGCATACCATAGTCAGCCTCACCGTCTGCAGTCACTATCATAATGGTTGTAGAGCTAGTCTTCTTACAACTATCCCTGTTCGACATAATTTCCCGTGCGTAGATGCCCGTGCATTGCACGGAACACCAAGATTGGAGGTGGACGGCTCCGGCAGCGGCCGTCGCGCCAAATTTTTCCACGGCCTTGGAACAAGTGCTGATTGTGAGAGACAAGGAGTTGTTTGTAAATAGGGAACAAGTGCGCCATCTTTTGCAAAATGGAGAAGCTTGGTTTGTATGCTTCAGATCTAGATCCGATGGCTATTGGTGAAAGATGGGAGGCACAACATCATCACCAACTCAGGACCTGTTTGATTCGCAGGATTTTGAAAACGCAGGAATAGGACACGACAATATTACAAGTTTCAAACTGATATTACAAATGTTAGGTGTAATGATGCACCTACGAAGAGGGAATTACTAGGAAGTTTACGTAAGAACTTTCATTACTTTAGGTGGATGCAGCATTATCGTACAAACTAAAATCCATCACCCTGACAAGTCACTAATGGGCAAATAAGTTTTCGAGTCTCTGGCCACTTGATGTTTCAAAAACAAATTCTGCTTCATGAGACTTTGTCATTTAGGCTTAGACGCTATGTGATCAAAGACGCCATTCATTGTTGCGTCGAGAACGCCAAACCTCATTACCTTGAACACACTTGCCTCGAACAAAGAACCTGGCCAATTTAATCTCAGATGTGCTGCCTCGGTAGTCGATCAAATCAATTTCTGTAAGTTGGAGATCAAGGCATTCGATGAGATTGTTATAGTGTAGCACATTTTTCACTTTCGGGTCTTTATTTATCTGCAAAAGAGGAGAACATATTAGAGCAGCTGGCTGCATAAGATTGTCGTGTCATCAAGAGGTACCAATATCATTCGCTCATACGATAGGGTTGGCTGGCTAGTGATATTTTTTCACACTCTCTCTCTCTCTCTCTCTCTCTCTCTCTCTCTCTCTCTCTCTCTCTCTCTGTCTGTTTCCTCTCATTTAACTAGGAGCACGAGAAGAGATTGGGCATTTTTTGACATCCACTATGTGGACGATGCAATATTTCGGTAGTATGCCACATAATATGCATCGATGTCAAATCAAAAGATTTTGGCACCGCCTCGTGATGTGAGAGAGTTGGCACCACTGCACACAGACCGACATGTATAAACAAATCAATCAAACCAACTACACCAGCCTCTCACTCTCCCAAACAAGTGTTTTTTTATTGCCTCGGTCCTCTCTCTCTCCCACGCAGTGTTTTTTCATTGCGTGAGTTAATTTGGCACCGGAGCAAAGTAGGTGATCCAGATTGGGGCACCAGGTGAGCAATGGAGGGGCATCGATGCCAAATGCATCACAAGTGAATTTGGCACATGTTTTGGCCTACATAGCCCACTTTTGTACTCCCTGTGTCCCAAAATTCTTGTCTTCAATTTGTCTAAGTATGGATGTATCTAGTTACATTTTAGTGTTAGATACATCCGTATCTAAACAAATGTAAGACAAGAATTTTGGGACGGAAGGAATACTACCTCGTATTTAGTATAAAATTTTGACCATAGATTTACCTAAGAAAATGCCAATGCATGTCACTAAAAATTACACCATTCGAAATTATGTTCAAATATGAATCCAACGATATAGTACTTAGTGACATGCATTAACATTTTGTCAGTTAAATCTATGGTCAAATTTTGATACTACAATATTGGAAGAGTAAACCAGGACGGAGGTAGTACTTGCTCTTAGGGTAACCATAGAGTTACTAGAGTAGTCTAAGTTACTAGTACAGCATAAAAAGGATGCAGGTGATCACGTGAGAAAAAATACTAAAAACATTTCTTTCGGTGCAGTGCGTAGATGCAATTTTGAACACTGCACTTGTCATCGTAATTTGGGAAAATTACGAAAAAATTGAGCTACGCCAGGATTACCGTTTACTTATAGGAAAGAAGTTTCACCTCGATGAGTAGCTTCTCCATGCACGGAAAGCATGTAAGGAATCCAACAACTTGATCTGGATTGGGGCCGATAGATTTTAGTGCTAAGATCTTCACTGTGAGCATGGACTGGGTCAAGCTTGTGGGAATCATTTTCTGGAAGACAACAGAATACATCAAGAAGAAATTTAAAAATGTGAATTTCAAGAAGACGGAGAAGAATATGAGTGTTGTACCTGAACGATTACGGATCCAATAAAGAGTTCGGAGAATTTGGCAGACGAGTACACCAACGCTGTCAATTTCGGCGCGTCAATGACCCTGATTTTAGTTGGACCTTCTAGATCCGATACAAGCAATCTCTCAAGGAAAGGCGCATTCTCAATGACCATAACGTGGAACACCTGGAGTGATCTCTACCCAATTGATGTCTTGTTGCGGGGCCAGCAAGACACATAAATCCATCAGAGATTCGTCGAGGCGATGTGGAGGCTAATGAACCCGTGGATCTGCTCAAGACGAAGGTACTGAGTGCAGATACCATGCGGAGCAGGTGCTCCATAGCCTTCTTCGAGATGACAACGTCGAAGAGGTCGAGCTGCTTGAGTTGAGGGAGAAGAAGGGCGGGCGCGGCATTAATCTGGGGAAGATAACAGGAGCTGAAGCTGGCGCGGCGCAACATTGGCGTGAGGCGGAGCGCAGACGGCGGCAGAGAGCGACATCGTCCAGCTTCAAAGCTGAGCTCCTCGAGCTGATCTAGGGCGGGGAATAAGAACCACTCATCGAACTTGGGTTGGACCTTGCAGTTGGTAATGAACATGCGGATGTCAAGGCGTCTGGCTGGCCAGGTGCGATGAAAGGATCTTGGAGATCCGCGCTACGTTTTAATCCCCGCCGCATAGGCAGCTGTCGACGGTGAGGTTGAGGGGGACGCAGCGCCAGAGGGGGCGCCACCGCCGGGAGAGCAGGGCGGTCCGCACGGCAGATTTGGTGGGGAGGAGGCCGATGATGATGAGCAGCATGTCGTCGGGGAGGCTGCTGATGAAGTCCAGGCTCGCCGGATGCGGTTTTGGCTCGAGCCACCTCCGCTTGTTGGCTGCCTCGCCATCCATCTCAACCGGCGGCGACGCCGGTGTACACGTGTGCTGGTGTGTGTTGTGTGTCTTTGGGTGTCTTGCGAAGTCGTCCTTCTATGCGTGCTGCCAGCGATGGTGAATTATGCGCGAAAAGGCCCTTCGCAAGCAAGAAGTTTGTCCTCAATGCGCCTAAATTTACTAGCGTGCAGGTGCTACCTCGAGTGGTTTCAACTTTGTTTACTTCACCGCGTGTCATTTGGGCCTCTAGTTTACTTATTTTCACCCATCGCCACATGGGCCAGCACACGAAGATACGTAACACGAGTGACAAGGTAGCATGTGGATTGGTTGACCGTCAACTAAACAATATAAGGAGCTATACGCTGACACAAAGGAGCGTATAATCCGTCGGTACGAAGAGTTCGAGTGAGAGGGAGGCCCGTGAGAGATAGCAGAGAGAGAGAGAAAGAGCTACTCCCTCCGTTTGATAATGTAGTTCCAACATTTTTCAGTCAAACTTTTGAAACTTTGACCAAGTTTATAAAGAAATTACTTATATCTACAATACCAAAGATAAATGATAGTATGAAGTAAGTACATGTTGTGATGAATCTAATGATTGTTCCAGATGTAAATGTTTTTCTCCACATATACCTGGTCAAACTTTTCTGAGGTTTGACTTTTCAAAACATCCATATGCTTATGGATGTGACAGAGTCCCTAACTAAAGAGAGAGAGAGAGAGAGAGAGAGAGAGAGAGAGAGAGAGAGAGTGAAAAAAGTGTGTGTGCGAGTGTGAAAGAGACATGCACAGCACACGATAAAAGTAGAGAAAAAGTGTGCGTGTCTTATGCAAACATATCACACATGCATCTTCGACAACGGAGGCAAGGCGAGGAGATAGTGTGTGGTTGTTTGGAACCGAGAGAGCAAGACCCCTAGCACGTGGCCTAGAGGGGTCTGACAAACAAGGGAGAGAGGTCGAGAGAGACGTACGGAGAAAATGCAGACATGGGGAGGAGAGAGTGTATGTTTGTCATAGAGAGATCCCCTGGAGATCGTGATGGGATTATATGGGTGGGAGATCGAGTGACAAGGTGTGTGCGCGATAGAACATGCCCCGAGAGATATCGAGATAGACGTATGGATGGAAGGAGACAATACGTGTGTTCCTGATGGCTAGTAAGAGATAACCATACTTAGGAGGGGGGGTGCTTGCGCCTATGGCCCTGTTTGGATACTCTAACTCAGTTAAAGGTTAGAGTTAGATTCTAACCCTGAACTAACCCTGAACTAACTCTAAGTAAAGAGGTGTTTGGATGGCAGCGTTAGATGGAGCACGGATACGGCGAGGCACCTTCACGGGCGGTGCGAGAGGGAGGGAGGGAGAGGACGAGAAGCTTCGAGGAAGTGGGAAGGGATCTGCTGCGGGGAGAGCGAGAGAAAGAAGTGTTTATTAGTGGTCCCGAGAAGAACTAACCAAAATAAGCACCTCTTGGATGGGTTAGTTTTTTTGGATGGGTTAGATGCGTCTAACCCAAACTAACCCTCCTGTTTGTATCTTTTTGGGTTAGTTGACTCCAAACTAACCCAAACTAACTCTTACCCATGGATCCAAACAGAGCCTCTGATGGAGTGAGGGATTATGGTACTTAGGGGGGTGCCTGTCACATGGAGAGAGAACAAGGGAGGAGAGTGTTGGATGGGTCTATATGTTTAGCGCAAGCGAGACATGTGTATGTGTGAACCAGGGAGATATAAGGCAAGTTTGTCTTGCGTCCTGAGCATCTTTTGCCTGGCATGGGGTTGTGGCTGGATTTCATGCATGCTTTTTTGGTTGCTACCCTGTGAAAAAGAAAGCCCGCCTGGCTGGGTTCCTTGCACTTCAATTAGCTGGCTGAATTCCAGACATCAGTAAGTAGCTCAGCCCAGCGACCGATTTGAGCGCTGGCCGTGCCTCGCCAGTGCCACGAGGCTAACAAGAACATGGATGGATATTAGCATTACATAATTGATGCATGGATTGATTGATGGGACGTTGATGCTTTGCTGGCCAGGCATGAACCAAACACTTCAGCACCACACAAGCCTGGCAAGGCAGAAATATTTTACATTTCACGTCCACACCAGGAAGTACCGGCCATCAAGGCATGAGGGTCAGGTCACGAACCAAACTGACCAATAAAGTTTGAGAGAGATTGAGGAGCCCCGATAAGGCTGAGTGGTGCGTCAGATAGCTGAGAGGGGGAAAGAGATATTCCATCCGCTCGATAATGCAGTGCATGTAAATTTTTTAGAAATCAAACTTTGGAAACTTTGATCAGGTTTACGCAATTGTTATTTATATCTACAATACCAAAGATACATCATACAAAACTACATCTCATTGTGAATCTAATGGTATATGTTTGCCGTACTAGATGTAAATCTTTTTCTCCACGTACATGGTCAAAGTTTGTGATTTTTGACTTTTCAATAAATCTATATGCTGACCAAGGAGAGTGCCTCGGTCGAGACAGATCAAGTGCGTATGAAGGAGAATGAGTAAGTGTGCAAAAAGAGTATGTGTGTGAAAGAGAAAGTGACAACAAACGATAAATTAGAGAGAGTGTGTGTTTTTTCGTTTCTTATGCGAACATATCACGCATGCATCTCCGAGATGGAAAAGCGAGGCGAGGAGATACACGAAGATAGCTAGTGTGTGATTGTTTGCAACGGAGAGAGACACCCCTGCAGCACATGTCCAATAGATGTCCGCCAACAGGGAAAAAAAAGGTCGAGAGGGACACATGGATGGCATGGACGCATGGGGAGGGAGAGGGTGTGTTTGTAATAGAGATCCCTCGAGATCATGAGGGGACTATATGGGTGGGAGATCGAGGGAGTGCGTCTTGCGATAGAAAGATGCCCGAGAGAAATCGAGATAGACCATGCACATGTTTGTGATGGAGACTAAGATTAGCTAGTCATATACATATAGGGGGACTGCGTGTGCCTACAATTGAGTGAGAGACCATCATACTTGGCTAGCTGGGCATGAGATTGTGTGTGTGTGCGTGTGAGATGGAGAGAGAGAGCGAGGGAGAGAGATAGAGTTTTAGATGGGCCCTATCGAGTGCAGTGAGATATGCATGTGTATGTGTGACCAGTGGATGGAGAGTTTGAGAGAGGGGAAGAGCTCCGAGACGACATAGTGGTGCGTGAGAGAGTTACGGGCAAAGAGGCAAGGAATTTGTGTGCGTACGATGAGTGCACCCAAGATATCTAGCTTGGACTAGCTAGAGTATCATACATAGTGTGCGAGAGAGACCTATAGATGGTGTATATTTGCATGCGAGATGGAGAGAAAGGGAGAGGGACCAACAAGGTTTTTGTGTCGGATGCGTGCGACGGAATTGAAGATTGTCGGCGAGAGAGAGAGAACAGGAGTGCGGGAGAGGGGGAGGTCGCGTTTTATGCATCAAAGACTAATATAAACCATGTTTCGATAAAGTTGCATTCAAATATTTAAATTGGAGAACATGTTGTCTGCAATCCACACATGAACGGATATATGCGTATATCAAACAAGTTCATTAATTTGACTTTCAACATGTTTATGGAGTACTATAATACTGTACAACATGATACTCGATTGAGGTGTTCAATTTTGGATTTAGTTCACTATTTTGACCTACTGAACGAGCTATTTCATTGAATCGAGATATTTCATTTTGGGTTTGATTCGCGTTTTTTAGTGGGTCAACTATTTTTCATATAGTAAATCGCTAGCAATGAGCATGTAAAAACACATTACTCCCGAGCATCATCTCTCCATCTAAAAAAGAAGTGGCAAGCTAATATTTCAAAATTTGATTCGAATCGACTTGGTAAGGTAGACGTGGATGCTCGTTCTCCCAAAATTTGAACGAACCGTTAAACATCCTCTGTGCTCGGTGGAATTCGCCCTAGCAAATAAATGGGAGACGCGAAATTACCGTCTTATGTGGGACACGCATCAATTGGCCCGTTGTACATCGAGGGTAGGTTCGTAACTTCATCCAAGCGCGCCTTCTCCTCAGCCGAAATGACATGTGCCGAATAATTCATAAACCATGGTCGGCAAAACACGCTCTCCTCGCCCGAAATAGCTCGCACTCACTATTTGAAAACACGCTCTCCTCGCCCGAAATTGTTCGTGCCCACTATTTGAAAACACGCTCTCCTCGCCCGAAATCGTTCGCGCCCACTATAGTTCAAAACATGCCCTCCTCGCCCGAAATTGCTCCCGCCCACTATTTGGGGAGAAGCAAAGTTACTCTACTATCCCCGACCCTCAGTACACAGACCCAAGCCGAGAAGCCTATAGGCAAGGGTAGAACTGTAACTCCCCCTCACATTTAGGACAAATGTGTCCGTAAGACATGGTTCCACTCCCCTCCCAATTCCCCCCCCCCCCTCTGCCCGCCCCCATTCATACCTCGTGGGCGCCAAATCACCTTCTCCCCGGGAAGCTCCCTTCTCCTGAGCCGCGAAACCTCAGCCCCACCTCCATGGCGCCCCCACCGCACCAATTTCACAGCCGCCCTCCTCCCTAATGCCGGAGACGCTGTCCATTTGCCGTCGTGCACTGGGCTGTGTGCCTCTTACTCCGTGCTGTTGTTGCTGCCATGACGACGGCCACGTGAACCGTACCGGAGCCGATTCACCCCCGCCGTTGTTCATGGCGCCGGAGCGGCTCCAACTTCGGGTCCGTCCAGAGTCCTGGCGCTGCTTCCGCGTAGCCGTCGACCGTCGCGACATCGCTCTTTCCCTGCCGCCGGTCGCCACCGCAACCGAGCCGGCCTCACCGACTCGGCAGCTGGACATGCCTACTTCACCATGCCACCAGATAGGTCGCACCCTCATCTCAAATCACTTTATTTAGGCGTCAGTTCTCTGAATTTTTATTCTGGGCCAATCGATTCCCAATGGTAAGCAGCACCCCTCGATGCGGCGAAGCTCCTAGGCTGCCGGTTGGCTGGTGTCTAACGTAAGGGTGCGGGGCTGCAAGTTCACCGCGGAAGCAGCGCTTAGATGGCTATCTTTTAGAGTTGTGTGGGTTGAAGGTACTGCCGCCGCCGGATCTGGATGACGGGGAGTCTTTGTGGATTGGCCCATGGGCGGCGCAACCACGACAGTGCGGTGGGGCGGGGAGCGGGGTTTTGGCCGGAGCCACGGACGGCGGAGGTAGGCTGCTCTGCCGTTGGTCGCTGGCTCTTCGGGGAAGATTCCGAACAGTGTCAGCCGGGAGGCATAGGATGGCCATCAAGCCATCCGGCATAGATCGGACAGTACCAAACTAAAATAAAATTGTGTGACCCCAATTTAGTCTTCAGTCAACAGACGTGTGACCACTCTCGTACCTTGCTGTTCATCCCTTAGTGTATTTCTTCAGATCAAAGAGATATGTCGTTCTTAACATTATGCGTTATCTGCATCTTCAGACACACCGTCTTCCGACTCACCGCAGCTGCTCCAACAAGGGAAGCATACACCGGAAGGGATCTATAGTCCCCACTCAACAGCTTCCACCTGCATCGAATGCGCTGCGTGCCGACATGGACAGCCACAACAACTGCAGGGCCATTGACAAGTCAGCACATGATGCTCACTCCTATGGATGGCATCCAGATAGATTGTACCCTCATCTTACTTGTGTGCAACATTTATGGCTTTGTTATTCATCTAAGCATGGAAAATAGATCACCACATTTCACTGTATATTCATACTGATCTCTTACGGGTCTTGTTCAGGAGTTCACGCCGTTCCATAGTTCAGCTAAGATACTTGTTCTTTAGGTAACGTTGTTCCATAGTTATCATCCATCAGCCAATGCTATCCCACAGGCTGGTGATTATAGTATTATACCACTTCTAGTATTACCTATGTTGTTCTTTAATACTTTTGTGTGACATCTAGTTAATCTCGAGTACAAACGATACATATTCTGTAGCTTTCATCTGTGTTCTCCCTTTAGTTTATGAGACCTGTTGCTGCTAGTTAACCCCAGTCCTACTATTTATGTCGTCTCCTACAGGCACTCATTACATAAATCTAACTACTAGTTGTCTTCCATGCATATCAGATATAATTGCACACACTCATATATCCACAAGAACCTCACGGAGCAATGTAAAGGCCAATAAACTTGATGTCAATGATACCCAATATGATGGAACATGTAAAGGCAGTTCTTCAGAAGACTTGCAGAAAGATGATGAATCCTCTTCACCCCACAAGGTCCTTTCTCTAACTTGGCACGTGATATGGCTACAACATGCATATAATGTCTGGAGTGTATCTACTCTGTTGCAATGCCATGTGCTTAGCATGTTGATCATGCATGTAAATATGTCATGCCTTCCTGTTTTTTCAAGACCTATTCCATTCATGATAACATGTTTTCAAATTTAAGTATTGTCATTCTACTCTATCGCAATGCCATCTCGCTTAATTTGGACATCATGCTTCTGAATATCTTATGCATTGTTATTCATCAGTATGTACTTCATCTGTCTGCCATACCATGTTTTTTTACATTGAAGTGATGTTCTAGTGCTCTATTGCAATGCCATCTTATTTTCCCAATCATACACGTGTATGTTGCCTTAGTTATTTCTATATGTATTCCGCTAGCATATAGTTTTACATTCAACTAGTGTTTTTTTTGTTGTGTTGTCCTGTCGTATCCCTAGCTCTTACACCATACTCCCTCCGTCGGATTACATATTGCCGAAATGGATAAAAAAGGATGTATCTAGAACTGAAATACGCCTAGACCCATCCATTTTTTCCAGATGAAGGGAATACATGTCAATATGTCATGCCTTTCTATTCTTGATTACCTATTCCATCTCTCTGTCATGCATGTTTTATAATTGAAGCACCATTCTTCTATACAAGGCATGCAAGGGGAAGACGACTATGTTAGAATCTGAAGGGTTACAAACAAGGCCTTTGCAAAAGATCCAAACGCCATGAGATAATAAACCAAGTCCAGTTTTTATAGATACAGCTCCAGCACAGAGAAACCCAACTCCTACTGATAATAAGTAGATTCCAGTGGCCAAAGAACTAGTCCGCTCCAGTCCAGCTAAAATATGTGAACTCAATTCTAAGAAGCGTGTGCGTATCCTTGCATCATGAACTTTTATAGCATGCTGATCATATTTTCTACATGTTTCTTACCCATCTCTCTTTTAGAAAATAAGCTTAACCGATAGAAGAATTTCTGCAATGGTATCGTTTATGAGGAAAGATTCTTGCAGGAATTCTCTGTGCTCCAATGCTGATGTAAGTACCTGTTGTATATCACTATATTTTTACATCAGCATGTATTTTGTTAATCGGCGTGAATCCAACCTTTATCTGATCTAAATTTAGTTGTAGCAAAATGTATGATTAAAGGCCACAATGTTGATTTTTGTAAGGAAAACTGGTAGTTTTGCATCCTGAGCTGCATGAGTGTACTATCTCATATCAGTGGGTTTGAATACTTTGGTTCTGCAGTGGGTTTTTCAGTGTTTTTTTACTGTGTTGTCCTGTCGTATCCCTAGCTCTTACATCATACTCCCTCCGTCCGGATTAAATGTCGCAGAAATGGATAAAAGCTGGATGTATCTACAATCGAATATGCCTAGACCCATCCATTTATTTCTGGATGGAGGGAATACATGTCAATATGTCATGCCTTTCTCTTCTTGATACCTATTCCATCTCTGTTGTAGCATGTTTTATAACTGAATCACCATTCTTCTATATAAGGCATGCAAGGGAAGACGGCTATGTTAGAATCTGAAGGGTTACAAACCAGGTCTTTACAAAAGATCCAAGCATGAGGAGATAATAAACCAACTCCATTTTTCATAGATACCGCTCCAAAGACAGAGAAACCCAACTCCCACTGATAATAAGCAGATTCCAGTGGCCCTAGAACTAGTCCGCTCCAGTCCAGCAAAAGCATGTCAACTCCATTCTAAGAAGCGTGTGCGTATCCTCGCATCATGAAATTTTATAGCATTCTGATCATATTTTCTACATGTTTCTTACCCATCTCTGTTTTAGAAAATAAGGTTAAACGATACAAGATTTCCTCCATTGGAGATCGTATTCGAGGAAAATATCTTGCGGGAATTCTCTGTGCTCCAATGCTGATGTAAGTACCTGTTGTATATCACTATATTTTTACATCAACATGTATTTTGTTAATCGGCGTGAATCTAACCTTTATCTGATCTAAAATTAGTTGTAGCAAAATGTTAAAGGCGCCAATGTTGATTTTTGTAAGGAAAACTGCACAGTAGTTTTGCATCTTGAAATGCATGAATGTACTATCTCATATCACGCACATTCTTGAATTGTAGTGCTTCTCTGGTTGCCCATTCATTCATTGTGTCAATGTTGCTTTTCGTACTACCTTACACGGCTGATGATAGCTGTGCCATATTGTGTTAATTTGGTGTAGGCTAGTTTTCCAAACGTTCGTTGTGTCAATGTTGCTTTCCTATTATCTGACTTGGCCAATGATAGCAATGCTAGTGTGTTAATTTTGTGCAGGCTGCTGAAGATAAGAAGACAAACTCTAAAAACAGCAAGGCAACCCCATTGTTTCTTACCAGTAAATCTAGGCCAGGTAATATGGCAATAACTCATGATTACACTACAAAAAAATACACTTCCGTGATGATACGTGTTTGTCACAGTAGGTCACATTTTTTGTCATGCATGTACATCCATGACAAATTTATGACATAATCAAGATAGTCATACCTGTGCTGTCGTAGAAGTGTTCAATGACATTACCAAAGTTATCATCACGGAAGTGTCCACTTCCATGACGATAAATCGCGCGTCACAGAAGTGCTTTCGTCAAGGGTGACTGACACGTGGCATCCACCGTAACGGAACGCCGTTAAACTATCGGGTCGGGTTTTGGATCCGATAACCCATTAAAAGCCCCGACCAATGGGGATTTTCCACGTGTCAGGTCCGCGCTGGCACAGGTGTCACTCATCCAATGGGCGAGACGCGCCTATGATATGTTGACACGTGGACCGGCCCATCAAGTTTAAATGGGTCGGCCCAACTAAAGGCCCACAAGATTTTACGGACCATAATGGGCCGGCCCAGCTAAAGGCCCACGAGATTTTGCGGGCATTAATGGGCTGGCCCAGCTAACGGCCCACAAGATTTCGCGGGCCATAATGGGCCGGCCCAGGTAAAGGCCCACAAGATTTTTGTTTGCCATAATGGGTCGGCCCAGGTAAAGGCCCACAAGAATCTTGCGAATCATAATGGGCCGGCCCAGCTAAAGGCCCACGAGATTTCGCCGACATTAACGGTCCGGCACAGTTGTAGGCCCACAAGAATTTGAGGGCCCTAGTAGGCCGACCCAATAACTGGCTGCCATGTTTTGGGCCAAATGTCGGCCCATATTTGATCCGGTCCATTAATGGCCTGCCACGTTTCGGGCCTAATAGTGGCCCATATGAGATCCGGCCCGTTAAAAGCCTACCACGTTCTGGGCCAAATTATGGCCCGGATCGTCTGACCCTTTAAGAGGCTATGGGCTCAATTATGGCCCATATCAGATTCGGCCCATCAACTGGACACTATGCTTTTGGTCCCACTTGCTAGAGGCCCACTTAGTAATTTGGCCTGACATTAGTTTTGGCCTCTTAAGGACCCGTTTAACATTTTGGCACTATATTTATTTCGGCCTGTTAAATGCCCATCATATAGTTGGGCCGAACTACGGCCCGGTTTGCATCCGGCCTGCTCGCAGCCGATATCTGATTGGGCCAAACAAGGACCGAGACAATTTTGGCATGTTAAAAGCCCGTGATTTGATTCGCACAATCATGGGCAGGAGTTCATTCAGACTGCTTTGCCGGCCCGTTAGCTGTTCGGCACGCTTTGTGCCCAACCTACATCGTGATTGCATGACGGCCCGATTATGTACCGTAATTTTACGGTTTGGCCGGTTTACTGCGAAGACAGTAAAATAACTGCAGCATCGTGAATAAGAAAAAACCTAGACTATACAATAAAGAAATTACAGCATAATACATCCACTGCGCATCAAAGTTTGCCACTATGATAATAAAGCACAAGCAAGACAAATAGATTACATACTGGGCATCAAAGATCGCCACCAAAGGCAAATAAAGACGCCGACAAAATAATATACAAAACCGATAGCACTTCAATAGAGTTCAAGAAAGGTTAGCCTATTTGGGAGTCAGTAGTGCAAGCAGCTGAGCAAGATGATGAGACTGCGCTTGTTCAACACTTAAATCTTCCTCACTCTGAAAGATAAACAAGCAGACAAATGATAGGTTTTGCACATAAAAGTATCAGTGCTGACAATTCATCACATTTCTTACTGACGAATAAAGTGACACAGTTTAAAATTGCATTAACACAATATGGTATTGTTCAGGTCAAGACATGGCAGGAAATGACATTGTGAAGGAGTTGGCAGCTTCACGACACCACTGGATTACAGATCAAGAACTCATAAGTATCAATGGTTAGTGTGCTATCAATTTATCCCATTTCAGATTGGCAAATAAAGAGACGGTTTAAATAATACTCCCTCCGTCTGGAATTACTTGTCATCAAAATGGATGTGTCTAGAACTAAAATACATCTAGACACATCCATTTCAATGACAAGTATTTTTGGACGGAAGGAGTAGTAGAATGATATGACATTGTTCATAGTTAAGACATTGCAGAATATGACATTGTCTTTGTAGTGGGTAGGTTCACCACACCACCGGGATTATGGATGAAGAACGAAGCATACATGCAAGTGCAAAAGAAGATCACTTGCTCAGATACTTTAATTTACATGGTATGAATAAGGAACTTGGTTGTACAACTGAAAACTTAAATTGAGAAAGGACAAACTTTTGTTTATGAACTACTCCTCCGTTCTAAAATAGATGACCCAACTTTATACTAACTTCAAGACAAAATTGGGTCATCTATTTTGGAACGGAGGGAGTACATAATAAACTTTAAACATGCAATTTGATGCAAACACCAAAAATAAACAGTCATTGCAGTCATGCCTAAACAAATATATACAACAAAGTTTGAAGGCTTGAGATGGACAAACTTACATTATTTTTGAAGACAGGCTCTATAAAGGCCTTGTCCATGCCGATGGGGGGCAATTCAAGAAGTTTACCACAGAATCTTCTTCATAAGCATTGCCTTTATTCTACATTTTGTTAAGAGTAAATATAGATGTGATAATATACGAAAAAATGGAGAATATTTAAGATAAGATGAAGAGTGATGCTACATAACCAAGTAGCTATAAATGTAAGTGCAGCGATACAGGCAAAAGGTATAGCCAAGAGCAATGCACAGCTAAACTTCTTTAGTACCAACCTTATGGTAAGAGTAAATATAGATCTGATGTGTAGAAAATGGAGGGCAAAGGAAAATAAGTCGTAGAGTGATGGTACATGAACAACTACCTGTCATTATAAGTACACTGATAAAGGACAGCATGTACTTACAAGAACAATGCAGAGCTAAAAAAAACATTGGCATTGGATACTGAAGAATTTGGAGCGAAATCCATAAGCAATCTATCATGCATACTGCTGTCACATAATGAACCAGGTATGTATGCAAGTACAGTGATACAGGACAACAGGTACTAACAAGAGCAAAGCAGCGGGCAACATATTTGCAATATCCTGTCGTTCTTTTCAAACCGGAATTCTTCTTTGAGCAGATTTCCTGCAAACAAGATCCGTAAGGCACATGCGGAAAAGTAGAAGTTCAAATTGTCATGTGATTTCATATCCAGTACCTCATCCTGGGAATGAGACCAGTGCATAACAATGTTTTTCCATTCAATGTCTTCTAAATTTAGCACAGGAGACTTCACCGGAAATTCGTTTATAGATTTGCCACCAAAGTGTGATTTCCTCAGGTAACACCGATACTGCTGCAATGCTTCCTTGAAAAGCACAAGCAAGCTTTCCTCGTCATGACTATCTAGATTGACCCTCGCCTAGTTACAACAATGTAATGTAGATCATTGATGTGTTCAATCAGCAGAATACAGGAAAATAATAACCATGAATAATAGCACTTACACGTAAGTTGGACAGGAAGATGTGAAAATGGTGTTTGTCTTCACAATAATCTTCCCATGATGGGAATATATGCACGTAGTCCCTAACAACATTGAATGCATTGTCTTTTAAACTAGGAATAAATGGAATGGGGGTTCCAATCTGCAGGAATTGGCCGTCTCTGCAGTTGGGATAGGTCTTCGGCCGGTGGACTTGCTGTACTTTTTGCTGGAGTGGGATTTTTCTGTGGTACAGCTGGTGCTATGGCAAATGAAATCGGTATACCTTTTGCTCGATTCCAGGTCCTCTGTGGTGGGGCTAGTGGTGTGGCCAGTGAAGTATGGGTACAGTCTGCTGGATCGGTCCTACGTTTTGTGTCACAGCTCTATCGAACATGGTAAAGAAGAGCAAGAAGATTTTGGATAATAAAATGTTGGTTCATGCGGTGCCCACACATGATGAACCGTGAGCGCATTAAGAATGCAACTCCAGCTGTCTCGACCATTTCAGGCGGTTGGATGAAGATCCTCGTCTCCTAACCCTTCTTCTTCCTCGTCTGTGATTCTTCCCATACAGAACACCGCTTGCAGCCGGGCGGACCACCAGCCCCCACTTTGTGTTCCTCCGCCACCCCAGCCCCCCACCAGCGTCGAGTTTTCTTCGTTCGGCGAGGCCCCACAACCACCCGAGCCCTTGGATCGCACCGCGAACTCCGTGAGCTTTGAAAAATCAACTAACCCAATTTTGAAATTTAGTCTCGTGATTTATCTAGTGTGGAATATAAAAGGGGAAAACCATAAGCATTGGGAGTATAGTGTTGAGCGTGCCATGGCGGATCTGAAGGTGCAAACCGAACAAAGGCAACCATAACCAAGACAAGAAATCGTAGTAAAGCAGTGGCGATCTATTTTCTTGCTGCGATAAATAAGTTGAGCAGATCTGAAGAGTACCGCCTCTGCGGCGCCGTGCACGCATGTCTGGTGAGAATTTGACGGTGCTTCTTGATAGCGATGGCTGTCGGCAGCGTGGAAGCAGATCTAGGAGGGTAGACGGTGGCGGCGAAGTAGCGGTGGACGAGACGGTCGTAGGAGCGGCGCCGGCAAGGTGGACGACGGCGGGGATGAAGCGAGAGGACGGGATGCAAGGATCCCGGTCCGAAGGCATGGATGAGAGAGGTCGATCTCTTGTAATGGACGGCGGTGTCGGGGTATCAGCTCCGGCATGGTGGAGGAGGACGGCGGTGGATGGGGTGGCGGACGGCGACGGACGGAGGAGGGTGGGGGTGGAGAGGGTGTTTTGGCGCGCACGGAGTACGAATGGGGAAAAGGGAGGTAGAGAGGAAGGGGGGAACTATGTAGTCAGGACGCGCTTGTCTCAAATGCGAGGAAATTTACAAACTTAGCCCCCGTTTCAAATTTCTACTATATCACAGCAACATTAGTCGGTTGGGGATAGGACGGTAATCTCGCATACAACGAATATTTGCTGACGAGAGTTTGTTTTTGGCACCCACCGTGTATGAATATGAATCGGGGAGGGAGTCAATTTCAGCCGAGGGCACACTGTGTTTTGGCGCCCACCGTGTATGAATCCGGGTGAGAGGCGGTTACGTCAAGTTTGGGTGAAATTACAAACCTAACCCTATGGAAACCTATAGAAAGCCAGCAGATAGGCTTTGCGCGGCAGGGATAGGCAGTAGTGATTTACATCTCGCAGATTTTGGTTTCAAGGTGATTCTGCGACTTTCCCCGCTTGGTTCAAATTTTGCACAATTATGCGTTTACCGTGCCAACTCAATTCGAATCCCGTTTGTATTCTACTATTTTTTTCGGGCGGGATCCATTTTCAATTGGAATTGCATTCTATATACATCATTTTTTTACATATACACTTTCAGAAGCACAACAAAGAATTCTGCTCCTTTATATGTATAATATGATTTACAAATACAACGATCTCGAAATCTTAAGGTTGAATTCGAAAAAAATTAACCAAATTATGTTCTACTAAAATATATGGATCAGTAATATCTACATATTAAATAACATAGATGTGTGTGAATTCATATGAGTATGCATGTTTGATAGATCAATTTTGGTTCGAATATGGATTACATGTATCATCATCTCGAATTCAAATATTTGAATCCCTTTTTTGTTCACTCCTTTCATGCCCATCTCTCTCGCATGCATGCTCCTTCGTGTAGCCATCACTCTCTTTTCTCCAGCTCACCCAAGACGCTCACTTCATGTTTCTCCTATCCTCGCAAACATGGTCTCTCGACGTCTCCCTTGAGAAGTGTCACATTCTCCCTATCATTATACATTACACGGTTTTCATTATCTCTCACGTCTCTACTGTTCTCTGGTATCACTCGGTACCTAAGCTTTCTTTTTCACCGTCACACACACACAGTCTCCACTCGTCTTTCACTTTGTCTTTCTCTCTATGGGATTCTCTCACACACCCTATATGTCTCTACATATGACTCATACCACTAAAATTACTCTCACTCTCTCTCCTAGAGACACAACATTTGTTGCGGTCTCCTTTTCGTCTCCATCCCTGACTGACATCGATCAGACAACCCCGACTACCGTCTCCTCTCTCTCACACACACAGACACACACACACAACTCCTGCTTCCACCCCCCTTCCCGACTACCGTCTCTCTCTCTCACACACAAAACTCTCGCTTTCGCACCCCCACTCGTATTTCTCTCACAAGCATTTATCGACTAGCTAGCCTCTAGATAGGTTTGTACACCTGCACACTCATGCTTCCACCATCGCATACATGTCTCTCTCTCGCTCCTTGTATCTATCTAGCTTTTTCTTCCCTTCTTGAGACACGCCCTCTCGATCGTGCACACACACACTATCGCCTCATTTTAAGCCGATACCTATCGCACACATACTACTTGTGTCTTTGTCACACATGCACTCCGCCCTCCTCCACTCTCCCTCTCTCTCACACACACATGGGCTTTTTGCAACAACTAGCAAGATGCCATGCGTTGCACGGAACATCAAGATGCATTTGTATGAGTAGTTTATCTTGTGGGGGAAAAGGATGAACGAGGGAAGCCTTATCTGCAAATGTGGAGAGGGGTGTGGGTATCTTTTTGCAAAATTGCCATAGTTTCCTTCCTATCCGTCAGATATAGATCGGACGGCCTATATTGCAGGATGGCAGGCACACGATCATCACCGACAATGCTTTTTATAATAGTAGGGATAAAAATTAGAGTTGGTGCTGATGGTGGGCATGCCATCCTGCAATGTAGGCCGTCCGATTTATATCTGACGGATAGGAAGGAAAATATGGCAATTTACCCACACTCTTCACCACATTTGCAGATAAGGCCTTCCCTCGTTCATCCTTTTCTCCCACGAGATTTTGATGTTCCATGCAACTCACGGGCATCTTGCTAGTAAGAGTAGAAATTAGACATATACCACTTCTCGAATCTTGAAACCAACAACATGCCTCCCTTATCTCATCAAAACCGCCAAAGGAATATATTTTGAGTGAAACATAACATATTTTTAGTGATATATGTATTTCAAAACTAGACTTTTTCTATCAAATCGGTGAATATGTATTAATCTACTTTGTTAGGTGTGGCAACGCATTGGCACATTGCTAGTAGTTATTATAATTTTTTGGACACCGGACAAACGGTGGAGTACATATCTGAAGAGAAGAGGCGCGCATACGCAATCGACCTCTCATTTGTCTCGCACTCATGAGTGTTACGTAAAAGGCGATGTTAACAAATAAACCCTAAAACCCTAGGTGCATGATTGCTGCATTCATGGTCACCGGTACATGGTGGAGCACCTTTGTAGGAGTTGATGGTCGGGACCACAGGTGAACGACTTAGAGCGCGGTGGCTCGCCAGTTGCCATAGACCGAGTAGCCACGTTTAAAATATCGTTTTTTTAGCGGGGTTAAGAGTTCCGATTTTAAATGGCATGTTATAAGTAGTAAGTAGTTTTCAGAACGATTGGTATTGAGCGAAAATGGAATTCATAGTACTAAGTACCTCCTTGGCGTATGGTTGTATGGGTTTATGTTACGAGATGTTGAACCTGGTAGTTCTAGGGCAAATACTATGGTTTAGATTTAGATGCTGGTTTTCAGTAATCGGAAGGGAAACCCTTCTTTGATTAAAAAAAACTACTACCTCCATTCTGGTTTACTAGTCCCCATCGTACTTTGGGTCAAAGTTTGTCCACGAATTTTACTTGTAAAATTTGAATGGAAAACGAGATGTTATACCCAAACAAAAAAGGACTGGAGGGAGTGATTGCTCGACTGCAGACGCGACCTCTCATAGCGCAGGCATTGAACGGTGCGCCCGGCCAAGAGGGTCACTTTTCAGCAGGCCGGTGAGCAAGCCTCCTCGCCGCGTGCAACCAGCTTAAGACTGCCCCTTTGCCTTCATTGAATCCAAGCGTGTCTGCAACACGTCCTTCCATGAGCCACCTGGCATTTTAGAACACAAAAATGACTAAAATATAATTAATTTACATACGGTCTTGACTTGTTGTGCTCGTCTTGGTAGCAGGAACTAGTAGAGGTTTTTCTTTATTTATAACTCTCCTCACATTTTTTGGCTTTGAACTGAATCATGGTTGTGGACATTATGTATGAATGTGCGTATATCTGTGAACATGAGTTTGATGTGGAAGTTGGACTTGGAATGTCGGGCTTATGCGTGAACTATACCATGTCCAATGCTTAAATGCATTATTGTTTGGAAAGTAATTGCTGTTATTACATGACCCAAAAAAAAACATTTTGGGCCACATCGGTAGATGCACACACATCTAGCAGGCATCTTGTTGGATAAACATTTGAACCTAGCTATTATGAAGGAAATTTTGTATTGACAACAGTTCTAGATAGCAGGAGACGCCTAGCCTGCTCGCCTCTGCTAGCTTATTTCTGGCTTCTTCCATCTCTTCTTTGGCTTGGGTGAAGAGAGCATCTGATTGCTCTTTTAAGCTTCTTCAGAACTCAGCTACATTCTCAAGGGTTGCTGCACGCTTTCTTTTCAGCCTTTACTAATGCCACGAGGACACGAACAGCTGATTTACTCCACCGCTTGTGTGTAATCCAGCATCATCTGGGAATTTGCACCTTGTGTCTAATCCAGCATCATTAGGGAACTGACACCTTGTGTGTAATCCAGCCTCATTTTGGAAACATGATCTCGAGGTTGACCATACTTCCCTCCTTGCAGGAACTGCATCCTGACATGAAGTTACTTCTTTTTTAGATCAATACTCAGAGAAACCTAGATCCATTTAGTAGAAGTCAGATAAACAAAACTCGGAGAAGTGAATTCAAAAGGAAAAGAAATATAAAAACAGACTACACGGTGAGAACACCCACTTCCTACATCAAGTAAAAAACAAAAGCATTAGGACGATTAAGACACTTCTTATTACACATCGAAGAACACCACGCTTAAGAGAAACAGAAACTACAACATATACACATCGAAGAACACGAGGCTAAACGAAAGTAATTGAAAGGGTGTTACTTACCAAAGCTCGTTTTACAGGTTCGGTGCAGCTCCTCTTTAACTTGCCACGCTCCTTGAAGATGTCCCAAATATCCCGTGTTTGGTCTTCATTGCTCCTCTGCATGTTCGCACTCGTGGTTTCAGAATCTCAACATGGCAAGAAAAATACTACTAGTAATACTCGCGCATCTTGTGGGCAACATTAAAGCACTAAATGCTGCCATGTTAGAGCGTCTCCAACAGATTCAAGAACGCACGGGCGCTTTAAAAAAGCGTTTATAGTGCTGAGATCGAGAAGTAGATACTAGAGAGTAGAGGATAGTTCTCAGCATAGATAGATACAAAAAAGATAATTCAACTACTCCTCGTCGTCCGACTGCACCTCGATGATGTCCTCCTCCGACGCCCGATCATTGTAGGCGTGAAGATACCGATCATCGTCGGATTCCCAGGGCGACGCTGCTCCTAGCCTCATGTTGAATTGAGCGTCCGCTTTTCGCCTACGCTTGTCCTCGCGATAGGCGGCTCACTCCGCCCTCCTCTTATCCCTCTCCGCCCTCCTTTGCTCGTAGAACTCGCGCTCGTTGATGATGTCCTATGGGAAGTGTTGGCGCCACAGCGCAATGGCTTCCTCGTCCATCTCGGCGATGCCGAGACGGTGCTCCCGCCTCCAGTTGTCATGACGATCCTCGTCGGTGCTAAGCCGCGGCAGAGGCGCGAGCTCCTGCGCCCGCTCCCGCGTCGGCACGTTGGGGAAGTTCAATGTTCTATGAGGCCACCGGAGGCGCCATGCCGCCGCGTCGTACGCGCGGGCGGCCTCGGTGGCGGTGTAAAAATTGCTGAGGCCGAGGCGCATCCCATGGAACCGGATCTCGGCGGAGAAGCCGCCGGAGGGGCGCGCGCGGACACCGCGGTATCCCCAAGTTTCCCGGCAACACGGCGACATGGTGGCACGGCGGCGGCGAGGCGAAAAAGAGAGGGGAGAGAGCGGTGGCGAGGCACAGAGCGGTGGCAAGGCACAGAGCGGTGGGAGGGCGTTGGATTTTATAATGCGCGCCGGACGCCATGGCGCCAAAACTAAGCGCACGCCGGCCACTTTTTCCCAGCAGCGTTATCCTTTCTCGACGTCTCTGCTATCTCTACTCTCTTCTCTACGGTTATATTTATTTTATATTTAATATTTAATATTTATCTCTACTTCCTTTACTGTCTACTTTTTTCTCTATACTTTGTTTTCTTGCAATATAGGTCGTCCGATTTATATCTGACAGATAGGAAGGAAACAAATGGGACTTTTGCAAAAAGATACCATACCCCTCTCTAGATTTGCAAATAAGGCCTTCCCTCGTTCATCCTTTTCTCCCACAAAATAAACTACTCATACAAATGCATCTTGATGCGCAGCAACGCATGGGCATCTTGCTAGTTCTAAAACCTTTCCATCATTTGCCACACCGCTGGTTGCGTATGAAAAACCTACCCAAGCACGGTAGCGATACAGGAGCGACGCACAATTACAAGCTGATATTCTGTTGGACAATGGAGGCTATAAGCAATTACATTTACGGGAACAATAGCACCCAGGAAAATTGAAGGGTAGGTATGAACAAAATTGGAACTGCACATGTACTGCTAAGTGATTCATTACACACATTACCAATCGAGGAGGAGAACGATGGTCGCGGCGGCCTCTGTTTGTCATGGTCGGCAATGGGAGTCAGTTCATTGTCCACGACGGTGGTACTTCTGCGCTTGGCGTCGGCTTCCGGGAAGCAGATCCGAGACCGTGGAAGACAATGTTGGGGAAGAGGCTCCGTCTACGATGATGACGGTGGACCGGCTCCAGTGCGGCGTACGAGGTCGTCGATGAGGCAGATCTTGCCATGCGGTGGACGAGTCTTGCCCGGCGTAAAGGGAGGAGCATGAAGGCTGCGGTGCCGTGGAGAAGTCTATTTTGCGGTGGGGATAGAAAATGGGGAGTATTCAGGTGTACTACTCTGCTGCCGGGTGGGGCTGCACAGGTAGGGTGAACTCGGTTACGAAAACAGCCCCTAAAAGGCGTCAGACGTAGGCCTGTTCGAAGCCTATGATGGTAACTTCCCACCGCTCGAATCAGGGTCACGGGAGATTTTCCGCCGACCTCAAAATTTTGTGACACCGGACTCCCGTGTGGCGTGTTGGAGTGATTCGCTAAGCAACTAGCAAGTAGTAGTAGTAAACTCTGCATACTAGGTTTGACCGAAGTCAAACTTCCTAAAGTTTGACCAAGTTTATATAAAAATATAAACATTTACCATAACAAATATGTATGATGTGGAAGTACATTCAATAATGAATCTAATGGTATTTATTTGTTATTGTATATGTTAATATTTTTCATTATAAGCTTTCTGAGAGTTTACAAAACTTGACTTTGACCAATGCTAATACGCCGGACTTAAATAAAAACAGAGGAGTACACATTTGTTTTCTTAGTTTGTAGTGAACTAATCATTTGTTGAAATTGTGAAATAAATATATTAGGCTACCGACTTGAATGTAATGGTCTATACAATTCAATAGTTACAATCATTGTCGAATCCCAAGATGTATACAAGGTCTATAGTACTTCACAACATGCTCAAACTCACATAATCCCAAATCAAATGAGAATCTAAATGCATTTCATAGCTATTACTTTGTAGGATGCAACAAAAACAACCAAAACTCTACATCATCCATTATAGAAGCAACATTTTGACATATCCCATTGTGTGAATGAAACGTGTAGAGAGAGCTTTTGAAGATGGAGCAGATAGGCGGGAAAGATTGTATGTATGTGGACAAGAGAGTAGGAGACAAACCTAACGAGACACACAGAGAGAGAGAGAAAGAGAGAGGAAGAAGTTAGGTCTATGAGAAAGATGGAGACATGTAATATACGTGATTCTGTATACGTGGAAGGAGAAGAGACAACATGTTTGATGAAAGAGCTTGAAAAACATGGACGAGAGGGTAAGGATCTCATGGGTTGAGGGATTGACAATTTTGTGCGGTGGAGATAGGGATTGGTAATTTTGTGCAAGAGAGAGAGAGGGTGGCGGGAGGAGTCAGCCAGCCGTCGTCACATCACCCTGCTTCCAAATGACCCGCATTCTCTAGCTACTGCCTTCGATCTGCTCGATGCCCTCTTTGAAGATTGAGGTGTTGTGCATGTTGGGGTGCAAAGAAGCACAAGCGAGAGTGGTCGCCGTATAACCTTGGATGGGGATGAATTGTGTGCTCGGGGGAGTGTGTGTGTGTTGTGCTGCGTGTGTGTGTGTGTGTGCGCGCGTGTGTGTGTGTGTGTGTGTGTGTGTGTCAGATATTGAGCGAAAACAAACCTAAGGAGAGAAATGGGTATTCACGAAGAGATTGCGCGGGCCTTGAGGTGGGCAGGGGCCGAGTGAGGGTGTCAAAATGTGCGCGTTGATGCATATGTTGCATGCGATCGTGCGAGGGACGGACGAATCGAGAGAGATGGTTGTTGTGTTACGGATGCTCCTCTCTCTCTCTCTCTCTCTCTCTCTCTCTCTCTCACACACACACACACACACACAAGTAAACTAGAAGACCGTTCTCTCATGTATACACAACGTATCGGCATCTGTCTATGTCTCACTCATGCATGATCGTTTGCACATTCACACCTCTCTATGTCTCAGATCACACGCACACCGTCTCCACATTGCCCTTCCGCCACAACACACATATGGACACATACACACGTTCTCTCTCAGTCACACACACAAAATAAGTATTAAAAAAACTAGGGCACACCTAAAACATCCAAATCCAAATAAACACAAACTGGAGCTAAATTCAAATACATGGAAATATTGCAGCGTCAAGAACTTTCCCAGGAAAAAAAGTTGAGTAATATTCGAGGATTGTTTTCACACACACAAAAAGGTTCGGTGGATGTCCTTCGAGCACGACACGGTGACGCACTGCTCGATCGACCATGTGCCATGTTCATGCGCTTGCACAGGATTCTCAGATCGTGGCTGTGGTACTAACTTCAAAAAAATGCTGCCTAAGTCTAATGTTTACGTGTACTAGAACGGTTTTCTTTTAAGTTTGACCAACCTCATATAAAACTAAAGTAAGCTCCCATACGCGCACTCATCAATATGCCGCCGCCGCCGTTGCGCATGCCAGCGCCCGCCTGCTCCGGCCAACAATTTCTCGCCCATCACCGCCGTGTCGCCGCCATCCCTGTGCCATGAAGCCGAAGGCTCGCCCGCTCACTTCGTCTGCAGTCCCTCCTCGCCACGCCGCTGCACTGCCAAGCACGCGAGCAGCTGGTGGAGCCACGTCTATGCACGCGGCGTACAAAGAGGAGGACGAGCGCGTGCTCCAGCACGCCGGCGAGGAGGAACTAGCGTGTCATTGTCGTCTCCGCCCGCGTGGAGGAGGCGCGCATGGTGGCTGTCGCGGCGGAAGCCGGTCGCGCGCCCGTCGAGCCCGCAAACCGGGTGCGGACGCAGAATCTACCTTCAAGACCTTGAATGCCACGTGGATCCTGCAATCTGAAGGAGCAATTTGGGTCAGTCGACTCATGTGAGCCGTTTGATGCAACATGGATGGCTAGAAGGGCTTCTTCCACCTCTTCTGCCGTCTTCTTCCTTTGCTCCGTCGATCTTCTTTCACAAATCGACTGACCAAAATTATACTACTAGTACGAACGTATTAAGTACAGTGGAAGCACGAAGGTACGAGCAGTAGTACCAACTGCAAGAAGAACAGTAGTAAGACATAGTACTAGTACTACTCTACGTACTAAACAGTTCAAATAACGAGAAAGAACATAAACATAGTTCTGCTGGGGCCTCAACACAACACACCCTTGAAAATAAACTAAGCAACTAGTCAAATTGACACTCCAGTAGAACCAGCATGAGCGACGGCACTGCCACCTACTCGGATTCCGAGTCCACGTCCTCGACTTCGTCCTCGTCCCTCTTCCTCTTCCTCTTCGCCGACGCTTCTTTGCTTGAACCCGGACAATCGGACTCGCTTCTTCATCCAACCCATGTAGATATTTAAACAAAGGTAGGCATCCATTGCTGCGTACTGGATGTGATCTTCATCTAATGTCTTCGACTCCCATGCATGATGAAACTCGTGATGAGGTTTCTTCAGTTTAGTGTACGAAGGATCAATCATGGCTGCTGCCAGGGTCAGCATTGAAGGTTGAGAGGAGGACACCAGGCTTGCCTTGTGGAGATCGAAGGGCTGGCCTAGAACGAGACCTATCCGACGCAGGACTTCTTTGTCGTTCTTAAAGCCTACAGTAACGAATTTCACTCTTTTGTCCTTGAGGAAGTTCTTAAAATCCTGGCACTCAACGTCGGCATGGCATATGTGGTAGACCAAGCAAACGGTATGTACGCAAACCTAGATCACGGCGGGCTTCTTCCTCTCTTCGTCCTTTAGATCCTTCTCTCATCCCAGGACTGTGGTGTACTCAACATCTAGCCCAGCGACCCACTCATCTGTTGAACTGTAGAACATGCGTAGGAGCGAGCAAGCCATGCTTTCACCGTCGTGGATCCACGTGTGTAGATGACGATGAACTGATCGCCGGTGATGGCTCTAACCTGGTACTCAGCGGCGACCATGGAGATTTGGGAGGCCATGGATTTTGGAGGAGGGTTAGGTGAAGTTGAACTGTTATACCCCGCAAAAACTGGGAGCGAACTAATGTGAAAGGACGGGACGACTGGGAGCGAACTGTTGTGAGGTAGAAGACGGGGACGAGTAGGGCATGCGAACGGCGTGGGGTTGCTGGCTTGCCCGGTGGATAAACGGCTGCAAGCCCCCAAAGAGTTCTCGAGAACTATGCGGGACCCACTAGATGTCATGTCTACTAGACCCATATCGTAGGCCTGACGGTATAGCTTCTACCTGTTCGCACGCCATGCCGGCGCGTGGATGTAACTTCACTTAATTCCGTCAACCGTCGCGCCTCCCACGACCTTCGCCTCCCTCGCGCGGTCACGCCCTTTGAGACTTCGACCGGCTAAAAATGAGCAAATTTTTTTGCCTACTCCACATGCATGATACTCCCTCTGGTCCTTTTTACTCCCGTAAACCGTTTGCAAAGTGTTTGACCAAATATATACTTTTTTTAAACACCACCTTATATTAATTAACCAGCCACACCAGTACACTCATTCGGTACAATATTCACCACACAGGGCGGTACGTTATTTACAAGAATAGCATCTAATCTAATGTCAAAGCTATACTTAGCGATTAAGTGTGCCACCTTATTGGCCGAACGGCTAATCTTTGACAATTGAAGATTGTTGATAAACTTTGAGATGCTCAACGCTTTCATCTTCAGGTCACGCATAGCAGACCTGTCATAGTCCCCCGATGCAAGAGACGCTACCACAAAAGCGCAATCAGTCTCTAAAATTACAGGATTATGAAGAGAAATACCTATGTAGAGACCGGCAATGCAAGCCCTAAGCTCCGCTTCCTCCATGCTTTGACAGGCATCAATGAAATCCCACGACCAAATTTATACTAAAAATATCAATATCTTCAATACTGATTATAATGAGTATAAGAACTACGTTTTATAATGAGTGTAAAAATATTGATTTGACATTGTGAATGTTGATACTCCCTCCGTCTAGGTGAGTAAGTCATCTTAGGTTGTGCACCGTGACCAAGGAGGAGAGGAAAACGAGAGACATTAATGTTTATTTGCTAATTAAATATTATTGCATGCAATGAACTAACCATCGTGCATGTCATGTTTGATAGTCTCGTGTCATTAAAAGCATGCACACCCTCATCTCTTATTGGTTGATATGTCAAGAAACAAGAAACGAGGTAGAAGTTAATGCACCGCTACCTCGTGTTTTGGGATTATTTGGTTTTCAGAAGATGAGTTACACACCTAGCTATTAGAGTACCACTACCTCCCTTCTAGTTTAAAGGGCTCGACTCAAAAATTTCACCTACTCTTAGCAAGATAGTAGAGGCGGTGGAATAGTTTTTGAAGTCTGCGAAAGTACTCAACTAATGTTGTCGTTCTTCACAAAAAATGTGTTTACCGATGCATGCATGAACACTAGTTAGTCTAACCCCCCTCTCTTCTTTAATTCTTTGCCACATCAGCATGTTTGCTATTCCCGTGTACCAGCTAAGATACCACCATGATGGCCAGCCTTAATCATTGCATGCAATAATTTAGTGCACCTTGAAATATGAACATGTGTGGGGCGTGTATGTTTTTAATGACGTGAGACTATACCTAGCCCGGCATGCAAGATGACTTATTATGCACCGTTCCCCAAACCTGCAGGAATCCCGTTCGTCTCAAAATCTTTTCCTCTCCATGTGTGGAAACAATATGCCTGCCAAACTCTCCTTCTCCCTCTGGCGGTCCCACCACTCCATCCCGTGTGAAAAAATCTGCATGCATGACTCTCCTCCCCCCACGCTCGTCCAATCCGTTGTGACCAGTAATATTTCCACCCCTTCGCTCCCCCGTAATTTACTCCAACAAATATGCCCACATAGCTTTTACTTAACTTCAGGTGCATTGGGTCACTGACATACCGGCCCAGCAGTGTACTGGCCTACATGTCAGTGACGCAACTTGACCTGCAGTTAAGTCAGTGCAGCTTAGTCCATATCTTACGCAGGTGTGCCATTGCTCGCTATAAATACTGCGCCTCCCACGACATCGCTATCTCCTCCCCCTCACGTTCACGTTTATCACTATCTCCTCCCCCTCCCTCTCACATTGACCACCATGGCATCTCCCCTCCCAAGCCCTAGGAGCCCCTCGCTGCACCGCGCGGACGGTCACGCGTCGCCTTTCCATTCCTCGTCGCCACTAGTCGAGGAGGACGCGTCGGTGTTCCGCTGCTCGCCGCTTCTGTGACAGCGTCGCCGTTCCGTTCCTCGCCGCCACTAGTCGAGGAGGGCGCGTCGGCGTTCCGCTCTCGCCCGCGACGCGACGTCGCCGTTCCGTTCTCGCCGCCACTAGTCGAGGAGGACGCGTCGGCGTTCGCTCCTCGCCCGCGACGCGTCGAGGTGGACGCGTCGGCGTTCTCAATCTCGCTGGCACGCTGCCGGAGGACGATCGGCTCCCCGCTACAAGGAGAACGCCGCGCCGCCCGCCGAGCCCCCCAGCCTTGAGGAGCTTTGGAAAGAAATGGATGTCGCCTTGTGGGAGGCTTTGCCTACAGCAGAGCGCGCCAAAATAGAGGCGGAAAAGAAGGTCGAGGAAGAGAAGTGCACTGCGCAACAAGCTTTCTGGGAGATCTATGTCGCGTCCGAGAGAGTCAAGCAATTGGTTCTTTGGCAGAAGGCTCGTGCGAGGGCCGTGAGGGTGGCGGAGGACGCCCGTGCCGACGCCTCGAGTGCGGCCGGGCCCAAGCGCCTCATCTACGCTTGGCGATGTGGACCGGTGCACGCTTCCAGCCAGGAGGAGTACCTGTTGGCGCCCGGATCACCACACCGGTGAGATCGCTCTCGCCGCCGGCAAGCCACCAATCATCACCTCGCGAGTTGCGAGGCTGAGGAAGAAGGCGTTGTGTCGGGCGCTGGCTGGGGAAACGGCCGCGCACTGTGGCACTCGTGGCGCGCCGCAAGCGCTCCTCGCGGCCGTGGCTTTAGGAGGAGTATAATTTTGTTTCGTAAGGCGATCTCATTAGTTTTGGGACGCAAATGATAAATCCCAAAGTTCAGGAATTTTTAGCGTCCTTAATTAAGTATGTAAAAGGGAAAGTTTGGAAAGCGTTGTGTATTATTACGCATTTTGCAAGTACGTGCATATAGCACAAAGTTTACTATATACTATCGGACTACACGCCTCTGGATATATGCTTGCAGATCGTGCTACTCCCTCCGGCCCAGGTCAATAAGTCATCTTTGGTTGTGCACGGTGACCAAGAAGGAGGGAATACTTGTACACCTAGACGGAGGGAGTACTACTATTACTTATATGCGTGCAAATGCACGTTTGAACATTACGATGCGGTTTTTGTAAAAGTGGAAAAACAGCACTAGTCAAGCTTGTGAAACGATTCAATGCAAAACAAATGCAAAAATGCTCGTTTGATTGTTTACTTTTAGCTTCCTTCTCTGTGGTTATTTCTCTGTGCACCGTGACCAAGGAAGAGGAGAAAACGAGAAATGTTAATGTTTATTTGCTAATTAATAGTATTGCATGCAATGAACTAACCACTGCATGTCGTGTTTGATATCTCAAGTCATTAAAAGCATGCACACTCTTTATCTCTTATTGGTTGATATGTCAAGAAACAAGAAACGAGGTAGAAGTTAATGCACCGCGCCTAAGTGTTTTCGGATTATTTGGTTTTCGTAAGATGACTTACACACCTAGATGCACCGCGCCTAAGTGTTTTGAGTAACATTTTATCAGCTAAATCTTTGGTCAAAATTTAGCACAAATTAAAATGGTGAGGAATAAACCAGGACGGAGTAGTAGTTTAGAAGCCCAAATAAATGAGTGAGGCGCCTTATTGTTACTCTCCACTGTGACTAGTCTTGTGGGAAAAGCTGGGGAAGCCGCCAAAAGAACTGGCCCTAGGAGTAGTAGCTAGGGATCGAAAGGCCGGAGATGAACCGTAGAAAGTAAATGCAGAGATGAAATGCAAAAAACGGAGGGATGTGATGGTTGTTTGTCCGCTTATTTTACCAGGCCATTTATTACCGGGAGTGGTTGGGTTTTGTGATATGACGGCTTTTATCAGCGCCACGAGCGGGTGAGAGGTGAGACTCCGTGCAGCGCCGCCTCTACACTTGTACTACATCGGTCGTGGTTTATTAGTCCCCCATTGAATTTGGATCAAGATTTAACTGACAAAATGTTAGTGCATGTCAACAAAAACTATATTATTGGATTCAGATTTGAACATAGTTTTGAATGATATAATTTTAGGTGACATGCATCAGTATTTATCGTACTATATATAATGTTAGTTCAATTTTTGGTCGCATTAATCTATAGTAGTAAGGTGCCCGTATGCTGCAATCAAGAGTGAAATGCATTGATCGGGAGTTGTTTATTTTGACAAAGGATGTGGGGTCATCTCATGTGTAACGGGTATCGATAGGTTTCTTCGGATATTATCTCATCTCTAGAACTCACAAACATCCGGTGAAATAGATAAAAAGGTATCTTTTACAAACAAAAGCGTTCAACTATTCAACCTGCATCCAAAACTTGTGAAGAAATAACACTTATTGTGCTTTGCAAGAAATGATCTTTAAGAATTAGTTTTTGAGTATCGATTGTTATACATGTTGGCTACAGATGACATGGCACTTTCTTATAGTCAACAGTTGGCTATACTATTAAGTAATATTAACCATGCCCTTATACACCTAGACGGAGGGATTAAATCAGTATGACTTTCAAGGGGCGGAGGAGATGTAAGAAATGGTTCATCGTAAGTCTTTCACCAAGATCAGTAGTAAAAATTCATACATGGAAGATTCTAGACTAAACCATAAATGGATACACTTTTATTCATGCGCGATACTCCAATAGAGCAAGATCCTTCATGGAAGTCTCCACATGCTTAGACAGCGGATTACATTGAGCGAAGACTAATGATCAACATTTAACTTGATAATGCGTATTTTTTTAGAAGAACAGGGAGGCTCCTCCCCGGTTCCATTATCAAATGAAACCCAAAGTGTCTTACATCAGCTCATTGAGAGGAGCAGTTCAAAGGAAGGACTGCGGCGAAAGCCACTCAAGTTTAACGACAAGCTTACAGAATCAAAAGCGGCAAAGACACGGGCCATAAGCGCCCACACACACTACATGTTTTCTAAGTGCACTTGATAATGCGTATGTCCAGGTGAACCTCCTTGGAGTCCCCGTGCACCGAGTCGGTGGGTAAAGGATAGAACGGATGCCATGGGTTTTCCAAGTCCACATTGGCGGTATAGTCCCAGCTCCTCAGAATCCAAGTCTGTCCGATGAGGCCGGTTTCGCCACCCACATGACCCGGAGGGGTAGTAACATTGACCTTGCACCCGTACATCTGCCTCGTGTCGATTAATCGGCGTCGTGGCGATGCCTGACGACGCTTCTAAAAGACGGGCGGCGGCTCTTGTGCCTTGCCGGTGCCCACGATCAAGAGGAAGACGCTGCCATCCTCCTCCGAGACTAGTAGGCGGCGGTGATCCTCCAAATGACTCCGGCATGGTGAACCGTAGCACGTGCCGCATTTGATGTTCTCCGCCAAGGGCCAGCGGTGACCGCTGCACGCATCCGTGAGGTGATGCACCATGTCCGCCGGCGAGCCACAAAACGGCATCGGGCACTCATAGCAGTGGATGAAGGGCTCCTTGGAGGCATCGACCAGGCCGTCCATGAAACGGGAGTGGCTGTAGGGGATGTTGCGCCAGTTGAATATGTGAGCAAGTTACTACGAGATTTAATCCGAATAAGCACAAAATAAATCATGACGGCTATAACAGAGATGAAACTAATCATGTGGACTAGCATAGTAGTAGGATACAGAGTAGAAACATGAATTCTACCACGATCACGAACAGGAAGGACAGAAACACATACGATGCAACGGGAGCAGCACCATTGGCGTTGAGGTTGTCGCCCATGTCGTTGAGGAAGAGGTTGCTGAGGTTGGGGAAGAAGTCGTCGTTGGTGAAGTCGTGGCTGCCAAATGCGAGAGTGCGCCTCCCAGATTTCAACAAATACCACCGAATGGAGCGCTGGAGGGAGTGGTCAGAGGGGACGTTATGTCACGAATGGAGCGCAAGAGTAGCACACGGCAAGAGATGGTGTCCTTACGAGTACTCCCTACCCTCTATTTATCTATATCTATATATATCTACTCTTATAGAAAACCGAGTTGGTGATGATGGTTTGCCTGCCATCTTGTAATATAGACCGTCCGATCTATATCTGACGGATATAAAGCCAACTATGACAATTTTACAAAAGATACCCGCACCTCTCTCCACATTTACAGATAAGACCTTACCTCGTGCTCCTCCCTATGTCTCTATCTCTACAAGTACTTTTTTATAACAAATCGAATAGTGTTGTCCGTCCACGCACGCCCGGCTGAACACGCCTCCTCGCCTCCATCATCACCAACTGAGTCTTTTATAGGAGTAGGAGTAGAGAAAAAACCGAGTTGGTGATGATGGTGTGCCGTGCAATGCATGGGCATCTTGCTATTTTTTTGCATATAAGTCCAAACACCACGTAGACACGGTCTTTGAGCACGATTCGTAGTCGTTCCACGATCGGGCATCGAAGTTTGTAACTATTTTAGATTAGAATATACTACTCCTCCGGTGCTAGTAGTAGAGCAGAGTCCTACTCTACTACTCTACTCTAGCAAGCTAGGGCATAGTAATCAGTAGTAGGTAATCAGTAGGGAGTACCAAGATCGTGATCACTCAAGCAAGTTGTCCGCATCGATATGACCCTACACCGCTGGTATGTGTCTCGTAAGTCAAGCGGCGGTCAGTAGTCATCATCACCGCCCACTTCCCGCAGCACATATTCGCTTCTCCATCTTTGTCCGCACATAATCTCGTCCAAGCTTCCATCCCCGCTAAGGCGCCTCCCCTCCTTGTCCAAAACCCAAGCACTAACAATGGCAGAACCGAGCAGCGTCTGTCGAAAGAGTGGCCGGAATTTGCTCCCCACAGAGGTAATCAAACTCATTGTTTCGCGTGTGGACAATCTCAGTACCATGCCGCTCGCTGCGTGCTCGTCGGGGCTGTACCGTTTACTCAAAGCCCTCAGGCCGGAGCTTTTTAAGCCAGCTCCTTGCTTGCTGATGCCGCCTGATCTTCAGAAACGGCGTGTCACGCAGCATAACGATTGTAGGGTGGCGAGCATCAACCCCCTTCACTGTGATCCGATCCCCGTCAGCCTCAGCTACATTAACGGTATGTACTGGGTCGGCATGAACACGTCTTGGATGGTGCTCGTCGACGGTCGCGGGTGGATGCTCGTGGAGGTCTACACCCGCGATTGATCCCCTTCCTTCGATTAACACCGCATCGCTTTGGCACCGTGGCCCGTAATACTCAATCTTACATAGCCAACATGATACCAAGTTTGATTTGCTCAAGGTTGTAATCTGCCAAGTGCCCACAAGATCCGGGAATTATAAATATTTCAAAGCTAATTATGCTCTTCAACCGCGGTCTCGCCTATCTCGATGTGTCATCATGCGGTAAGTGGATAAATCTGCACGTCCATCGCAAGATCATACATCCTCCATGGTTCTCTGATGCCATTGGACACAAGGGCTTCATTTACGCCGTCGACTCCTTCTATGGCTGGACGTATTGTTGGCCTACTCCGATCATCGCTACAAACGGCTGTTACAAAGCAGTATGTTACTTTCCTATGATATCATGATGGCTTGCTTATATTATCACAACGCCATCAAAAATATTCATGCTGTTCTTAAGATTGACTAAATCAAGAGCCCTTTTTTATTTGGCTCCAACTTGATATGATGTTGTAGGCCGCCTGGTGTCCCTACCATTACTAATCCCAGAACCTTTCAAAGAAAAGCGGCATGGCAGTTGCAGGTGGTTCTTGGCTTGATCAGACGATGGCGAAAGATTGATGATCGTTCGCACGTACCGAACGTGTTGTTTCGCGGAATACAATCACCGTCACTGCAAGGTCTTTGAGCTGGATCCCAGCTTCTCTGGGCCTTCAGGAATTTTTGACTGGAGGCTGGTAAGTAGCCTTGGCACACGCTCTCTGTTTGTCGGACTGAATTTTTCGATTAACCAGGAGATAATCGACGGCAAGGATCATGATGGCAGCGGTTTCGTTCATCGTGCAAAACTGTGTACAGCTGCATCATGCGCCTCTGCATGCACCATACCCCGATATGTGTCGCCACGCCTCAGTATCCCAAAGTAGGAGAGAGGGTCGCAAGTATCGGACTTCACCTCTTGGCTGGAGTTTCCCCGTCACGCACCCATCTGGTTCAAGCCGCCAGCCAATCTCCACCGCTTAATAAATAGTAACGCCTAACCGAGCCAGTTAGTTAGATGCGCATACTTGGTATAGTAGGATCTTTATTTAGTTTGATGCATACACTTGTTCTTTTTGGTAGCCCTTTTGTAATGATGGCTGATGTTTGGTTTGGAAGAGAGAGTTGCGTCTTCACTCTTCCGCCTGCTTATCGCTCGCTGCACCCCAGCCCTGGTTGTCGCTTCTGCTGTTTTCAATGTACAATCAGTAGTATATTTCGTCTGTTGGTTTAATATAAATGTGTTGTTAGAACGACAAACACAATGTTTTGGAAGTCGCTTGCGGTTCGATCCTTTAGTGCCCTGCATCGCACGTAGCTCATACTATTTTTCGTACGGAACACAATTTCCACTTGTTGATAACATGCAGCCCACTGATGAAGGCCCAATAGAGAAGCCCATAATTAACTGGAAGGAACGCTCTCACATGAATCCGGCCCAGGTACATGCTCATGGTCCCCTAAACATAAATAAGTAAATAAATAAATAAAGCTAAATGCTCATGCACCAGCCCTTTGGGAAAATAGGTAGCCTAGTATTTCTTTTTGAAGAATACCCAAGCTAGGCCTATTTGTTTTCTCCAAATTACTGGGCTGCAAATCTTTCAAGACGAGCAAATGGGATATTAGTTTTTTTGAATTTTGTTCTTCACTGATATCTTATACGTATTTCATTGGATTTAACATGACATAGTACTAACTTATTTTTAATTTGTTTTAGTATGGCTATTAATTCTTGGATTAAGAATATTTCGTTCCATAGAAAAATTTCCCACATATTTAGTTAATTTTTTTGACCTGATCTTGACCAAAAATGGCCAGCAATTCTAAAAATGGAAAACGGGCTGCAATAAATTCCATATGAATTAGAAAATGAGTAAAAATTATAAAAATAATAGCAAATGGGCTGTACACGCCACAGATTTCGAGGCTAACTTGTTTACGCAAGGCTTTGTCAGTGAACACACGATTATATCCGCCGTGTTTCTTCAATCTCTGATCTTCCTGCTCCAGCTGCCTAAACTAGCGCCGGCGGGACTGCCTGCTCCCTCCTCATGTGGCCCGCTGTGATGCCGGGCAGGCTTCCCCGGCCCACCCTACTCCCTCCGCTGGCCTGGCCGCACGCAATCAAATGCCTCCTTATTATGTGAAAAAAATGATTCCTGCCACTGACATCTGGGGCGCACCGGTTGGGAGGCTGACCTATGGGCCTACTACGTTGACGCGTACGCAGGGCTTGTCAACTTAGTCAACAAACAATTCTAGCAGTAGTAACCGTTGGATTTGAACCGAACGGTCCTGCTGCTTCTTCAATCGCTGCTCTTCTTGCACCAGCCGCCCAAACCAGCGCCGGGGAGACCACCTGCTCCTGCCTCTAGTGGCCCGATGTGTTGTCGTTGAGGCCTCATCGCCCCCTACTACTCCTACAGCTAGCCAGGCCCTGCGGCAACGGCAGCCTCACACCGCAGCCGAACCAGTGAACCCTGGTACTCCTCTCCGCGTGGGCATCCACTGCCGCGTCTTCCCCGACTCCGCGTCGTCCCCTTCCTAGGCCTCGGTTGCCGTCCACCGCCTTGGTGCTCTTGGCGCGGCGTGGTCAATGTGGTCAACGACATTCCATCGGGAGAGTATCAGACGTGTAGAGGCCGATACCGGGTCCACGCCACAGCCTAGTCTTTTGTGATTTGCCAAGTAAGTCGCTTTGTCGTGCCCTGTTGGGCTGCAAATCTTTCAAGACGAGGAGAGCTTTCATTTGGTGGCCGAGAAAATGGCCCATCAAGAATGAGAAATGGGTTGTACATTTTTAAAACACATCAAACCGATGCTTAGTTTCAAATATCTTTTTTCATTTCGAGATTTTAAATTACATTAATTTTTATGCGTGGAGAATTTTTTGGATTTTATATTGATATACATTTATTTTTAAAATCAGTTTGAATGTGAGTCGAAATTTCGGGATTAAAAACAGTTCGGACCGCACCGAAATATGCAAAATTTCGTATAAGTTTTAAACCATGGCCACGATATGGGCTGTAATGCTAACAAAAAGAATATGGGCTGCAAAAAAAACCTTAAGAATTAGCAAATGAGCTGTAAATTATTGAAATAATGGCAGATGGGTTGTATGCTGTTTTCCACAGATTTGAGGCTTTCCTAAAAAAAGGTTGACGGACAAGCAGTTACTGTTGGATGGCCATCCAACGTCCATCGTGCTTCTTCAATCTCTGCTCTTCCCGGTCCAGCCGCTCAAACAAGCGCCGGCGGGACTGCCTGCTCCCTCCTCCCCGCGGCCGGCTCTGACAGCTCGGACCCATTAGTTATATCTTCGTACACAAGGAAGTGCCTCCTTGTTACGCACAAAAAAATGAATACTCCCCCTGTTAGCTGGGACCCAGTATAGTGGGAGGCTGACTTGTGGGCCTACTAAGTTGACGGGGACGGAGGGCTTTGTCAACTTAGTCAATATGCACGATTCTAGCTCCAGTGACCGTACGATGTCCATCCAACGGCCGTAGTGCTGCTTCAACTTCTAGTCTTCTTGCTCCCGCCGCCCAAACCAGCGCCGGTCGAGCCTCGTGCTCCTTCCTCCCGTGGCCGGCTGCGATGCGGCGGAGGCCTCACCGCCCCCTACTACTCCCACCGCTGGCCAGGCCATCCCTGTACTCACCCATACCCCCTGTTATTCTACGACGACGGCAGCCTCACACCGCAGCGAACCAGTGAACCCTCGTACTCTTCTACGCGTGGGCATCCACTGTCGCGTCTTCCCCGGCTCCGCGTCGTCCCCTTCCTAGGCCTCGCCGTCGTCCACCCTGCTTGGTGCTCTCGGCCGAGGCATGGTCAACATGGTCAAGGAACGGCTTCCATCGGGCGTGGGATCAGATGCGGAGAGGCCGACAGTGGGTCCACGGCCGCAGCAAGGAAGTGCCTCCTTATTACGCGCAAAATAACTATTCCTCCATCTGACAGCGGGGACCCACCGTACGGGACACCATATTTAGCGAAAAAACGCTTCTCGATCGCTGGGACCCACCAGCTACACCTTCGCACGCAAGGAAGTGCGTCCGGCAAAAAACAAAACGATTCACCCCCACCGCTGGGACCCACTACTACATCTTCGCACGCAAGGAAGTGCGTCCGAAAAAAACGATTCGCCCCCCTGACTGCTGGGACCCACCAGCTACATCTTCGCACGCAAGGAAGTGCGTCTAGGCAAAAAAAAAACCAAAAGGATTCGCCCCCCTGACTGCTAGGACCCACCACCTACATCTTCGCAGGCAAGGAAGTGCCTGACAGTCGGGACCCACCTGGTCGAAGCGTACGTAGCGTTGTCATTCTGGTCGCGAACGTGTACGTACACATATACTGGTGGATGTAGAGGCACGCACGTGTTGTAGTAGAGGCGCGCACGTAGCATGTACACGTACGTACAGCGGCGAGGGTGCAATAAAGAAAATATGGCCACGTACGTACATACGGGCAGGGTCTCTAACGCCTATCTCGCATACGTACATGGCTGGGTTGGAACGGAGAAACAACGTCGTCGTCGTGTTCATGGGGAGCCAACCGGCTGGGTCGGAACAGAATGCGTGGTCGTGTTCATCGGGAGGGCTTGGACGGAACAGGGGATGGAAACGAGGCTGGCGATCGCACAACGGAGGAAACGGCCTTCGCTCGACCGCCACGTTCAAACGGGGTCCCGTTGATCGGGAGGGGCCAGCGTCTGCAAACGCAGGAAACGGACCTCCTACGGTCGAAACGGGGTCCTGTTGATCGGGAGGGATGTGGCGTGCAAAACGGATTTAAACGGACTTGTGTTAGAGCGCTATACGGTCGAAACGGGGAGGGGTGTGGCGTGCATCGCAAAACGGACTCCACGGATATTGTTCATCTCCACCGTCGACCTCCTCCGGCCTCCACGGGCTACCGTCGACCTCCTCCAGCCTCCACGGGCTCCTGTTCATCCAGCCTCCACCGCGTTACTCCACCAGCCATCGCTCAACCACACCTCCACCGCTTCACTGTTCATCCAGCCCTCCACACCACGGGTCCTGTTCAACCACCCCTCCACGGCCACCCTCCACCGCTTCATCGCTCATCCAGCCCTCCACACCACGGGTTCCTGTTCATCCAATCCCCACCCCCCGCAACGCCACTGCTCATCCTGCAGGCAGCATCAATCGGCTTCGATTAGCAGTAGTAGCGGCGAATCGCCCAACGGGTTCGATTAACAGCCATCGATCGATCGCCGGGTTCAAGAACGCCAGAGCCTGCAAAGGTAATCGCCTGTTCGATTAGAGCCAACGCCACACACACGCCACAGACGCACGAGAGAAACGCCAGACGCTCCGCCTCGACCTCCCACCGTGAACCGCAACTCCTCGAAATTTTCCTCCCCTCGCTTCTACCACGGTTTTTTCTGTCATGGACGGCCCAAAGAATGTCATGCGATATGCCTCCGCCCGCCCAGACGAAAAGCCCATTTTCCGTCACGATTTTTGTCATAGAAGTAGGAGCCCACCACATCTATGATGATACCGGGTTTTGTCACAATTATCCTCATAGAAGTGTCATATGTATGACAGGAAAAAAATTCGTTCGGCCCAAAATGTCACGGATGTGTCTTTTTTTTGTAGTGTTAATCTGTTTGGTTCCCGTCCTAATTTATGTTATGATGCAGTGGTCGATACACTCTCCACTATCAATAATACAAGCCTGCCAAAATCGCCATCTGAATCTGTTCAGTATCCTCTGCCTCGAATGAAACGGAATAAATGTATGTTTGTGAACCAATTAATGGTCAAGCAATGATGGAAATGGTGGATGAATCAGAGGTGCAGAGTCGCGACACAACAACCGATCAATGTTTTCAGAGACAAGTAGCAAAGCAGCAAGAACTTGCCCACATGCTTATAGGTGTCATCTGTCTTTGAGGTTGCAGATTGTGACGTTGTAGATGGTTAGGTTTTGCTCATTTATTTGCACTGGCATCAATCTTTGATTGCCCAGTGGATGTAATTTCTTGTAATATATGCTGGATGTGCAACGTTATTCTCTGTATGTCCTACCTTTGCTTGATCGGTTTTGGTCCTGTGCATAATTGCTTGTCGTAATGGGCTCAAATTATCTAATTTGGCCTAAAGACATGTACGAACTTTAGTGGGCCCATTAATTTAATGGGCCGTTACTAGGCCGAAAGTTAATGGTTGGCCCTCTTACCTCCCGGGTCGTTAACAGGCCGACATCGAAGCGGGCAACAGGTGGCCCCAATTTATTTCACGGGCCGTTAACATGCCGTTACTAAGTTTGGGTTACATAAGGCCCAACTATATCAGAGGCCTTTAGCAGCCGAAGAGACAAATGGGCTTGTACTGCACTATGAAGAGCATGGGCCGCTAAGAGGCCGAAAGTCGATCCTATTGTAAATGGCCCAATCAGGTTGTGGGCCTTTAGCAGGCCGAAAGAGAAACCGGCTGGTATTGGACCATGAAGGGCATGGGCCGTTAAAAGGCCAAAACTAAGGTCCGACTACAAATGGCCCAACTCATTTATGGTCCGTTAACAGGTCGAAAGGCACACAGGGCCGGGAATTGGCCCAACACTTAAATGGGTCGCTAAAAGGCCAAAACTCAGGTCCGACTACAAATGGCCCAACTGATTTATGGGCCGTCAACAGGCTGAAAGTGACACCGGGCAAGCAATTGGCCCAACACTTAAATGGGCCGCTAAAAGGCCGAAACTATCACGCCCACAATGCGACCCTATCCTAAAGGAACTCGAAGGTCCCACCAAGGATAGAAGCGCATCTTGAAGACGCTTTTGCAAGGTGGATATCATTACATCAACATTACATAATAGATGGGGATACATACATAAGGCACAAACGCCCCAAGAATACAACAACATCATATACAAGGTCAACATCCGACTACGGATGAAACATAAACAGAAACTCAAACAATATCCACCCTGCTAGCTCAGGCTGCCGACCTGGAACCTATCCCTGATCGAAGAAGCAGAAGAAGAACTCCAAAACAAGCAACATTGCTCTCGCGTCATGATCATCGCGAAACCTGCACCTGCAACTGTTGGTGTAGTAATCAGGAGCCACGAGGACTCAAAGAATCCCATTACCATGGGTATCAAGACTAGCAAAGCTTAATGGGAAAGGAAGGGTAAAATGGTGAGGTTGCAGCAGCGACTAAGCATATATGGTGGCTAACCAACGCAAATAAGAGCGAGAAGAGAGCAAGCGGAACGGTCGTGAAGCTAGCAATGATCAAGAAGTGATCCTGAACTCCTACCTACGCCAGACATAACCCAGAAACCGTGTTCTCCTCTCGATCAACCCCGAAAAGAGACACTCACGGTTACGCACACGGTTGATGTATTTTAGAAGAGTTTACTTCAAGTTTACTACAACCGGATATTAACAAATTCCCATCTACCACATAACCGCGGGTACGGCTTTCGAAATGCGATGCACATGATGACATGATATGAAATGCAGATGATGACATGGAAAAGTGCAACACGCAAGCAAATGACATGGCAACACCGACGAATAACTGGCAGACACCTGGCGCATCGAATCCGGGGCGTTACAACACTCCTCCACTAACAAGAGATCTCGTCCCGAGATCTTAGGACCGAGACGGAAGGGAAAAGGGATGAGGTGAAACAAGAACTCAAGAGAAGAAGCAAAGAATCGAGAGCACACGAGAAGAAGAGAGAAACGACGAGAATGACGAGAATTGAAAGCTCACGGAATCAGATAGACTATGAAACAACTCCTGTTAGAACAATATAGAAAATGAATGAACAAAAGAATTTAGATGGCACTCCGGCTAACACATGGAAAGAATAGAACATGAATTTAAGAAGATGGAATGAAACTTGATGAACTCTTGAAGAATGAATTAAATCATTAAGAACCACCATGAAGAACTCCGTAGACAAAAGGATGATGAGATAGAATGAAGGGTGAAAGAATAAGATGAGCCTTGCGATGATTTAGATGGAGGTTTCCGACAAGATGGCCAAGGAAACTTTGAACTCCGGGAAAGAAAAGATGAAAACACTTGGAAGTAGAATTTATTCCCCAAGAACAAACTCCGAAGAAAGGGATTAATCATTTGGATGAAACAAGAATAAGATTTATTGTATGCTTATATCCTTCATCAAATTAAATTGATGACAAGCAATGGATTTTGCATACTACTTATTCTTCTTGAAAAGGATTGAGAAGTGACATATCGCAAACTTGAGAAGGTCTTCATGAACCACCGGTAGGATTGAAAAGAACGAATGGATTAATATGATCATCAAAGAAAAGAATCTTGAACGAACACCGTAAGAATTTGGAAATGACTGATGAAAGAGAATGAATCACCGGCAAGAATTAGAAGAACCAATATGCTAGAGGGGATTTTTCAAAAGAACAAAGAGATCATGAGCTGATTAAAGAACACTTGAACGAAGCACCGGGATAATTGGATAACGATAGATGAAATGTGAGGACAAAGAATTCTTCCGAATGATGGCCTCTGGTAAAAAGAAATGGAAAAACAACTCCTGACATACTCCGGATGGGTAAGAAAGAATATCTGACAAACGGAATAATTTGAGAGGATAGCATGAAGCTAGAACCACGAATCTTCGAGAGAACGGACAAGATTTAGAGAAACTCTTCCTCAGTCTTCAAAGTTGAGAATGACGACGAGAAACACCATCAAAATCGTTGAGGTACTCCGGAAGAATGAAAACGAAGAGGTTGAGCCAACAATGAAAAGAATTTGAAAACTATCTTGGAGATCGCATCTGACTGATGAAATTCATACTTACGTCAAACTCCGAAAAGAATTAGAGAAAAGCTCCGGAATAATTAGAAGAGTCAGGTAAGATCCTGGGAAAAGACCTGTGGGTTAGGGCCCACTAAAGAGAAAAACACCGTTGGAAAGAATTGTTCAACAGATAGATGATGCACCGAACAATTGAAAGATTTGAATGAGGTGACAACCTCGAATTAATTGGAACACGTATTTAATCTCCGAGATGTCTTGAACGCTCCGGAAGGATAAATCAAGTAGAGGCGAACGAGCAAATGGAAATATTTGAGCTGAGGGAAAGAATACGATCGACAACGAAAAACTTGAATTGGATCCACCGGAAAAAGAAAAAGGGATGAAGAATGACGAACGAGATGAGAATTCACCGGTTGAAATAATTGAGGGAAGACTGAAGAGGATCCACACGAATGGAATTGATGGTCGGAAGAAACTCGAACTCCGGGAATAATAGGGTGGGAGGGCGGGAAAACAAAGGCAACTTGAAAGGGGAACTGACGAATATCTTGAAGAGCAAACACCGGTTGAAATCATTGAGGAAAGAAAGCAATGACTTCTCACGAGTAGGATGGATACTCGACACGGACTCGCTCCGAGATGAAAAGGGTGGGCGGGTGGCAAAAAGAAAACAACTGAGGATTGAATGCAAAGATGAAGAGGCTCGAGTCAATTTGACGAGAGATGCACCGGATGAAAAGAGCTGAGGAACAACGAACGGAAAACCAACTGCGTGAACCTAAAGAAAAATTTGAATGGGAAGAGGAGTAATTCAAAACACCTACGTCAAGATTCCTCACCAGAGCGACGAAGGGGCTGAGAAGTAAAAAGAATTCCTACTTTCCGATATAACTAGACTCCGAAAAAAGTTTTCTTCTAGACCCAACAACGGCCAAACTACACGATCAATCAAGGGGGCTCCTAGGGTCGGTCGAGGCTCTGATACCAACTTATCACGCCCAAGATGCGACCCTATCCTAAAGGAACTCGAAGGTCCCACCAAGGATAGAAGCGCATCTTGAAGACGCTTTTGCAAGGTGGATATCATTACATCAACATTACATAATAGATGGGTATACATACATAAGGCACAAACGCCCCAAGAATACAACAACATCATATACAAGGTCAACATCCGACTACGGATGAAACATAAACAGAAACTCAAACAATATCCACCCTGCTAGCCCAGGCTGCCGACCTGGAACCTATCCCTGATCGAAGAAGCAGAAGAAGAACTCCAAAACAAGCAACATTGCTCTCGCGTCATGATCATCGCGAAACCTGCACCTGCAATCGCTGGTGTAGTAATCTGTGAGCCACGAGGACTCAAAGAATCCCATTACCATGGGTATCAAGACTAGCAAAGCTTAATGGGAAAGGAAGGGGTAAAGTGGTGAGGTTGCAGCAGCGACTAAGCATATATGGTGGCTAACCAACGCAAATAAGAGCGAGAAGAGAGCAAGCGGAACGGTCGTGAAGCTAGCAATGATCAAGAAGTGATCCTGAACTCCTACCTACGCCAGACATAACCCAGAAACCGTGTTCTCCTCTCGATCAACCCCGAAAAGAGACACTCACGGTTACGCACACGGTTGATGTATTTTAGAAGAGTTTACTTCAAGTTTACTACAACCGGATATTAACAAATTCCCATCTGCCACATAACCGCGGGTACGGCTTTCGAAAGTTTATACCCTGCAGGGGTGTCCCAACTTAGCCCATGATAAGCTCTCATGATCAACGAAGGATATTCCTTCTCCCCGGGAAGACCCGATCAGTCTCGGAATCCCGGCTACAAGACATTTCGACAGTAATAAAACAAGACCAAAGAAGACCGCCTGATGCTACCGACAATCCCTATAGTAGCTGCACTTATATTGTTCTCCGGGCAACACCGTATTAACACTACGTACGCAAACCGACGATACCCCAAGTTGCCTAGGGGCGGCACCGCAAGTGGCTCTGGTTTGGACCAACACTTAGACAAGCATTGGCCCGGGGCTAATAAAGATGACCCTTGGGTTAATTACTCCCAAGGAAAAGTAGGTGGTGGTGAGGAAAATGGTAAAACCAAGGTTGGGCCTTGCTTGGAGGAGTCTTATTCAAAGCTTAACCGTCAAGGGGTCCCATAAATCACCCGACCGCGTTAGGGACGCAAAATCCGGGAACATAATACCGATATGACGGAAACTAGGGCGGCAAGAGTGGAACAAAACACCAGGCATAAGGCCGAGCCTTCCACCCTTTACCAAGTATATGGATGCATTAATTAGATAACAGATATTGTGATATCCCAACAAAATCCTATCCACCATGGAGCAATCTTCAACTTCACCTGCAACTAGCAACGCTATAAGAGGGGCTGAGCAAAAGCGGTAACATGGCCAAACAACGGTTGCTAGGAAGGGTGACAATGGTTAGAGGTTCATGGCAATCTGGGAGGCTTGAGCAGCAAGTGATACGTAGCGCAAAGATAGCGAAGAACGAAACAACTAGCATAGCAATGATAGTAGTGAGATCCAGGGTAGCGGTCATCTTGCCTGAAATCCCGCTAGGAAGAAGAAGGATTCCATGAAGAAGACGAACGGGAGAAGCCGAACCAAGCGTAGACGAACGAATCCTCACGATCGCAACGAAACAGGAACTAACAAGAAGAAGCACACAACATGGTAAACACACCACACATGAGCAAGGCATGATGCACAACAAGCATGATTCATGACAAGGTTACATGAAGCTACTCATGGCAAGAGATGATGCAAACAAGAGCAACACATCAAGGCAAGTTTAAATGAGGCCGGGAACAACATATAACAATTCCTAGAAGTCCTCATATGCAAATTTCGAAATTGTTTCAGATCTGAATAAACCTTAAGTTCAAGTTGTTAAACAGCAAGTTAAGATGCACCAAGATGATCTACACGAAATTCTAGTCAAGTTACATATAAAGTTCATTTAATTCGGAGCTACTACTAGAAGATATGAGCAAAACAAGTTAAACATGGCATTGATGCAAAATGCATACAAACATCAAGCAAACACCTCAAAACAAGGATGCAACATGATAATATGAAACTACATGCAAAATCAAGCAAGTTTCATATAGAGCACACTCAAAACGGAGCAACGGTTCAACACATACACCCTATACAAGTTTAAAGTACAAGCTGTCCAAAACAGCAACTAGGCATATTGCAAGCACCTAAGCAACAAGCTACAACATCTTAATATGGTAACAATAGGCACGAACGTGATTTACAGGTAAAGCATTACAAAACATGAACACTGAGCTATCTCCAAAAATCACTAGAACATGCTCAAAAGGACATGGCAAGCTTGCAAATAATAACAGTTTCAGTCATTAGCAGAAATAACATCAGGCTGCAATGTTTAGAGCTATCAAACAACATGTTACATGACGTTATAAATGCAAAAAAAGGCATGGCATGAATCTACTAATTGCATATAACAAAAGTCCTTTAATGACCATGAGCCAAAAGGACACGGAAAATATAATGGCACCCATGTAAACATGGCAAGTTATATGACAGATTTATACATGTCAGGAACAATGATAAGTAGACATGTTCGTGACCTTGAACCACTCACCACAGAGCAATAAATTGCATGGCAAGGCAACTCACAGTAATAAGACATGTTTATGAAGCTAATCATGGCAAGAGCAAGTTCATAGAGTGCATGGATCACTAGCAACAATCATCGCAACATTGAAATTAATGATAACAGGCTGACAGCAACATTATTTAGCAAGTTTGGAGCAATATAACAGCATGTTACAGCAGGAAATAAATTCAACCAGGGGCATGTGTGGATACAGAAACACAGGTATAACAAAACATCCTTAGTGAACATCTCCAGATTATGCATAGAACGACTTGTAGAAGCAAGTTAACATAGCATCATAATATAACAGAATCAGCATAGCAAAACAGCAACAGCAAGTACCCTACTTAACATGCTTGATGCACTAACTACAGGACCCACAAAAATACATGGATGGCACCACTGTGAAGATGGCATGACATAGAACAAAACACATGTAGACATCAAGCTCATAGGATGCACACATCAAATGCAACAAAAATGACAAGTCATCAAATTATAACAGTTCCTGCAGATTAACATCATATAGCACTTTTGCAACGATGATTCATGCATTAAGATGAGCTCCAATGAACATGATGCAATGGAATGAAGTGAAGCACTCGTCGAGGCGAATAATTTGACATATTACATGCACGAAACGGAGGATTATGAAGCAAGTTATGATGCGTTGAACATGGCATGATAATGTAAGGATCTCAGGGACTTTGAAAAAATCAACCACTGAAAATCTGGACGGGACGAAGCGGGACGAGGAGATCCAGGGCGGGGAGGCGTGTTTGGATCGGCTCCCGGTGGATCTCATCCACCCGGGGGTAGATCCGGCCGGAGTTGAGGAAGACGGCCGGGGACGGGGCGGCGCCGGCAAGGGGGCTGCTCGCCGGGGACGGGCGGGCGCCATGGCGGCGGCGAAGGACGCCGGGCGGCAGACGCCGTCGACGGCGACGGGCGAGGCAGCGCGGCCGAGCGACGGGCGGCGGACGGCGGTTGCCGGCGGAGGCGCTGCCGGGCGGGCGGCGGCGACGGCGGCGACGGCCGAAGCGACGGGAGCAGGAGGCGGGCGGAGGGCTTGTGGGGCGACCTGGCTCAAAGCGGGCCGGCGCGGCGTGGGTGGCCGGGGTGCCACATGGCGGCCCGGGAGTGGTGCGGAGGCGGCGGCGATCTCTGTCCGGCGCGGACCGGACGTGTCCGGCGGCGTAAAGGGGTGGAGCTAGGGTTTTGTCTGCGCGAAAATCCGGGGGGAGGCACATATTTATAGGTAGAGGGAGCTAGGAGAGTCCAAATGAGGAGCGGTTTTCGCCCACACGATCGTGATCGAACGACCGAGAGCATGGAGGGGAGTTTGCTGGGTTTTGGGCCATTTTGGAAGGGGTGTTGGGCTGCAAGACAAAAGGGGCTTTTACGGTTACCCGGTTAACCGTTGGAGTATCAAACGACCTCCAAATGGCACGAAACTTGACACGCGGTCTACCGGTGCTATACCAAGGCCACTTGGCAAGCCTCGGGCCATTCTGAGAAAGTTTAACACCCGCGCATGAAAAGAGGCAAAAGGGGCGCCGGGGGACATAGGAGTGCCGGATTGCAAAACGAACAACGGGGAAAATGCTCGGATGCACGAGAAGAACACGTATGCAAATGCGATGCACATGATGACATGATATGAAATGCAGATGATGACATGGAAAAGTGCAACACGCAAGCAAATGACATGGCAACACCGACGAATAACTGGCAGACACCTGGCGCATCGAATCCGGGGCGTTACAACACTCCTCCACTAACAAGAGATCTCGTCTCGAGATCTTAGGACCGAGACGGAAGGGAAAAAGGGATGAGGTGAAACAAGAACTCAAGAGAAGAAGCAAAGAATCGAGAGCACAAGAGAAGAAGAGAGAAAGCGACGAGAATGACGAGAATTGAAAGCTCACGGAATCGGATAGACTATGAAACAACTCTGTTAGAACAATATAGAAAATGAATGAACAAAAGAATTTAGATGGCACTCCGCTAACACATGTAAAGAATAGAACATGAATTTAAGAAGATGGAATGAAACTTGATGAACTCTTGAAGAATGAATTAAATCATTAAGAACCACCATGAAGAACTCCGTAGACAAAAGGATGATGAGATAGAATGAAGGGTGAAAGAATAAGATGAGCCTTGCGATGATTTAGATGGAGGTTTCCGACAAGATGGCCAAGGAAACTTTGAACTCCGGAAAGAAAAGATGAAAACACTTGGAAGTAGAATTTATTCCCCAAGAACAAACTCCGAAGAAAGGGATTAATCATTTGGATGAAACAAGAATAAGATTTATTGTATGCTTATATCCTTCATCAAATTAAATTGATGACAAGCAATGGATTTTGCATACTACTTATTCTTCTTGAAAAGGATTGAGAAGTGACATATCGCAAACTTGAGAAGGTCTTCATGAACCACCTAGGATTGAAAAGAACGAATGGATTAATATGATCATCAAAGAAAAGAATCTTGAGCGAACACCGTAAGAATTTGGAAATGACTGATGAAAGAGAATGAATCACCGCAAGAATTAGAAGAACCAATATGCTAGAGGGGATTTTTCAAAAGAACAAAGAGATCATGAGCTGATTAAAGAACACTTGAACGAAGCACCGGGATAATTGGATAACGATAGATGAAATGTGAGGACAAAGAATTCTTCTGGAATGATGGCCTCTGGTAAAAAGAAATGGAAAAACAACTCCTGACATACTCCGGATGGGTAAGAAAGAATATCTGACAAACGGAATAATTTGAGAGGATAGCATGAAGCTAGAACCACGAATCTTCGAGAGAACGGACAAGATTTAGAGAAACTCTTCCTCAGTCTTCAAAGTTGAGAATGACGACGAGAAACACCATCAAAATCGTTGAGGTACTCCGGAAGAATGAAAAACGAAGAGGTTGAGCCAACAATGAAAAGAATTTGAAAACTATCTTGGAGATCGCATCTGACTGATGAAATTCATACTTACGTCAAACTCCGAAAAGAATTAGAGAAAAGCTCCGGAATAATTAGAAGAGTCGTAAGATCCTCGAAAAGACCTGTGGGTTAGGGCCCACTAAAGAGAAAACACCGTTGGAAAGAATTGTTCAATGTATAGATGATGCACCGGAACAATTGAAAGATTTGAATGAGGTGACAACCTCGAATTAATTGGAACACGTATTTAATCTCCCCGAGATGTCTTGAACGCTCCGGAAGGATAAATCAAGTAGAGGCGAACGAGCAAATGGAAATATTTGAGCTGAGGGAAAGAATACGATCGACAACGAAAAACTTGAATTGGATCCACCGGAAAAAGAAAAAGGGATGAAGAATGACGAACGAGATGAGAATTCACCGGTTGAAATAATTGAGGGAAGACTGAAGAGGCTCCACACGAATGAAATTGACGGTCGGAAGAAACTTCGAACTCCGGGAATAATAGGGTGGGAGGGCGGGAAAACAAAGGCAACTTGAAAGGGGAACTGACGAATATCTTGAAGAGCAAACACCGGTTGAAATCATTGAGGAAAGAAAGCAAAGACTTCTCACGAGTAGGATGGATACTCGATTACGGACTCCGGCTCCGAGATGAAAAGGGGTGGGCGGGTGGCAAAAAAGAAAACAACTGAGGATTGAATGCAAAGATGAAGAGGCTCGAGTCAATTTGACGAGAGATGCACCGGATGAAAAGAGCTGAGGAACAACGAACGGAAAACCAACTGCGTGAACCTAAAGAAAAATTTGAATGGGAAGAGGAGTAATTCAAAACACCTACGTCAAGATTCCTCACCGTAGCGATTTAAGGGCTGAGAAGTAAAAAGAATTCCTACTTTCCGATATAACTAGACTCCGAAAAAGTTTTCTTCTAGACCCAACAACGGCCAAACTACACGATCAATCAAGGGGCTCCTAGGGTCGGTCGAGGCTCGATACCAACTTATCACGCCCAAGATGCGACCCTATCCTAAAGGAACTCAAGGTCCCACCAAGGATAGAAGCGCATCTTGAAGACGCTTTTGCAAGGTGGATATCATTACATCAACATTACATAATAGATGGGTATACATACATAAGGCACAAACGCCCCAAGAATACAACAACATCATATACAAGGTCAACATCCGACTACGGATGAAACATAAACAAACTCAAACAATATCCACCCTGCTAGCCCAGGCTGCCGACCTGGAACCTATCCCTGATCGAAGAAGCAGAAGAAGAACTCCAAAACAAGCAACATTGCTCTCGCGTCATGATCATCGCGAAACCTGCACCTGCAACTGTTGGTGTAGTAATCTGTGAGCCACGAGGACTCAGCAATCCCATTACCATGGGTATCAAGACTAGCAAAGCTTAATGGGAAAGGAAGGGGTAAAGTGGTGAGGTTGCAGCAGCGACTAAGCATATATGGTGGCTAACCAACGCAAATAAGAGCGAGAAGAGAGCAAGCGAAACGGTCGTGAAGCTAGCAATGATCAAGAAGTGATCCCGAACTCCTACCTACGCCAGACATAACCCGAAACCGTGTTCTCCTCTCGATCAACCCGAAAAGAGACACTCACGGTTACGCATTACGGTTGATGTATTTTAGAAGAGTTTACTTCAAGTTTACTACAACCGGATATTAACAAATTCCCATCTCGCCACATAACCGCTGCACGGCTTTCGAAAGTTTATACCTGCAGGGTGTCCCAACTTAGCCCATGATAAGCTCTCATGATCAACGAAGATATTCCTTCTCCCCGAGAAGACCCGATCAGTCTCGGAATCCCGGCTACAAGACATTTCGACAGTAATAAAACAAGACCAGCAAGACCGCCCGATGCGCCGACAATCCCGATAGGAGCTGCACATATCTTGTTCTCAGGGCAACACCGGATGAACACTACGTACGCCAACCGACGATACCCCAAGTTGCCTAGGGGCGACACCGCAAGTGGCTCTGGTTTGGACCAACACTTAGACAAGCATTGGCCCGGGGGGGGCTAAATAAAGATGACCCTTGGGTTAATTACTCCCAAGGGAAAAGTAGGTGGTGGTGAGGAAAATGGTAAAACCAAGGTTGGGCCTTCTTTGGAGGAGTCTTATTCAAAGCGAACTGTCAAGGGGGTCCCATAAATCACCCGACCGCGTTAGGGACGCAAAATCCGGGAACATAATACCGATATGACGGAAACTAGGGCGGCAAGAGTGGAACAAAACACCAGGCATAAGGCCGAGCCTTCCACCCTTTACCAAGTATATGGATGCATTAATTAGATAACAGATATTGTGATATCCCAACAAAATCCTATCCACCATGGAGCAATCTTCAACTTCACCTGCAACTAGCAACGCTATAAGAGGGGCTGAGCAAAAGCGGTAACATGGCCAAACAACGGTTGCTAGGAAGGGTGACAATGGTTAGAGGTTCATGGCAATCTGGGAGGCTTGAGCAGCAAGTGATACGTAGCGCAGCATAGCGAAAGAACGAAACAACTAGCATAGCAATGATAGTAGTGAGATCCAGGGTAGCGGTCATCTTGCCTGAAATCCCGCTAGGAAGAAGAAGGATTCCATGAAGAAGACGAACGGGAGAAGCCGAACCAAGCGTAGACGAATCTAATCCTCACGATCGCAACGAAACAGAACTAACAAGAAGAAGCACACAACATGGTAAACACACCACACATGAGCAAGGCATGATGCACAACAAGCATGATTCATGACAAGGTTACATGAAGCTACTCATGGCAAGAGATGATGCAAACAAGAGCAACACATCAAGGCAAGTTTAAATGAGGCCGGGAACAACATATAACAATTCCTGAAGTCCTCATATGCAAATTTCGAAATTGTTTCAGATCTGAATAAACCTTAAGTTCAAGTTGTTAAACAGCAAGTTAAGATGCACCAAGATGATCTACACGAAATTCTAGTCAAGTTACATATAAAGTTCATTTAATTCGGAGCTACGGCCTAGAAGATATGAGCAAAACAAGTTAAACATGGCATTGATGCAAAATGCATACAAACATCAAGCAAACACCTCAAAACAAGGATGCAACATGATAATATGAAACTACATGCAAAATCAAGCAAGTTTCATATAGAGCACACTCAAAACGGAGCAACGGTTCAACACATACACCCTATACAAGTTTAAAGGACAAGCTGTACAAAACAGCAACTAGGCATATTGCAAGCACCTAAGCAACAAGCTACAACATCTTAATATGGTAACAATAGGCACGAACGTGATTTACAGGTAAAGCATTACAAAACATGAACACTGAGCTATCTCCAAAAATCACTAGAACATGCTCAAAAGGACATGGCAAGATTGCAAATAATAACAGTTTCAGTCATTAGCAGAAATAACATCAGGTTGCAATGTTTAGAGCTATCAAACAACATGTTACATGACCTTATAAATGCAAAAAAAGGCATGGAATGAATTTACTAATTGCATATAACAAAAGTCCTTTACTGACCATGAGCCAAAAGGGCACGGAAAATATGATGGCACCCATGTAAACATGGCAAGTTATATGACAGATTCATACATGTCAGGAACAATGATAAGTAGACATGTTCGTGACCTTGGACCACTCACCACAGAGCAATACATGGCATGGCAAGGCAACTCACAGTAATAAGACATGTTTATGAAGCTAATCATGGCAAGAGCAAGTTCATAGAGTGCATGGATCACTAGCAACAATCATCGCAACATTGAAATTAATGATAACAGGCTGACAACATTATTTAGCAAGTTTGGAGCAATATAACAGCATGTTACAGCAGGAAATAAATTCAACCAGGGGCATGTGTGGATAGAGCAACACAGGTATAACAAAACATCCTTAGTGAACATCTCCAGATTATGCATAGAACGACTTGTAGAAGCAAGTTAACATAGCATCATAATATAACAGAATCAGCATAGCAAAACAAAGCAACAAAGAAGTACCCTACTTAACATGCTTGATGCACTAACTACAGGACCCACAAAAATACATGGATGGCACCACTGTGAAGATGGCATGACATAGAACAAAACACATGTAGACATCAAGCTCATAGGATGCACACATCAAATGCAACAAAAATGACAAGTCATCAAATTATAACAGTTCCTGCAGATTAACATCATATAGCACTTCTGCAACGATGATTCATGCATTAAGATGAGCTCCAATGAACACGATGCAATGGAATGAAGTGAAGCACTCGTCGAGGCGAACAATTTGACATATTACACGCACGAAACGGAGGATTATGAAGCAAGTTATGATGCGTTGAACATGGCATGATAATGTAAGGATCTCAGGGATTTAGAAAAAATCAACCTCCGAAAATCTGGACGGGACAAAGCGGGACGAGGAGATCCAGGGCGGGGAGGCGTGTTTGGATCGGCTCCCGGAGGATGTCATCCACCCGGGGGTAGATCCGGCCGGAATTGAGGAAGACGGCCGGGGACGGGGCGGCGCCGGCGAGGGGTCGCCACGGGATTTGGCCGGGCGGCGCAAATAAGGCCATCGGGCGGCGCCATGGTCTGGCGGCGGAAGGACGCCGGCGGCGGCAGACGCCGGCCGGGCGGCGATCAAGAGGCGGCCGAGCGACGGGCGGCGACGGCGGCCGGCGAGGCGCGCGGCGCGGCGGCGGCGGGCGACGGCCAAGCGCGCGGGCGGGCCATGGAGGCGCGGCGGGCGAAGGGTTTGGGAGGGCCGACCGGCTCAGTGGCTGGCTGGCGGTGGCCGGGTGCCACGTGGCGCCCCGGAGTGGTGAGGCGGCGGCGATCTTCGTTCGGCAAGGACGGACGTGTCCCAAGCGAGAGGGTGGAGCTAGGGTTTGGTCTGCGCGAAAATCCGGGGGGAGGCAGATATTTATAGGTAGAGGGAGCTAGGAGAGTCCAAATGAGGAGCGGTTTTCGCCCACACGATCGTGATCGAACGACCGAGAGCATGGAGGGGAGTTTGCTGGGTTTTGGGCCACTTTGGAAGGGGTGTTGGGCTGCAAGACAAAAGGGGCTTTTACGGTTACCCGGTTAACCGTTGGAGTATCAAACGACCTCCAAATGGCACGAAACTTGACACGCGGTCTACCGGTGCTATGCCAAGGCCACTTGGCAAGCCTTGGGTCATTCTGAGAAAGTTTAACACCCGCACATGAAAAGAGGCAAAAGGGGCGCCGGGGGACATAGGAGTGCCGGATTGCAAAACGGACAACGGGGAAAATGCTCGGATGCACGAGAAGAACACGTATGCAAATGCGATGCACATGATGACATGATATGAAATGCAGATGATGACATGGCAAAGTGCAACACGCAAGCAAATGACATGGCAACACCGACGAATAACTGGCAGACACCTGGCGCATCGAATCCGGGGCGTTCCAGAATCTCAGGTCCGGCTACAAATGGCCCATCATATTTATGGGCCGTCAACAGGCTGAAAGACACACCGGGCCGAAACTAGCCCAACATTTAAATGGATCGCTAAAAGGACGAAAGATGTGCATCCTGAAAATTGGCCCATCCATTAAATGGGTCGTTAACAAGCCGAAATCTCATCGGGCCGATATTGAGTCCAATTATATAACGGGCTGTTAACGGGCTCGAAGTGACGATGGGCTGCAATGGTGTCAAATCTTTAACGGGCCGTTGACGGGCCGAATTGGCACATCTCGTATGGGTCGTGGGCTTAAATGGACCTGACACAAGTAGGCCTTATATGGGCCGCTCGCTAATTTTACTTGGTCGGCCTTTTTCACGAAATGGGCCATCGTTGGGCCGTGCCACGGTTCGACCTATCATAGGCGGCTTCATTCAATGAGTGGATGACATCTGTCCCAACGATGAGCCGACACGTGTTTCCTCAAGCCAATGATGATTTTACACGTGGAAAATCCCCATTGGTCGAGGTCATTAATGGGTTATCGGATCCAAAACCCGACTCGATAGCTTAACGGCGTTCGTTCACGGTGGATGCCACGTGTCGGTCACCCTTGACGAAAGCACTTCAGGACGTGCGATTTATCGTCATGGAAGTGGACACTTCCGTGATGATAATTTTGGAAATGTCATGGAACACTTCTACGACGACAGGTATGACTATCTTGATTCTGTCATAAAATCGTCATGGATGTACATGCATGACAAAAAACGCGACCTACTGTGACAAACACGTATCATCACGGAAGTGTATTTTTTTGTAGTGTTTGGTTGATTTGTGTCTTAAGGTGTTATTCTAGTACAAACTCTATGATAGATCGATCAGAAAGAATAACTTTGAGGTGGTTTCGTACCCTACAATAATCTCTTCGTTTGTTCTCAGCTATTAGTGACTTTGGAGCGACCCTTTGTTGCATGTTGAGGGGTAGTTATATGATCCAATTATGTTATTCTTGTTGAGAGAACTTGCACTAGTGAAAGCATGAACCTTAGGCCTTGTTTCCTAGCATTGCAATACCGTTTACGCTCACTTTTATCATTAGTTACCTTGCTGTTTTTATATTTTCAGATTACAAAAACCTATATCTACCATCCATATTGCACGTGTATCACCATCTCTTCGCCGAACTAGTGCACCTATACAATTTACCATTGTATTGGGTGTGTTGGGGCCACAAGAGACTCTTTGTTATTTGGTTGCAGGGTTGTTTGAGAGAGACCATCTTCGTCCTACACCTCCCACGGATTGATAAACCTTAGGTCATCCACTTGAGGGAAATTTGCTACTGTACTACAAACCTCTGCACTTGGAGGCCCAACAACGTCTACAAGTTGAAGGTTGCGTAGTAGACATCAGCGCGGCGGCGATTGCCTGTGTGCGGGCGCCCATGCAGTGCGCTGGTAGCTTTTTTAGGGCATGGTGCGCTGGTAGCTGGGAGCGAGCAATTTCTGATTGGATCAGTGCCAGATCGGCCTGTTTCGGGCTAGTGCGCCTAGCTAGCGAGTTGGGCCTTCTACTAGGAAACGGGTTGTGTACAAAATCTGGGGCCCCTCAAAACTGGGGGCCCTGTGGGGACCGCACGGGTTGCACACCCATGGGCTCGGGCCTGGGGTAGGCACACTTTGATTGAAGGAAATATGCCCTAGAGGCAATAATAAAGTTATTATTTATTTCCTTATATCATGATAAATGTTTATTATTCATGCTAGAATTGTATTAACCGGAAACATGATACATGTGTGAATACATAGACAAACATAACGTCACTAGTATGCCTCTACTTGACTAGCTCATTAATCAAAGATGGTTGTGTTTCCTAACCATAGACATGTGTTGTCATTTGATTAAAGGGATCACATCATTAGGAGAATGATGTGATTGACATGACCCATTCCGTTAGCCTAGCACTTGATCGTTTTGTATGTTGCTATTGCTTTCTTCATGACTTATACATGTTCCTATAACTATGAGATTATGCAACTCCCGTTTACGGGAGGAACACTTTGTGTGCTACCAAACGTCACAACGAATCGGGTGATTATAAAGGAGCTCTACAGGTGTCTTCGAAGGTACATGTTGGGTTGGCGTATTTCGAGATTAGGTTTTGTCACTCCGATTGTCGGAGAGGTATCTCTGGGGCCCTCTCGGTAATGCACATCACTATAAGCCTTGCAAGCAATGTGACTAATGAGTTAGTTGCAAGATGATGTATTACGGAACGAGTAAAGAGACTTGCCGTTAACGAGATTGAACTAGGTATTGGATACCGACGATCAAATCTCGAGCAAGTAACATACCGATGACAAAGGGAACAACGTATGTTGTTATGCGGTTTGACCGATAAAGATCTTCGTAGAATATGTGGGGGCCAATATGAACATCCAGGTTCCACTATTGGTTATTGATTGGAAACAGTTCCAGGTCATGTCTACATAGTTCTTGAACCCGTAGGGTCCGCACGCTTAACGTTACGATGACAGTTTTATTATGAGTTTATAAGTTTTGATGTACTGAAGGTTGTTCGGAGTCCCGGATGTGATCACGGACATGACGACGAGTCTCAAAATGGTCGAGACATAAAGATCGATATATTGGACGACTATATTCGGACACCGGAAGCGTTCCGAGTGATTTCGGAGAAAACCGGAGTGCCGGAGGGGTTACCGGAACCCCCCGGGGAAGTATTGGGCCTTAGTGGGCCTGAGGGGAGAGAGAGGGCTGCAGCCCAGGAGGTGGCGCCCCCCCCCATGGGGAGTCCGAATTGGACTAGGGAGGGGGGCGCGGCCCCTCTTTCCCTCTCCCTCTCCCTCTCTTTCCTTCCCCCTCTCTCTTCCTAGTTGGACTAGGAAAGGGGAGTCCTACTCCCACTAGGAGGAGGACTGCCCCCTCCTTGGCGCGCCCCCTAGGGCCGGCCGGCCTCCCCCCTTGCTCCTTTATATACGGGGGCAGGGGGCACCCTAGAACATACAAGTTGATCTTCGTGACCGTTCCTTAGCCGTGTGCGGTGCCCCCCCCTCCACCATATTCCACCTCGGTCATATCGTCGCGGAGTTTAGGCGAAGTCCTGCGTCGGTAGAACATCTTCATCGTCACCATGCCGTCGTGCTGACGGAACCCATCCCCGACACCCTGATGGATCGGAGTCCGGGGATCGTCATCGAGCTGAACGTGTGCAGAACACGGAGGTGCCGTACGTCCGGTGCTTGGATCGGTCGGATCGTGAACACGTACGACTACATCAACCGCGTTGTCATAACGCTTCCGCTTTCGGTCTACGAGGGTACGTGAACACACTCTCCCCTCTCATTGCTATGCATCACCATGATCTTGCGTGTGCGTAGGAATTTTTTTGAAATTATTACGTTCCCTAACAGTGGCATCAGATGCAAGTTTTATGCGTTGATGTTATATGCACGAGTAGAACACAAGTGAGTTGTGGGCGATTCAAGTCATACTGCTTACCAACATGTCATACTTTGGTTCGGCGGTATTGTTGGATGAAGCATCCCGGACCGACATTACGCCAGACGCTTACGCCGAGACCGGTTCTACCGACGTGCTTTGCACACAGTGGCTGGCGGGTGTCTGTTTCTCCAACTTTAGTTGAACGAGTGTGGCTACGCCCGGTCCTTGCGAAGGTTAAAACAGCACTAACTTGACGAACTATCGTTGTGGTTTTGATGCGTAGGTAAGAACGGTTCTTGCTCAGCCCATAGCAGCCACATAAAACTTGCAACAACAAAGTAGAGGACGTCTAACTTGTTTTTGCAGTGCATGTTGTGATGTGATATGGTCAAGACGTGATGCTATATTTTATTGTATGAGATGATCATGTTTTGTAACCGGTTATCGGCAATCGGCAGAGCCATATGGTTGTCGCTTTATTGTATGAAATGCAAACGCCCTGTAATTGTTTTACTTTATCACTAAGCGGTAGCGATAGTCGTAGAAGCAAGAGATGGCGTAACGACAACGATGCTACGATGGAGATCAAGGTGTCGCGCCGGTGATGATGGTGATCAAGGCGGTGCTTCGGAGATGGAGATCACAAGCACAAGATGATGATGGCCATATCATATCACTTATATTGATTGCATGTGATGTTTATCATTTATGCATCTTATCTTGCGTTGATTGACGGAAGCATTTTAAGATGATCTCTCACTAAAATTATCAAGAAGTGTTCTCCCTGAGTATGCACCGTTGCGAAAGTTCTTCGTCTTTGAGACACCACGTGATGATCGGGTGTGATAGGCTCTACGTTCAAATACAACGGGTGCAAAACAGTTGCGCACGCAGAATACTCGAGTTAAACTTGACGAGCCTAGCATATAACAGATATGGCCTCGAACACGGAGACCGAAAGGTCGAGCGTGAATCATATAGTAGATATGATCAACATAGTGATGTTCACCATTAAAACTACTCCATCTCACGTGATGATCGGACATGGTTTAGTTGATTTGGATCACGTGATCACTTAGATGACTAGAGAGATGTCCGTCTAAGTGGGAGTTCTTAAGTAATATGATTAATTGAACTTAAATTTATCATGAACTTAGTACCTAATAGTATTTTGCATGTCTATGTTTGTTGTAGATAGATGGCTCGTCTTTGTTGTTCCGTTGAATTTTAATGCGTTCCTTGATAAAGCAAAGTTGAAAGATGATGGTAGCAATTACACGGATCGGGCCGTAACTCGAGGATTATCCTCATTGCTGCACGTAAGAATTACGCCCTGGAAGCACCGGCTGGGTGCCAGGCCTGCTACTCTTGATGCAATCGACGGCGGCGTTAGAGAACGCTCGGCAGAAAGCAAAGCTGATGACTACTCGATAATTCAGTGTGCCATGCTTTACGGCTTATAACCGGGTCTTTAATGACGTTTTGAACGTCATGGAGCATATGAGATGTTTCAGGAGTTGAAGTTAATATTTCAAGCAAATGCCCGGATTGAGAGATATGAAGTCTCCAATAAGTTCTATAGCTGCAAGATGGAAGAGAATAGTTATGTCAGTAAAAACATACTCAAAATGTCCGGTATAATAACCACTTGATTCAACCGGGAGTTAATCTTCACGATGATAGTGTCATTGATGAAATTCTTCAATCATCGCCAACAAGCTACAAGAGCTTCGTGATGAACTATAATATGCAAGGGATGGACAAGACTATTCCCGAGCTCTCGCAATGCTAAAAGCCGCGGAGGTAGAAATCAAGAAGGAGCATCAAGTGTTGATGGTCAACAAGACCACCAGTTTCAAGAAAAAGGGCAAAGGGAAGAAGAAGGGGAACTTCAAGAAGAACAGCAAACAAGTTGTTGCTCAGGAGAAGAAACCCAAGTCTGGACCTAAGCTTGAGACTGAGTGCTTCTACCGCAAGAAGATCGACACTTTAAGCGGAACTGCCCCAAGTATTTGGCGGATAAGAAGGATGGCAAAGTGAACAAAGGTATATGTGATATACATGTTATTGATGTGTACCTTACTAATACTCGTAGTAGTACAGGTATTTGATAATCGGTTACATTGCTAATATTTGCAACTCGAAACAGGAACTACGGATTAAGCGAAGATCGGCTAAGGACGAGGTGACGATGCGCGTGGGAAATGGTTCCAAAGACGATGTGATCGCGGTCGGCACGCTACCTCTACATCTACCATTGGGATTAGTTTTAGACCTAAATAATTGTTATTTGGTGCCAGCGTTAAGCATGAACATTATATCTGGATCTTGTTTGATGCGAGACGGTTATTCATTTAAATCAAAGAATAATGGTTGTTCTATTTATATGAGTAATATCTTTTATGGTCATGCACCCTTGAAGAATGGTCTATTTTTATTGAATCTCGGTAGTAGTAATACACATATTCATAGTGTTGAAACCAAAAGATGCAGAGTTGATAACGATAGTGTAACTTATTTGTGGCAATCGCTGCTTAGGTCATATTGGTGTAAAGCGCATGAAGAAACTCCATACTGATGGACTTCTGGAATCACTTGATTATGAATCACTTGGTACTTGCGAACCGTGCCTCATGGGCAAGATGACTAAAACGCCGTTCTCCGGAACTATGGAGTGAGCAACTGATTTGTTGGAAATCATACATACTGATGTTTGTGGTCCAATGAATATTGAGGCTCGCGGCAGGTATCGTTATTTTCTCACCTTCACAGATGATTTGAGCAGATATGGGTATATCTACTTAATGAAACACAAGTCTGAAACATTTGAAAAGTTCAAAGAATTTCAGAGTGAAGTAGAAAATCATCGTAACAAGAAAATAAAATTTCTACGATCTGATCGTGGAGGAGAATATTTGAATTACGAGTTTGGTTTACATTTGAAACAATGCAGAATAGTTTCGCAACTCACTCCACCCGGAAAACCACAACGAAATGGTGTGTCCGAACGTCGTAATCATACTTTACTAGATATGGTGCGATCTATGATGTCTCTTACTGATTTACCGCTATCGTTTTGGGGTTATGCTTTAGAGACGGCTGCTTTCACGTTAAATAGGGCACAATCAAAATCCGTTCTATGACGACGCCTCATGAACTGTGGTTTGGCAAGAAACCAAAGTTGTCGTTTCTTAAAGTTTGGGGTTGCGATGCTTATGTGAAGAAACTTCAACCAGATAAGCTCGAACCCAAATCAGAGAAATGTGTCTTCATAGGATACCCAAAAGAGACTGTTGGGTACACCTTCTATCACAGATCTGAGGGCAAGATTTTTGTTGCTAAATTCGGATCCTTTCTAGAGGAGTTTCTCTCAAAAGAAGTGAGTGGGAGGAAAGTAGAACTTGATGAGGTAACTGTACCTGCTCCCTTATTGGAAATTAGTCCATCACAAGTATCGGTTCCTGTGACAACTACACCAATTAGTGAGGAAGCTAATGATATTGATCATGAAACTTCAAATCAAGTTTCTCTTGAACTTCAGAGGTCTACCAGAGTAAGATCCGCACTGAGTGGTACAAGAATCCTATTCTGGAAGTCATGTTACTTGAACATGGCGAACCTACGAACTATGAGTAAGCGATGATGAGCCCAGATTCCTCAAAATGGCTAGAATCCATGAAATCTGAGATGGGATCCATGTATGAGAACAAAGTATGGACTTTGGTTGAATTGCCCGATGATGGTAATGTAACTTTCTATAAAGCTCGACTTGTTGCGAAAGGTTTTCGACAAGTTCAAGGGGTTGACTACGATGAGACTTTCTCACCCGTAGCGATGCTTAAGTCTGTCTGAATCATGTTAGCACTTGCTGCATTTTATGATTATGAAATTTGGCAAATGGATGTCAAAACTGTATTCTTGAATGGATTTCTGGAAGAAGAGTTGTATATGATGCAACCAGAAGGTTTTGTCGATCCAAAAGGTGCTAACAAAGTGTGCAAGCTCCAGCGATCAATTTATGGTCCGTGCAAGCCTCTCGGAGTTGGAATAAATGCTTTGATAGTGTGATCAAAGCATATGGTTTTATACTGCACTTTTGGAGAAGCTTTGTATTTACAAGAAAGTGAGTGGGAGCTCTGTAGCATTTCTGATATTATATGTGGACGACATATTGTTGATTGGAAATGATATAGAATTTCTGGATAGCATAAAAGGATACTTGAATAAAAGGTTTTCAATGAAAGACCTCGGTGAAGATGCTTACATATTAGGCATCAAGATCTATAGAGATAGATCAAGACGCTTGATTGGATTTTCACAATGCACATACCTTGATAAAGTGTTGAAAAAGTTCAATATGGATCAGGCAAAGAAAGGGTTCTTGCCTCAGACATAAGTGTGAAGTTGAGTCGGACTCAATGCCCGACCTCTGCAGAAGATAGAGAGAAAATGAAAGGAATTCCCTATGCTTCAGCCATAGGCTCTATCATGTATGCAATGTCATGTACTGACCGACGTATGCTTAGCAATAAGCCCGGCAGAAGGTACCAAAGTAATCCAGAGTGGATCATCGACAGCGGTCAAGAACATCCTGAAATACCGAAAAGGACTAAGGATATGTTTCGTATATGGAGGTGACAAAGAGCTAGTCGTAAATGGTTACATCGATGCAAGCTTTGACACCGATCCGGACGATTCTAAATCGCAAACCGGATACGTGTTTTTATTAAACGGTGGAGCTGTAAGTTGGTGCGATTCTAAACAAAGCGTCGTGGCGGGATCTACATGTGAAGCGAGTACATAGCTGCTTCGAAGCAACAAATGAAGGAGTCTGGATGAAAGAGTTCATTTCCGATCTAGGTGTCATACCTAGTGCATCGGGACCAATGAAGATCTTACGTGGCGATCGTGCAATTGCCTTGGCAAAGGAATCCAGATATCACAAGAAGACCAAGCACATCAAGAGACGCTTCAATTCCATCCGGGACCAAGTCCGTGGGAGACATAGAGATTTGTAAGATACATACGGATCTGAATGTTGCGGACCCGTTGACTAAACCTCTTCCACGAGAAAAACATGATCGACGAAGACTCCATGGGTGTTAGAATCATTCTTGTGTAATCTAGATTATTGACTCTAGTGCAAGTGGGAGACTGAAGGAAATATGCCCTAGAGGCAATAATAAAGTTATTATTTATTTCCTCATATCATGATAAATGTTTATTATTCATGCTAGAATTGTATTAACCGGAAACATGATACATGTGTGAATACATAGACAAACATAACGTCACTAGTATGCCTCTACTTGACTAGCTCATTAACCAAAGATGGTTGTGTTTCCTAACCATAGACATGTGTTGTCATTTGATTAAAGAGATCACATCATTAGGAGAATGATGTGATTGACATGACCCATTCCGTTAGCCTAGCTCTTGATTGTTTAGTATGTTGCTATTGCTTTCTTCATGACTTATACATGTTCCTATAACTATGAGATTATGCAACTCCCGTTTACCGGAGGAACACTTTGGGTGCTACCAAACATCACAACGTAACTGGGTGATTATAAAGGAGCTCTAAGTGTCTCCAAAGGTACATGTTGGGTTGGCGTATTTCGAGATTAGGTTTTGTCACTCCGATTGCCTGGAGAGGTATCTCTGGCCCTCTCGGTAATGCACATCACTATAAGCCTTGCAAGCAATGTGACTAATGAGTTAGTTGCAAGATGATGTATTATGGAACGAGTAAAGAGACTTGCCGGTAACGAGATTGAACTAGGTATTGGATACCGACGATCAAATCTCGGGCAAGTAACATACCGATGACAAAGGGAACAACGTATGTTGTTATGCGGTTTGACCGATAAAGATCTTCGTGGAATATGTAGGAGCCAATATGAACATCCACGTTCCACTATTATTTATTGACTGGAAACAGTTCTAGGTCATGTCTACATAGTTCTCGAACCCGTAGGGTCCGCACGCTTAACGTTACGATGACAGTTTTATTATGAGTTTATAAGTTTTGATGTACCGAAGGTTGTGCGGAGTCCCGGATGTGATCACGGACATGACGAGGAGTCTCGAAATGGTCGAGACATAAAGATCGATATATTGGACGACTATATTCGGACACCGGAAGTGTTCCGAGTGATTTCGGAGAAAACCGGAGTGCCGGAGGGGTTACCGGAACCCCCCGGGGAAGTATTGGGCCTTAGTGGGCCTGAGGGGAGAGAGAGGGCTGCAGCCCAGGAGGTGGCGCCCCCCCCCCATGGGGAGTCCGAATTGGACTAGGGAGGGGGGGCGCGGCCCCTCTTTCCCTCTCCCTCTCCCTCTTCCTTCCCCTCTCTTCCTAGTTGGACTAGGAAAGGGAGTCCTACTCCCACTAGGAGGAGGACTCCCCCCCTCCTTGGCGCGCCCCTAGGGCCGGCCGGCCTCCCCCCTTGCTCCGTTATATACGGGGGCAGGGGGGCACCCTGGAACACACAAGTTGATCTTCGAGATAGTTCCTGAGCCGTGTCCGGTGCCCCCTCCACCATATTCCACCTCGGTCATATCGTCGTGGAGTTTAGGCGAAGCCTCGCGTCGATAGAACATCATCATCGCCACCACGCCGTCAGGTCGACGGAACTCATCCCCGACACCCTGCTGGATCGGAGTCCGGGGATCGTCATCGAGCTGAACGTGTGTAGAACACGGAGGTGTCGTACGTTTGGTGCTTGGATCGGTCGGATCGTGAAGACGTACGACTACATCAACCGCGTTGTCATAACGCTTCCACTTTCGGTCTACGAGGGTACGTGGACACACTCTCCCCTCTCGTTAATATGCATCACCATGATCTTGCGTGTGCGTAGGAATTTTTTTGAAATTACTACGTTCCCCAACATTGATGTCTTGTGAGCCCCTCGTGGCTCCGTCAGACCTAATTCCGGCACTATAAATTCTCAAATAATGCAAAAACCCCAGAGAGAGGCACGAAACAATTATTCCATCGCCGCAAGCCTCTGTTCTTCCGTGATCCCATCTGTAGGCCTCCGTCGGTACTCTGCCGGAGGGGAATCGGTCATGAAGGGGTTCTACATCAACCTTGCTGTACCTCCAATGATGTGTGAGTAGTTCCCCACAGGACCTATGCGTCCATAGCAGTAGCTAGATCTCTCTCTCTCTCTCTCTCTCTCTCTCTCTCTCTCTCTCTCTCTCTCTCTCTCTCATCTTCAATACAATGTTATCTTTGGAGATTGATTCGATGTAATCTTTTACGGTGCGTTTGTTGGGATCCGATGAATTGTGGGTTTATGATCAGATTGTTCATTGAAAGTAACTAAGTTATTTATGAACTTTACTATGTGTGATTGTTATATTTTTGTATTTCTCTCTGATCTATCCGTTTGGTTTTGCCAACTAGATTGATTTATCTTCAGTGAGAGAGGTGCTTTATGGTAGGTTCATTCTTGCGGTCTCCTCACCTCGTGACAAAAGGGGTAGCGAGGCGCGTATTGTATTGTTGCTACTAAGGATAAAACGACGGGGTTTGATCATATTGATTGGTTTTATTCTGTATGCATTATGTCATCATGCTCCATGCATTACTCTATTTGTTATGAACTTAATACCTCAAGATGCATGTTGGATAGCGGTCGAGGGGTGGAGTAATAGTAGTAGATGCAGAATCATTTTGGTGTACTTGCCACGGATGTAATGCCTATGTACTGATCATGCCATGAATAACATCATAACTATGTGCTATTCTACCAATTTCCCAACAGTAACTTGTGTACACGTCGTTTGATATGTTCTTAAGAGAGATGCCTCTAGTGAAAGCTATGGCCCCCGGGTCCATTTAAATCATATTACTAAAACCCTTGATACCTTGCTGCAATTTATTTACTTTAATTTTATTTTGCAATTTATATTTATTCTACTACTAGAATTAATCCTTGCAAATAATTGATATGTCTCCAACGTATCTATAAAATTTTATTGTTCCATGCTATTATATTATCTGTTGGATGTTTTATATGCATTAATATGCTACTTTATATTATTTTTGGGACTAACCTATTAACCAAGAGCCCAGTGCCAGTTTTTTGCTTTTCCTTGTTTTTTGAGTTTTACAGAAAAGGAATATCAAATGGAGTCCAAATGAGCTGAAAATTTATGGTGTTTTTTTATGGACCAGAAGAGACCCACAGTGCACCGGAGATGTGTCAGGAGGTGACCGAGGAGGCCACAAGCACAGGCGCCCCCACAGTGCACCTCGGCTTGTGAGACCCTCGAGCGTCCCCCTGGCGTGAGACCGACGCCAAAAATTCCTATAAATCCCGAAACCCCCAGAAAGAAACCTAGATCGGAAGTTCCGCTGCCGCAAGCCTCTGTAGCCACGAAAACTAATCTGGATCCCATTCCGGCACCCTGCCGGAGGGGGAAACCATCACCGGTGGCCATCTTCATCATCCTGGCCCCTACCATGACGAGGAGGGAGTAGTTCACCCTCAGGGCCGAGGGTATGTACCATTAGCTATGTGTTTGATCTCTCTCTCTCTCTCTCTCTCTCTCTCTCTCTCTCTCTCTCTCGTGTTCTTTATTTGGCACGATCTTGATGTACAGAGAGCTTTGTCATTATAGTTGGTTCATATGGTGTTTTTCCCCCTCTACCTTCTTGTGATGAATTGAGCCTTGCTCTTTGAGGTTTCGTTATGTTCGATTGAGTATTGGATTTGAGAACACTTGATGTATGTCTTGCGATGGGATATCTGTGGTGACAATGGGATGTTCTATTGATTCACTTGATGTATGTTTTGGCACTCAACTCGCGGATTCCCGAGGTGAAATTGGGGTAATCTATGCATAGGGGTTGATGCACGTTTTCATCCTACGTTCTCCGATAGAAACTTTGGGGTGATTCTTTGTTGCATGTTGAGGGATTGTTATATGATTCAATTATGTTATCATTGTTGAGAGAATTTGCACTAGTGAAAGTCTGAACCCTAGGCCTTGTATCCAAGCATTACAATACCGTTTTTCCTCACTTTTGTTACTTGCTACCTTGCTGTTTTTATATTTTCAGATTACAAAAACCTATATCTACTATCCATATTACACTTGTATCACCATCTCTTCGCCAAACTAGTGCTCCTGTACAATTTACCATTGTATTGGGTGTGTTGGGGACACAAGAGAATCTTTGTTATTTGGTTGCAGGGTTGTTTGAGAGAAACAATCTTCATCCTGCGCGTCCCACGGATTGATAAACCTTAGGTCATCCACTTGAGTGAAAATTGCTACTGTCCTACAAAACTCTGCGCTTGGAGGCCCAACACGAGTCTACAAGAAGAAGGTCATGTAGTAGACATCAAGCTCTTTCCTGGCGCCATTGCCGGGGAGGTTAGTGCTTGAAGGTATATCTTTAGATCTTTTAATTGAATCTTTTAGTTTCTTATTTTATCACTAGTTTAGTCTATAAAATAAAACTACAAAAAATGAAAATGAGGTTGCCTCATATGCTTCATCTTTCTAATGTCTTTCGTGAAAATGATGGAAAGGAAAAATTGTGCTCAAGTGTTAGAAGAAGAAGTTCATAAAATGTTTGGCATAAAATCTTTGGATGATGAGCATGATTGCAATGTTGTTAGTATGACTTCTTTGAATATCCTTGATGCTAATGGTATGCAAAGCCATAAGCTCGGGGATGCTATCTTTTATGAAGATGATATTTTTTTTTAGTCCCCCAAGTTTTGATGAGAAAAGTTATTATGATGATAGCATGCCTCCTATTTATGATGATTATGTTGATAAAGTGGGTTTGGATGAATGTCAACTCTAGGTAATGATCCCACTATTTTGGAGGGTGTTGAATCTTATTTTAATAATTATGGAAGTAGATTTGGATTTGGATTATGCCTCACATGATAGTTATTTTGTTGAATTTTCTCCCACTATTATGAATGAGAAGAATTTTTCTTATGTGGTGAGTAGTAGAATTCTTATGCTTGTGCATCATGAAAATAATGCTTTTATGTGATGGTTATATTCTTGAATTCATTCATGATGCTACTGACAATTATTATGAGAGAGGAACATATGCTTCTACATATTGCAATAATATCACGTTTCCTCTCTATGTGTTGAAAATCTTAAAGTTATGCTTGTTTTCGCTTCCCATGCTAGTTGATTCTTGCTCCCATAAATTATTTGCCCACAAAATCCCTATGCATAGGAAGTGGGTTAGACTTAAATGTGCTATTCATATGCTTCATGATGCTCCCATTATGTTTCAATTCTTATCTTTTATGTGAGCATCATTGAAATCATCATGCCTAGCTAGGGGCGTTAAATAATAGCGCTTGTTGGGAGGCAACCCAATTTTATTTTGTGTTTCATGTTTTTGCTTCTGTTTTTCAATAAATACACAATATTACTTCTATAGTAATTGAGTTTTAGTGTTTTAATTAGTGTTTGAGCCAAGTAAGACCTTTGGGATGGTCTATGGTGATAGTTGATTGGATCTTGCTGAAAAACAGAAACTTTTGCGCTCATTGCCAGAATTTTAGAAATTAACAGGAGCATGCTTTTGATCTGAATTTTTAACACAAGATTGATATACAAATTTCCCAGGTTTTCCTAATGCTTCAGAATTTTTGGAGTTACAGAAGTATACGAAGTTTCTAGACTACTACATATTTTTCTGTTTTTGACAGATTCTGTTTTCATGGTGTTGTTTGCTTAATTTGATGAATCTACATGTAGTATCGGAGGGTATGAAGCATGGAGAAGTTGGAATACAGTAGATATAACACCAATAAATTTAGAATGAGTTCACAACAGTACCTAAGTGGTGATTTGCATTATTATACTAACGGAGATTATGAGTTTTCTGTTGAGTTTTGTGTTGGAAGTTTTCAAGTTTTGGGTAAAGATTTGATGGACTATGGAATAAAGAGTGGCAAGAGCCTAAGCTTGGGGATGCCCAAGGCACCCCAAGGTAATATTCAAGTACAACCAAGCATATAAGCTTGGGGATTCCCCGGATGGCATCCCCTCTTTCGTCTTCGTCCATCGGTAAATTTACTTGAGGCTATATTTTAATTCACCACATGATATGTGTTTTGCTTGGAGCGTCTTGTATGATATGAGTCTTTGTTTTTTAGTTTTCCACAATCATCCTTGCTGTACACACCTTTTGAGAGGGACACGCATGAATCATGAATTTATTAGAATACTCTATGTGCTTCACCTATATCTTTTGAGTTAGGCAATTTGCTCTAGTGCTTCACTTATATCTTTTTAGAGCGCGGCGGGGGTTTTATTCTGAAGAAATTGTTGAACTCTCATGCTTCACTTATATTATTTGGAGAGTCTTAAACATCATGGTAATTTGCTTTGGTTATGAATTTAGTCCTAATATGATGGGCATCCAAGAGGGATATAATAAAAACTTTCATATAAAGAGCATTGAATACTATGAGAAGTTTGATTCCTTGCATATTGTTTTGAGATATAAAGATGGTGATATTAGAGTCATGCTAGTGAGTAATTGTGGATTGGTAGAAATACTTGTGTTAAAGTTTGTGATTCCCGAAGCATGCATGTATGGTGAACCGTTATGTGGTGAAGTCGGAGCATGATTTATTGATTGTCTTCCTTATGAGTGGCGATCGGGGACGAGCGATGGTCTTTTCCTACCAATCTATCCCTCTAGGAGCATGCATATTAGTACTTTGCTTCGATGGCTAATAAATTTTTGCAATAAGTATGTGAGTTCTTTATGACTAATGTTGAGTCCATGGATTATACGCACTCTCACCCTTCCACCATTGCTAGTCTCTCTAGTACGGCGCAACTTTCGCCGGTGCATTAAACCCACCATTTACCCTTCCTCAAAACAGCCACCATACCTACCTATTATGGAATTTCCATAGCCATTCTGAGATATACTAGGACCAGTAAATATTTTAATGATAAACAACAATCTTATGAACACAGACCAGTAAACAATTTTTGCTTCCCTAGGGAATCTTCCTGAATTGTTTCTTGTATGTCCATTCCTCCTAATCTCCGGTTCTGTACAAAGCTCTTCCATTAAACTGCACAAAACAGAAAAATAAAGAAGACAATTGCATGATCAACATAAATCGTATGCTCCAATGGAAAGAAATGTAATGCGTCTATATAATTCTATGCTGATTACAAGACAAGTTATACAGGTCGACCAAAATGCAAGTTTCAAGAACCTGGATTAGCATCCTTTAACCACTATACGTACTAACCCAAATTAATTTACAATGTTCATGCACATAGAGCAAATTATGTTGCCCACTATAGGGTAGGAAACTAAAGATGAACACTTATTAGAGTGTGAATCACATGCCGACATGATCCTGCAAAGTTTGAAATTAATTGCATAGATACTGTTGATCCTAAATTGAATTACAACCAAAAGGTGGAATACAAGTAGAGGAAAACAATTATGTGATTGACCAAATGACGAGAAGTGGATCTGGGCGTTGGAGATCTATGACCTATACTGAGATAGATTAGATCAAAACAAAGGAAGGGGCACAACATACAGAGGGATCACTACGTTCCTCGTCATGGAGATTGACAACACGGCAAAAAAATAGGAGTGTACCATGGGGTACAGTGCGGAAGACATTGGCGGCGCACTTGCGCGTCTGTTCAGCTCCTCTCGGCACTCGTCCTCGCCGAGCACCACCGACAACGCACACACCACCGCACCTTGCGTCTCCTCGGTCCTCACAACGCCTCCGGTGCTGCCAAGCTCTAGGCAGAGATCCTCCTCCGCCTCGTTACGCTGCGAGGCGGGACATGCGGTGTTATGTGAGCAAACAGGTAATTCCATGGCTATTCCTAGGAGGGCTATGAAATCAATTAAGAGAGGGTTCAGGTGGAGAGATTAATTGGTGAATCCGTAGGTAGAGAGGGCTCCGGCGGCCGCCGTGTATTCTCCTTAGCCCTGCGACGTGTTGTTGTTGTCTTCCTCCTGATCGATCGCCATCCTGCTACCGACGCGGCGAAGATGCCGTTTTCTGGAGAATGGGATTTTATTGATTTGGATTTGGTAGGATTGCTTTGAGATGAAAAAAAGATTTTTCCGAGAGATCCTATACCGTTATAGACGCAGTAATTAGCGAGCGTTAATTAATGCCTTACCTTCGATGCAGCAATGCATGCGCGCACGCATTAATCCGATTCCTATTTAATCCCAGAACCCATAATTACGCTACTCTCTTTTGCCACGAATTAAAGGAAAGGTTGCTTGGTTTCCATGCGGTGGAGAAGAGGTAAGACGAACGTATATGACGGTTTGTCCGACCAGACGAAGATAAAACCGGCAGGGAGAGAAAACCGATGGAGGGAGAAAAGAAAATCGCTCGAGGGGAGAGGGTCATACGAGAGGGCTGGACGAAGGGTGGGGAACGTAAGAGGGGAAACGGAACACTCTGTTTCTTTTAGATAGTAGAGATTGCCATGCAACTTCCACCGTTCCATTTTATTATGACACACACCATCATTGTCATATTGTGTTGCATGATCGTAAGATAGCTAGCTTGATGTTTTGATGTTATTGCTATGCTAGATCATTTCACATCCCCGGTACACCGCCGGAGGCATTCATATAGAGTCATATTTTGTTCTAAGTATCGAGTTGTAATCCTTGAGTTGTAAAGTAAATAAAAGTGTGATGATCATCATTATTGGAGCATTGTCCCATGTGAGGAAAAGGATGATGGATACTATGATTCCCTCACAAGTTGGGACGAGGATCCAAACGAAAAAAGGCCAAAGAGCCCAAACAAAAAAAGAGGCCAAAGAGCCCAAAATAAAAAAGGTGAGAGAAAAAGAGAGAAGGGACAATGTTACTATCCTTTTACCACACTTGTGCTTCAAAGTAGCACCATGATCTTCATGATAGAGAGTCTCCTATTTTGTCACTTTCATATACTAGTGGGATTTTTTCATTATAGAACTTGGCTTGTATATTCCAATGATGGGCTTCGTCAAATTTTCCTAGGTCTTCATGAGCAAGCAAGTTGGATGCACACCCACTTAGTTTTCCTTTGAGCTTTCATACACTTACAGCTCTAGTGCATCTGTTGCATGGCAATCCCTACTCACTTGCATCAATATCAATTGATGGGCATCTCCATAGCCCATTAATTTGCCTAGTTGATGTGAGACTTTCTCCTTCTTTTTGTCTTCTCCACAACCACCATATTCTATTCCACCCATAGTGCTATATCCATGGCTCACGCTCATGTACTGCGTGAAAGTTCAAAAAGTTTGAGAACATCAAAAGTATGAAACAATTGCTTGGCTCTTCATCGGGGTTGTGCATGATGAAATACTTTGTGTGATGAAGATGGAGCATAGCCAGACTATATGATTTTGCAGGGATAACTTTCTTTGGCCATGTTATTTTGAGAAGACATGATTGCTTTATTAGTAAGTATCCTTCAAGTATTATTGTTTTTATGTCAACATTAAACTTTTGTTTTGAATCTTATGGATCTGAACATTCATGCCACAATAAAGAAAATTACATGGATGGTAGCATTCCACATCAAAAATTCTGTTTTTATCATTTACCTACTCGAGGATGAGTAGGAATTAAGCTTGGGGATGCTTGATACGTCTCCAATGTATCTATAATTTTTTATTGTTCCATGCTATTGTATTATCTGTTTTGGATGTTTTATATGCATTAATATGCTATTTTATATTATTTTTGGGACTAACCTACTAACCTAGAGCGCAGTGCCAGTTTCTGTTTTTTTCCTTGTTTTTGAGTTTACAGAAAAGGAATATCAAACAGAATCCAAATGAGCTGAAAATTAAGGTGATTTTTTATGGACCAGAAGAGACCCACGGAGCACCGGAGATGTGCCAGGAAGTGACCGAGGAGGCCACAAGCCTGAGGAGAGTGCCCACCCTCCCCCCTGGCGCACCCCTTGGCTTGTGGGCCCCTCGAGCGTCCCCCTGGCATGAGACCGACGCCAAAAATTCCAATAAATCCCGAAACCCCCAGAAAGAAACCTAGATCGGAAGTTCCGCCGCCGCAAGCCTCTGTAGCCACGAAAAACCAATCGGGAGCCTGTTCCGGCACCCTGCCGGAGGGGGAAACCATCACCGGTGGCCATCTTCATCATCCCGGCGGCCACCATGATGAGAAGGGAGTAGTTCACCCTCGGGGTTGAGGGTATGTACCGGTAGCTATGTGTTTGATCTCTCTCTCTCTCTCTCTCTCTCTCTCTCTCTCTCTCTCTCTCTCTCTCTCTCTCTCCCTCTCGTGTTCTTTATTTGGCATGATCTTGATGTACCGCGAGGTTCGTTATTATAGTTGGATCATATGGTGTTTCTCCCCCTCTACCTACTTGTGATGAATTGAGTCTTGCTCTTTGAGGTTTCGTTATGTTGGATTGAGTATTGAATTTGAGAACACTTAATGTATCTCTTGCGATGGGATATCTATGGTGACAATGGGATGTTCTATTGATTCACTTGATGTATGTTTTGGCACTCAACTCGTGGATTCCCGAGGTGAAATTGGGGTAATCTATGCATATGGGTTGATGCACGTTTTCGTCCTACGTTCTCCGATAGAAACTTTGGAGTGATTCTTTGTTGCACGTTGAGGGATTGTTATATGATTCAATTATGTTATCATTGTTGAGAAAATTTGCACTAGTGAAAGTCTGAACCCTAGGCCTTGTTTCCAAGCATTGCAATACCGTTTTTTTTTCACTTTTGTTACTTGCTACCTAGCTGTTTTTATATTTTTCAGATTACAAAAACCTATATCTACTATCCATATTACACTTGTATCACCATCTCTTCGCCGAACTAGTGCACCTATACAATTTACCATTGTATTGGTTGTGTTGGGGACACAAGAGACTCTTTGTTATTTGGTTGCAGGGTTGTTTGAGAGAGACCATCTTCATCCTATGCCTCCCACGGATTGATAAACCTTAGGTCATCCACTTGAGGGAAAATTGCTAATGTCCTACAAACTCTGCGCTTAGAGGCCCAACACGAGTCTACAAGAAGAAGGTTGCGTAGTAGACATCAATAACGAGTACAAGGCGATTGACAATCCTCTTGCCCGTGTTGGGTCCAAGTTTTTGCTCTTGTGTGTGTAGGTACTGCTAAAGGCCGTTTGCGTGAATCTCCTATTGGTTCGATAAACCTTGGTTCTTTACTGATGGAAATACTTTATGCTACTATACTATTTCACCCTTCCTCTCGAGGGAAATCTCAACGCCTATCACAAGTAGCAGCCACCTCGGGCTCTTCCCCTCACAGCCACTGGACGGTTGGCCCTTGAAATCGGGTGCCCCTCTGCGACCAGTCAACACACAATAGGCCCGAGCTGGGCACTTGCACGTGCCTGGTCGCGCCCGAACCAAGCTTAATGGGCACGCGAGGGGCCCACCTGGAATGACCGAACCTGACCGGCGAGGTCTGAAGACGCTGACAGACGGCTCTGGCTGGCCCGTCGCACACAGGGCAGTGGCTGGAAACAACGGACGCGGGCATGACCAAAAACATCCCATGACGATGGCCCCAGCCCACCCGTCATGGACCCTCGAGGCAACATGGCTGGATACGGGTTGTCTGAGCAAATCAGACAGTCGAGAGAGCCCCTAGGAGCCATCTGCGCGAGACAAACATGGAACAGATGATGCATGGGACATTGTCGCCCACGGAGGAGCCCAGGAGGTGGTCCAGTCGCTCGGTCTAACACGTAAGGCTCCCATGACCGACCCAGCCCGTCGTGCTGCAAGGACGTCGACAATCGGGTCCGGCCAGCCCGTCGCGAGCAGGACAGCGCACGGGGCGTCACTCAACCTGACGCCTCCCAATGACGGTGGCCCCGGGCGAGCACATGGTCCACCCGTCACGGACCACCCAGTTGGGTTGTCCGGTTTTGGGCCCAGATCAGACGGCACAGAGCGCTCCCAGGAGGCCCTCGAGACACAATACCCAAAAACTGACAGCTCAAGGGCGCTTTCGTCTGCGACCGTGCCGACGTCGCCCAATGACGGTGGCCCTGGGTGGGAATGCGGTCCACCCGTTATGGACCACCTAGACGGGTCGTCCGGGTCCGAGCCGTCCAGGCAGATTGGATGGCGCAGAGCCGCTCCGAGAGGCTCTCGCCGCATACCACCAGGAAACGCATGGCTGGGAGACTCGCTTCGCCCTCGATGAGCCCGAGGAGGTGGGTACTCCAGCATCCTTTATAAGAGTAATGCTCTAAACTGGGACTGAAAATGGTTGTGCTGACAGAAGCGTGGTAGAGATGCGTCATTGCTCAATGAGAAGGTCATATGGCGATGGGTGAAGGACCGGTGGGTGATCTAATGAACGGTTGTAGTATTGTATCTTGCAAAACTTACAAATGTAGATTGTCAATTAATCATAGTTAACCATAAACTTTTTCTTATTGAAAACTGGTGATTTTTATGCACCCTCTTAGAAAGGAATACTATGGTAGTAAAAAATACAAAAAAAGGTTAGTTAGCAAACACACAAAATATATATTACTGTACAATAGTTTTTATAAAAAATGTAAAAATATTTGTTTACATTACGATATGAATTGTTTGAAATGTTTAAATAATCAAAACAGTGTCATGATAACATGTATTTATGAACAAATATACTATTACCTCTATCCGTATTTGTGAAGCGCCATGGCTTTTTAGTCATCGATTTGAGTAGCTAAACATATGATGCCTCTCAAAAATATATAATTGAATTCATCATTTAACGAAGTTCAGAAAAGTTAGTAAGAATACACAGATATACTGAAACTTTTCTCAAAAAAAAAGGCAATCCATGTACAGTGAAACGGAATGATTTAAAAAAAATGGAATGAGAAATTCGAAGAGAAATGGAGTGTACACACCAGTCCACATCAAACGGCAAAACACGCACCATCCCATTATAATCCACAAAGAAAACATACTACTAAATCAGAGGCGAAAACCCATAATAGCCCCCCGCTGGACTCACGCGCGCACACGCGGCCCCCGATACTTATTCGCCCCCGACGCCTACTATTCCATCTATTTTTCCTTTCGCCCACGCTTCCATCGCCGCAGGCAACCCGCCCCTCCTCCTCGTCCATCTCGCTCTCCTCTCCTCCTCACCACGTCCACGCCCTACCCATCTCGCCGCCGCCGCCGCCGCCGCCGCAGCCGCCAGAGCCGGAGCGGCTGCAGGGGCCAGGGTTGAGGGCGCGACGTCGCCCCCGGCCATGGTGATCTCGGCGGAGCCGCCGCCGCCCGCGGCTCTGCCGTCGGATCCCACCGCGGAAGGCGGCGCCGGGGAGACGGGCGGCGCGGCCGTGGAGGCGGTGATGACGCCGTCGAGCGCGCGCCGCGGGGCCCTGTCGTCGCTCCCGTCGACGCTCAAGACGTGGGGGAGCCACCGGATGCTGCGCTGCGCCCCCGTCAACCGCGCCGGCGACGCCATCGCCCCGGCCAGGCGGTCCTCCTCGCAGCAGCTCGACGAGGTCAGCGAGAGGCTCCTCCTCGGCCTCCGCGAGGCTTCAGCGGCGGCGGCGGCGCCCGGCGGTGGCAGCGCCGCGGACGACGACGAGTCCCCGGGGGTCGGCGAGGCGGCCTCTCCGCGTCCGTCGAAGGCGCGCACCCGACGACGCCGCCGCGCCCTGATGCCGCCGTCCCCCGCGCCCGCAGCGAGCGCCTCGCCCCAGGCGTCGGAGCGCGAGCGGAGGCTGGTCCGCGCCGACGCGCTCGGCAGGGCGCGGTTCTCCGCGACGCTCTCCGCCGAGGAGATCGAGGAGGACGTGTACGCGCTGACCGGCGCGCGCCCGCGCCGCCGCCCCCGGCGCCGCCGGCCCCGCGCCGTGCAGAAGCAGCTCGATGTGAGTGCCCTTCCCTCCCGTGCATCCTCTGCTCCTCCCCCTCACATTACATTCCAGCCCCTGCCGCTCCTCCCCGAGGGACCCGTTTGTAATTCCGTGAAACTCCCCGTCCCCAGATGCTGCTCCCCGGCGCGTGGCTATCGGAGATCACCGCCGAGTTCTACCGGGTGCCGGACGATCGCTGACCCGCTCAACCCAACAGTAAGCAAAGCAAAGCAGAGCGAATTCGCCGATCGCAATTCATTCACAATCAAATCGTTGCCGCCATTGTCAGCTCTACATAATCCATCCATTAATTGGTCATATAGGGTCGGGCTGATTGATATGAATCCCAGCAGCATTCAACTAGTAGTTGTAGCAGCAGTAGTGGTAAGCAGCAAGTGCAAGTGATGGTTGATGACTAGTCAGTGATTCTCTGGAAGTAGTGGTGGTTGTGGTTCGTAGTATCATCAGCGGATTGGGAGGACGCAATGTGGTGTGCTCCTAAGTGCACTGTCCTCGATGGTCCAGTCGGTACAATCGTTAACATCGATCTCTGTTGCAATCTCAATGCTTCTTCTGTGCATGGAAATTTTTCTTCTTTTTTCATTTCTGGGAGATGTTTTTGTTCGTACTAATTGCCGTGAGCACGAGCACGGGGAGGGAGGGGTTGCATTTCTGGGTGTCTGGCGCGTGGGCCCGGGGACGGGGCGGCTTCGAAACCCTGGCATGGCACCGCTCGGCCGGCCTTGGCGGTGGGCGCTGGGCAGAGAGCCAGAGGCAGAGTCTTTTTGCGTCGTCTGTTTGTTTCCTGGTTGCTCATGGGCCCGGCGTGTCAGCGAGGGCCGGGTGAGTTGGAGTTGGTTGACAGGCACGTATCTCATCTCATCACCGGGTGGTGGTCCCTGTCGTGGTCGTGGACCGTGCCCCAAGTTCGTTCGTTCGTTCGTTCGTTCGGTGACGCCGCGCGCTTTGTGCGCTTCCTGCCTGCGGGTGAGCCCCGGTCCATGGGCTCCGTCCATGCACGCTTTATGGCTGGGAGTAGTATCATCAAAAGGAGGTTACGTTACGCGCTGAGGCGCCGTTATTTGTCATGTGCTAAAGTACATTTTTTAAGCTCTTCTTTTAACACCGTTTTGTATGGCTCTGTTCTTATGGATGGTGCGAAAATGGCACTGTTTGGAACCGATGGTTCGATCGAATCGTTATTAGTCCAATGATGAATTGTCCTGGTCCCTCTGCTCTCCGAACCGTCTGATTTGGCAACGGAGGGCCAGGATCGGCAGCTCGTACGGTACGGATAACCACTGACAGTGCACCTACCGTAGTTATGGGACGCAACATTGACATGCATGCAAATGCTGCTGGAATAAGCGTAGGCATGATGGCGGATCCACGTGTCCATGCAGGAATTTGGTCCATGCACCGTCCACTTCGGACCTATTCTGTGTTTGCCCATGCCTTCCACTTCCAGCCTACTTTTGTGTATGCCTTGTTGTTTATATATGTGTCTCGCACGAGACAGGCTGAAAATGGATCGTGCAAAAATCATACTGTTTGGAATATATGGCTCGATTGATTTGTCACTCCATTAATAATGATCATGATCTTTACTATGCAAATCGCTTGATTTGTTTGGTCGCAGATGGACACGACGGATTATACGGATAACCCTGACGGTGCACCTATCATAGTTATGGCACGCAACATTCACTTGCATGCAAATGCTGCTAGGATCCACGTCCATGCACCGCCCACTCTTATTTGGTGTTTGCCTATACCTTCCATTTCTTTTTTTCGAGAGTACGCCAATGGCGTACCATATTTTTATAGAAGGCAGAAGACAATTACAAAAAGCTACAACTTGCTGCGAACAACAAGTGTAGAAACAACACCACATCCAAGCTAATCCGAAGAAAAGCTGCCGCGCACATTACAACACAACACAAAGGAGCTTGTCGGACTAGAGCATTGAAGCCGCGTCTCGACCAACGCCGGTCACTACGAAGAGCAACAACTTCGAGCGGACTTCCCTTGTCGACGCACCAACCACCCTTGATGCCGAAAAGGAGATGGCAGGTGGGTGGCGGGACTCAGTAGGTCCCGAGAAAGCCACCGTCTTGGACTCACCGACATTGGCGTATAACGCCCAAGATCCTCTACTCGGACCAGCGGCACGCACCGAAGAACCACATCACCGAACCTCCAGGCCAACTCTCCTTCCACGATGCTCCCAACGGAGGAACGACGCCAAGACGCCACCATCGCCGGTCCAAGACCTAGGCTCTCGCCCGGAGACTACAAACCAAACAAGGAGGGGAGATGCCGACACACACAGCGATGCCTCCAAGGAGGGGAACGACGCCCACAGACGCCGTCATCGCCAAAGACCGGATCAAGACGGCAGATTTTCATCCGTCGCCCACATCCCACCCTTGCAAAGAATGAGGCCAACATGTGCGTAATGGGCCACATCGCCGCCCGCATGACACCTCGGCATCGTGACTAATGTTGCGTAACACCGACGCTTTACGACCAAGGACACGCACTCCATGAACCACCTCCCGCGGCCGATGAAGATCCAATCCGGCAAAGGCACCCTACACCAACACGGCCAGACGCTAACGGAATCGGGCGAAAGAATCGCACACGCCCACTCTGGCGGCAGCCACGCCACAACCGCGTCTCGAACCCACGAGCAGAGAACATCACCACCGAAGCTCCCGCAGAGGGTCGCGAGCCGCACTGCCAGATCCGACTGCGCCGAGCTCTCCCTCCCACGGCGCCACCACTGGCGCCGGGCGGCCGAGGGCAAGCCGCTGCCGACCGCAGTCCCGGCCGCCACTTGCGCAGCCATCCGACAGAGATCTGCCGCGTCCATGACTTGGGCGTGCCGCCTCCAACGCCCACCAGACGCACCTAGGAGGATTGCCGTGCACCAACTCCACCCCACCATGCCGCCGGGCCGTGTTCATATGTCGGCGCTCCTCGTAGCCCACCACCGCACCGGTAAGATCTGCCGCGCCGCCCGCTTAACGCCACTCCCCCGCGCGAGGGAGGCCCGTTGGGGCTCGCCGCCACCGCCTCCGGCGCCGGCGGCGGCAGCGGCCAGGGGAGCGCAAGGAAGGGGGCGCTCGCGGGGCTAGGTTTTGGCCTCCGGAGCCGCCCGCGCGAGCGGCTCGGGAGGGAGGGAGGGGAAAGTTTATTTTATACCTTCCATTTCCATTCTAGTACTTTTGTGTGTCTGTTTTTTTACAAAACAGATTAGATCTATTGTAAAAGTTCACCGGAAGTACAAAGCATCTCACAACCATAATAAAATAGAAAACGTTCTATTTCAAGCTTATCACCGCGACGCGTAAGGCGGCTGGAGGAATTAACACGTGTCCCATGGCATGGGCCCATCCGCCGCTACCCACCTTCGCGGGAACCACATAGCCACTCGTTTTCTTCTCTCCCCTATCCTGCGTCTTCTTCCCTCGATGTTCCTCTCTCCTTTGCCCTCCCCTTCCCTCTAGATCGGGGCCAACACAGGCAAGTCGACGGTTGCCGCTACTGCAAGCTTTTTGCTCCCCATTTGTGTGCACTGTCGGGAGGAACACCATTGTTTTTTTCTGCAGTCGATGCTCCTGCGCGCTACTGCAAAAGGACAGCCACTGCTCGCCACAGTTACTACACGGGGCAACGACGATCGCTGGAGGCGATGCAGATGCTGCAAGGGGGCAACCATCGAGGATGCAGCTCTCGCCGACGGCTAGCGGAGTTGCGATGCGGCTCTGGGCGCTGCAATGGAGCGCTAGCCAGCGACTCCCGACGCTGCAATGAAGCGCTCCCGCCGACTCCCACGCTGCAATGGAGCGCTCGCCAACTACTACCGGTGCTGCAATGGAGCGCTAGCCAGCGACTCCGGACGCTGCAATGAAGCGCTCCCGCCGACTCCCATGCTGCAATGGAGCGCTCGCCAACTACTACCGGTGCTGCAATGGAGTGCTCGGTGTCGGCTCACGACGCTGCAATGGAGTGGTCGCCGGTGTCTCCCGGTGCTACAATGGATCGCTCCCGACGACTACCAGCGCTGCAATGGAGCGGTCGCTCGTGGCGTCTCGGTGCTGTACTGAAGTTCTAGGCGGTGGTTTCTCAATGTTGTGATGAAGAACTTTGCCGGCGGGGGCCATGAGCGACGGCGACCCGTTGCAACACACAAGGAGATGGGATGTGTGTTGCTTTGCATCATCACCAGCGAGCAACGGCCAATAGAGGACACGGTTGGGGGCAAGCGATGACCGACTGCCCGATGCGAGGGGAGCGATGCTTGAGAAGGGGAGGCTTGTGATGTGAAGTGCGGGTGAGTGATGACCCACAAGTACAGGCGATCAATCGTAGTCCTTTCGATAAGTAAAGAGTGTCGAATCCAACGAGGAGCAGAAGGAAATGACAAGTGGTTTTCAGCAAGGTATTTTTTGCAGGTACTAAAAGTAGCAGTCATAGATAGTTTTGTAACAAGTAACAAGTAGCAATGGTAACAAAGTGCAGCAAGGTGGCCCAATCCTTTTTATAGCAAAGGATAATCCGAAACGTTCTCTTATAGTAAGCAAAGCGTTCTTGAGGACAAATGGGAATTTTCATCTAGTGAAGTTCATCATGTTTAGTTGATTCACATTCGCTATTTTGATAATTTGATATGTGGGTGGACCGGTGCTAGGGCGTTGTTCTTACTTGAACAAGCAGACCTCTTATGATTACCCCCTCTCGCAAGCATCCGCAACTACAAAAGAAGAATTAAGATAAATCTAACCATAACATGAAACATATGGATCCAAATCAGCCCCTTACGGCATAACTCATAAACTAGGGTTTAAACTTCTGTCACTCTAGCAACCCATCATCTATATGCCCTCCCTTAGGCCCAAATATGGTGAAGTGTTATGTAGTCGATGTTCACATGACACCACTAAAGGAAAAACAACATACATATCATCAGAATATCGGACGAATACCAACTTCACATGATTACTTATAACAAGACTACTCCCATGTCCTCAAGAACAATAACTACTCACAAATCATATTCATGTTCAAGATCAGAGGGGTATTGAATATGCTTAAGGATCTGAACATTTAATCTTCCACCAAATAAATCAACTAGCATCAACCACAAGAAGTAATCAACACTACTAGCAACCCATAGGTACCAATCTGAGGTATTGGGAAAAGATTGAATACAAGAGATGAAGTAGGGTTTGATATGAGATGGTGCTGGTGAATATGTTGATGAAGATTGGTCCTCCCACAATGAGAGGATCATTGGTGATGTCGATGGCTTCAATTTCTCCCTCCCGGAGGGAAGTATCCCCGGCGGAATCGCTCTGCCGAAGAGCAAAAGTTATCCTGCCCAGGTTCTGCCTCGAGACGGCGGTACTTCGTACTAAAAGTCTTCTTCTTAAAAAAATTCTAGGGAAAATAGCCTCATATAGCAGACGATTGGCACCGGAGGCCTGCTGGGCCCATGAGCTCATAGGGCACCCCCTGAGCTCGTCGCTCCCTGGTGGCCACCCTTCTGGTATTTTTTCCGTCAATATTTTTTATATTTCAAAATAATTCTCTGTAAATTTGCAGGCCATTTGGAGCTGCGGAGAATATCCAACTCTGCTGTAGCTTTTTTAGGTTCAGAATTCCAGCTATCGGCAATCTCCCCCTTCATGTGTACCTTGCAAAATAAGAGAGAAAAGGCATTATAATTGCATCATAAAGTGAAATAACAACCCAAAACATAATCAATAACAATAGGAAAACATGATGCATAATGGACGTATCAACGAGCGATGTGGGAGTTGCAAGGACCAAGCGACGGTTGTAATGGGTGCATCTAACAGCCATGGGGCTGGCTTAAGTTTCCTTATAATCAATCAGATGATCTATAGCAGCTGCCTAATAAAATTACATTCTGATTCCGAGACCACCAAATGACCACTACTGTCGCCAAAACGCGCCGCTATCGCCGCTCCCCTATTGGAGCTGGCTTGACCTTGTTGATCACTATTGTGAAGTCTTTGTCCATGTGCCTTTAAGGACCAAGGCCCTGGAGCTGTAGTCATCGTCGTTGAACCCTTGCATAGATCTGACGCACCAGACGTCAAATCTCGTTAATGGAGTCAGAACTAGCAGATCTCGGGTAGGGGGTCCCGAGCTGGTAGCCTTGGCATGATGGTAATAGGGGCACATGATTTACCCAGGATCAGGCTCTCTTGAAGAGATAATGTCGTACATCCTACTTTGATTGTATTGATGAGAGGGAGTACAAAAGTTGCAGGTTGATCAACCACGAGCAGAAATCAAGAACTGGCATTGGGCACTAAATTAATAGGTTAGTCCTTAAAATAATATAAATTTCTATTGAAGTATATAAAAATGATAATATAATAGCATAAAACGATAAAAAGTACGTTTGAGACTATTAGCATACCCAAGCTTAATTCCTACTCGTCCCCGAGTAGGTAAATGATAAACAAAGATAATTTTTAAAGTTGAACTCTTGTGTGACATGATCTTGATAAAATGATATAACAATGGTGTGAACTTAGGACAAAAGTGATTCAAAGTAATAATCTTATAATTGATAACGAGCAAGTAACATCAAAATATATAGACAAAATTACTATTGCTTCTCATGTATTAATGTTTTCACGTAATTCGAAATAATACTCATGATGTTATATACATGTCCCCCAATCACTCGAGGCTTTATCATATTCAAACATCTTCGCATAACACAACCAAGAGTTTAGTCAAGTAATCGAATTCGTGACGAGCCATTTTCAACTACTTAGCACTTCTCTTAATGCTCAATTCACAAGCCTTGATCTTAGCACTTAGGATGGCAAAGACAATGATGATGGGGGTCTCATGAGAAGACAAAATTATATAAGAAAATCTTACATCAATTGTTGCTTAATCATTAGGCAATGGAGAGGGCTTACAATCGATAACAATGTGAGGAGTAGGTATTGCCATGCAACTGATGCAATAGAGATATAAGTGTATGGAAGCTCTCCTAATGCAACTAAATGGGTGTGCATCCAACTTCACTACAAGAAATATGTCAACTTATGACCACCACTATTGGTCACTGAATGGTCACAAATTTCCATTTATGACTTTTTTGTGACCAAAAACATAAGGTCAAAAGCTGGGCGTCAGAATCGACTATAGCGACCTTTCTTCCGGAATGGTCGCAAACGCTTATGACCAAAAAAAGTCGAGATTTAATGACCAACTGTTTTGGTCACTAGCAATCCGACCACACCACGCCGGATCCACCGTGGCAAGTCAAGTGGCGGACTTACGACCAAATGAAAAGATCGTAAAATAGAATCAGCCGGTCCATTTCGGTAGTCTTGATGGGCCAAGCCCAAGAATTCAAATTTCCCATTTAATATTTTTTTCTCTTTATTTTGCTTATCTGCATGGGCTGGCCCAATAATTTGGCCTTTTATTTTCTGGGAATGGAGCCTTTTTCTGATGATTTTTTATATTCCACTATTGTTTTGGGCCACACCTTTTTAGTCTAGTTCAATTTGGGCCTCGGCCTTTTATTTTCTCGTTATGCGACCTTTTATATTTTTTCTTACAATCATTTCTTTTTTAGGCCCAAGCCTTTTTGGTCTAATTCTTGTTTGGGCCTTGGCCTTTTAGAGCCAGTTCTCATTTTGCAAAACTATAAATGAAAGGCCCAGTGTGCACAAGTGATCCACAAGCCCAGTGCACAAGTGATCGACATAACTTCACGTAAAATAAACAAAATGATCCACATAACTTCACGAAGGCCCAGTTCACAAGTGATCACATAACTTCCACAGGATCCATGTGCTCTAGTTTAAACAAAGAAATGCAAATGTGACTCTCAACTTAGCTCCTGTGTTCCACGGGTTCAAAATGCAACAACTACCTTAGCTCAAAGACAAAGAGGTTCATAGCACAGCCATCAAACTACCTTAGCTCCAAAGAGAGCCATCAAGTGGGCTAACTTCTCTTCCTGTTCTTGAGACTTCTTGCAGCAGACTCAAGTTCCTTGTCGCGTGCAGCTTCAGATTCTTCCGCCTTCATCTTGATTGCCGCCAATTCTTCTTGCACCAGTTCAGCTTGAAGCTCGGACCTCTCCAGCTTCTGCTCAAGGTCACGAACATGAGCAGCAACTTTGCCGGAGTTGTTCCTAGATGACTGGAGCCCAACATTCCTGAGGAATGTGCTTTCCTTGGCTTTGGTCTTGAGGACTTGTTCGACAATTTCAACGGTGACTTTGGCTTTTCACCTTCTAGTACCGGCGCGTCCTTCATTTTTTCCATCTAAAGCTAGCATATGGAGGAAAATGATAGGCATTAGTGGGAGATCTATTTCACATTTTGCAAACCAAACCAAGCAAGAGAAACCAAACCAGACACAAATGGATTATTTGAAGTAATCAAACCAGCACACAAAATCTATACAAGAAGATGATGACTAGTGACCCGGAGACATGCAATTGGAACAATATGATCACTTCATTAAGCCTAGAATGGTGGTTCTATATAAGATGGCTTCCCGAGTGAGACGATCATCAAACTAACATTCAGATCAAATTTCATCATATCATAAAAATGCATCAAATAGCTACTGACAAGTTACGATATCTTTGTTGAACTATCAAACAACATCAAAGCATGGAACATAGCATGTGTTCTTGGTAGCTCCGAGTCAAACAACATCAAATCATCAAAGCTTCAAAGTGGATGTGAATCAAACAGGCAAAGCATGGAGTGACTTACTATAGCGGTCTTGGTAGCTCAGAAAACCCGTGCTTCTTGCTGTTGTGGGTGGCCTTAAACAAGTCAATCGCAGACAGCTCCTCACCCTTACGCTCTTCTTTTCCAAATGTTTTTCAACAAAAATCAAAATGTTATTCAGCAAGAATCAGAAATGTTATTCAATGAGGAACCAAAGGTAAGGTCTCTAGAGAAGAGTTCTCACAATGGCAAAAATGTGTGTTGTGTAGTGCTTGGAACCAGTTCTTTGATTGTACACGACTTTTTGTCGATTCATCTTGTTCGACAAACAGGTTTTCTACAAAAAAGCATACTGTCAGCATGATCTAGCACTAGCATATCATGTGCAGAACATAAAGCATCAAACAAAGCGAGACAAACCTTGTGTCTTGGGGTAGACCACATCTCCACGAGCTTGCCATTCACCATCCGTTAGATCGTGCAATCGAGACTTAATGCTGACTTTATTTGCGGCTACGGTATCAAAATACTTCTTCTTGATCTGATGGCTTCTGTTCTTTTAATATTTCTGCAGAATATCTTTGCACGAGGTCCTGATGGTCTCCGAGTCCGTGTTCATCTCAAAATTTGCCTACCAAGATAGCAAACAAGGTAGGAAGAATATTAGTGATCATGCATAGGTGTAACGTAAAATAGATAGCACATTAACTATGAAACAAGTAGCTTTACGAACTTTTCCAATGTAGTTCTCCAATAGACTAGCATTTTTTGTATAGCTTGAAGTGAGGAAGAACCTGAAGATGGCTTTTTGCAACGAGTCCACACTCGGAAGCAAGCTTTGTCGCTGCAGAGGCTTCTTTGGACGAATCATCCCTTCGGCAATTTGGATAGGCACCTTGCTACCAAGCGACTTGGTGATCCTGTCTAGCCCACTGCCCTTTCTAAGTCTAGTCTTGGGAGTCATTGCATCTGAAAATGAAACTGAACTCATAAATTAGAATACAAATCGACAAATGCAGGAATCAACAAAAGCATACATTATCATTCCATTTGGAAAATGCACTAGTAAAAGATAGCATTGCAAAGGTCAACTTGCCTGATTGAAGCACAAGCTGTTGTTCTTCTTCATTGATGACAGCGTTCCTGTCAATAGAAGGTGCAACAGTTGAGGTCCGTGTGGATGAAGGCTCGCTTCATCAATGCAGATGGTTCCTGCTTCATCTAGGCAGACAGTGCCATTTCCATCCATGCTGAGAGTGGTTCCTTCATCGATGGGCGGCAACTCATCACCCGTTTGCACCGAGGTCTGAGAGTCCATGAGCAGCATACTTTCCTGATGGTCCGTCGCAGTCGCCATCCTTTATTTCTGCCTTGTGACTCTATCAAGGGTAGGTTCATCAGGTTCCAGGATCCTCTTTTTTTGTCCTGGAGCTGGGGCCATCACCCTTCCTGGAGGCATTGCAGGAGATGTTTTTGAGCTCTTGTGCTTCTTGCTGACTGTCTTCTTAACACCAGGCCTCTTTGTCCTAGATCCCTTCAAAGGCCTCGTATAAACAAAGACGGAAAAAGCATTAGATCACAAGAGAAATATGTGAGCACAAGGAATAACATAGAATAACAGAACCCCAACCCTCCAAGCAAGACAGAGTTTGCACCTTAACAATCCTGTTGACTACAACATCATCCACTTCCTCTCCATCAATAACTTCATCCTCCTTAGGATTGTACTCACGGGTCATCATTGATAACTCCACTACCCTCTTGAACCTCATCACTTCTACCTTCTTGTACACCATTTGTTTTCCTAACCATCGACGCTATTGCACCGATGCCAAGGGACTGGAACATCCGATTGTTCCTCATGATATTTCTAGCCCTAACCTTCTCGTACTCGGTGAGAGGCTCTTCTTTGCATGATACAGAAACATAACTATTAGGTGAATGTTCGGAATGCATGGACAGGCAGCCAAACATATCTTATGAAATTTTATTATCATTTAATCCTAGTTATTCGTAAGGAAGACTAACAAAGACACGTGCACAATTAAGCCTTATTCAGATTGCAGAATACATTTCACTTAGCATATTAAGACACAGATTTTATGAAACTGCCACAAGGAGCAAGTTGCATACCAACGGTTGGCCTCATGCTTGACCTTGTCCTCCTTGCCATGGATGATCTTGAGGTGGTGCTTGCAAAATAGAATAAACAACAATCGGATACAACAGGGATAAAGTAAAATGATGCACTTGTATCAATAAAGGAAAGCATTTGGACCATCATGCACATACATGTAATACATGTGAAACAAACTTGATGGATAAACAATACAGTGATCTAGTGTTATTAATTAAGAAAACATGTAAGTGCACCAAACAAGCATGCATGTACACTAGGAGCAAGTAAGCAAAGTGCATAAGTGCTACTAATACAAGCAAGCAAGCAAAATGCTACTGATAGAAACAAGCAAGCAAAGTGCTACTGATAGAAACAAGCAAGCAATGAAGGAAAATGAAGAGAAGGAAGCAAGTACTATTGATACAAACCCTAATTAATAAGCAAGCAAGTAGATTCTTCTCCAAGTGCTAGTGATACAAGCAAGTAATGCTGATGGAAACCCTAATTAAGCATGTATGCCGACCAAGCAACATGTATGCTAGCAAGCAAGCAACATGAACTAGTGAATTGGTGTCATGTACACATGCTTAGACAGTCTGACAGAAGCTAGACGAGTATATCATGAGGACCTTCAAAACAACTAGATGTTGCCACCGGTAAAGCATGAAACAACTATACTTGCAGAAGACAAAAGCGGATGAAAAACTATACTCAACTATTGATTATGTTGTCTCTACACACCAAAAATGGCTACCGACTAGATGACACAAGTTAAGACATTTTGACAATTAGAATCAACCTTGTATATTACAGCAATCAAAATTATCTAGCACCAATCTAGTATATATTAAAACTAGTCATACCGCCTTAATACAAAGAGGAATTCCAATACCACAATAAGCACTAAGCATTCTCGTGTTCATCGGAAAGAAGAACACAAGCTTCATGCACATATCGTGAAAGAAGAACACTGCTACAAACCCCAAAGAGTGCTACTGATAGCAAAGTGCTACAAGCAATCAAGTACATGTTCATACTAACCCAAGTTGCAAGCAAGCAAAGTGCATAATACAAGCAAGCAAGCATGGAAAGTGCTCTTGATAGAAACAAGCATAGTGCTACCGACAAGAACAAGCAAACAAGGAAGGAAATTGAAGGGCAACAAACAAGAAAGCACTGTTGATACAAACAAGGAAGCAAGTAGCTTCTTTTCAAGTGTCATGGAAACCTAATTCACCATCTATGCTAGCTGAGTAATTGAACCATACACAAGCAAATCTTGATACAAGCACCATCAACCAGACATCATCCACTTCCCCATCCATCCCCATCTGCAGCCTCGCCGTGAGGGAGGGAGATCCGGCCGAAACCCCGAAAGAATCACACCTTGCTTGTCTCCCCCTGCAGCCTCGTTGGCTCTGCCCAACTCTTCTTCTCCGACCCAGCCCAACCCTCTTCTCCACTCCAAGGCTGCTGTTGATCCCCTTAAATCATCCACTTCCCCATCCATCCCCATCCCTAAAATCATGAACCCTAAACCATGAAGCGGACCAAACGAACCACCAGAGGTCCATGAACTAGAGGGAGATCATGAACTAGAGGACCAAACGAATCACGAACCACCCAGACCCCATGAACCCTAACCCTAACCCCCAGAACTAGAGGGAGATCATCCCCACGTAACAATAAACGAACCACCCAAACCCTAGAATATCCTAACCCATGAGGGGATCTACTAGAGGGAGATGGATCCACCAGAGGGGAGGTGGATCCACAAGAGGAGGAGATGGATCAAGGGAGAAGTACCTAGGGGAGATGATGTTGACGATAAAGCGGTGGTCGCCGTCGATCGCGCTGTCGTTGATGTAGCCGGGTCATCGTTGATGTAGTCGATGTGGCAGCCGTCGTCGTCGATGTAGTCCAGACGCAGACGAGGGAGGGAGTGGGGCCAGGCGGAGCGAGGAGGTGTGGGGCGGAGCAGAGGAGGGGCGGCGCTATGGTGGGGAGGTGGGGAGTGGGAGCGGGGCGGCGCGGAGCAGGGCGGCGCGGAGCAGGGTTCGTCGGGGAGAGGGGAGGGGAACGGGGAAATTTTGGGAGGGGAGGGGAGGGGATCCCGCGTGTTAGTGGGAGAGGGAGTGGTGGGTCCTGCCTGGTAGTGGGAGAGGGAGTGGAGGGAAATTTTGGGAGAGGGAAATTTTGGTGGAGGGAAAATTTTGGTGTGGGAGGAAATCCTTTTGGGTTTGGGTGTAGAAAAATAGGGTTTTTTGTAAACTTTGTAGAAATCATGGTTAAAATCATACCGAGTAGCTCAAGAAAGCGCCGGTATTGCAAGTTTAGTATTTTTGCTAGTTGGTAGGCCACATTTGATGATGTGACGCGGAGGTCTCCCATTTTTTTGATTTTTTTTGAATTTTTTACGGTGTTTTCAAAAACCGGCCGATTTCGTCGCGGCGACCGTCCGTGGCTAGGGTTTGAGCCGTGCAAATCTGTTGTCGATTCTGTGATGGAATGCCTACGTGAAGCTAAAAGCATTTTTAGTGAAAATAACGGGCAAGCTATGGAGGACCCGCAGTTCAAATTCCAGTAGGTTCCAAATTGAATCGGCGAAGGTGGTCCGAATTGCCGGGAGTAGCTACGAGGGTCGGAAATGCATGCTTTTTGGCGACCGTCTGTAAAATAGGGTCTACTTTGAGATAGACATGGAATGGCGCCGTTTGGGGTGCCCCTCCTTGTAGCCGCTTCACGAAAAACGCATGTCTTTTGCATTCAAAAAATGAAAAACGGTTTTTTTTGTTAAACAAGTTGGAACCTCGCTTTGGCAACATTGTTTGCCATCACAAGACGGAGGCATGCGCCCAATTTGGGCATATTATCAGAAACTATTCAACGGATGCGGCCATATCATTGCTAGTTTGGCTTGAAAGGCATGAATCTTCGTTCGTGGTAGGTCGTTTTCGAGAACACTTTTTCAAGAAAACGCCGGTATTGCAAGTTTAGTATTTTTGCTAGTTGGTAGGCCACATTTGATGATGTGACGCGAAGGTCTCCCATTTTTTTGATTTTTCTTGAATTTTTTACGGTGTTTTCAAAAACCGGCCGATTTCGTCGCGGCGACCGTCCGTGGCTAGGGTTTGAGCCGTGCAAATCTGTTGTAGATTCCGTGATGGAATGCCTACCTGTGAAGCTAAAAAGCATTTTTAGTGAAAATAACGGGCAAGCTATGGAGGACCCGCAGTTCAAATTCCAGTCGGTTCCAAATTGAATCGGCGAAGGTGGTCCGAATTGCCGGGAGTAGCTACGAGGGTCGGAAATGCATGCTTTTTGGCAACCGTCCGTAAAATAGGGTCTACTTTGAGATAGACATGGAATGGTGCCGTTTGGGGTGCCCCTCCTTGTAGCCGCTTCACGAAAAACGCATGTCTTTTGCATTCAAAAAATGAAAAACGGTTTTTGAATTTTTACGGTGTTTTCAAAACCGGCGGATTTAGTCAATGATGCGTCCGTGGCTAGGGTTTGATTCATGTTTTAGCATTCAAAAATGAAACTTATATTGTTTCATACAGAGCATGCACAAAAACCCATAATTTTATCTTTCATCCATGAGCATGCATAAAAATTTCAATTCCCATCAATTACCAAACTGAATATTCATTGTTAAAAACATGACTTGTTTAGATGACATCATACAAAGATCCATGAGCATGCACAAAATTAAACTGACATACTTAACATTGACATGTTCATATTACACTAACAAGCTTAAACCTAACATGTGAACACCTTCTTAACATCTTCACTCCTCCTTCTTCTCCTTCATCAACCTGATGCGCCAGAGTGGCGAATCCCAACGCCGGATGTACTCCTCTACCACAATTGGCATGGTCCTGCCAAGTCAGGCTGTGGGATTGCAGCGCCGCCACCATCGCGAGGTCTTCGTCCGCCACCACCATAGCAAGGTCGCCGTCCGCCACCACCATAGCAAGGTCGCCGTCCGCCACCACCATAACAAGGTCGTCATCCGCCACCACCATAGCAGTGGTCGCTGCCACCACCACCATAGCATGTTCGTCGTCAGCCAGAATAGGCTGCTCCTCGTCATCCCCGCTCTGCTCCTCGTCGTCATCCCCGCTCTGCTCCTCGTCATCCCCGCTGCTGCTCCCATTGCCTGGCCAAATGCAACATAGTGTGAACATGGTGTTGTCGTCGTGCAGGTAGAGGAAGCCAAAAGGACAGGAAGAGAGGCAGAGAGCTTATCGCATCGCTGCCGTCTTTGGTAGTACATGCGGCACATGGTGTTGTCGAACATCTTCACGGTGAACATGGCGTCGCCGTCGTAGTGGAAGACAAGGAAGTACCAGCTGTAGCTCATGGGCGCGGGCGAAATGCTCCCAGACCCTAGGTACATGTGGCCTTCACCATCAAACACCACCAACACTTCCCACAGCTGTGAAGCTCACCGGCCTCCCGCAGCTTCACTTTGTGGGGCTCACTACCGTGAGCATCTTCAAGAACTTGTCGTAGCCTCTGCAATGAGGGTCAAGCGGTGGTTAATTGTGGCAATCAAGCACTAGACAATGAGTGATGATAAAGAAATGAGTGATGATAAACATACCTGCCTATCGCAAGATTTCTCAATTATGATCTCAAGAACTCGAAACCTTCCAAGCCACCATCTCACTTATCCGAAAAGCAGCATTGTAAATTAAACAAGCACATCAATATCAATAGCATAGTAAACTAACACTAAAACAAGCACATCAACATCAACAGCAATAAAGAACATCATCGGTGACCACCAACAAGAACAACACTAAAATCTACTATAAGTTGACCGTAACCATATCTACTATAAATTGACCGTAACCATATCTATTATAAATGGACCAATAGTGTACAGCAAAACAACAGTTTCAATATTACACAAGAAAGAAGTCTCAGGTTTATCAAGCACAGCAAAACAACAGTGTGACTGAAGAAAATTATAGCAGGAAATACTTCATGCATCATCAATAGAACCATACAGAATTTTTATGATGCCTCCAGTTTCTCAAGATAAAACTAGCAGCATCCAACATGCTTTGGCATTCATCTCTTGATCGTCAAAATAAACCATACAGAATTCCACAAAAAAATTCAGAGACCACAGCCCATGATTCTAGGCAAAAGAAACAACAATGTATACAGAGACAAGCTTCTTTTCCACTTAATATTCAGAATATGCCAGATACACCCAAGGACAAACATGCATTACAACTTATCTTAAGAGAATTAACTACTGTACAAATGCAGTTCATACTAGATCCACCAATGAGCATACCTAGTATGCATAACAAATACTAGATACTCATACCCTAGAGCAGAAGAGAAAGGAGAGAGGATATGAAGCGGATGGCTTACCGCGGCGGAGTCCGAGAAGAAGTGGTCGCCGACGGCGTAGGGCAAGCTGTGCGGGAGGCGTCGGACCAGCAGAGGCGCCGGGGAGGCGTCGCCACACCCTAAAAACATCCTAATCAATCCCTAATCCGTGGCAAGAACCCTAAGCTATCATAACAGTAGATAGGAAGAGGAAGAGGAAGCGGATTCATACCCACGGTGACGGAGAGTCGGCGACGGAGAGAAAGAAGCGGTGGCGGAGAGGAGGAGTGGATAGGTGGAGTGGAGAGGGGGAGTGGGGAAAAGAGTGGATAGGAGGAGGAGCGGGCCCAATTGTCAGCGAGTTGTTTGATACATTGAAAAGGCTGGGCATAGAGTACAAAATCAGCAACCTCTTCCTAGCCCGATGGTAGAAACATAGTGAAACAAGCGTATGGTCGTGGGTTCGAGTCCCGGGCGCATATCTTTTGCTCACAATGAAATGGGTTAAAATAGCGCAAAATTCAGTTAAAATTCAGTTAAAATAGCGCAAAATTCAGTTAAAATTCAGTTGAAGCAAACTGGTCCGCTTGTCAGCGAGTGGGTCGAGTGGCCCACTTGTCAGCGAGTGGGTCGAGTGGCCCACTTGTCAGTGAGGTATGTGTTAAATACTTGCCTGGTTTAAATATTTGAAAAGAGGTGGCATAGAGTATATTATCAGTAGACCCTTCCTAGCCCAAAGGTACAAACACAAGAAACGAGCGCACGGTCGTGGGTTCGAGTCCTTCACAAGATATTTTTTTGCAAAATTCAGTTGCTCGACCAAAACATCTTCAGTTCAAAAAACATGAATTAAACATCTTCAGCTCAAACTTGAACTAAACATCTTGATTCAAAACTACTAAATGATCACAAAACAACCAAAACTACATCTGCTACAACATGTGCTAAACAAAACTTGAACTAAACATATTCTCGTCTGATCATTTTGCAATGTTTTGCATCACAACCAAAAACAACATCTGCCATAAAGATCACATCTTGATTCACCAAAACAAGCATCACATCACAACCAAAAACTACATCAGGATCATCTGCTACAACCATAAGTCTCATTGATATCCAAAATGCACAACCATCAGGATCACATCCAAAATGTGTTTTGCATCCAAAATGTGTTTTGCATCCAAAATGCTTACAAAATACTACAACCATTAAGATCACATCAAATGCTTACACAAGGAAATCAAATGTTTTGCATTTTGATCAACATTTTGTCACAGGATCACACCACTACAACCATCAGGATCTTCAAGCATTTTGCTACCTGGAGATAATTGTAGTACATCAGGATCACCATGCATATGTACAAGAAGGAAAACTACATAGAGTTAAAAGGATCACCAAGGAGACCAAATTTACCTTCATGTCCATTCGCTACTCATAAATAAATCGTCTGAAAACAAGGAACTCTATGCCCACTCCTATTTTCCTCATCATCACTACAATATTGCAAAGCATAGTATGATCAGTCCGGTTTTCCTCATCCTCGCTTTCATGTCCATCCTATACCACCTTTCTTCTTTTCTTGACTGTTGCGGCACCAACGATCACATCGTTCCCTGGTCCTTCGCACTCTGCTTTGCACCGGAACTTCCATAGAGTCATCATCAGCTTGCAACGGAACTTCGTAGAGTCATCATCTTGGTATGTTAGTCCACCATCACCGAGGCCCTTTTCCACTTCAGTTTCAGTCACACTCCACAAGTGTCTGTGCTGAAAGTTTTGCACAACTCGCCATTTTCCATGAAAAAGAGTGTCTGGCAGATAAAACACCATTGTTGCTTGTGTTGTTAGAATAAACGGATCACTCTTATACCAGCACCTTGCAGTGTTGATGCTTTTGAAGTGGCCATCATATTTGACAAAAGAGTCTCTCCTCTTCTTGCTACCAAGCTCAAACCAACACAAATAAATAAGACAACCGAAGCGATGGATGCCTCCACTAGAGTTGTACCGCAACTCTACGATGCTTCTCAACTGACCATAGAAGTCAATGATCTCACCATCATGTGACCCCTCAAAGGATTTATTCCACTATTCTGTGTCTTCCTTTTTCCTCGCGGTCAACGGTGTGGTACGGACACCGTCGACAATGCATGCCGAATACACTCTCACTCGCTTATCCGTAAGCATGCCAAAGCAAATAGATCATCATCGACCTTCTTCTCCTCATGCAACTTTCCAATCTGCACAAATAAACCATTTAGCAAACAATGGTATTTAACAATGGGTGAATAACACGTAAAACATAAAACATGTGGCTAAAGATCTCACATGATTCTTAAACCAATTAGCAAACACCTTGGCAACCCTTTTATCAACATTAATATTGCTTTCTTCCTGATTTAACTCTTCCTTGCATTTCCTACAATGCCAACAAAACATGTGAATTAAAACATTAGGCTGGTGCCAACCCAAGCAAAATATATATATATATATATAATGAGTGCACAAGATATAACGTACTTGATATATGGTAGAACCTCGGCGCAATTGCTGAGCATAAACCAAACCATCTTGTCATACTCATCACCAGCCTCCAAGTATTGTGAGGCTCCAAGAAAGTTCACACCATGGTTGAAAACAGAGACATCACCACTTTGCGAATCGAGACCGCTCTCTATTTCTCGCCCGGCGGTTCCATCTTGTTTCCACATCACCAAAGTATCTAGAGCAAAAAGTCAAGCACTCGTCAGCGACATATGCTTCAAAGAATAGAACCTTCAGGTCTTGGTTGTGAGCCAGACATAACGCTTACAAGTAAGCAGCCTTCTTTCGATTGGGTACATCCAACCGTATTGAACAGGGCCTCTAAGCATTGCCTCTTTGGGTAAGTGCACCGCCAAATGGACCATTACGGTGAAGAAAGTCGAGGGAAAATCTTCTCGAGCTTGCAAAGAATAATTGGGATTTCTTTTTCAAGTCTTTCCAAGACAGTTAACTTGAGGGTTTTGCAAAGACAGTTCTCTAAAGAAATTTCCCACCAAAGAACCGCTTCATATATATCCTTGTGCATGATTCCTCGGAGGCCCGCCCGGTAAAATCCTTTGGAGGAGGATGTGACAATCATGGGTTTTCGATCAAAGCTTGAATCCATCGAAGTAACACACTTTGCTAGGTTAGCGAGATAACCATCCGGAAATTTCACCGCTCTTAGGAATTCACAGAATGCAAGCTTTTGTTCTTTATTCATTGTATACCATGCTCGTGGAATTTCAAATGAATCTTCATCTTCATTGTCTTTGTAGATGCAAATCTTCTCTTATGCCCATGTCCTCCAAATCAAGCCTAGAACTAACCGTGTCCTTTGTCTTCCCTTCAATGTTCGAAACGTCCCTAGCAGATTCTCGCATATGTTTTTCTCAATGTGCATTACATCGAGATTATGCCTTAATTTCAGATCAGCCCAAGATGGCAGGTCCCACAAACAAGACCTCCGGTCCCAACATTGACCTTCCTCACGCTTTCTTTTCTTCACCAGCTTTCCTGGTCTCACATCTTTCACCTTTTCAAGTTGCTGCTCCAGCTCTTCTTTAGTGAATTCAGCTGGCTTGTCACGGATTTCATTCTCACCATTAAAATCTTTGCTTCTTCGCCAGCGATGGTTTCGGGGAAGAAAGCGGCGGTGCCCAATATAGCATATCTTGCTTATTCTCTTTGAGCAAGGGTCTTTGTCACAATGGACACAAGCCTGATAACCCGCTGTGATCCTCCTGCAGACAGTGTGCAGAGCCGGAAATCATGGATGGACCATATGATCGCAAAGACGTAGATTGAACTTTTCTTCCGGACTCAAGGCATCGTATGTAGGTACACCAGTCCAGCTGGAGCAGTTCTTCTACGAGGGGCTCCATAAAGACATCAAAATCCTTTCCCGGAGAATCTGGACCCGGATAAGCAATGACATCATGAAGTTGGACTGATCCATGCATGCCCATGGTGGCAGGTTGTACGGCACCACAAAAACTGGCCACATGCTATAAGATGTGCTCATGTTCCCAAACGGATTAAACCCATCTGTGGCAATGCCAAGTTTTATGTTCCTTGGATCTGCAGCAAAATCAAAATGTATACGGTCAAACTCTTTCCATGCCTCTCCATCCATTTGGATGGCTCAGCTCATTGTCCACAGGTTGCCGCTTGACTTGTGCCATCAGACCTCACGCGATGATTTCTTCGAGATGAACATCCGCTGCAGCCTTGGTATCAAGGGAAAGTGCCTCAAGACCTTCTCCGGTATTGACTTCTTCCCATCAGCATCTTTCCACCTAGATGCATTGCATTTTGGACAGCTTGTCATGCTTTGCTAAATCCTTCCAAACAAGACACATTTATTTGGGCACACATGTATTGACACATAACCTAACCTCAAACTGCGGATTATGCTCAATGCTTCATCATAAGATCTGGGAACACAACTGCTGTGGAATTGCAAGCTCAAAAGACGGAGTATTGCGTTGAATGTGGCATTGCTAATCCGTAGAAAGACTTGATGTGGAGTAACTTCACGGTGAAGGTAAATCTTGAAAATTTACCCCTTCATGAGCTCAGCGCTTCGCCTCCTCTAACACCTCAAAGAACAACGATTTACGTCCATCAAGACGATCTTCAAAGATCGTACAAATCCTTCAATAGGTCAGAATCCTATCATCTTCATGCCCATCCTCTTCCTCCAAAACAGCATTATCTCGCAAAACCTTTTCCATGAAATCAATGCCAAGCATCACCACCACCCATCATATGAGGGGCCTCTCAGACGCCTTCAAAATGTTGAGGTTGTCTGTCTAAAGGTTCTCCATGATATATCCATCTATCATATGTGCTGGACATCCCATTAAGAAGCAGATGATATTCCACTCTTCCTTGAGCCATTCTTGGACGGTTGAGGCATTTACAACATGGGCAAAGAATGTGAGCATTGTTGGCAAAATTTGCCCGAACAAATGCCATGAAATCATCAACTCCTTTCATATGTTCTTTCGAAAACTTTCTAACTCCTTGTCTAATCCAGCTTCTATCCATCTGCCAAAGACAACAAATTGTTGCAACTTAGCAAATCAATCTAAGTGCATCAACATTAATTAATGAAAATGGATGGAAGTAATGGAAGCTAAAATTCCAGAAAATAAGGTAGGCACCCAAGTTTATATGCTAACTTCCTAAGCACAACATTCAGCTATTTCCAATTCCTCACTACTTTAGTCCAGTTCACATGGTTTACAGATTTCACATGGGAGCAATACAAAGTAGTTCAAATGGAAATACAGATTTCACATGGGAGAAAAGAAAAGCTAACTAAAACATGATGGTTCACAAAAAACAGAGGTGGTTAAACAACCAACAATAACAATATATGCTGCCATTAAGAACTATTTTGGTTAAACCACCAACAATAACACCACTGTCAATTTACATGAATGCCATTTCCAAGATTGCATCAAATCTACATCAATGAGAGTTTTCCTAGTTTACATCTAATCTACATCAATATTCGGGTCCTTTCACGGATTTGAGGCTGAAATTTCAGAGGTGTAACATCAAATCTACATCAACCCTGTGATCCTGTTTCAGGGAAAGACCAACTCGAGCTCTGTTCTATTGATTGCTGACAACATAATTTACCAGTAACAATTGACTGAATTCCAAAAGAATTCTTAACAATTTCATCAACAACAATTCTCCTAATAATTTCATCAACAGAAATTCTCTTCACAATTTCTACCAAATTCATCAATGACATTTCCAAGAGATTTTTCCAAGCTTACCACAAACCTACATCAAATCACTCAAGATTCTCCTAACAAATCTACATCAAATCATTGACATCAACAGAGAGGAGAGGGGAAGAGGAGGGGAAGGAGAGGGGTGCATACGTGGGCGAGGTTTGCTTGCGGCGGTGGCGACTCCCCCATGCTCGCCGGCGGCGACTCCCCCATGCGTGGCGATGAGCGGGCGAGGTCGCCCGTTCTGTCGTGGGCCCGCCCGCCTCCGCCTCTTTGGTTGCTTCCGCCATGAGGCCGTGGGCGAGGTCACTGCGAGGTCGTGGGCAAGGCGAGCGGCCCCTCTTGGTTGCTTTGGCCGCCCCGCCCGCCGCCGCCGCCGCCCATCGCCCCGCCTCGTCCGAGCGACGCTTCTTTGGTTGCTTCCGCCGCCACGCCACACTGGTCGGAAGACCTAGAAAACGCTAAGTGTTACTCTGCTCGATGCCACCCGCCGCCACACGGCTCGGAAGGTCCCACTTGTCAATGATAATGAGAGAGCCGTAGTTCTATATAATGTATAGATAAACTCCCGGATGTGAGCAACTGTCCCTCTCTAGCCCAGCGGTAGCATGCGAGCCAACCAAGCGCGAGGTCGTGGGTTCGAGTCCCGCCTCGTGCATCTTTTTTGGGCGAATTAAGCGCTCGGCCCCATCTGTCAAATGGGTCCCGCCTGTCAGTGTGTCCCCCGTCTGTCTGTTGAATATTAAAACTCAAGCAAAAATGACACCTAGACAGTGACACATAAGCGAGGTTGCTGAGGTGGCTGCCTAATCATCCTAATTCATTCAAACTTAAGTGTAGTGGCCATTTTATATTGGTCGTTATCGCCACGCATGAGGCAAAGGGATGTTGCTACTAGCTTTATGACCATTTCCTCTAATGAAATTATGACCTTTCGACCAAAATGGTCGTTATGGTTTAGGGTTTAGAGCCCCCCAGACAGCTTTTGACCAATTGGTCTAAAATGGTCATAAATTTATGACCAATTCTTCGAGGGTCACTGATAGAAGGTCATAAGTTGACATATTTCTTGTAGTGCTTGCTTTCTCATGAAGGACTCGAGCATTTGAGGAAGCTCGTCATTCAAATGTACAAGCCAAGTTATATATTGTAAAAAATCACACTAGCATATAAAATGAATAATACGAAAACTCTTTATATGAAATACATGATGCTACTTTGAAACAAGAGTGTGGTAAAATGATCCTCTCTCTTTTTCTCTCATTTCACTACAAAAAAGGACACATCCGTGACATTTTGGCCCGAACAAATTTTTTTCTGTCATGCTTATGACACTTCTATGACGATAATTGTGGCAAAACCCGGTGTTATCATAGATGTGGTGGGCTCCTACTTCTATGACAAAAAATCATGACAGAAAATGGGCTTTTCATCCTGGGCGGGCCGAAGACGCACCTGCATGATATTCTTTGGACCGTCCATGACTAAAATAGTCATGGTAGAAGCGAGGGTGAGGAAAATTTTGGGGAGTTCCCGATTACGGTGGATAGTTGGAGCCGAGCGACGCACGGAGGGATTGCGTGTTTCTCTCATAAACGACGCTGCTGCGTCTTGGCGTTGAGCTCTAATCGACACGGCGAGGCGTTCGCCATCGAAAATGAGCGATTGCACTAGCTACGTTCTTGAACCCGAGCGATCGATCCTCGGCATTAATCGAACTGGCGATTCGCCGCTCTGCGCTAGCGAAGCCGATCGAACCTGCTGCTCGTAGCTTCTCCTAGAATCTTTGACCCCCATTTGTTTTACAATCCTAACTAATTAGACGCTAACTAGATAGGACTATAAAACAAATGGGGCTCAAAGATTCTGAGAGAAATCTGGGTAGGGGTCAGATTCTGGGAGAATCTGGCAAAAGAACTGGGCCGCCATTGCAATCATCGTGATATGTTATTTGTGTGTCAGTGATGTTGGCCAAGTTTCTTAGGGACATTTATTTCGAGTTATCCTAAGAAAATAAGCACCTTTGAATATAAGCTACAGATAATAAGCCAACCAGTACTTTTCATTGCCTCCCTTTTCAGCTTATCTGTGGTATGATCAGTGACAAGTCTAGATTGCATTATATTTTGTCATTTTGCTGCGCATATGAAAATTAATTTGACTTGCAAACATCACAAATTGAACCCAGTGCAATAATTAATATGATCGGAAAACAGACCATCAATATTTGTTCAAAATGCAAATACAAAGATACCTTCTACTTGGCACAATCTACTTTGGTCAATGTCTTCCATAGAGATCCCATTGCCTAATTTAAATGAAGAACGCATGACCTAAATTTAAATGAAGAACCATTATTTATCAAAATTCGATGTTCCAAGTGGTTGGTTATTATTATATAGCAGCACCACCTGAAAGTATCATATAGCAGCAGTAGCAGCTCATAGCAACTCATCATACAGCAGCAGCAGCTAGCAATTCATCGTATATCAGCAGCAGCTCATAGCAATTCATCATATAGCAGCAGCAGGAGCAACTCATAGCAATTCATCATATAGCAGCAGTAGGAGCAACTTATAGCAACTCATCATATAGCAGCAGCAGCTCATAGCAATTCATCATATAGTAGTAGCAGCTCATAGCAATTCATCATATAGCAGCAGCAGGAGCAGCTCATAGCAATGCATCATATAGCAGCAGCTCATAGCAATTCATCGTATAGCGGATCAGAATGGAAATTTGGCAAAAACTCAGAGGAGGTCCTCACCTTGTTGGATGAGCTCATCCTTCAACGGCACCTCAAGGCCACGGCCTGGGAGGAGGGAGGGGGAACAAGGTGCCTTCTGCCAGTGTGGGGCATCGGCAGTAGTTGTGCGGTGACCGCCGGAGTAATGCGTTGGACGGACCACAATGGAGCAGTTGCTGGAGACCATGAGAAAGAGGGGCGGCGCCAGAGGAAGGAGCAGCCGGGGAGATTTGGCCCTACACACCGGCCATGTAGCCTAGCTGGACAGAGCATCGTCGAGGACCAGGCCAGATGGGACCAGTGGCGATGGCTTGCTGGAGGAACCCTAGTGCTGCAGGCAAGGGATCGAGGTAGGGGGAAAGGGGAGAGGAGATGCAAGCGGGCAGGGCAATGAACGCTTGCGTGTTTGTTTTTACTTGAGGGTCAGGTGTGATGCGGGCGTGAGAAGTGGCATTTCGAGTGTAATATAAGCAGACAACATAGTCATTTCACTATTCCCCTTCCCTTCAATTTTTAGTGAGCTTCTACCCGAAGCACCCCCTCCAAAGCGAAATAAGTTAAGCCCAATCCCATAACTCAAAGATGACTTCTTTACATCTTTTATGGCTTATTTTGACAATAAGCTCTGAAAAGGCGGAATAGAACTGGCCCTTAACCTGCAATTCAATTATGCGTGCAATGATGAATCACTCCTGCGTGCTATAGTGTACATTTAGGCATCATACATGGCATAATCTAACATGTGCATTTCATTATAGAATCTGAAATATGCAATGTTTATGTTAGTTCGTACGTTGCACATGATGTTTAAATGCCCCTTAAATCTGGTCAGTCAAGTGATGGTCTTTAAGCCTCCTTCTATGCTTCTTTTCTTGATATGTAATTCAGTGTTGTGCAAGATTTGCTCACACATCTGTTCAATTTCTTGTTTGTATCAGCCAGCCATACTAGGATTGTTTGCCTTGATTACTTGTTGTTCTTGACCTAACAAAGCTTGTCTACGATTTAAACACTAAGGGCTGCTGTAACGGGGGCTTGTATAACTCATATGTGACATAAATGTTTGGTTGTACACTAAAGTAGGCTCTCCAAGAGTACTTGAAGATCTAGTTTAAAGGTATGCCTAGTTTTTACATAGTGCACACACTCATTTCATTGTGTGCAAGAGATGTAGCATGTTTCATTATGTGGTGTTGTTTTGTTATAAACTCATCCTTTTGTGTTGTTCACAGGCTGGAAAGTATGCATATTTATCTTTCAAGGAGACCAGTAACTAGTTTGTGTCACCTTGCAGAGGGGGTGCAATGAAGATAAGATTGAGGATTTCCAAGTACAAGATGTTAGGAAGAAGCCTTGCAAGAGAAGGAGGAGTAGCGCTGAGCCTGTTCAACCAGTTATGGTAAGTCACTATATTACAATTACCAGGACACCCTATTTGTCTGACATTGTGCTTGTGTAGGGTTCTTCACCTGTAACCTAGTCATTGGGCCATTGATAAAAAAAACCTCCGCTCACTACTATATGATGTTATAACTTTTTTGTAAATCAAATGTATGCAAACACATTTTAATGTGTCTGTTCACTCATTATGGATGTAGTCTACTTTTAAATATCGAAAACATCTTATAGTATTGAACAGTGTGAAACGGCTTCCTGCCATGGTAGAGTTGTCGATGTCATAAATGTCATAATCAAACGCATATTCACATCATTAACCTCCCCATCATTACTAGGATATTGATTACATACTAGTCGAGATACTTCATAGGGGGGAAACAATATTACAATACTTGTTCCTTTATATAGTAAATGTAGCTACGCCATGGATGTTATTGAGGCATTCATGTATGCATGCTGCCAACTCAATAGTTTAATTGCTTGTTTGTTTCAGGCATAGTTAAATTGCTCTTTTCAATTGCTTCATTTGTCCTCAGTTAATGAGATGCCCAAACAATGATTCCTGATGTTGGGTACTTGTATAACTATTAGTTGACATAATTAAATCCTTACCATTTAATTACTCTAGAGAAGTGTGCCTGAAGCTTTGAAGTCTATTAACCAAGTATTACTGCATGAGGCTCACAATCTAGTTTATACTAGGCTAATGATTGCATAGTTCTACTTGTTGTAGTAGGTTTATATGGATTCCTCTATTGTTCATTATGCTGCTAAGACTTTAATTGAGCTACAGAATGGCCAACTGCTTGCTTACTTATACGGAAGACATATATCCTAAACATATATATATGTTTAGTTGTTGCGTGTGGTCTAAATTTGTAACATGTCTGTGTTTTGGATTTGGACCCAACATCATGCTCCTCTGGTGAACTGAGAGATTTCTGTATGCGGGTTGCACAGACTACCATTTTTATAATTTTTAAAATATCACCTGCTTATGCTTCATGACATGTAACATTATTGTTAGTCCTGTTTTACCATGTACAAATAGTCTGTCTTGCTCGCTTCACTGTTGTAACTATATTTTTGCCATACACATGTGTACTTACAGAAACATTTCAGGACGAAGTGGCATCAACACAAAGATCTGCAAGCAGTGCGGCATGGCCATTACCAAATGATTTTGGATTGGTATTGAAATGTGCTGATGTTCTCGAACATCAACTAGAGGTGGCAAGACAGCGTGTACATGATTCTCAAGATGCAATCAACAAGTGGAGACTGGAGTTGCAGGTATTAGATGCAGGAGCAAAAAAATGAAACAAGACACTAAGGTAACCACGAAGGAATTGGAGATTTTGCAGACTGAAATTTGTGCTATCTGAATCCGGCCAATCATATTTTCTGAAGAGATTATAGTTCAAATGATAGGTTATGTTGATGCGTGTCCATGATGTATAAGCTTTATTTACCCAGTGTATGTAATTTGTTGTTTGTCTACACTTTATTATCACTGGTGCCGAACTATAATGCCAAGTGGGTATAATCTGTTGTAGTTTATTTATTGTATAATGTAGGATTATTCTTCGTTTCTATGCCTTGGTCTCTTTATTGTATAGTGTAGGTTTTTTAGAGGCGATAGTATAGAGTATGATAATTCTTTGTATATGCTATATCGTTGAAACGGGGGCTAACACGCCCAAACATTACCTGGACGCCATCCGAACGAACAAACATGTGTAGTCAAAGCGGGCCTTAATTGGGCTAGTCAACTTAACATTTAGTGGATCCCAAACGATGTGGCCCACCGTAACAACGGCTCTTAGCAGGCCGTTAACAGGCCGAAAAAGCTCGATAGGGCCGTATAATTGGAAATGACCTGCGGGCCTCTAGCAGGTCAAAATAAATGTCAATTTTGTCTCGGCCCTTTTACTTTATGGGCCAGTAAGAGGCCGAAAGTGTTTTGGGCCAGAAAAGGCCCAATTTGCAAACTAGACTTTTAACAGGCCGAAAGTTGCGTCGGGCTGAAATTGTGCCATGTGGAACATGGGCCCCTAATGGACCCAAAATTAGGTTGCACTGTCAAAGGCCCAACTGTTGTGCGGGTCGTTAACAGGCTGAAAGACAAAATGGGCTAGGAATTGACCCATTTACCGAATGGGGCGAGGAAAGGCCAAAAGTCATAGCGGGCTAGAAGTTAGCCCAACTGCAGAATGGGCCGAGAAAAGGCCGAAAGACGTACCGGGCGTTAACGGGCTGGAACTGACGATGGGCTGCTAACAGGCCGAAAGAAGGTCGGGTTGTAATTGGGCCCAAAGATGTAGCGGGCCGTTAACGGGCTGGAACTAACGATGGATTGGAAATTGTCAAATCTAGAATGGGCCTTTGATGGGCCGATTCTGTGTAACGTGTATGGGCCGTGCTTGTGGATGGGTCTGACTCAAGTAGGCCGCTAATGGGCCGGCCCACTTATTTTGACAGGCCCAACCTTTTAACCTAAACGGACACTGTTAGGCCGAGCCACGTGTCGACGTACCATAGGCTCGTCCTGTCCACTCGCTTGATGACACCTGTCCCAACGCGGAGCTGACACGTGGATACTAAGGCGAATCAGAATTTTACACGTGGAAAATCCCCATTGGTCCGGGCGGTTAACGGGTTATCGGATCTAAACCGAAACCCGATAGCTTAACGGGGACCCTTACGGTGGATGCCACGTGTCGGTTATCCTTGACGAAAGCACTTCCATGACGCGCCATTTATCATCGTCGAAGTGGACACTTCCGTGATGATAATTTTGGTATTGTCATGGAACACTTCTACGACAGCACATGTATGACTATCTTGATTCTGTCATAAAATCATCATGCATATACATGCATGACAGAATACGTGACCTACTATGAAAAACACATATCATCACGAAAGTGTATTTTTTTAGTGTTTGTTGGAGCTCTTTTTTCTTTTTTAAATAATACCTCACAGGTAGGGGCACACTCTTAATTACTTACAACTCATGACTGCATATGGATGCCTCTGGCGGTGTAACATGATGTGAATATTCTGGCGTAACATGTATAATAATGATGAATGCTGGCTTTGCCACAAATACTAGGTCAGCTCTATTTGATAATGCAAAGCAAAAAATGACAATGAATGCTCAAGTCATGTAATGAATAGTAACAACGGAAGTTGCATGGCAATATATCTCAGAATGGCTATGAAAATGCTATAATATATAGGTATGATGGTTGTTTTGAGGAAGATATAATGAGATTTATGTGTGAGAGAGCGTATCATGTGAACAAATAAAAACTTAGGTCTAATCGAGACATACCGATAATTGTTGATGACGAACGAGGGGATGTCTTCCGGGTCATCAAAAACTTAAAACGCTTCAGTCTCCATGAATATTATCTTGGGTGCCTTGGGCATCCCCAATATTAGACTCTTGCTGCTCCTTATTCATCTCATATTGATATTTCCCCTTGATCTTAAAAACTTCATCCACATAAAACTTTATGGAACTTGTGAGATAGGTTAGTACATTTAAAATAAATCTCCCAATCATGTATAGTCAAGACCATATGCATATTTATTTCCACGTAATGACTACTATATCCTATCATTTCCACAATTATATCCCCCAATATAGTCCATGAAAACTCTAAAACAAGTAGTCAAACAAAACGTAAAACAATCTGTTAAATACATAATAGTTTGTAAAGATCGAACTTTAAACTATACTTATGTAACTCCAAAAATTCTAAAAAATTAGGACATGGCAAGGCTCCGTAAACGGCCTCCAGATGGGATCCCCTCGGAACAGTGTCTTGCGGTGCCAATAAAATTCTTCTGCAGGTACGACGAATAGTTTCAGTATTTATAGGAATTTATGGCGATGAAATTAGGTTAACGTGGTAAGTAAGGATCCCATGCGGGCAACGGACGCGGCCACGTCCCTGGCCATGCCGGGCACCCATGTGGGCCCCTGACAGCTCCTCTTGACGTCTCCCGAAGCTTCGTGTGTTTTTTGTTACCCAAAAATATCATGTTAAATCTGCAACTTATTTTGTTCTCCATAGATATTTGATTTTTTGCGAAACCAAAAACAAGCAGAAAATAGAAGCTACCACCAGACACTAAATGAACAGGTTAGTCCAAAAAAATTGCAAATATATTTAAATGATAATATAATAGCATGACATAATCAAAAAATGTAGATATATTTGAGACATATCAGATGCCGGGTGCTTAGGTAGCACCTCCATAAAAGTTAGTCATGTGTTGCCGCCTTCACTTTTTCACGATCTCAGCAGCTACATATGATGTGACCGCCACCACTGCAGAACCATCCTTCTGCGTCAGCCATCGTCCATAGTAGCATCTGACCGGCGAATTCAACCGCCGGATCTGATGAGAAGAACCCTCACGAAGACCTTTCGATGCTCACGGCAATCCACGGTGAGGCTGCTGCCTCAGGTCGGAGAGGTCACCACAACGTCCAACACCAATGGCCAGGGGCGGAGCCAGGATTTGAACATGAGGGGGGCAAGAAAAATAATGACCGCTCAAGAGACACGTCACAAGAATATAGTCTGAAAATATGGCACTTATATGAATGTCCCGCCATATATTTCTGTAATGTAAAGAAAAATATACATATCTATTAGTTCAAATTTTGCTCTACAAGAACCATGGTCGAACATGTTGATTATCCAGTTGGATGAAAAATAAATACTCGTATATATGAGTCGGTGATGCTATCGTGTATGGCTGATAAGGGCCCTCAGAAATAGAGAAGACGTGCAAACATTTAACGAAAGGTGAAATTGGATGTACAATTTGAAATCTTATTGCATCCAATTAGTGAATCGAACCTTTGACTTGTAGCAATCGTACCAATTCACTAAGAAATAGTCCTATAATCTCTAATGTGTAATCGATCTGATAACTTATTCTTTGAGCAAAAGAGGGGTTTCCCCTTTGATTTCATATATTAACCAAACGCGAACAGGGAACGTCATCCAGCTCAGGCGAGGTAAATCTCCAAGCAAACAAAGATCCAAAGCGACAGGAAATATTACAACCATCTAGCAGCCACCGACTTCCAGACTACAAACTAGAAAAGAAAGGTAAAAAACAATCTGTACCTTGTAGTGGAGGTATGAATGTATGATTCCGAGATTGATCCGTGAAGCAGCTGACATGCTACGGATTCGATCGTCGGAGTGGTTTTCAATTTTAACGAGAGGGGCGGGCAGAGCCGCGAGGCGGCGGCGAAAAAGGATGCACGATGCCACGAACGAAAGGAAACTGTCAATCTGGACGGAGTTTTTTTTTAGAAAAGGAGGATGACCCTCGGCCTCTGCATCTGAAAGATGCATACGGTCACTTTATTGATTATTTTTGAGTACCTTACAAAGTATTACAACAATGTGCCTGAATCCACCATCTTGGCAACACATGCCGCTACTCCTATCCAAAATGATGAAGGGGTGCTAGCTGGGCCACTACCCAAACCACTCACCTAAGCCTAACATCAAAAGCCGGAAGTCAAACATATTCGAAGTCCCAGCCGAGCCACATACCGGGTGCAGGGCACAATCCGGTCGACGCACTCGTGTGTCGTCGCTGCCATCTTCCAGTGTCCGTCTTCAGATCATATTGAGGCTTCTACCTTGTCTGGCCACTCTACCATCGACGTCACCATGACGCCAGACAGCAACCTCCTCCTGCGCGAGTCCATCTCCGTGCATCGGACACCGAGCCTTCACAGCGCCATGCCGCCAATATCCGCCGCCATCGATGTGTGAGATGAAGCACCGCTCCACCATCCCCCAGCCAGCACTTACTCCAAAACGATGCCCCCAGGAGGGAAAGCGATAAAGCGCCATCATCGTCCGATCCGGAAGACCCAGATCCAGGGTTTCCCCCGGAGCATCCCGAGCCTGATGATGCAGACTGCAACGACGATGCCTCGACAAGGGAACGACATCTAAGACGCCTCCATCGTCCGCCATAACCGTAGTCGGCGCGATTTTCATCGGCAGTTGCTCCACCAGACGTGCGCCACCGACGTCGCTGGTCCCTTCAACCGGAGCAAACTCCAAAACAATGCCCTAAAAAGGGACTACGACGCAAAAGCGCCGCCATCACTCGATCCCAAGGAGATCTAGGGTTTCCCCTGTAGTTGCCCCGCTGTCAAGGGCCAAACAAGGGTAGAATCCCGCGGATCTGCCCAACTGCCGACGAGTCGCACCCACCGTTTCGACGGCCGACCAGCGATCAATCCGGCCGCGCCGCCGCGAACCGATCCGGTCACGCCGCCGCCGTCCCTGGCGGCCGCGACGCACCAGATCGCAAGGCCTCCTTCTGCAGGGAATCGACGTCGTCGAGGCGCCGCCACCACCCGCCTTGGCGACCGGCCCGCCGCCACGCTCCGGCCCGGCGGCGACGGCCCAGCTCCACCCGGCGAGAGGGCCTGAGTCCCCGCCACCGCCACGACGGCTAGGGAAAGCACTGGCCGCGCCCTTGGGCGGCGGCGAGGGAGGAGGAGGAGGAGTGGGGAGGTTCGGCGGCGATGGGATCTGGGGCCTCCCGTCGCCCACGCGGGGGGCGGCTCGGGAGGGAGACGTACGGGACGGGACCAATCTGGACGGAGTGAAGTCTGAAATAAACCCTGAGATTGTAGGGGCCGGCGCAAATGAACCCTGACCTCCAAATCCCTGAAGTTCATACCCTGATCTCTCTGATCCTGGTCTATCCCGACCCTCGATATGTTTGGCACACCGGGAAAAGCATAATCCTGATAACTCGCTTCTCTCAGTGTTGCACTGGTCAACGCATCATAGCTACTGGATGCGGCCATGCAAGCAAGTCATGTCTACACGCGGACAACCCAGCAGCAGGGGTCTAGGGTCCAGCCCCATGCATGTGCGTGCGTGACCTCGTTTGCTCATGATTTTCCTAGCCCAGTCCTTCAAGAATCTATCAGGCCTCGTTGCTTGTGTTGTTTATGCTTTTCCACGGACAGGTGCAATTTTTTCTAATGACTGATATGCTTCAGCAACAAGGTCGTCCTCTGCTTGCCACTCTCCTTTGCACTTCTTCAGGCGCTCCTCTTCCTCATCGACTCGCATTTGTGTCGTGCGTGTGATAGCCACCAGAAGAATTCGATTGCTTCGCATTGGTGGCTGTATGTAGGTAGCCTCCTACAGAATCAATCACAAGTTTTGTACGTGCGTGTGCGTGTTGCCCCTTGTTATGTGCATCGCCCTTCCTTGCCTGTTCCGGCCTGCTCAGGTGCAGCATGCTGCTAAGGAGCTTGTCCGGGCTGCCATCGATGGCCGCTGCACCGCATCATCAGCCGGTCGGCGCCATGCGGGTGGATCTTTTAGGGAGTAAATTTGTGAGGAACAGAGCGAGGAAGGAGATGCACATAACAAGTGGGACCACGTACTAAGTGACAGTTGAAATCAATCCCGGCTGGGATCGCACCCTTCTTATCACACCAAACAAAATTTTACCTACACAGGGTTTGGGTTGACTGAGATATGTAAATACAGGATACAAATTTCAGGAATTTAGAGGTGAGGGATTATTTACATCAGCCTCTATAATTTCAGGGTTTATTTTAGACTTCACTCATCTGGACGAAGCTACTAAATCTGAACTTCTGCAGATTAGGAATTCCTATTTTCGTGGTGCGTACAACTTAGCGATTCTATAGTACTGGGCCTTTGGACTGAAACGTCGGGCCATTAGTATAGGCTAGTACCTACGAAAAATCACAGGGGAGGCGAGGCGATGGGGGTGTCTGACCCCTGCTCGCACCCCCCTTGACCACGGTGTGTTCCGTCGCCGCACGCCGTGGCGAGGCCCACGTCCGTGCGAAGCCCAGACTCCCGCGCTGGCAGCCAACCCCGCGAGAGGGACACGCAGCCTCACCGCCGTCGCCACCGCCGTTGCACGGGACCTGACGGCGCCTTCCGGCAATGACGAGAGAGAGGAGGGGATGTGATGCGGCGCTAGGAGTGGCCACGTGTCACTCACGGGAGCGCGTGTCACCCTCCTCACTCAAACGAAAGGAAATCAAAGTGCATCATCCATTATAAAAAGAGGGCAAAAGGTTTGCCACTACGATCAGTAATGCTTTGCGAAGTCTCATCACCGGCATGGATCGCTGTCATCCATGATATACTAATAACATACACGTGCTATGGCGACGGCATGGTGGCGGCCGGGTTGACACAGGCTCAAGCCGGGCCCACCCGTATCGTCGCACCACTACTCGATTCCGGTCCACGCCGTGTAGTACTACTACTCTGTGTGGCACTGTACACGGCGAAGGTCAAGGTGCTGATCGGGTCGCCTAGCTCCTCACGGGCTTTGGAAGTTGGAGCCGTAGGAGCATGGCACAGCCACGTCAGCCTGCCTTCCCCCGTCGGCCGTCGCCCTCGTTTCGTGTACGCTACTATAGTACGTGGGGCAAAGCCGTGACGCTACCAGACCAAACAACATGGGAATAAACAAACAAATAAACAATTTTCCCGCGTCGGCCATCAACGTTAAGGCCAACTCCATCGCGTGACCTTATCTTGTCTCTACGTCTGCTTAGGTAAGAGAGACAAACGAGACGGCCAAACGGACCCATCTATCCGTTTTGTGTCCGTGCCGATCCATTTCGAGCGCAAACTTGCGCCGGATTTGGATCGCGGCGGACAGCGAACGGACGCTTCGAACGTTCGCGTAGGGGCCGCGTGACAGGCGGTCACCTACCTCCCACCCGCCAACATAAATGTGCACGGGCGGGCGGCCCCACCTGTCATCCGCACAACAACGGGTCAGCGTCCTTCTTAAATGGGACCCGTGGACCGGTCGTCGTCTTCATCCCCACGCCGGCCCCTCTCTGCCCCCTCGAAAGTCGACACGCCCAAACCCTAGCCACTCCCCGCCCTCGAGCTCGTCGGCCGGCCGCAGCCATGGGTCTGTGGAACCGCAAGGGGAAGCACGACCACGAGGCCAGCTCCTTCGGCCGCCGCCATGATCCGTGAAAAGGAGGAGCCAGCGTCTGCCAGCGCTCCTCCTCCTGCCGAGCCCAGCGTCACCGCCGCTCCTCCGTCGAGGCCCGCGCCGCCCCTTCACCATTGCCCCTAGGCCTCCGGCGAAGCGTGACCGGCAAGACATCTCAAGCGGATGTGTGCCGGAGGTATCGGGAGACGAGGACGCTGCTCCGTGGAGCGACGCCCACCTCCCAATGGGTGGCACCTCTCCGCGGACCGGGTCCCCATCCCGCCAGCGCCGGCGTGCGGCACGGCGCGATGAGATCAACCCCGCCGCCGCCTCGCCCGACGCACCAGACTACGACCCATGTATGCCCCCGACTTCGCCTGGGACACGTGGCTCCAGGACGAGCACGACATGCGGCGCGCGCTCCCTACTTTCGCCGCACCGTCGGGGCCGCGGAGGCCACGTCAGAGCCTCGCGGCGTCTGCGGTGCGCGGCTCGACGCCCACGCCGCCGCCTTTCCCTGCTCCATCGCTTCTCCCTCCTCGCATGACAATGAGGAGGAGGCCCGTCTCTGCAGCGTCTCATGGGCGACTCCATGAACACGCACGACGAGCGGCGAAAGTGGGACAACTGCGAGGCCATGACCCTCTGCCGTGGGGGCGTCGCCTTCCGGGCTGCGGTGGCGGCCGTCCGGAGGAGGCGATGGAGGAGGACCCGCCGACGTTCGAAGAAGCCGGGCGAGGTGGGGCTGGTCCTGCTTCGCCGGAGATGGCCGCGGCGTGGCGTGAATCGGTGCCCGCTCCGCCCGCGGTCACCGGGCGGGGACGTCGCCAGCGGAGGAGGTGGTGCAAGCACCTCCGGCGTCCAGCCTCCCCGTCTACCACGCACCGCCGGCCCATCTCTGGACGCTGCCGGCCTACGTCGACCTCGTCGGCGGCAGCAGCGACACCGGCAGCCGATGAAGACGGCGGCAACCCACGACACCGGCGGGCGAGCGAAGCAGGCGTTTTTATTTTTATATGTTAATTATGAAACTGGGCCTTTTAAGTGGCCGTGAAAACTGGGTCGTTTTGTGGCCGAACCCTATATATGTTTTATGTTTTTTAAATGCGTTTATTTAATTTTTTAGTTATTTCATTCTAGTTTTTATATTTTTTTTATTCACGTCCATCCCGGACATGATTTGGGGTGCGGCCGCGCGATAGGCGCACGCACGACTCAACGGACACAACCGGACACGAGCGTACCCATCGGCGCCCCAAAGGGATAAATTCAGGCCAATCCGGACGTCCGTTTGGGGTCGCCCGGTGGAGTTGGCGTAACACGGCGGCAACATGCGTGTCTGATCGCGCGTTGCGTCCAGCAGGAGAGGACCGGGAGAGGGAAGAGGATCTCGCGAGCCAGCCAGAGCCAGGCAGGCGAGCCCGAGCTGGCCGAACGCTCCACCGCGCCGTCGGCAAAGTGCGCTCGCTTACCGGCCATCCGTCGCTCTGGAGTAGTATGATGATTCTTTTTCCACTGCTATTTCAGGAAACCCGGTACCAAAAATGTGTTCTGTTGCAGGCTTGCAGTCACGACGATCATAGTACTCCCAGCCCCCTGTTTCTTTCTCCTTGCCTCTTGTCTTGTAACCAACGTTCCGGTTTTACCGTCAGATGGAGAGAAAAAACGAACGTTCTGATTTACTGTCAGAGGGAGGAAAAAAACGGACGTTCCGGTTTGGCGTCGCTGCTCTTTGGCATTGCTCCAGATGAATGTAGGGCTGCCGTGCCAAATACCCCTGGCATCAACGGCCATCTGTTGTGTTCTGTTCACACAAGCCGTGCCGCGCATTTGACTGCTGCCGCTCTATTCACGAGAGATGACGCTGCATATCACCCTTTACATCTCCCAAGTACTTACAGTACGGTAGTACAGGCTACAGGGCTCCGACAGGTACACTGGCAAAAAGAGAGAGTGATGATGCGGCCAGCCTGCTACGGCACACTCCCTACGCCTCCTGCTGACCAGCTGACTCAGTGGACTTGCGGAGCAAGCTCCGGCCCAGTCCGGACGTTTTCTTCACGACCAAGACTCGGCCAGCTCAGATCGCAGTAAGCTGTATGCCGCAGGCTATGCCTTGCTCGTACTGCTGGCTAGGTCAATAGGCCAGTAGCTTTTTTTTTAGACAAACTCCGAAGCTTTATTCAAACCGCCACGATTTAATGCACATGGAAGGCAAAAGCAACCAGGGAAGACGGTAGGGTAAAAAGAGGCCCAAGCAAAACGAAAAATACCACGCGGTGAAGTGCACACACGACACGCACCCCTTCTCCCTGGCACAACATCCAGGACCGAGTACCACGTACAGAGCTGCCCTGGAAAGAACTGACATTTGACGGGACAAGGGAGGCCGAACGGCTCAAATCACGCATCATCTCATGCTACTACTCAAAAGGACTTTAAGGAGCATAAGGCCAACTTCACCGTGCGACTCCAAACAGACGTCTGTTTTGTTCAGATTCTGTCTGTTTGGGCAGAGCAATGGGGTCGTGTCCGGCAGTTCTCGGGATGCGGTGGCCGTGCGCCCAGCTCGCGGCCACATCCCGGCTGCATCTTGTCCGTGTGCACATTTCTTTGTAAGTCCTTAAACTTTTTTTATCATTCATTTTTGGTACATGACAATACATCATCATATTTTGACTAGTAAAGCAATGCCAAAGAAAACAAGAACCACAAGAATACATTTGAGAAGATACCCAACTTCCATAACTGCTCCCTTGACTTGGGTTAGGGCCTTCTTGATGCACTCATTGTTGATCTGTGGAGGAGGCTCGACGTTGCACCCTCCTTTCTTCTTCAAGCCAGAAGTCGATGTTGCTTCCTCACACGTAGTATCGTGCCTAGCCTCTAATCTAGCAACAAGTGCACTTGTCTCATCTACAGCCTCTAGGCTAGCTAAAAGTGCACGAACATGTACTAAATTTCGCTCTATCAATATATCGATGTACTCTTCTTCCCAATACCAAAACTTGCATCTATTCTACACAATAAAACTTAAAGTTAGCACAACTAGTCTAATCCGAGAGCACAAACTGAAGCTAAAAAGAGCACATACCCCATCGTTTTAGCACTTGATGAACACCCATCCGGGATGCTCCGGCGTTATAGACACACGGCGCACGACCATCCTTGGGCAGTGGTCGCACTTGATGAGGGGCAACGGTGCGCCGACGAGCTTTTGGGCAAGCACAGAGCCCAGCCAGCCGCCATTCGTGTATCTGCCGACGGACCACCGACGGTGCAGATCCGAGTGGCTAGAGGACGAGCCACTGCTTGCATGTGGCCTTGCGGCCCTGCCAAGGCCTTCAGGCGAGGTGCCCGGCCAGTCCATGGCGCGGCCCGGCCTCCCACAGCCGGGTGAGCTCAAGACCGACCGAATCCGCCCCAAATCCGGCCGGCGGATGCGCAAACCAGGTGGCCGTGGTTGGGTAGCTCGGCGGCGACGAGGGGAAGGGGTTGCGCGAGCGCGCATCCGAGTTGCACGGCTGCAATGGCAGCGGCGGCGGCAACGGCGGCGAGGGGAGGAGTGGAGAAGAGTGGAGTGGGATGCGGCCGGAGGGAGAGAGGGGGCGGATAGAAAAAGGCCCGTCTTGTGCCACCGACGGGCGGGCCAGGGGAGGCCACGCGCAGACGGCCGGCGCGTCTGCGTGGTGTCCGTTTCACCCCAAAAGCAACGCAAACTTGGGCCGCGGATGGGTCGAAAGCGGACACGAAACGGACAAAAGTCTGTTTGCTCCCGCGCGCTGGGCCGCCCTGTTTGTCCCTTTTACCCCAAACGGACGGGCCCGGACAGGATGAGGTCGCGCGGTGGAGTTGGCCTAACGTCATCAGTATCCCCCAAAGAACATCCTCTAAAAATGAATGTGAGTGTATCCATAAAAATAAAACTGTATACGAGAGTAGACTGGCGATTTCGTACAGCAAAACACAAGAAAATCATTCAACAACCATGAAGTAGGAGGATGCAAGAATACATACACGAATGTGAACTAAACGAAAAAGGGAAACAGCCTAATCTGTTGGGGGTCTAGAATTAGAGGTCTAGGTTACAGATGATACTTGCAGAAATGGAGTAGCACGCGGGCACAGAAAAAAGAAACTTGGGAACACAAACACCTCATGGAAGTAGACATGGTAATAACCTTCTAAAAAGAACTAGAAATTTGAGCAACAGGTGGGAACTAGAACGCTATATCTCAATGGCTAATACAACATCATCTGAGATAACTAGATAATTTAAGGTGATTTTTACACGAGTTACATCGACCATGCCCTTGCTCGCAGCTCCTTAAGCGCCACTCTGCTACCAGAGGGAAGCCAGAGACATCCTGAAACCATGAATGGCTGCAAAAGCGTCACGAATCAATATCACCTCAAAAGAGCAAGTCAAAGAGTTAAGTTGCTGCGCCAAAAAAAAAAGAGTTAAGTTGCTGCGTTGGTACAGTTCCCATGATTTCGGTAGGCAGGTTTTGTTTTAAATTTCCTCATGTGTTAAATCCACCCAGGCACTTGTTATGTGCCACCAAGTTCTTCAACTAAGCTGATACAGGCAAACTCGTCAATTGGAAATTATACAAAGACATGAACTTCTATACAAGCCCAGAAAATGCATGGTTCATGAACTATTCACTATCTAAGTTCTTTGCCTCCAAACCGAAATCATCAACTCATATATAACCATAGAGTACATAATTACTTCTTTAGGGAAACAGGAGGGAAAAGGGCCCCTACCAGTTATTTGTTGATCATGAAGACAAATTACTACAGGGGAAGCAGAATGCATCCCAGCAGAATATAAGGCTTTGCAGGGCACATGGGTGTAAATAGATTTGAATTATTGCTTGGGGACTAGAACAAGCAACGACATCCATGTTTTAATACTAATCTTGGTTGCTTGGTTATGGTTCCTTCCACTAAAAAATCTGACTGTGTCGAGCCATGAAGTCCTTGACTCCTTGCTCGACTCAGGTGTATTTCCTTGGACTATGAATTGCATATCTTATTACAGACATAGATGGTACCCTCGTTAAACTACTGTACCAAGCATATATAACTCCTGCTTCCATAAGTTAACGCTAAAGGTAAATGCAATAACATGACAGCCTTGTAAAGAATGAGAATCATACCAGAAAGCAAGCTGATGCAGAGGTAAAACATACACATTTTTTCTAAGACAAGATATGTTCACCTCAATCATAGAGCGGAGTCCGCACAACAGACGAGTAGTAATGTGCCTCCAGCTCCTTAAGGCTTGCTGCTGCTTCCTGCCCAATCCTCTCCAGCATTCTCTCTGTCTCCTCTGCCTGTTGACTGAGCACTTCAATCCTCCTATCAACATTCTCACTCAAAGAAGCAAGCCCAGAAAAGATAGCTGTCCTCTTAAGTTCTGATACTAGTTTCAACAGAGAGTCTGCTGAATGCACCTGGAAAACATAAAACAGCATTTGACAACCAAACAAGACGAATCGAGAAAAATGAATACTAGATTTGATGGTATTCTAGAATTAGCTGAAAACACAGTAGGTTGCAGTACAACACATATCATATCAGCTGCTACCATAGTTTCTGTCTCAACTTGTTACAATTGCAGCACTAATTAAGACGCTGAAGCTAAGGTAGTCATTGCTTCTTGTGTCAACTTGTTACAATTGCAGCACTAACTATGACGCCGAAGCTAAGGTAGTCCTCGCTTCTTATATCCACTCATCATCTGTATCTTGGGACACTGAGTTTTAAAGTCCATGACCACGAAATAAATCTACTGGGGTATGGAGAGTGCTTCAGAGATTATATTTATATTCTTGAAATCTTACCCTGCACATCTAGACTTATAGATCCTAAATAGACCTACTGAACTGATCCCTATTTTGATCACATCGTTACCGTATTTAGCATCCACATTTTCACCCTAGCCACACCTATTGTCATGCTGGTTGCTAAGTCTACATGACTACATGATAACTGATATCTAATTGTGGGCTTTTGTGCTACAGCACTGTGAATTAATACAGGGATTGATAGCTTGGGCTCCTACTACCACTCAATTGCGCGTTACTGTTTCAATCTTCACTGCTAGTTTCATAGCCTGGTTAGATGTCATAATCATCAATCTCACTTCGAGTGATGTCAAATTTATAGCTTGTAATGGCGTGTTGCTGTTCCAGATATGGCACCACCGAATCAAAACATGTGGATATTACGGCAACGGAGCACTTGATTTAAGGAAGAACACCACTCCAATTTGGGGCATGACAATTTCAAACAGTGAAAAAAAAATCCGAGCGCCGGTGGGCAGTGAGGCGAATCGTCGTTACCATGCGGGAGGCGCGCATGTCCATCTGGAATGCCTCCTGCGAGTTGCGCACGGGCGGGTCGTTGACCTGAGACGAGGTAAAATCGCAGGGTTAGGGTTGGCTAGCCAGGAGGCGAGGGCACCGGCGAGAGCCAAGAGGGAACAGGGACGTACGCGGGCGATGTTGATGAGGGCGGAGAAGTTGTCGACGAGGCTGCTGACGTCTGCTTCGGCCTTCTGGAGGAGCGCCCGTTGCTTCTGAGCCGCGGCGGCCGCGGCCGCCGCCGTCGGGCCCGCCGTGGCGCCGCCAGCGCTGCCGCCTGGCTTGCTCATCGCGGGTCACCCGGCGAGCGGCGGGCGCCGGCTGGCAGGAGCTCGGGGGGCGGAGTGGCGCCGGGCGGGCGGGGCGGGCAGGGGGCGACGGATTCCGGCGAGGTAGGCCGCGAGCCGGCGAGATCGGGAGGACGGGAGTGGCAGAGAGCGCAGAATCGGGAGGCAGTGGCTCGGTGCGGCTGTCCCCCGTGCGTGTATTTTTTTTTAGACAATCCGTGCGTAGCCGGTCCAAAATCTCAGTATGGACTGGGGCCCATCAAGCCCACCCTCCAGCGATGATGGGGGAGGTGCTATACGGCAAAATCCTATTCTTGTCTTAAAAAAGGCAAATCCGATTTTTAAAATTCGGAACATTTTTAAAAACTCATGAATAATTTAAAATCCTTGAATATTTAAAAAATATGGATCATTTTTTAAATTCTGGAACATTTTTAGTAGCACAATAGCTAGTTAAAAAAAACAGCTCAACAAATACTCTAGCAGTGGGCCAGCAAAAAACTTTCAGTAGCACGCTACCCAGTTATGAGAAGAAATAAACAGCTGAACAAATCCTATAGCAATAGGTCGGCAAAATCGCTAAAGGGTCGGCCCACGGAGAGAAGGTGGGGTTCATGTTTGGTCTCTTAGCAAAGCTGAAAAGATCAAGATGGACCAAAGGGGACGGGGTGAATAGAGACAAATACAAAAAAATCATTGATTATTAGCAAGTTTAGGCAACCCAGAATATAAAAGTGTGTTTGAAAAAACAACTAGAGTGAGATAAACAATCATATATGATTAATGCAAGGTCAAATGATCGAGGTAAACCACAATTAAAAAACTAAGGTTAGGTATAACCAATGACAAGGATGTATCATGATGTTCACTTCCTTAGACGGAAGCTAGTCATCGTTGGAGAGATGTGTGTTAGAAGGCTCCCGCTTTTCTCCTTGAGATAACACCACGAAGGGGATTCTCAACCACTAGTTGTAGACCTTGAGGTGTGAAGGAAATATGCCCTAGAGGCAATAATAAAATTATTATTTATTTCCTTATTTCATGATAAATGTTTATTATGCATGCTAGAATTGTATTAACCGAAAACTTAGTACATGTGTGAATACATAGAAAAAACATATTGTCCCTACTATGCCTCTACTTGACTAGCTCGTTAATCAAAGATGGTTAAGTTTTCTAACCATAGACATGTGTTGTCATTTGATGAACAGGGTCACGTCATTAGGAGAATGATGTGATGGACATGAACCATCCATTAGCTTAGCATTATGATCGTTACAGTTTCATTGCTACTGCTTTCTTCATGACTTATACATGTTCCTCAGACTATGAGATTATGCAACTTCCGAATACCGGAGGAACACTTTGTGTGCTACCAAACTTCACAACGTAAATGGGTGATTATAAAGGTGCTCTACAGGTGTCTATGAAGGTGTTTGTTGGGTTGGCATAGAGCGAGATTAGGATTTGTCACTCAGTGTTTCAGAGAGGTATCTTTGGGCCCTCTCGGTAATGCTCATCACTATAAGCCTTGCAAGCAATGTGACTAATGTATTAGTTACGGGATGAAGTATTACGGAACGAGTAAAGATACTTGCCGGTAACGAGATTGAACTAGGTATGACGATACCGACGATCGAATCTCGGGCAAGTAACATACCGATGACAAAGGGAACAACGTATGTTGTTATGCGGTTTGACCGATAAAGATCTTCGTAGAATATGTAGGAGCCAATATGAGCATCCAAGTTTCGCTATTGGTTATTGACCGGAGATGTGTCTCGGTCATGTCTACATAGTTCTCGAACCTGTAGGGTCCGCACGCTTAACGTTCGACGATGATATGTATTATGAGTTATGTGTTTTTGATGACCGAAGTTTGTTCGGAGTCCCGGATGAGATCACGGACATGACGAGGAGTCTCAAAATGGTCGAAACATAAAGATTGATATATTGGACGGCTGATTCGGACACCGGAAGTGTTCCAGAAAGTTTCGGATAAAACCGGAGTGCCGGAGGGTTACCGAAACCCCCCCAGGGGAACTAATGGCCCTCGATGGGCCTTAGTGGGAAGAGACGAAGGGCCAGGAGGGTTGGCTGCTCCCCCCCCCTTGGGTCCAAATTGGACTAGGGGAAGGGGGCGGCGCCCCCCTTCCCTTCCCTTCCCCTTCTTCCTTCCTTCTTCCCCCCTTCCTTAGGTGGAAACCTACTAGGACTTGGAGTCCTAGTAGGATTCCCCTCTCCTGGCGCACCCTAGGAGGGCCGGTCGGCCTCCCCCTTGCTCCTTTATATACGAGGGCAGGGGGCACCCTACAACACACAAGTTTCTCTCCCAACCGTGTGCGATGCCCCCCTCCACAGTTACACACCTCAATCATACCATCGTAGTGCTTAGGCAAAGCCGTACGCCGGTAACATCATCATCACCGTTGCCACGCTGTTGTGCTGACGGAACTCACCCTTGTCCTCAACTGGATCAAGAGCACGAGGGACCTCATCGAGCTAAACGTGTGCTGAACGCGGAGGTGTCGTACATTCGGTACTTGATCGATTGGATCGCGAAGAAAGTTCGACTACATCAACCGCGTTATTGAAACGCTGCCGCTTTCGGTCTACGAGGGTACCTGGACACACTCTCCCCTCTCGTTGCTATGCATCACCTAGATAGATCTTGCGTGATCGTAGGATTTTTTTTGAAATTACCGCGTGTAAGTGCATCTAGTGCCCCTTAGTGATTTTGGTGTATTGAAGACTTATAGGTTAAGGACTAATATGTTTGTGAGTGTACACAGGCTCTATAAGTCAATGAGGAGTTTGATATTTATAGTGAAAGTCGACCCCTAAAAATGAATATCTTCGGCTGAAGACTTTGGTTCTTCTGAAGACTTTGAAAGTGAAGAAATTGGTGTGACCTTGAAGACTTCGATATCATGCAAGGAATCAGAAGCGTGAAGACTTTGTTTTCGTAGTTTCTTTTTCTTCTTCTTGAGTCATAGGAAACACCGTACTGTTAAAGGGGGTCGAGGTAATACTAAGGAAACAGATTCCAAGTGATGCTCATCTCAAAATCCTACACCTACCCAATCCTTCGAGTGAAGCCATTGAAAATCTCATATCAGTTCAGTCGATTTCTTCAGTGATAGAGACAAAGATCTTCTGGTCTCTGAAGAATTTGTTCTGACTGAGGAGTTAGGTGTTCGCCAGTGTGAATTGCCTACACAGTGAGGAACATGATGGCCTTGAGGAATTCGAACTTCAAATCCGACCGTTGTTGTGCTACGCGCCAGCTGTCCAAAATATCCTACCACCTAACAGTCATATCAGTCAAGGGCATTTATGTCTTATCATGTCGGGCTGCTCCCTAGGCTATAAATAGCCGCCCCCTACAACCACTAGCTGGTTGGCTGCTCCGGGAGAAACTGACACTTGTCATTTGAGAGCATCCCATTCCTCCGAGGACTTTGAGCGAAATCATCGAGTGAGGAAAACCCAAATCCCAAACCCAAACCTACAAACCCCAAAGTGATTGAGCATCACTGAAGAGATTGTTCCTGTGTGGAACCGACGCTTGTTACCTTTGAGGAGTGTGTATCCTCCAGACGGTTAGGCGTCATGGTCTAAGCATCCAAGAGGAATTGTGGATTGCCGAGTGACCAAGTCTGTGAAGGTTTGGAAGTCACCTGTGAAGACTTACCACTACTGTTGGGCGAGGTCTGTGTGATCTTAGCTCAAGGAGAATACGGTGAGGACTGTGTGTCCGGGAATGTGTGTCCTCGAGTTTAAATACTCAGCCGCTCCAACCAGACGTACAACTGTCACAACAGTTGGAACTGGTCTACCAAATCATTGTCTTCACCAAGCCAACTGGTTCTATTTCCCAACCCTTTCATTTCCTCATTTGTGTGTTGATGTACCTGATCATTACTGTTTGAAGACTTTGACTGAAGACTTTCTCTAATTCCTCAATCCTATTTCTTCAGTCTGTTTGTCTTCATCCTGCTTATCTCGTGTTTACGCTTTCAGACTCAGGTTTGTCATTCATTTCATCATGATGACTATGTTGTTGCTCTGTTATGCTTATACCTGAGTACTTATTCTGCTGCAAGTAGTTCTTCACATAGGAATTTCCTCATCCTGAAATTCCTTAGTGAAGAATTCATAAAAATCGCCTATTCACCCCCCCTCTAGTCGACGTAACACACTTTCACCGTGTTCCCCAACAATGGCATCCGAGCCAGGTCTATGCGTAGATGTTATATGCACAAGTAGAACACAAAGAGTTGTGGGCGATAATAGTCATACTGCTGACCACCAACGTCTTACTTTGATTTGGCAGTATTGTTGGATGAAGCGGCCCAGACCGACATTACATGACCGTGTTCATGAGAATGGTTCTATCGACGTGCTTTTGCACAAAGGTGGCTGGCGGGTGTCTGTTTCTCCAACTTTAGTTGAATCGAGTTTGACTACGGCCGATCCTTGTTGAAGGTTAAAACAACACACTTGACAAAAAATCGTTGTGGTTTTGATGCGTAGGTAAGAACGGTTCTTGCTAGAAGCCCGTAGCAGCCACGTAAAACTTGCAACAACAAAGTAGAGGACGTCTAACTTGTTTTTGCAGGACAACAAAGTAGATGCGTAGGTAAGAATGGTCATGACATGATGTGATATAAATTGTTGTATGAGATGATCATGTTTTGTAACAAAGTTATCGGCAACTAGCAGGAGCCATATGGTTGTCGCTTTATTGTATGCAATGCAATCGCCATGTAATTGTTTTACTTTATCACTAAGAGGTAGCGATAGTCGTAGTAACAATAGTTGGTGAGACGACAACGATGCTACGATGGAGATCAAGGTGTCGCGCCGGTGACGATGGAGATCATGACGATGCTTCGGTGATGGAGATCATGAGCACAAGATGATGATGGCCATATCATGTCACATATTTTGATTGCATGTGATGTTTATCTTTTATGCATCTTATTTTTCTTAGTATGGCGGTAGCATTATAAGATGATCCCTTACTAAATTTCAAGGTATAAGTGTTCTCCCTAAGTATGCACCGTTGCTACAGTTCGTCGTGCCGAGACACCACATGATGATCGGGTGTGATAAGCTCTACGTTCACATACAACGGGTGCAAGCCAGTTTTGCACACGCGGAATACTCGTGTTAAACTTGACGAGCCTAGCATATGCAGATATGGCCTCGGAACACTGTGACCGAAAGGTCGAACGTGAATCATATAGTAGATATGTTCAACATAGTGATGTTCACCATTGAAAACTACTGCATCTCATGTTATGATCAGACATGGTTTAGTTGATTTGGATCACGTGATCATTTAGATGACTAGAGGGATGTCTATCTAAGTGGGAGTTCTTAAGTAATATGATTAATTGAACTTTAATTTATCATGAACTTAGTCCTGATAGTTATTTTGCATGTCTATGTTATTGTAGATCAATGGCCCGTGCTACCGTTCCTTTGAATTTTAATGCGTTCCTAGAGAAAGCTAAGTTGAAAGATGATGGCAACAACTACACGGACTGGGTCCGTAACTTGAGGATTATCCTCATTGCTACATAGAAGAATTACATCCTGGAAGCACCGTTAGCTGTACCACCCGCGCCAGCAACTGCAGACATTGTGAATGCCTGGCAGACACGTGTTGATAACTACTCGATAGTTCAGTGTGCCATGCTCTACGGCTTAGAATCGGGACTTCAAAGACGTTTTGAACGTCATGGAGCACATGAGATGTTCCAAGAGTTGAAGTTAATATTTCAAGCAAATGCCCGAGTTGAGAGATATGAAGTCTCCAACAAGTTCTACAGCTGCAAAATGGAGGAGAATACTTCTGTCATTGAACACATACTCAGAATGTCTAGGTACCATAACCAGTTGACTCAGTTGGGAGTTAATCTTCCTGATGATAGTATCATTGACAGAGTTCTTCAATCACTGCCACCAAGATATAAAGGCTTCGTGATGAACTATAATATGCAAGTGATGAACAAGACTATTCCCGAGCTCTTCGCGATGCTAAAAGCTGCGGAGGTAGAAATCAAGAAGGAGCATCAAGTGTTGATGGTTAACAAGACAACTAGTTTCAAGAAAAAGGGCAAAGGGAAGAAGGGGAACTTCAAGAAGAACGGCAAGAAAGTTGCTGCTCAGGAGGAGAAACCCAAGTCTGGACCTAAGCTTGAAACTGAGTGCTTCTACTATAAAGGGACTGGTCATTGGAAGCGGAATTGCCCCAAGTATTTGGCGGATAAGAAGGATGGCAAAGTGAAAGGTATATTTGATATACATATTATTGATGTGTACCTTACTAATGCTCGTAGTAGCGCCTGGGTATTTGATACCGGGTTACATTGCTCATATTTGCATCTCGAAACAGGGGCTGCGGATTAAACAAAGATTGACTAAGGACGAGGTGATGATGTGCGTGGGAAATGGTTCCAAGGTTGATGTGATCGCCGTCGGCATGCTACCTCTACAACTACCTTCGGGATTAGTTTTGAGTCTGAAGCTGAGGATTCTGGTAGCAGCCTTGGTGATCCTGAAGAATTGAGCCAGGAGCTAGCAATGCTCGTGAGGAAATTCTAGAAGTTCTCTCGCCGCGGCCGTTTTGGAAAGTCTTCAAGAAATGATGATTCCTCGTCCCGTGACTACAAAAAGAGAACTTGCCACAAATCCAAGAAACCTGGTCACTACATGTCTGACTGCCCTCTGTGGGAAAAGAAATCAAAGAAGAAGAAATACAAAGATGACTATTCTGATGACTCAAAGAAGAAGAAGAAATCCTCAAAGTCTTCATCATCAAAGTCTTCATCTCATAAAAAGAGCAGTTCCAAGAAGGCCCGGGCATTCATTGGCAAGGAAATGGACTCTGAAGCGGAATCTGAGGATAATGTGGAAGAGGAGGAATCTAACTCTGGCGTGGCTAGCCTAGCCCTCGCTACTGCGTACGTCAGCAAGTCCATCTTCAACACAGAAGAAAATGACTTCCCAGACTCTATTGACAAGGGCAACGATGACTATGCTCCCACCTATTGCTTCATGGCAAAAGGTGCCAAGGTACTCAAACATTCCCCCTCTGACTCTAGTGAGGATGAATCTGATGACAATCTTAAGCCTAGCTATTCAAAACTTGCAAAAATTGCCGTTAAACAATGTATAGGCTTTAGAAAAGATTCAAAATCAACTAGACAGAAGCGATGACCTGTTGGGTGAGGAATTGAATCAAACTAAGACTCTGACAGATAATCTTTAGAGACTTCAAACTCGGTTTGACAACCTTCAAAATCATCATAACACTCTCTTATCTGATCATGAAAAGCTTTCTTATGAATTTCTTCGGAGAAAGCAAGATCTTGAGAAGTTAAAAGTGAGTTATGAAGATCTTCAGAAGGAAAACGATTCATTGCTTGCTCAACAGATCAGTTTCGCTCAGGAAGAATTTATTCCACCATGTCTTAAATGCATTGAGCGTGAATCTGCTAATTCATCACCTGAATGTTCAAATGCTTCTCTTGCTGCAAATTCTTCAATTGTCTCTGTGGTCACAAATTCCTCATCTGAGGATACCACATGTGTCACTGACGATAATGCAGGGCTGAAGGAATTGTATGTGGCAGGCATTTACAAAAGCCTCAAAGGGCATCAGACTCTATGTGATGTGCTCAAAAAGCAGATCTTGAACAGGAACCCTAGGAAAGAGGGTATTGCCTTTGAGAGGAAACTCAATGCTGATGGGACCTACTGGAAACCTGAGCAGTACCCCAAAACCTCATGGGTTGCTGCAAAAGGACCTCCTGTAAACCCATGCAATTTATCTGGCTTTACCTTTGATTCTTCATATTTCTCTGATGAGTCATTTGACTCTAACTATAAACTGTTCAAGAATCAAAACGGTGAAGTATTTGCTCGATATGTTGGAACTAACTGCAGGAACGGTCCCCCTTTGAAGAAAATCTAGGTTCCTAAAAGGTGCCTTGAAAATCTTCAGGTGAATGTCATCATGACATCACCCATGAAGGATAGGAACCCCAGATCAAATTCTTCATATGGATCCAAATCCTCATATGGACCAAATTCTTCATGTGGATCAAATTCCTCACACGGATCAAAATCCTCATATGAACATCATCGTGCTAACACTTCTGTTTCATAGGGAAAGTCTAAAGTCTATGAAAATGTGCATTATTCTTCAAACCATTATGTTCATAAGTCCTCGAAGAAATTCTCTGCTTATTCATATGCTTATCCTAACCATTCTTCTGTGAAACGAAGTGCACTGGCTTCTATGCCATCATTTTCTTATGAAGCTTGCAGAATGATGAACTCTTTGCCACCCCTCGAGACGTGGGTGGTGAAGAAAAAGAACCAATCTCTTATGCAGGGTCAGGTCTCCAGACGAACTTGATCGTCTGAAGAATTTGCTGGAGACCTGAATGCGCTTGAAAGGACACAAGCTAATCATGAAGAAATGAATCATTCATTTCTCACGTCCTCATATTGCTATATTTGTTACTGTTGATGAAATTGATATCATATTCTTCACTGATGAAGTATATGGGTTCGTAAGTTGCACTAATTCATCTGTAGGATGAACAACCCAAAGCTGCTGAGTGGGTCCTCGACAGTGGATGTACAAATCACATGACTGGTGACAGGAGCTTGTTGATGGACACTGATTTGTCACCATCTCATCTGAAGCATATCACCTACGCTGACAAAGGGAAAAGCAAGGTATTGGGTCTGGGTAAGGTTGCAATTTCAAAGGATAAACACATGGACAAGCTCATGCTTGTTGAGTCCTTAGGATTCAATCTTATATCTGTCTCAATGCTTTGTGATCTTGATATGGTTGTTATCTTTGGCAAATTTCGCTGCCTTGTGCTAATGGAATCTGACAACTCCAAAGTCTTCGAAGGCTATAGCAAAGGAGACTTGTATATTGTTGATTTATCTGCAGGACCACAGCCTGCCACATGTCTACTTGCAAAAGCTTTAGAATGCTGGTTATGGCATCGACGACTTGGTCCTGCTGGGATGAGGAACTTGCATACACTCGTGAAAAAGAAGCACGTCATTGGCATCGAGGGTGTCAAATTACTCAAAGATCATCTTTGTGGGGCTTGCGAGGCTGGAAAGATCACCAGAGCCAAGCATCCCGCGAAGACTATCATGACCACTTCTCGTCCCTTTTAATTACTTCATATGGATCTATTTGGCCCTACTCATTATGCCACGTTCACTAGTTCTGCATCATTATATGGCTTTGTCATAGTTGATGACTACTCTCGTTACACATGGGTGCATATCATCACTTACAAACATGAAGTGCAGGAAGTCTTCTAACGATTTTCCTCAAGGGCTTCCACTAACTTCGGTGTGAAGATCAAGCATATCAGGAGTGATAATGGAACTGAGTTCAAGAACACTGGCCTCGATGAATATCTCGATATGCTTGGTGTTACTCATGAATTGTCTGCTCCTTATACTCCTCAGCAGAATGGCGTCGTGGAGCGCAAGAACAGGACTCTTGTTGAGATGGCCAGCACTATGCTTGATAAATACAAGACACCTGAGTGCTTCTGTCCTGAAGCAATTGATACTTGTAGGACCTTGAAGTATGTCTAGAGGGGGGGTGATTAGACTACTTGACCAATAAAAAATTAACCTTTTCCCAATTTTATAGTTTGGCAGATTTTAGCTAATTTAGGACAAGTCAAGCAATCATCACACAATTCAAGAAAGCATGCAAAGAGTATATAGGCAGCGGAAAATAAAGCATGCAACTTGCAAGAATATAAGGGGAAGGGTTTGGAGGATTCAAACGCAATTGGAGACACGGATGTTTTTGGCGTGGTTCCGATAGGTGGTGCTATCGCCTCCACATTGATGGAGACTTCCACCCACGAAGGGTAACGGTTGCGCGAGTCCACCGGAGGCTCCACCCACGAAGGGTCCACGAAGAAGCAACCTTGTCTATCCCACCATGGCCGTCGCCCACGAAGGACTTGCCTCACTAGCGGTAGATCTTCACGAAGTAGGCGATCTCCTTGCCCTTACAAACTCCTTGGTTCAACTCCACAATCTTGTCGGAGGCTCCCAAGTGACACCTAGCCAATCTAGGAGACACCACTCTCCAAGAAGTAACAAATGGTGTGTTGATGATGAACTCCTTGCTCTTGTGCTTCAAATGATAGTCTCCCCAACACTCAACTCTCTCTCATAGGATTTGGATCTGGTGGAAAGAAGATTTGAGTGGAAAGCAACTTGGGGAAGGCTAGAGATCAAGATTCATATGGTAGGAATGGAATATCTTGGCCTCAACACATGAGTAGGTGGTTCTCTCTCAGAAATGGTAAGTTGGAAGTGTAGGTTCGTTCTGATGGCTCTCTCCATGAATGAAGAGGAGGCGGAGGGGTATATATAGCCTCCACACAAAATCTAACCATTACACACAATTTACTAAACTCGGTGGGACCGAATCGTTAAACTCGGTCAGACCGAATTAGTAAACCTAGTGACCGTTAGTGATTTTCGATTGGATCGACATGCATCTCGGTGAGACCGATATGGTTAGGGTTAGGGCATAACGTAATCTCGGTGAGACCGATTACACAAACTCGGTGGGACCGATTTTGGTAATAAGCTTTCCAGAGAGTTGGTCAGGTAAACTCGGTGGGACCGATTTGCTCTTTTTGATGAGACCGAAATGTTACAAAAAGGAAACATAGAGTTTACATTGCAATCTCGGTGGGACCGATCGCTCACTTCGGTTAGACCGAAACGTTACGAAGGGAAACAGAGAGATTGCAACCCCATCTCGGTGAGACCGAGATCCCTATCGGTAAGACCGATTTGCTTAGGGTTTGTGGCAGTGGCTATGACTTTTGGAATCGGTGGGTCGGATAGAAAGAATCGGTGTGACCGATTTTGGCTTTAGGTTTAGGTCATTTGTGGATGTGGGAAAGTAGTTGAGGGTTTTGGAGCATATCACTAAGCACATGAAGCAAAAGGATCATTAAGCAACACCTCATCCCTTCTTGATAGTATTGGCTTTTCCTATAGACTCAATGTGATCTTGGATCACTAAAATGTAAAATGAAGAGTCTTGAGCGTTTGAGCTTGAGCCAATCCTTTGTCCTTAGTATTTTGAGGGATCCACTTTCATCATCCATGCCATGCCATTCATTGAGCTTTCCTGAAATAATAGTCTTGGAATAGCATTAGCTCAATGAGCTATATGTTGTTATGAATTACCAAAACCACCTAGGGATAGTTGCACTTTCAATACTGCGTGCCACATCATCAACGGGGTATATCTTCACAAATTCTTCAAGAAGACCTCATATGAACTCCTCACTGACAATAAACCCAATGTAAGTTATTTCAAAGTCTTCGGTGCCAAATGCTTGATTAGAGATCCTCACCATCACTCTAAATTTGCACCGAAAGCACATGAGGGTTTTATGCTTGGTTACGGAAAGGACTCGCACACCTACAGAGTCTTCAACATCAATCATCACAAGGTTGTTGAAACTGTAGGTGTGCAGTTCGATGAAACTAATGGCTCGCAAAGAGAGCACCTACCTCCTGTGTTAGATAAAATGTCACCGGAGGAATTCATCAAGTTCAAAGCTACTAAGGATGTCATCCCTACCGAAGAATCTGCTGAAGAAGTCATTCCTGATCGTGAAGAAAATCATCTTTGGTCTTCTTTGAAACTGGTCCTGAAGAAACTACTGGGCCTAAGCAAAGTCGTCAACCCGCACATCCTCGCATTGTAGACGAAGTTCAAGTCGAGAAGATCATCAATGACATTCGTGCACCAGGTCCTCTCACGCGCTCAAAAGCTCCACATTTATCTAACTTTTGTTGGCATTTTGCATTTGTCTCTATCACAGAGCCCGCTAAAGTAGATGAAGCATTCATGGAATCTGAGTGAATTCAAGCCATGCAAGATGAATTGCATCAATTTGAGCTCAACAATGTGTGGGAGCTTGTCAAGCGACCAGACCCACGCAAGCACAACATCATCAGTACCAAATGGATCTACCGCAACAAACAAGACGAAAGTGGCCCCGTGGTGAGGAATAAGGCTCGTCTTGTAGCTCAAGGCTACACACAGGTTGAAGGAATTGATTTTGATGAAACTTTTGCACCTGTTGCTAGACTTGAGGCTATTCGCATATTGCTTGCTTATGCTAACCATCATAATATCATCTTACAACAAATGGATGTGAAAAGTGCATTCCCAGTGGTAAGCTTGAGGAAGAAGTATATGTTGCTCAACCACCAGGTTTTGAGGACACAAAATTTCCACATCACGTCTACAGACTCAACAAGGCCCTCTATGGCCTCAAGCAAGCACCTCGGGTGTGGTATGACACACTGAAGGAATTCCTCATGAAGAAAGGCTTCAAACCCGGTTCACTTGGCCCAACTCTTTTCACCAAATCATATAATGATGAATTATTCGTGTGCCAAATATATGTTAATGATATTATCTTTGGCTGTACTAACCAACGTTACAGTGATGAATTTGCCTATATGATGAGTGAAGAATATCAAATGTCTATGATGGGAGAACTGAAATTCTCCTTAGGTCTTCAGATTCGTCAACAATACAATGGCATATTCATACCTCAGGAGAAATACCTCAAGGATGTGTTGAGGAAATTCGGCATGCAAGATTGCAAAGGCGTCAAAATTCCTATGCCCACAAATGGCCATCTATGCACTGATGAAAATGGTAAAGACTTCGATTAAAAGGTATACCGCTCCATGATTGGATCTTTATTGTACATATGTGCATCTAGGCCGGATATTATGCTTAATGTTTGCATGTGTGCCCGATTTCAAGCTACACCGAAGGAATCACATCATAAGGCTGTGAAGCATATTCTTCAATATCTAGCTCACACACCAACACTTGGATTATGGTATCCCAAGGGCTCTTCCTTTGATCTCATTGGATATTCAGACTCTGACTATGCTGGCAATCGGGTGGACCGCAAGTCAACGTCAGGCATATGTCATTTCCTCGGACAATCCTTGGTATGTTGGTCCTCGAAGAAGCAGAACTATGTATCACTCTCCACTGCAGAAGCTGAGTACATTGCTGCTGGATCTTGCTGTGCTCAATTACTATGGATGAAGCAAACACTCAAGGACTATGGCATCAATGTGAAGAATGTGCCTCTCTACTGCGACAATGAGAGTGCTATCAAGATTGCTCACAACCCAGTTTAGCACTTGAAGACAAAGCACATCCAAATTCGTCATCATTTTCTTCGTGACCATGTGTTGAAGGGCGACATCTCCATCGACCATGCAAGTACTGAAGATCAGCTGGCCGATATCTTCACAAAGCCCTTGGATGAGAAGAGATTTAACAAGTTGCGGTGTGAGCTAAATATCCTAGAATCTTTGAATGTTCTTTGGAAAGGACACACATCCTAACACTTATGCTAACTTGATGACTTAGATGTGCAACACATGAAGTAATATTTTTCTTCAATCAATGAAGACTAACCCTCTGAGTGTGAAGAAATTAATGAAGAAATTGATTCTCAGTACCCTACAAGAGTTGTACGCGGTGTCTGAAATCAGCTTTATTTTACGGTGGGTTACGCCACCAACCAAAGTTGAAAATCTTCAACTTGAGTTTTCTTCATTTTTTGAAATTCCTCAGTTTTTCAAATTCTTCAAGTTTGCATTGTCTTCACTCTTTCCGTCGTTGTTCTTCATTTGACTATATATATATATATATATATATATATATATATATATATATATATATATATAGGAGTTTATGTCCTCTACAGCATTCACTTCTTCAAGTTGATTTTTCTGCTAAGTGAATGTGATCGGACCCTCCCCCCTCTATGCTAAACTCAACCTAGTCTGTTCACAAATTCTTCATGTGCGTTCTATTTGAAACTCGTTCAAATTCTTCACTATGTCCTTGTCAGCTGAAGAAATTGCGAACGTCACTTTAAAATATTCTTATCTAAAATATTCGGCTTTTGCCGCTCAAACCGTTAAGCATTCCACGATATACATATCTATTCACCCACGATCTCCACCTCTCAGTACGTGGGTGACACATATCACGCGAATGAGAAGGGTCAGGGGCACGTTCGTCCCAATTCTTCGGGCGAACAGTTTTTCACCTCAGCTATAAATACCCCCTTCCCTTCCTCATTTCACTTTTACTCCGATCGACCTCACTCCCTCCCTCGAGCTTCTCAAGCCCTAGCGCCGCCACTACCTCCATCATCGCCACTGAGGAAGAGCTTCACTGCCTCGACCTCGTCGCCGTCGTACTCGCGCTGGCCGCGGAAATCTTCCCTCCGCCGCCGTCGTAGACGTCTTCCTCCGCCAAGTTAGGGCGTGGAAGATCCGAGCCGACGAACCTCTAAATCTACACCTCTTGTTCGTCGTGTTCTTCATCAAGGGTAATTAAAAGTTACTTTTACCGCATTTATTCTACTGATGATTTTCATCAAAACTTCAAAAGGTGTTCATTATTCAACCTCCACACTCTAAACACCTAGCACAAATCTTCAGTTCTTGATCTGTTTCTCTAAGTGACGTTTTTCTTCATGATTCCTCAATTGTGTGAATCTCACGATCCGCACAACTCTCGAACCTAAGACAAAGAACGCTTAGTGAAATTCTTTAAGACAAATCGGGTCAATTTCCTCAAACTTGTTCAATTTTACAAAACCTTCTGATAACGCATATGACCTCTCCAAATTCTTCGCACCTATATTCTGTTCACAGGTACACATTTCTGCTGCTGAATCAGTAGGTTCTCATCAACTTAACTCATTTGCAGCGTTCCTCGAAGAAAAGCTGCATACTTCTTCAGAGAACTCAATTGTGCAAATTCCTCAGCTGAAGAAAATGGCAGACGGTAAAAGGCCTCAGAAAGGAGGAAAGAGGCTTGAGGTTAATACTGCTTTTGAGATCCCTGTGGATATCTATGCAGGGTACTGCATGCCTGATGAGGCAACTCATGGCAAGGAGACGAAGAATGAGCGCAAAGTGCGCATTCAGAGGATAGAAAGAAGATGGGCAAGAGAGTGGAGGGAGTACAGATATGTCACTCCCAAATACATGAAGAAATTCGCTCTTAACTCTCTGTGCCCAAGACCTCCTCTGGCACCTGGCCAATTGGCTGATCCAACAAGCCTTAAATGTGGTGAGCATTATGCTGATGAGTGGGCCAGGCTGCAAGCTAAGTTGGCCAAGCAGGCCAAAGAAGCAGTGAAGAAATTCAATGAGGATTCTGCTGCTGCCGCTGCCGTTGCTGAGGCTTCTTCAAGCAAGAAGGCTATGCCAAAGAATCCAGGCAAGAAACCACCTTCCTCAACAATGCCCTCACGACCAAGTTTTTCTTCAATGCCCTCATGGCCAATCTCCTCAGTGCCACCAAGGCAATTTCCTCAAGCTGCCCCAGTTCCTCAAGCTGCTCAAATTCCTCGGGTTCCAAAACCCTCAGCTCCTCCGGCAAAGTCCTCAGCACATGTGCATCTTGCCACGTGCCAAACGACCACTGGCATATCAATTGCCTCAGGAGCTTCAGCAAGTTCTTCAGCCCACCCTTCATCAACCGGTCCCACTCTGCTGAAGACCAAGGCCACTGCTGGACGAGGCACTAGACCAAGTCCTTACAAGAAGTAGGTGGTCTTTCAAACTCCGTCTGATGATGAAGATGATGATGATGAATTAGCTGATATTATCATGGACAGACAGCAGCGGGCCACAAGAGCCAAAGGGAGTGTTGTGCCCCTTCTACTAGATCCAAAGAAGATCCTCGATTTCATCGATCTTTGGCACAAAGATCCCAATGCTCCAATGCCAGAGTTGGGCCTCACTCCTGGACAAAGTCACGTGGTGACGGTGTTCATTGCTGAAGAAAAGTGGAAGTATGACCAAGCCAGAGTGGCTAAGAAAGCGCAGTACAAGAAGCAGCGCTATCTAAAGGATAATGTCCTCAGTCTTTCGCCTGAACAGCTCATTGCACTGCAAGCTGACATCAAAAAGCTCAGTGATGAATTCAACGCATACAAGGCTGAATGACAGGGTGCCAAGGTCAGGTTCGTCAAGCTGACGAAGAAATTCACTTCAAGTGTTGTTGCTCCTGTGCACATTGATGTCACTCAGGCTGAAGCATCTGCCCAAGCCACTGAAGGAATTGCCAGCACCGCTGATGAAAATCAGGCTGCTGATGAAGCTGCAAGCACCAGGGCTGCTGAAGAAATTCCACCAGAAGAAACTGCCAGGGCATCCACTAGTGTTGCGCCTGAAGAACCTGCCAGGCCAGCTGAAGACTCTGTTGCTACGCCTGAAGAAACTTCTCAGAACAGGCCAACTGCATCAGTTAGGCCTGAAGAAATTGATCCAACTCCCACTGCTCCGCCTGCACCAACACCAAGCCTAGTTCTTTCTTCTGCTTTGGAAGTGAAGAAAACCAAAGCTGCAGAGCGTGCTGCTCTGAAGAAGAGGAAAGCATTAGCTACCTCAGAATCTTTAGTCCCCAAGAAGGCGAAGATTTTGACAAGTTCAATGGACAATCCCATCGATGTTGTTCCTCTTGCAAGTATGCCATCAAAGGAACTTGTTCCTTATGGTGAAGAATATCAGATTTCTGAAGAATCTGCTGAAGAAGATCCCTCTGCTGCTTCCATAGAGCAGATGGATGAAGAAATTGAAGTTGAGGCTTTCACTTCAACTCCTCAGGTATCATCGCTGACGCCTCAGTTTACTGCTGAAGAGGCCGGCGTTGAAGAAATGGAAGTGGATAAGGATGTGGACATTGGGAGCACCACTCCAGTGATGAACGATGATTTTTGGGATAGCCAACACCCCAACTCTCCTCTGTTCACACCAATTCAACAAATTCCTCAGTCCCCAGCTCCAACTGAAGTTCAAATGGGCTCTGAAAAAACTCATGCCACCCCTTCCATTCATGAAGACATACCAGCCACTAGTGCTGATGAAAACGCTGCTGAAGAAATGGAGACCCAGGCTGCTACTAAAGTAGAAGATATTCCTCAGCCTGCGGCTCCAGAAATTGACATTCCAGAAGTTATTCTTCAGATCACTGACACTCCTCAGCCTCAGTGGAAGAATCCATTCTCCAAAACTCCGGAGTTCAAGGCTGATGCCTTCTTCAATGAGCATGTATTCTTCACGGACTACAATCCCTATGATTCTGCTCGTCTGAGGAGGAAGCGCTTATGGACAGCTAGCCAAGCAAATTTCTATTCTTCAGTGATGTTCAACAAAGACAAAGTCTTCGACCATGAGCATATTCCTCACTTGGATATGGAATCACTGCCTTGTTTTGCGCCAGTCCTCGCTGCCATTCATGATGCTGGCCTGCTCAATTTCTGCACTGACATATGCGATTGGAATGAAGAACTCATTCTTAAATTTTATGCAACGCTGCACATCACAGGCAATGCTGAAGATGTGAACTCTTGGGTGTTGGACTGGATGATAGAGAACACACACTATAAGGCACCAACCACTGAATTGCTTCGTGCCATGCCTGTCAGTCCTCCCCAGAAGGTGCACGTCTCATATACTCTAAACCTGAGCTTTCAGATCATTTCATGCAAGTGCTGATGAAGCCATTGAAGCCTGGACAAGCCTCAAGGACCAAATTCCTCGTGAATGAATTGCAATATGTGCCAAGGACAGTCTATCGCATTCTGACAAAGACATTGAGTCCAATCAAAGGCCACGACTCGAATGATGAAGATGTCATTGGCATCATGAAGAATCTGCTTTTCAACATCATGCACGGTATTCCCGTGAACTATCAAGATTTCTTCATGAGGACTTTGGCAAACGTTGCAATGTCCCCATTTGAGCTGAAGCCTTATGCTCCCTGGATTATGAGATTCCTTAGATCAAGGTCTTCACTCAACTACAAAGCTGATACACTCAACCATGGCAGCTACTTGCCCCCAATTGAAGTCCTCAAATGGACATTTTCCTCAGCTGATGAAAAGGGCAAGGCCACTGCTGTTATTGATGAGGGCATTCGACCATTGGATGGACAGTTTCGCAAAGCTGCTTCATATTCCACTAATGATGACTCTGCTACTCATGATTCTGCCGCTAATGCATCCAAGCAAAGTCTTCAGGCAACAGCTCCAAGGGTGATGACTAATCGTGAGCTTCTCCTCAGTCTTCATCAAAAGGTGGATCGCAATCACAAATAGGTAAAACGTCAGTTTGGTTCAATTCTATACAACATGACTGCCACATATAATTCAGTGAAGAAGAACCATTACTACCTCAATGAAGTGTTTGACCGCACCTGGGCTATACTGTCTCACCTTTACGGTGATGAGGATCTCAAGCAGATGGGCTTCAAGCGGGACTTGGTGGGCTAAGCCCCCACCTAATAAACTCAAGAAAGTTGCAGTTCCTCCTTTGGTGCCCAGTTCATATTCCTAATCCCGTGATACTGACGAAAATGAAGATCTGGACGACATTGCAGCAGGCCCTTCTCCAACAAACGACCCCAACAACGCTGACGCTCCTCCATCGACTTCGTGAAGAAACTCTTCAGGGGCGTTAGTCCTCACTTTTCGTCCCTTTTGGTCATTTGATGACAAATGGGGAGAAATTTGAGTTAGTCTTCAAGCGGGTCTCTCTATATATGGGTGTTTTTTTGTTAAGTTGCAACTCTCGCTCTTCTGAAGCTTTTGTTGATTGAGTTGTAAACTTAAGTCCGATGGTGACCTGATACTTTTGCTTTGTTTTCCTGCATGTTATTTCCTCATTAATATTATGCACGCATGCTGAAAGTGCGTTATATCGACTAGAGGGGGGTGAATAGGTGATTTTTATGAATTCTTCACTGAGGAATTTGCCGTTGAGGAAATTCCTTAGTGAAGAACTACTTGCAGCGGAATAAGTACTCAGAAGTAAGCATAACGAGAATCTGAGCATGGTCATCATGATGAAATGAAGACAATCACAGAGTACGTAAAGCGTAATCACAGGATAACATAAGATGAAGACAAACAGATCAAGAATTTGAACCGAGGAAATTGAGAAAGTCTTGATCAAAGTCTTCAAACACAGATATGAACAAACACTCAACACAAGAATGAGGAAATGAAAGAGTTGAGGAAATAGAACCAAGAAGGTTGGTGAAGACAATGATTTGGTAGACCGGTTCCAACTGTTGTCTCGGTTATGCGTCTGGTTGGAGCGGCTGAGTATTTAAACTCGAGGACACACAGTCCCGGACACCCAGTCGTTGAGCACGCAGCTCAGGACACCAACTCCTCACCGTATTCTCCTTGAACTAAGGTCACACAGACCTCGTCTATGACACTCGTGGTAAGTCTTCAGGCGACTTCCAAACCTTCACAGACTCGGTCACTCGGCGATCCACAATTCCTCTTGGATGCTCTAGACCATGACGCCTAACCGTCTGGAAGAAGCACAGTCTTTAAAGGTAAAAAGCGTCGGATCCACGCAGGATCAATCTCTTTAGTGATGCTCAATCACTTTGGGTTTGTAGGTGTTTGGGTTGGGTTTTCCTCACTCGATGATTTTCGCTCAAAGTCCTGGAGGATGGGATGCTCTCAAATGACAAGTGTCAGTTTCTCTCGAAGCAGCCAACCAGCTAGTGGTTGTAGGGGGCAGCTATTTATAGCCTAGGGAGCAGCCCGACATGATAAGACATAAATGCCCTTCAATGATATGACCGTTAGGTGGATAAGATATTTTGGGACAGTGGCCAAGAAGACAAAGAACGGTCGGAAATTTGAGGTTCAATTTCCTCAGGGCTATCATGTTCCTCACTGTGTAGGCAATCCACACTGGCGAATTCCTAACTCCTCAGTCAGAACAAATTCCTCAGTGACCATAAGAACTTCGTCTATGTCACTGAAGAAATTGACTGAACTGTATGAGATTTCCAATGGCTTCACTCGAAGGGATTGGTAGGTGTAGGATTTTGAGTTGAGCATCACATGGAAATTTTTCCTTAGTATTTCCTCGACCCCCTTTAAAGTACGGTGTTTCCTATGACTCAAGAAAGATAAAACTAAACTATGAAAACAAAAGTCTTCACGCTTCATGTTCCTCAAATGAATACCAAGTCTTCAAGGTCACACCAATTTCTTCACTTTCAAAGTCTTCAGAAAGTCTTCAGAATATCAAAGTCTTCAATGAAGAACTTCATTTTTAGGGTCGACATTCTCTGTAAATATCAAACTCCTCATAGACTTATAGACCATGTACACTCATAAACACATTAGTCCCTTAACCTATAAGTCTTCAATACACCAAAATCACTAAGGGCACTAGATGCACTTACAATCTCCCTTTTTGGTGATTGATGACAATATAGGTTAAGTTTTCAACGGGGATAAACATATGAAGTGTAAATACTGATATTGAGGAATTTGATTGCAAGATATAGAAGAACTCCCCCTGGAGATGTGCATAGTGAGGAATTTGCTTTTGAGGCAATGCACATTTGAAGAGTTGAATCATGGAGATCTCCCCCTATATCTTGTAATTCATACACGCATTTGACATATAATAGGAAGAATTTGAAATTCATGATGAAATATGGTGACTGATGTAATTCAACATGCGTGTATTAACATATAATGAGGAAAAATCATGCAGAGGAACACATCAAAAGTATCAGAGCACCATCGGGTTTAAGATTACAACTCGATCCAATAAAGTTTCGGAAAAGTGAGAGTTGTAACTTAGCAAAAAAACGCCCATATAATAGACCCGTTTGAAGACTAACTCAACTTTCTCCCCCTTTGTCATCGAATGACCAAAAGGATCGAAACTGAGGACTAACGCCCCTGAAGAATATCAAGTGGATGGAGGAGCGCCCGGTGTTGTCGGGGTCGGTTGTCGTAGTAGGGCCTGCCGCAGTTGTCGTCCAGTCTTCATTTTCATCGATGTGTCGCCGATGAAGAATAGGAGCTGGCCACCAAGGAAGGAACCTTGACCTTCTTGTATTTCTTCGATGGTGGTGCAGACCAGTCAAATTCTTCCTTGAGACCCATTTTCTTCAGATCTTCAACGCTGTAGACATGAGATAGAACATCCCAGGTATGGGTGAAGGTTTCATGGAGGTAGTACTGATTTTTCTTCACTGTGTTATGGGTGGAGGTCATGTTGTGAAGAATTGAACCAAACTGACGCTTGACCCATTTATGATTGCAAGCAACCTTCTGATGAAGACTAAGGAGAAGCTCACGATCAGTCATCACCCTGGGTGTTGTGGCTTGAGGATTTTGCTTGGCAGAGTTGTTGGCGGCAGAGTCATGAGTGGCAGAGTCATCATTGATGGAATAGGATGCAGCCTTGCGAAATTGACCATCCAATGGACGAATGCCTTCATCTATCACAACAGTTGCCTTGCCTTTGTCATCGGCTGAGGAAAATGTCCGTTTGAGGACTTCAATCGGAGGCAAGTAGCTGCAGTGGTTCAGAGTATCAGCCTTGTAATTGAGTGAAGACCTTTTTCCTAATGAACCTCATAATCCATGGTGCATAAGGCTTCAGCTCAAATGGTGACATAGCAATATTCTCTAGAGTCCTCATGAAGAAATCATGGAAGTTGACGGGAACGCCATGAATGATATTGAAAAGCATATTCTTCATGATGCCAACGACTTCTTCATCATTTGAGTCGTGGCCTTTGATAGGACTCATTGTCTGCGTTAGAATGCGATAGACAGTTCGAGGCACATACAATAATTCCGTGACGAGGAATTTGGTTCGGGGGGCCTGCCCTGGCTTCAAAGGCTTCATCAGCACTTGCATGTAATGATTTTTAAGCTCAGGTTCATTTTAGATGCAACGAGCACCTCCAAGGGGAGGACTGAGTGGGAGGGCACGAAGCAATTCAGTTGATGGTGCCTTGTAGTGAGTATTTTCTGACATCCAGTCCAGCACCCATGAGTTCACATCTTAAGAGTTTCCTGTGATGTGCAGCGTCGCATACAACTGAAGAATGAGTTCTTCATTCCAATCACATATATCAGTGCAGAAGTTTAACAATCCAGCATCGTGAAGAACACTGAGGACTGGCTCGAAGCCCGGCAAGGACTCCATGTCCACGTGAGGAATATGTGCATGATCGAAGACTTTGTCTTTGTTGAATAGCACAGAGGAATAGAAATTGGCTTGACTAGTAGTCCAGAAACGCCTCTTCCTTATGCGAGCAGAGTCATGTGGGTTGTAGTCAGTGAAGAATACATGCTCGCTGAAGAAATCTTCAGCCTTGAACTTTTGCTTGCGTGAGAATGGATCCTTTGGTTTTGGCAGTGGAGTGTCAGTGAGTTGCATCACGACCTCAGGAATCGCAATCTCAGGTTCTTCAGGCTGAGGAATTTCTGGTTCCTCTTCAAAGTGGCGATCTGTGTGTTCAAAGGATCGGAAGCAGCTTTCTTCAAAGACTAGTGGCTGGAATTTCTTCATGCATGCACGAGGTGGGGTGAATTTCTTCAGAGCCCATTTGAACGGTTGGTGCAGGGGACTGAGGTATTTGTTGTAGTGGGGTGAAGAGTGGAGAATTGGGGTGCAGACTTTCCCAAAAGTCATCATTCATCACTGGCGTAGTGCATCCAATATCCACGTCTTCATCTTCAATTTCTTCAACGTCAGCCTCTTCAACTGTGAACTGAGGCATTGGCGAGGAAACAACTGGTGGTGAAGGGATCGCATCCTCTTCAATTTCTTCATCAATCTGCTCTGACGAAGCAGCAGAATGATTTTCTTCATCAGATCCGCTAGGGATCACATATTCTTCACAAAAGGAACAAGGCCCTTTGATGGTATAGTTGAGATTGGAACAGCATCAATGGGATTCTCAAACGAGCTGGTCATAGGCTTCATTTTCTTGAGTCAAGAATCAAGCGGTGATGCTTTCCTTTTCTTCACTCCATTTCGCTCTGCAGCCTTGGTCTTCTTTACATCCGATGCGGATGGAAGGATAGGAGTTGGTGTAGGCGCAGGAGGAGCCGAGGAATCTGGTTGATTTGCCTCAAAGCAATGGCGATGCAGATTGCCTCGACTTCTTCATTTTCTTGGTAGCACCACTAGTGGATGCCACAGCAGTTTCTTCGGTAATTTGGAATGGAGTCATCAGCTCGAACTAACATTTTCTTCAGCAATCTGAAAGTCATCAGTGGTCTTGGCATGTTCTTCAAGAGGGTCGAGCGGAAGCTTCAACTGAGGAACTTCTTGTTGCATTGGAGCTGCAACATTTGTGAACTTCTCAGTCAGTTTAACAAACCTGACTTTGGCTCCTTGCCAATCAGCATAATAAGCATCGAAATTATCGCTGAGGGCTTTGATTTCAGACAGGATCTTTGTAAATTCATCAGTGGTCAATGAGACAACATTTTTCCTCAGGAACTTCTCTTTCCTGTACTGAGCCTTCTTGATCTGCCTGGCCTTCTCAAATTTCCATTTCTCTTCAGAGATGAAATGGGTGAGCATGTGATTTTGGCCAGGAGTCAAATGAAAATCAGGCATAGGGGTGTCTGGATCCTTGTGCCAGAGATCAATGTAATCGAGGATCATCTTAGGATCCAAAAGCGATTAGGCAGGTGTGCCTTTGTCTCTAGCAGCCTTCTCTTGTCTGTCTCTGATGATTTCTGCAAGTTCATCATCATCAGCTTCATCGTCAGATGGCACTTGGAAGGCAACCTGTTTCTTCTTCGGACTTGGCCGAGGACCTCATCCAGCAGTTTCCTTTGTCTTCAGCAGAGTGGGGCCTGATGAAGAATTTGGTGCAGCTGAGGAACTCGCTGAGACACCAGAGGCAATAAAGATGCCTGCAGTCCTTTGGCACATGGCCAGATGCACAGTCTTTGAGGACGCGTTCTTGAGCAACTGAGGACTTTGGAGGAGGAGGTGAGGATTTTGGAGGAGCAGGAGCAGCATGAGGAACTGGCCGTGAGGGCTTTGAAGATTCTGGCCATGAGGGCATTGCTGAGGAACTTGGCCGTGAGGGCACAGTTGGTGAAGCACTTGGCTTGTGAGCGGGCTTCTTTGCCATTGATTTCCTAGGCTTGACAGAGGCCTCAGTGGCAGCAGCAGCAGAGTCTTCATTGAATTTCCTCACTGCTACTTTGGCTTGTCTCGCCAAATTGGCTTGGCGCTTGGCCCATTCTTCAGGAAAATCCTCACCACGCTTGATGCTGGTGGGGTCAGCTTCTTGGCCAGGTGCCAATGGAGCTCTTGGGCATGGAGGATTAAGTGCGAATTTCTTCATATACTTTGAAGTCACATACCTGTACTCCCTCCATTCTCTTGCTCGTCTCCTTTCAATCCTCTGTATGCGCACCTTGCGCTGATTTTTGTTCTCCTTTCCGAACTTGGCCTCATCAGGTGTGCAATAGTCAAGATAGATGTCCTCAGTATTTCAAAAGCAGTCATGACCTCGGGCCTCTTTCCTCCTTTCATGGCTTCTTACAAATACCATATTCTTCAGTTGAGGAATTTGAACAATTGAATTCTCTGAAGAAGTATGCAACTTTTCTTCGAGGAACGCTGCAAATGAGTTAAGTTGATGAGAACCTAGTGATTCACCAGTGGACATGAGTACCTGTGAATAGAGTATAGTTGCGAGGAATTTGGAGAGGTCATATGCGTTCTCAGAAGGTTTTTTAAAAAGAACAAGTTTGAGGAATTTGACCAGATGAGCCTTGAAGAATTTCACTAAGTGTTCTTTGTCTTAGGTTCCAGAGTTGTATAGATCGAGGATCTACACAATTGAGGAATCTTGAAGAAAAATGATGCTTAGAGAAATGAATCAAGAACAGATGACTAGAGAGGTGTTTTGTGTGTGAGGATTTGAAGAATAAAACACCTTTGAAGATTTTGTAGACAAAATTTGAATCAAAGAGGGCAGTAAAACTAACTTTTAATTACCCTGGATGAAGAACACGATGAACTGAGAAGTGTAGATTTGAAGCTCGTCAGTTCAGATCTTCCAAGCCCTAACTCGGCGGAGGAAGACGGCTACGGCGGCGGCGGAGTGAAGATTTCCGCGGCCGGCACGAGTACGACAGCGACGAGGTCGAGGCAGTGAAGCTCTTCCTCACCGGCGATGATGGAGTAGCGGCGGCGCTAGGGTTTGAGAAGCTCGAGCGTGAGAGAGAGGTCGAGCGGAGTAAAGGAAGTGAGGAAGGGGAGAGGGGTATTTATAGCCACGGTGAAAAACTGTTCGCCCGAAGGTTTAGGACGAACGTGCCCCTGACCCTTCTCATTCGCATCACATGTGTCACCCACGTACTGAAAAGTGGAGATCGTGTTAGATCGTGGGTGAATAGATAATTCTATCGAAGGAAGTGGAACAGTTTGAGCGGCAAAGCCGAAAATTTGGATAAGATTAGTTTTAAAGTTCCGTTTGCAATTTCTTCAGCTCATAAGAACACAGTGAAGATTTTGAACGAGTTTCAAATAGAACGCACATGAAGAATTTGTGAATAGATTGGGTTGAGTATAGCATAGAGGGGGAAGGGTCCGATCACATTCACTTAGCAGAAAATGCAACTTGAAGAAATAGCCATAAGTGAATGTTGTAGAAGACATAAACCCATATATATATAGCCAATGAAGAAAAACGACGGAAACAGTGAAGATTTTGCAAAGTTGAAGAATTTGAAAAACTGAAGAATTTCAAAACTGAGGAAAAACTCAAATTGAAGATTTTCAACTTTGGTGGTGGCGTGACCCACTATATAAGAATGGTGATTTCGGACACCGCGTGCATAATTGTCGAGGGTTCTCGAGAATCAAATTCTTCATTAATTTCTTCACACTTAGAGTGTTGTTCTTCATTGATTGAAGAAAAACGTTTCTTCATTTGTTGCACATCTAAGTCATCAATTTTGCATAAGTGTTAGGATGAGTGTCCTTTTCAAAGAACATTAGAAGATTCTAAGATATTTAGCTCACACTGCAACTTGCTAAATCTCTTCTCATCCAAGGGCTTTGTGAAGATATCGGCCAGCTGTTCTTCAGTCTTCACATGCTCGATGGAGATGTCGCCCTTCAAAACATGATCACGAAGAAAATGATGATGAATCTGAATGTGCTTTGTCTTCGAGTGCCGAACTGGGTTGTGAGCAATCTTGATGGCACTCTCATTGTCATAGTAGAGTGACACATTCTTCACGATGATGCCATAATCCTTGAGAGTTTGCTTCATCCACAACAATTGAGCACAACAAGAACCAGCATCAATGTACTCAGCTTCCGCAGTAGATAATGATACGCGGTTATGTTTCTTCGAGGACCAACAGACTAAAGATCGTCCGAGGAAATGACAAGTACCAGATGTTGACTTGCGGTCCACACGATCACCAGCATAGTCAGAGTCAGAGTATCCAATGAGATCAAAATCAGAGCCCTTGGGGTACCATAATCCCAGTGTTGGTGTGTGAGCTAGATATCGAAGAATATGCTTCACATCCTTATGGTGTGATTCCTTCGGTGTAGCTTGAAATCGGGCACACATGCAAACACTGAGCATTATATCCGCCTAGATGCACATAAGTACAATAAAGAACCAATCATGGAGCGGTATACCTTGTGATCAAGTCAATACCATTTTCATCAAGGCATAGATGGCCATTTGTGGGCATAGGAATTTTGACGCCTTTGAAATATTGCATGCCGATTTTCTTCATAACATCTTTGAGGTATTTCTCCTGAGATATGAATATGCCATTGCGTTGTTGACGAATTTGAAGACCTAAGAAGAATTTCAACTCTCCCATCATAGACATTTGATATTCTTCACTCATCATATAGGCAAATTCATCACACGCCCGAGGGGCCTTCTTGAGGCCATAGAGGGCCTTGTTGAGTCTGAAGACTTTGTCGAGATTCTTTGGATCTTCAAAACACTGGGGTTGAGCAACATATACTTCTTCCTCAAGCTTACCATTGAGGAATGCACTTTTCACATCCATTTGATATAAAGTGATATCATGATGGTTAGCATAAGCAAGTAATATGCGAATAGCCTCAAGTCTAGCAACATTTGCAAAAGTTTCATCGAAATCAATTCCTTCAACTCGTGTGTAGCCTTGAGCTACAAGTCGTGCCTTATTCCTCACCACAAGGCCATTTTCATCTTGCTTGTTGCGATAGATCCACTTTGTGCCAATGATATTATGCTTGCGAGGATCTCGGACGTTTGACCGGTTCCAGACATTGTTGAGTTCGAACTGATGTAATTCTTCTTGCATGGCCTGAATCCACTCAGCTCCGTAAATGCTTCATCTACCTTAGTGGGTTCTGTGATAGAGACAAAAGCATAGTGCCCACAAAAGTTAGATAAATGTGAAGCTTTTGAGCGTGTGAGAGGACCTGGTGCTTCAATGTCATTGATGATCTTTTCAACTTGCACTTCTTTTGCAATGCGAGGATGAGCTGGTTGTCGTCGAGGAATTTGATCAAGATTTTCTTCAAAGACCATTTTCTTCGGCGTTATCTTCAGTGCATCACTCGGCGTTCTTCACGTTCTAGAATGAATTCTTGATGATTCTTTAGTAGGAATGACATCCTCAGTCGCCTTGAACTTGATAGAGTCCTCAGGTGCTGGTTCATCTATCATAGAAGGTAGGTGCTCTCTTTGCGAGCCATTAGTTTCATCGAACCGCACATCTACATTTTCAACAACCTTGTGAAGAGCGTTGTTGAAGACTCTGTAGGTGCGAGTCCTTTCCGTAGCCAAGCATAAAACCTTCATGTGCTTTTGGTGAAAATTTAGCATTGTGATGAGGATGTCTAATCCAACATTTAGCACCGAAGACTGTGAAATAACTCACATTGGGTTTCTTGTCAGTGAGGAGTTCATAGGCAGTCTTCTTGAAGAATTTGTGAAGATATACCCTGTTGATGATGTGGCACGCGGTATCAATTGCATCAATCCAAAAACGACGAGGCGTTTTGTATTCATCAAGCATAGTGCGAGCCATCTCAACAAGAGTTATGTTCTTGCGCTCCACGACGCCATTTTGCTGAGGAGTATAGGGAGCAGATAACTCATGAGTAATACCAAGTTCATCGAGATAGTCATCAAGACCAGAATTCTTGAATTCAGTTCCATTGTCACTCCTGATGTGCTTGATCTTCACACCAAAGTTGGTTGAAGCCCTCAAGGAAAATCGATTGAAGACTTCCTGCACTTCATGTTTGTAAGTAACAATGTGTACCCATGTGTAACGAGAGTAATCATCAACAATAACAAAGCCATATAGAGATGCATCATTAGTGACTGCTGAGTAATGATTAGGACCAAAGAGGTCCATGTGAAGCAATTCAATGGTCGAGTAGTGGTCATGATAGTCTTCGCTGGATGCTTGGCCTTGGTCATTTTTCCAGCTTCACAGGCTCCACACAAGTGATCCTTGAGGAATTTGACATTCTCAATGCCAATGACATGCTTCTTCTTCGCAAGCATATGCAAATTCCTCATGCCTGCATGACCAAGTCGTCGATGCCATAGCCAGCCTTCTGAAGCTTTTGCAAGTAGACACACGGCTGGTTGTGGTCCTCAGAGAGAAATCAACAATATACAAATCTCCTCTCCTAAAGCCTTCGAAGACTTTGGAATGGTCAGCTTCCATAATCACAACACAACGATACTTGCCAAAGACAACAACCATATCAAGATCACAAAGCATTGAAACTGACATGAGGTTGTATCCTAAGGACTCAACAAGCATGACCTTGTCCATGTGTATGTCCTTAGAGATCGCAACGTTACCTAGACCCAATACCTGACTTTTGCCTTTGTCAGCAAAGATGATATGCTTCAGATGTGATGGCGATAAGGGAGCATCCATCAATAGATTCTTGTCACCAGTCATGTGATTTGTACATCCACTATCGAGGACCCACTCGGAGGCTTTGGGTTGATCATCCTGCAGATGAATTAGTGCAGCTTACGAACTCATATACTTCATCAGTGAAGAATATGACATCAAATTCATCAGATGAATTTCAAAGCAGTGAAACAGATATAGCAGTAGGAGGACGTGTGAAATGAAAGTTCATTTCTTCATGATTAGCCTGCGTCCTTTCGAGCAATTTTGTCGTGCCCCCAAAGAAATTCTTCAGACGTTAAAGTACGTCTGGAGACCTGACCCTGCAGAAGAGATTAGTTCTTTTTCTTCACCACCCACATCTGAAGGGGTGGCAAAGAGTTCATCATTCTACGAGCTCCATATGTGAATGGTGGCATAGAAGCCAATCCAGTTTGTTTCACATAAGAGGGGTTAGGGTAAGCATATGAATAAGCAGAGAAATTCTTCGAGGACTTATGGACATAATGGTTTGAAGAATAATGCACATATTCATAGCCCTTAGCTTTACCCTGCGAAACAGAGTTCTTAGCACGATGATAATCATATGATGACTTTGATCCTTTTGAGGAATTTGATCCATGTGAGGAATTTGGTCCGTATGAGGACTTGGATCCATATGAAGCATTTGGTCCATATGAAGAGTTTGGTCCATATGAAGAGTTTGATCTGGAGTTCCTATTCTTCACAGGTGGTGTCATGAGGGCATTCACCTGAAGACTTTCAAGGCACCTTTTGGGAACCCAGATTTTCTTCATAGGGGAACCGTTCTGCGATTAGTGCCAACATATCTAGCAAATACTTCACCATTCTGATTTTTGAACAATTTATAGTTGGAGTCAAATGACTCATCTGAAGAATGAGGAGATTCACATGTAAAGCTAGATAAGTTAGATGGATCAACTGGAGGTCCCTTTGCAGCAACCCATGAGGTTTTGGGGTACTGCTCAGGCTTCCAAGATGTTCCATCAGCATTGAGTTTCCTCTCAAAGGCAATACCCTCTTTCCTAGGGTTCCTGTTGCAGATCTGCTTTTTAAGCACATCACAAAGAGTCTGATGCCCTTTGAGGCTTTTGTACATGCCTGTCATGTACAATTCCTTCAGCCCTGCATTGTCAGTGATACTAGCAATGTCCTCAGATGAGGAATTAGTGATAGCAGAGGCAGGAGAAGAATTTGTAACAATTGAAGCATTTGAACATTCAAGTGAAGAATTAGCAGATTCACGTTCAATGCACTTTAAGCATGGAGGAACAAATTCTTCCTGAGAAGCGCTGATTTGTTGAGCAAGTAATGAAGGAAATATGCCCTAGAGGCAATAATAAAGTTATTATTTATTTCCTTATATCATGATAAATGTTTATTATTCATGCTAGAATTGTATTAACCGGAAACATAATACATGTGTGAATACATAGACAAACAGAGTGTCACTAGTATGCCTCTACTTGACTAGCTCGTTAATCAAAGATGGTTATGTTTCCTAACCATAGACATGAGTTGTCATTTGATTAACGGGATCACATCATTAGGAGAATGATCTGATTGACATGACCCATTCAGTTAGCCTAGCACTTGATCGTTTAGTATGTTGCTATTGCTTTCTTCATGACTTATACATGTTCCTGTAACTATGAGATTATGCAACTCCGTTTACGGAGGAACACTTTGGGTACTACCAAACGTCACAACGTGAATCGGGTGATCATAAAGGAGTACTACAGGTGTCTCCAAAGGTACTTGTTGGGTTGGCGTATTTCGAGATTAGGATTTGTCACTCCGATTGTCGGAGAGGTATCTCTGGGCCTTCTCGGTAATACACATCACATAAAGCCTTGCAAGCATTACAACTAATGAGTTAGTTGTGAGATGATGTATTACGGAACGAGTAAAGAGACTTGCCAGGAACGAGATTGAACTAGGTATTGGATACCGATGATCGAATCTCGGGTAAGTAACATACCGATGACAAAGGGAACAACGTATGTTGTTATGCGGTCTGACCGATAAAGATCTTCAGAGAAAATGTAGGAGCCAATATGGGCATCCAGGTCCCGCTATTGGTTATTGACCGGAGATGTGTCTCGTTCATGTCTACATTGTTCTCGAACCGTAGGGTCCGCACGCTTAAGGTTTCGATGTCGGTAATATTATGAGTTTGTGTATTTTGATGTACCGAAGGTTGTTCGAGTCCCGGATATGATCACGGACATGACGAGGAGTCTCGAAATGGTCGAGACATAAAGATTAATATATTGGACGGATATATTTGGACACCGGAAAGGTTCCGAGAAGTTTGGAGCTCCGGGAGGTTACCGGAACCCCCCGGGAGGTATATGGGCCTTATTGGGCCCATGTAGGAGGAAGGGAGAAGGAACAAGGGAGGGGGGCGCGCCCCCCCAAGCCCAATCCGAATTGGGGAGGGGTCGGCCCCCCCTTTCCTTTCTCCTTCCCCCTCTTCCTATTCCTACTACTAGTACTAATTCCTAATACTAGTACTCCTTCCTTTCCCCTCCAAATAAGATAAGGAAAAGAGAGGGAAACCTACTTGGAGTAGGTTTCCCCCTCCTATGGTGCGGCCCCGGGTTGGGCCGGCCACGTCCTCCCTCCCTCCTTTATATACGGGGAGGGGGCACCCTAGGACACACAAGTTGATCCTTGAGATCGTTCCTTAGCCGTGTGCGGTGCCCCTCCACCATATTCCACCTCGGTCATATCGTGGCGGTGCTTAGGCAAAGCCCCCGTCGGTGAAACATCAAGATCGTCACCACGCCGTCGTCCGACGGAACTCCTTCTCTCCGGAGCTTTGCTGGATCGGAGCCCGTGGAGCGTCATCGAGCTGAGCGTGTGCCAAGAACTCGGGCGCCGGAGTAACGGTGTTGGGATCGGCTGGATCGTGAGGAGAACGTCTGACTACTTCCTCTACGTCATCATCGACTCGGAGGTGCCGAGTAGCGGTCTTTGGGATCGGCAGGATCGCGAGGAGAACGTCGACTACTTCCTCTACGTTGTGATCGCTTCCGCCACGGTCTCACGAGGGTATGTAGACAACACTCTCCCCTCTTGTTGCTATGCCATCACCATGGTCACATTGTGCGTGGGAAATTTTTTGAAATTATCGCGTTCCCCAACAAAGGGCATCCGAGCCTGGTTTTATGCGTTGATGTCATATGCACGAGTAGAACACAAGTGAGTTGTGGGCGATACAAGTCATACTACCTACCAAAGCATGTCACACTTTGGTTCAGCGGTATTGTGAGATGAAGCGGCCGGACCGACATTACGCCAGACGCTTACGCGAGACTGGTTTCACCGTTATGAGCATTCGTGCTTAAAGGTGGCTGGCGGGTGTCTGTCTCTCTCACTTTAGTTGAACCGGTGTGGCTACGCCGGTCCTTGAGAAGGTTAAAACGGAGTCTATTTGACGAAGTATCGTTGTGGTTTTGATGCGTAGGTAAGAACGGTTCTTGCTCAACCCGTAGCAGCCACGTAAAACTTGCAACAACAAAGTAGAGGACGTCTAACTTGTTTTTGCAGGGCATGTTGTGATGTGATATGGTCAAGACGTGATGCTATATTTTATTGTATGAGATGATCATGTTTTGTAACCGAAGTTATCGGCAATCGCAGGAGCCATATGGTTGTCGCTTTATTGTATGAAATGCAACGCCCTGTAATTGCTTTACTTTATCACTAAGCGGTAGCGATAGTCGTAGAAGCAATAGATGGCGTAACGACAACGATGCTACGATGGAGATCAAGGTGTCGCGCCGGTGACGATGGTGATCATGACGGTGCTTCGGAGATGGAGATCACAAGCACAAGATGATGATGGCCATATCATATCACTTATATTGATTGCATGTGATGTTTATCCTTTATGCATCTTATTTTGCTTTGATTGACGGTAGCATTTTAAGATGATCTCTCACTAAAATTATCAAGTAGTGTTCTCCACGAGTATGCACCGTTGCCAAAGTTAAATGCGTCTTGAGACACCACGTGATGATCGGGTGTGATAAGCTCTCGTCCATCTACAACGGGTGCAAGCCGGTTTTGCACACGCAGAATACTCAGTTATACTTGACGAGCCTAGCATATGCAGATATGGCCTCGGAACACGGAGACCGAAAGGTCGAGCGTGAATCATATAGTAGATATGATCAACATAAGATGTTCACCATTGAAAACTACTCCATCTCACGTGATGATCGGTTATGGTTTAGTTGATTTGGATCACGTGATCACTTAGATGACTAGAGAGATGTCCATCTAAGTGGGAGTTCTTAAGTAATATGATTAATTGAACTTAAATTTATCATGAACTTAGTACTGATAGTATCTTGCTTGTCTATGTCTGCTTGTAGATAGATGGCTCGTCTTTGTTGTTCCGTTGAATTTTAATGCGTTCCTTGAGAAAGCAAAGTTGAAAGATGATGGTAGCAATTACACGGATCGGGTCCGTAATCTCGAGGATTATCCTCATTGCTGCACGTAAGAGTTACGTCCCGGATGCACCGCTAGGTGCCGTGCCTCTTCATTGATGCAACCGACGACGTTAAGAACGTCTGGCGAGCAAAGTCGATGACTACTCTATAGTTCAGTGTGCCATGCTTTACGGCTTAGAACCGGGTCTTCAACGACGTTTTGAAAGTCGTGGAGCATATGAGATGTTCCAAGAGTTGAAGTTGATATTTCAATGTAATGCCCGGATTGAGAGATATGAAGTCTCCAATAAGTTCTATAGCTGCAAAATGGAGGAGAATGGGTGCATCGGTGAGCACATACTCGTAATGTCCGGGTATTACAATCACTTGACTCAACCGGAGTTGATCTTCCGGATGATTGTGTCATTGATGTAATTCTTCAATCAACGCCACCAAGCTACAAAGGCTTCGTGATGAACTATAATATGCAAGGGTTAGTAAAGACTATGCTCGAGCTCTTACGCAATCTTTGAAAGTCTGCGGAGGTAGAAATCAAGAAGGAGCATCAAGTGTTGATGGTCAATAAGACCACTAGTTTCAAGAAGAAAGGCAAAGGGAAGAAGAAGGGGAACTTCAAGAAGAACAGCAAACAAGTTGCCGCTCAAGGGAAGAAACCCAAGTCTGGACCTAAACCTGAAACTGAGTGCTTCTACTGCAAGCGCATCGTCATCGGAAGCGGAACTGCCCCAAGTATTTGGCGGATAAGAAGGATGGCAAGGTGAACAAAGGTATATGTGATATACATGTTATTGATGTGTACCTTACTAGAGCTCGCAGTAGCACTGGTATTTGATACTGGTTCTGTTGCTAATATTTGCAACTCGAAACAGGGACTACAGATTGCGAACACCGGCAAAGGACGAGGTGACGATCTTGCGCGTGGGAAATGGTTCCAAAGTCGATGTGATCGCGGTCGGCACGCTACCTCTACATCTACCTTCGGGATTAGTTTTAGACCTAAATAATTGTTATTTGGTGCCGGCGTTAAGCATGAACATTATATCTAGATCTTGTTTGATGCGAGACGGTTATTCATTTAAATCAGAGAATAAAGGTTGTTCTATTTATATTAATAATATCTTTTATGGTCATGCACCCTTGAAGAGTGGTCTATTTTAATGAATCTCGATAGTAGTGATACACATATTCATAATGTTGAAACCAAAAATGCAGAGTTGATAATGATAGTGCGACTTATTTGTGGCATTGCCGTTTAGGTCATATCGGTATAAAGCGCATGAAGAAACTCCATCTTGATGGACTTTTGGAGTCACTTGATTATGAATCACTTGGCACTTGCGAACCGTGCCTCATGGGCAAGATGACTAAAACCCGTTCTCCTACTATGGAGAGAGCAACAGATTTGTTGGAAATCATACATACAGATGTATGTGGTCCAATGAATGTTGAGGCTCGTGGCGGATATCGTTATTTTCTCACCTTCACAGATGATTTAAGCAGATATGGGTATATCTTCTTAATGAAACATAAGTCCTAAACATTTGAAAAGTTCAAAGAATTTCAGAGTGAAGTTGAAAATCATCGTAATAAGAAAATAAAGTTTCTATGATCTGATCGTGGAGGCGAATATTTGAGTTACGAAGTTTGGTCTACATTTGAAACAATGCGGAATAGTTTCGCAACTCACGCCACCCTAACACCACAGCGCAATGGTGTGTCCGAACGTCGTAATCGCACTTTACTAGATATGGTGCGATCTATGATGTCTCTACAGATTTACCGCTATCGTTTTGGGGTTATGCTCTTGAGACAGCCGCATTCACGCTGAATAGAACACCGTCAAAATCCGTTGAGACGACACCTTATGAACTGTGGTTTAGCAAGAAACCAAAGTTGTCGTTTCTTAAAGTTTGGGGATGCGATGCTTATGTGAAAAAGCTTCAACCTCGATAAGCTCGAACCTAAATCGGAGAAATGTATCTTCATAGGATACCCAAAGGAGACAGTTGGGTACACCTTCTATCACAGATCCGAAGGCAAGACATTTGTTGCTAAAAATGGATCCTTTCTAGAGAAGGAGTTTCTCTCGAAAGAAGTGAGTGGGAGGAAAGTAGAACTTGATGAGGTAATCATACCTTCTCCCTTATTTGAAAGTAGTTTATCACGTAAACCAGTTTCTACGATATCTACACCAAATAGTGAGGAAGTTGATGATGTTGATCATGAAACTTGAGATCAAGTTACTCTGAGAACCTCGTAGATCAAACAGAATAAAATCCGCACTGAGTGGTACACGGCAATCCTGTTCTCGGAAGTCATGCTACTAGATCATGATGAACCTACGAACTATGAAGAAGCGATGGTGAGCCCAGATTCCATAAAATGGCTTGAGGCCATGAAATCCGAGATGGGATCCATGTATGAAAACAAAGTGTGGACTTTGGTTGACTTGCCCGAGGGTCGGCAAGCAATAGAAAACAAGTGGATCTTCAAGAAGAAGACCGACACGGTAATATTGTCGTCTACAAAGCTCGACTTGTCGCAAGGGTTTTCGACAAGTTCAAGGGGTTGACTACGATGAGACTTTCTGACCCGTAGCGATGCTTAAGTCTGTCCGAATCATGTTAGCGATTGCCGCATTTTATGATTATGAAATTTGGCAAATGGATGTAAAGACCGCATTCCTGAATGGGTTTCTGGAAGAAGAGTTGTATATGATGCAACCAGAAGGTTTTATCGATCCAAAGGGAGCTAACAAAGTGTGCAAGCTCCAAATGATCCATTTATGGACTGGTGCAAGCATCTCGGAGTTGGAATAAACGCTTTGATAGTGTGATCAAAGTATTTGGGTTTATATGCACTTATGGAGAAGCCTGTATTTACAAGAAAGTGAGTGGGAGCTCTGTAGCATTTCCGATATTATATGTAGATGACATATTATTGATCGGAAATGATATAGAATTTCTGGATAGCATAAAGGGATACTTGAACAAGAGTTTTTCGATGAAAGACCTTGGTGAAGCTACTTACATATTGGGCATCAAGATCTATAGAGATAGATCAAGACGCTTAATTGGACTTTCACAAAGCACATACCTTGATAAAGTTTTGAAGAAGTTCAAAATGGATCGTGCAAAGAAAGGTTTTTACCAGACACGAGGTGTGAAATTGAGTCGGACTCAATGCCCGACCACAGCAGAAGATAGAGAGAAAATGAAAGATGTTCCTATGCTTCAGCCATAGGCTCTATCATGTATGCAATGTCTGTGTACCAGACTGACGTATGCTTAGCTGTAAGCTTGGCAGAAGGTACCAAAGTAATCCAGGAGTGGATCATCGACAGCGGTCAAGAACATCCTGAAATACACGAAAAGGACTAAGGATATGTTTCTCGTATATGGAGGTGACAAAGAGCTAGTCGTAAATGGTTACGTCGATGTAAGCTTTGACATCTGTTCGGACGATTCTAAATCGCAAACCGGATACGTGTTTTTGTTAAACGGTGGAGCTGTCGGTTGGTGCAGTTCTAAACAAAGCGTCGTGGCGGGATCTACATGTGAAGCGGAGTACATAGCTGCTTGAAGCAGCAAATGAAGGAGTCTGGATGAAAGAGTTCATTTCCGATCTAGGTGTTGTACCTAGTGCATCGGGACCAATGAAGATCTTCTGTGACAATACTGGTGCAATTGCCTTGGCAAAGGAATCCAGATTTCACAAGAGGACCAAGCATATCAAGAGACGCTTCAATTCCATTCGGGACCAAGTCCAAGTGGGAGACATAGAGATTTGCAAAATACATACGGATCTGAACGTTGCAGACCCGTTGACTAAGCCTCTTCCACGAGCAAAACATGATCAGCACCAAGACTCCATGGGTGTTAGAATCATTCTTGAGTGAACTAGATTATTGACTCTAGTGCAAGTGGGAGATCAAGGAACTATGCCCTAGAGGCAATAATAAAGTTATTATTTATTTCCTTATATCATGATAAATGTTTATTATTCATGCTAGAATTGTATTAACCGGAAACATAATACATGTGTGAATACATAGACAAACAGAGTGTCACTAGTATGCCTCTACTTGACTAGCTCGTTAATCAAAGATGGTTATGTTTCCTAACCATAGACATGAGTTGTCATTTGATTAACGGGATCACATCATTAGGAGAATGATCTGATTGACATGACCCATTCAGTTAGCCTAGCACTTGATCGTTTAGTATGTTGCTATTGCTTTCTTCATGACTTATACATGTTCCTGTAACTATGAGATTATGCAACTCCGTTTACGGAGGAACACTTTGGGTACTACCAAACGTCACAACGTAATCGGGTGATCATAAAGGAGTACTACAGGTGTCTCCAAAGGTACTTGTTGGGTTGGCGTATTTCGAGATTAGGATTTGTCACTCCGATTGTCGGAGAGGTATCTCTGGGCCTTCTCGGTAATACACATCACATAAAGCCTTGCAAGCATTACAACTAATGAGTTAGTTGTGAGATGATGTATTACGGAACGAGTAAAGAGACTTGCCAAGAATCTAGATTGAACTAGGTATTGGATACCGACGATCGAATCTCGGGTAAGTAACATACCGATGACAAAGGGAACAACGTATGTTGTTATGCGGTCTGATCGATAAAGATCTTCGTGAGAAAATGTAGGAGCCAATATGGGCATCCAGGTCCCGCTTATTGGTTATTGACCGGAGATGTGTCTCGGTCATGTCTACATTGTTCTCGAACCGTAGGGTCCGTGACGCTTAAGGTTTCGATGGCGGTAATATTATGAGTTTGTGTATTTTGATGTACCGAAGGTTGTTGAGTCCCGGATATGATCACGGACATGACGAGGAGTCTCGAAATGGTCGAGACATAAAGATTAATATATTGGACGGATATATTTGGACACCGGAAAGGTTCCGAGAAGTTTGGAGCTCCGGAGGTTACCGAACCCCCGGGAGGTATATGGGCCTTATTGGGCCCATGTAGGAGGAAGGAGAAGGAACAAGGGAGGCGCCCCAAGCCCAATCCGACTGGGGAGGGGGCCGCCCCTTCCTTTCTCCTTCCCCTCTTCCTATTCCTACTACTAGTACTAATTCCTAATACTAGTACTCCTTCCTTTCCCTCCAAATAAGATAAGGAAAAGAGGGAAACCTACTTGGAGTAGGTTTCCCCTCCTATGGTGCGCCCCCCTTGGGCCGGCCACCTCCTCCTCCCTCCTTTATATACGGGGAGGGGGCACCCTAGAACACACAAGTTGATCCTTGAGATCGTTCCTTAGCCGTGTGCGGTGCCCCTCCACCATATTCCACCTCGGTCATATCGTAGCGGTGCTTAGGCGAAGCCCTCGTCGGTGAAACATCAAGATCGTCACCACGCTGCCGTCGTCTTGACGGAACTCCTTCTCTCCGGAGCTTTGTTGGATCGGAGCCCGTGGAGCGCCATCGAGCTGAGCGTGTGCCAAGAACTCGGAGGCGCCGAGTAACGGGCGCTGGGATCGGCTGGATCGTGAGGAGAACGTAGACTACTTCCTCTACGTCATCATCGACTCGGAGGTGCCGGAGTAACGGCGCTGGGATCGGCAGGATCGCGAGGAGAACGTCTGACTACTTCCTCTACGTTGTGATCGCTTCCGCTTACGGTCTACGAGGGTACGTAGACAACACTCTCCCCTCTCGTTGCTATGCCATCACCATGGTCCTGTGTGTGCGTAGGAAATTTTTTGAAATTACTGCGTTCCCCAACAAGTAATGAATCGCGCTCCTTCTGAAGATCTTCATAACTCACTCTTAGCTTCTCAGATCTTGCTTTCTTTGAAGAAATTCATAAGAAAGCTTCTCATGATCAGACAAGAGAGTGTTATGATGACCTTGAAGGCTGTCAAACCTAGACTGAGGTCTCTTAAGATTTTCAACAGTGGCTTTAGTGCGATCCATTTCTTCACCCAACATATCATCACTTTTGTCTAGCATGTTTTGAACCTTTTCAAAAGCCCTTTGTTGTTTTACGTTAATCTTGGCAAGTTTAGAGTAGCTGGGCTTGAGGTCATCATCGATTCATTCTCACTAGATTCAGAGGAGGTATATTTAAGTACCTTGGCACCCTTTGCCATGAAGCAATTGGTGGGAGCGTAGTCATCATTATCTTCATCAGCCTTGTTGGTGAGGACAGTTTCTTCAGAGTTGAAGATAGACTTGCTGACGAAAGCAGTAGCGAGAGCTAGACTGGCCACACCAGACTCGGACTCCTCAGATGCCTCCTCCTCATCATCTTCCTCAGATTCAGCTTCAGAGTCCATTTCCTTGCCAATGAATGCCCGAGCCTTCTTGGAGCTACTCTTCTTGTGAGATGAAGACTTCGAGGATTTTGATGATGAAGATTTTGACGATTTCTTCTTCTTCTTAGCGTCATCAGAACTATAATCCTTGTATTTCTTCTTCTTTAATTCATTTTCCCACTGAAGACAATCTTGAATATAGTGACCAGGTTTCTTGCATTTGTGGCATAGCCTTCTCTTATAGTCACTTTGGATGAGGAATCACTTTGCTCCTTGAGGATTTTCCAAAGCGACCACGCCTTGAGAACTTCGGAACTTCACGAAAGCAGTGCTAGCTCCTCGCTCAATTCTTCAGATCACCAAGGTCGCTACCGTAATCTTCACATTCAGATTCGAGACAACGCCTTGGCCTTCGTGGCACGTGATTTGCCATAGCTCGAACCATAGAGATCTCTCTTTTCAAAGAAGTCGAACTCATGAGTATTTAGCCTCTCGAGGATATCGGTAAGGATCAAGTGACTTGTAGTCAAGACGTTCTTGTATCATCGGTGCGAGTATCAAATGAGGAATCAAGCGATCTCAACAATTTCTTCACCACCTCATGGTCGGTGATGTCAGTGGCACCAAGCGCTTGAAGCTCATTTGAGATGTCAGTGAGGCAATCAAAGGTTTGTTGAACATTTTCGTTGTCGAATCTTTTGAAGCGGTTGAAGAGATTGCGAAGAACATCAACTCGAGAGTCAGGCTGAGTTGAGACTCCTTCATTTACTTTGGACAGCCTATCCCAGATAAGCTTAGCAGTTTCAAAGCACTCACTCTTCCATACCGCCCTTTGCTCGGATGGCCACATATGATATTCTTTGCTTGAGAATCGAGTTGCTTGAATCTCTTCACATCGGTAGCATTCAAAGTGAGGGTGAGACAAAGGGGAACACCATTTTCCACAACATACCGTAGATCGTTATCAATTGCCTCAAGATGCATTCGCATCTTATTCTTCCAATAGGGGTAGTCTGTCCTATCGAAGGTAGGACAGCCAGCAGAGACCTTGATCATACTGCGGTCGACATAACTAAAACTCCAGTGGTTAAACCAAAATCACACGTAACAAGGGAGTACCTTGCTCTGATACCAATTGAAAGTGCGTTATATCGACTAGAGGGGGGTGAATAGGCGATTTTTATGAATTTTTCACTAAGGAATTTCCCGGTGAGGAAATTCCTTAGCGAAGAACTACTTGCAGCGGAATAGGTACTCAGAAGTAAGCATAACAGAATACAGGCATGGTCATCATGATGAAATGAAGACAATCACAGAGTACAAAAAGCGTAATGACAGGATAACACAAGATGAAGACAAACATACTGAAGAATTTGAACTGAGGAAATTGAGAAAGTCTTCAATCAAAGTCTTCAAACAAAGATATGAACAAACACTCAACGCAATAATGAGGAAATGAAAGAGTTGAGGAAATAGAACCAGTAAGGTTGGTGAAGACAATGATTTGGTAGACCAGTTCCAACTGTTGTCTCAGTTGTACGTCTAGTTGGAGCGGCTGAGTATTTAAACTCGAGGACACACAGTCCGGACACCCAGCCGAAAGCACGCATCTCAGGACACCAACTCCTCGCCGTATTCTCCTTAAACTAAGGTCACACAGACCTCGTCCAATCACTCGTGGTAAGTCTTCAGGTGACTTCCAAACCTTCACAGACTCGGTCACTCGGTGATCCACAATTCCTCTTGGATGCTCTAGACCATGACGCCTAACCGTCTGGAAGAAGCACAGTCTTCAAAGGTAACAAGCGTCGGATCCACGCAAGATCAATCTCTTCAGTGATGCTCAATCACTTTGGGTTTGTAGGTGTTTGGGTTGGGTTTTCCTCACTCGATGATTTTCGCTCAAAGTCCTTGGAGGATGGGATGCTCTCAAATGACAAGTGTCAGTTTCTCTCGGAGCAGCCAACCAGCTAGTGGTTGTAGGGGGCAGCTATTTATAGCCTAGGGAGCAGCCCAACATGATAAGACATAAATGCCCTTCAATGATATGACCGTTAGATGGATAAGATATTTTGGGACAGGTGTATGAAAGACAAAGAATCTGGTCGGAAATTTAAGGTTCAATTTCCTCGGGGCTATCATGTTCCTCATGTGTAGGCAATCCGCCTTTGGCAAATTCCTAACTCCTCGGTCGAACAAATTCCTCAATGACCGGAAGAACTTCGTCTACATCCTTTGAAGAAATTGATCGAATCGTATGAGATTTCCAATGGCTTCACTCGAAGGGATTGGTAGGTGTAGGATTTTGGGTTGAGCATCACATGGAAAATTTTGCTTAGTATTTCCTCGACCCCCTTTAACAGTACGGTGTTTCCTATGACTCAAGAAAGAGAAAGCGAAACTACGAAAACAAAAGTCTTCACGCTTCATGTTCCTCAAATGAATACCAAGTCTTCAAGGTCACACCAATTTCTTCACTTTCAAAGTCTTGAAAGTCTTCGTAATATCAAAGTCTTCAACGAAGAACTTCATTTTTAGGGTCGACATTCCTCAGTAAATATCAAACTCCTCATAGACTTATAGACCTATGTACACTCATAAACACATTAGTCCCTTAACCTATAAGTCTTCAATACACCAAAATCACTAAGGGGCACTAGATGCACTTACACATGCTGAATCAGATCAGTCACCATATTTCATCATGCATTTCAAATTCTTCATTCTATATGTTAAATACATGTATGAATTACAAGATATAGGGGGAGATCTCCATTATTCTACTCTTCAAATGTGCATTGCTTCAAAAGCAAATTCCTCACTATGCACATCTTCAGGGGGAGTTCTTCTATATCTTGTAATCAAATTCCTCAATATTGAGCACTTTCAATTCATATGTTTATCCATGTTGAAAACTTAACCTATATTGCCATCAATCACCAAAAAGGGGGAGATTGTAAGTGCATCTAGTGCCCCTTAGTGATTTTGGTGTATAGAAGACTTATAGGTTAAGGGACTAATATGTTTGTGAGTGTACACATGCTATATAAGTCAATGAGGAGTTTGATATTTACAGTGAAAGTCGACCCCTAAAAATGAATGTCTTCGGTTGAAGACTTTGGTTCTTCTGAAGACTTTGAAAGTGAAGAAATTGGTGTGACCTTGAAGACTTCGATATTCATGCAAGGAATCTGAAGCGTGAAGACTTTGTTTTAGTTTCTTTTTCTTCTTCTTGAGTCATAGGAAACACCGTACTGTTAAAGGGGGTCGAGGTAATACTAAGGCAAAGAATTTCCAAGTGATGCTCATCTGAAAATCCTACACCTACCCAATCATTCGAGCGAAGCCATTGAAAATCTCATATCAGTTCAGTCGATTTCTTCAGTGACAGAGACGAAGATCTTCTGGTCTCTGAAGAATTTGTTCTGACTGAGGAGTTACGAATTCGCCAGTGTGAATTGAAGGAAATATGCCCTAGAGGCAATAATAAAGTTATTATTTATTTCCTCATATCATGATAAATGTTTATTATTCATGCTAGAATTGTATTACCCGGAAACATGATACATGTGTGAATACATAGACAAACATAATGTCACTAGTATGCCTCTACTTGACTAGCTCATTAATCAAAGATGGTTATGTTTCCTAACCATAGACATGTGTTGTCATTTGATTAACGGGATCACATCATTAGGAGAATGATGTGATTGACTTGACCCATTCCGTTAGCCTAGCACTTGATCGTTTAGTATGTTGCTATTGCTTTCTTCATGACTTATACAAAGTTCCTACAACTATGAGATTATGCAACTCCCGTTTACCGGAGTTACACTTTGTGTGCTACCAAACGTCACAACATAACTGGGTGATTATAAAGGTGCTCTCTGGTGTCTCCGAAGGTACATGTTGGGTTGGCGTATTTCAAGATTAGGTTTTGTCACTCCGATTGTCGGAGAGGTATCTCTGGGCCCTCTCGGTAATGTACATCACTATAAGCCTTGCAAGAAATGTGGCCAATGAGTCGGTTACGGAATGATGCATTACGGAACGAGTAAAGAGACTTGCCGGTAATGATATTGAACTAGGTATTGGATACCGACGATCGAATCTCGGGCAAGTAACATACCGATGACAAAGGGAACACCGTATGTTGTTATGCGGTTTGACCGATAAAGATCTTCGTAGAATATGTAGGAGCCAATATGAGCATCCAGGTTCCGCTGTTGGTTATTGACAGGAAACAGTTCTAGGTCATGTCTACATAGTTCTCGAACCCGTAGGGTCCGCACGCTTAATGTTACGATGACAGTTTTATTATGAGTTTATAAGTTTTGATGTACCGAAGGTAGTTCGGAGTCCCGGATGTGATTACGGACATGACGAGGAGTCTCGAAATGGTCGAGACATAAAGATTGATATATTGGACGACTATATCCGGACACCGGAAGTGTTCCGGGTGATTTCGGAGAAACCGGAGTGCCGGAGGGTTACCGAACCCCCACCCCCCGGAGAAGTAATGGGCCTTATGGGCTTTAGTGGAGAGAGAGAGAGGCAGCCAGGATGGGCCGCGCCTCCCCTCCTGGTCCGATTGGACTAGGAGAGGGGGCGGCGCCTCTTTCCCTCTCCCTCTCCCCTTCCTTTCCCTCCTAGTAGGAGGAGGAAAGAGGAGTCCTACTCCTACCAGGAGGAGGACTCCTCCTCCTGGCGCGCCCCAAGGGCGGCCGGCCTCCCCCCTTGCTCCTTTATATACGGGGGCAGGGGGGCACCCTAGAACACATAAGTTGATCTTCGTGATCGTTCCTTAGCCGCGTGCGGTGCCCCCCTCCACCATATTCCACCTCGATCATATCGTTGCGGTGCTTAGGCGAATCCCTGCGTCGGTAGAACATCATCATCGTCACCACGCCGTCAGGTCTTGACGGAACTCATCCCCGACACCCTGCTGGATCGGAGTCCGGGGATTGTCATCGAGCTGAACATGTGCTGAACTCGGAGGTGCCGTACGTTCGGTACTTGGATCGGTCGGATCGTGAAGACGTACGACTACATCAACCGCGTTTTAACGCTTCCGCTTACGGTCTACGAGGGTACGTGGACAACACTCTCCCCTCTCATTGCTATGCATCACCATGATCTTGCGTGTGCGTAGGAAATTTTTTGAAATTACTATGTTCCCCAACAGTGGCATCCGAGCCTGGTTTTACGCGTAGATGTTATATGCACGAGTAGAACACAAGTGAGTTGTGGGCAATACAAGTCATACTGCTTACCAAAGATGTCATACTTTGGTTCGCGGTATTGTTGGATGAAGCGGCCCGACCGACATTACGCCAGACGCTTCTACGCGAGACTGGTTCTACCGACGTGCTTTGCACAGGTGGCTGGCGGTGTCGGTTCTCCAACTTTAGTTGAACCGAGTGTGGCTACGCCCGGTCCTTGCGAAGGTTAAAACAGCACTAACTTGACGAACTATCGTTGTGGTTTTAATGCGTAGGTAAGAACGGTTCTTGCTAAGCCCGTAGCAGCCACGTAAAACTTGCAACAACAAAGTAGAGGACGTCTAACTTGTTTTTGCAGGGCATGTTGTGATGTGATGTGATCAAGACGTGATGCTATATTTTATTGTATGAGATGATCATGTTTTTTAACCGAGTTATCGGCAACTGGCAGGAGCCATATGGTTGTCGCTTTATTGTATGCAATGCAATCGCCCTGTAATGCTTTACTTTATCACTAAGCGGTAGCGATAGTCGTAGAAGCATAAGATTGGCGAGACGACAACGATGCTATGATGGAGATCAAGGTGTCGCTACGGTGACGATGGTGATCATGACGGTGCTTCAAGATGGAGATCACAAGCACAAGATGATGATGGCCATATCATATCACTTATATTGATTGCATGTGATGTTTATCCTTTATGCATCTTATTTTGCTTTGATTGACGGTAGCATTATAAGATGATCTCTCACTAAATTTCAAGATAAAAGTGTTCGCCTGAGTATGCACCGTTGCCAAAGTTAAATCGTGCCCAGACACCACGTGATGATCGGGTGTGATAAGTTCTACGTCCATCTACAACGGATGCAAGCCAGTTTTGCACACGCAGAATACTCAGGTTAAACTTGACGAGCCTAGCATATGCAGATATGGCCTCGGAACACGGAGACCGAAAGGTCGAGCGTGAATCATATAGTAGATATGATCAACATAGTGATGTTCACCATTGAAACTACTCCATCTCACGTGATGATCGGACATGGTTTAGTTGATATGGATCACGTGATCACTTAGAGGATTAGAGGATGTCTATCTAAGTGGGAGTTCTTAAGTAATATGATTAATTGAACTTAAATTTATCATGAACTTAGTCCTGGTAGTATTTTGCAAATTATGTTGTAGATCAATAGCTCACGTTGTTGCTTTCATATGTTTATTTTGATATTTTCCTAGAGAAAAATTATGTTGAAAAATGTTAGTAGCAATGATGCGGATTGGATCCGTGATCTGAGGTTTATCCTCATTGCTGCACAGAAGAATTATGTCCTTGATGCACTGCTAGGTGATGGACCTATTGCGAGGAGCAGTATGCGACGTTATGAACATTTGGCTAGCTCAATATGATGACTACTTGATAGTTTAGTGCACCATGCTTAACGGCTTAGAATCGGGACTTCAAAGACGTTTTGAACGTCATGGACCATATGAGATGTTCCAGGAATTGAAGTTAATATTTCAAGCAAATACCCGAGTTGAGATATATGAAGTCTCCAACAAGTTATATAGCTAAAAGATGGAGGAGAATCGCTCAACTAGTGAGCATGTGCTCAAATTGTCTGGGTACTTCAATCGCTTGAATCAAGTGGGAGTTAATCTTCCAGATAAGATAGTGATTGACAGAATTCTCTAGTCACCATCACTAAGTTACTAGAACTTCGTGATGAACTATAGTATGCAAGCGATGACGAAAAAGATTCCCGAGCTCTTCGTGATGTTGAAATCGACGAAAGTAGAAATCAAGAAAGAGCATCAAGTGTTGATGATTGACAAGACCACTAGTTTCAAGAAAAGGGCAAAGGGAAAGAAAGGGAAACTTCAAGTAGAATGGCAAACAAGTTGTCACTCCCGTGAAGAAGACCAAAGCTGGACCAAAGCCTAAAGCTGAGTGCTTACACTGCAAAGGAAATGGTCACTGGAAGCGGAAATGCCCTGAATATTTGGTGGATAAGAAGGATGGCAAAGTGAACAAGAGTATATTTGATATACAGGTTATTGATGTGTGCCTTACTAGTGTTTATAGTAGCCCCTGAGTATTTGATACTTGTTCGGTTGCTAAGATAAGTAACTCGAAACAGGAGTTACAGAATAAACAGAGACTAGTTGAAGGGGAAGTGACGATGAGTGTTGGAAGTAGTTCCAAGATTGATATGATCATCATCGCACACTCCCTATACTTTCGGGATTAGTGTTAAACCTAAATAAATGTTATTTGGTGTTTGCGTTGAGCATGAATATGATTTGATCATGTTTATTGCAAAACGGTTATTCATTTAAAGTCAGAGAATAATTGTTGTTCTGTTTACATGAATAAAACCTTCAATGGTCATACCCAATGAAAATAGTTTGTTGAATCTCGATCGTAGTAATAAACATATACATCATATTGATGCCAAAAGATGCAAAGTTAATAATGATTGTGCAACATATTTGTGGCACTGCCGTTTGGGTCATATCGGTGTAAATCGCATGAAGAAACTCCATAAAAGATAGATTTTCGGAATCACTTGGTTATGAATCATTTGATGCTTGCGAACCGTGCCTTTTGGGCAAGATGACTAAAACTCCGTTCTCCAGAACAAGGGAACGAGCTACTGACTTGTTGGAAATAATACATACTGATGTATGCAGACCAATGAGTATTAAGGCTCGTGACGGATATCGTTATTTTCTGACCTTCACAGATGATTTGAGCAGATATGGGTATATCTACTTGATGAGACATAAGTCTGAAATAGTTGAAAGGTTCAAAGAATTTCAGAGTGAAGTGGAAAATCATCGTAATAAGAAAATAAAGTTTCTGCGATCTGATTGTGGAGATGAATATTTCAATTACGAGTTTGGCCTTCAGTTAAAATAATGTGGAATAGTTTCGCAAAATCATGCCACCTGGAACACCACAGCGTAACGGTGTGTTCGAACGTCATAAACCGCACTTTATTTGATATGGTGCGATCAATGATGTCTCTTACTGATTTACCAATATCGTTTTGGGGTTATGCATTAGAGACAGCTGCATTCACATTTAATAGGGCACCATCTAAATCCGTTTGAGACGACATCGTATGAACTATGGTTTAGCAGTAAACCTAAGCTGTCGTTTCTTAAAGTTTGGGGTTGCGATGCTTATGTGTTCAACCAGATAAGCTTGAACCCAAATCGGAGAAATATGTCTTCATAGGATACCCAAAAGAGACTATTGGGTACACCTTCTATCACAGATCTGAGGGCAAGATTGTTGTTGCTAAATTCGGATCCTTTCTAGAGAAGGAGTTTCTCTCGAAAGAAGTGAGTGGGAGGAAAGTAGAACTTGATGAGGTAATAGTACCTACTCCCTTATTGGAAAGTAGTTCATCACAGAAATCTGTTCATGTGATTCCTATACCAATTAGTGAGGAAGCTAATGATGGTGACCATGTAACTTCAAATCAAGTTACTACTGAACCTCGTAGGTCAAATAGAGTAAGATCCGCACCAGAGTGGTACGGTAATCCTATTCTGGAGGTCATGTTACTTGACCATGGCAAACCTACGAACTATGAGGAAGCGATGATGAGCCCAGATTCCGTGAAATGGCTTAAGGCCATGAAATCTGAGATGGAATCCATGTATGAGAACAAAGTGTGAACTTTGATTGACTTGCCCGATGATCGGCAAGCCATGGAAAATAAATGGATCTTCAAGAGGAAGACGGACGCTGATAGTAGTGTTACTATCTACAAAGCTAGACTTGTCGAAAAAGGTTTTTGACAAAGTTCAAAGTGTTGAATACAATGAGATTTTCTCACTCGTATCGATGCTTAAAAGTCTGTCTGAATCATGTTAGCAATTGCCACATTTATGAAATTTCGCAAATGGATGTCAAAACTGCATTTCTTAATGGATTTATTAAAGAAGAGTTGTATATGATGCAACCAGAAGGTTTTGTCAATCCTAAAGGTGCTAACAAAATGTGCAAGCTCCAAATGATCCATCTATGGACTGGTGCAAGCATCTCGGAGTTGGAATATATGCTTGATGAGTTGATCGAAGCATATGGTTTTATCTGAGACTTTTGGAGAAGCTTTGTATTTACAAGAAAGTGAGTGGGAGCCCTACAAAGATTTCGATAAGTATATGTGAATGACATATTGTTGATCGGAAATAATGTAGAATTATTCTCGCAAAGCATAAAGGAGTATTTGAAAGGAGTTTTTCAAAGAAGGACCTCGTTGAAGCTGCTTACATATTGAGCATCAAGATCTATAGAGATAGATCAAGGCGGCTTGATAAGTTTTTCAATGAGTACATACCTTGACAAGATTTTGAAGTAGTTCAAAATGGAACAGTCAAAAAAAGAGTTTCTTGCCTGTGTTACAAGGTGTGAAATTGAGTAAGACTCAAAGCCCGACCATGGCAGAAAATAGAAAGAGAATGAAAAGTCATTCCCTATGCCTCAGTCATAGGTTCTATAAAGTATGCTATGTCAGTGAACTGCACCTATTGTATACCTTGCTCTGAGTTTGGCAAAGGAATACAATTTTGATCTAATAGTAGATCATCGGAAAGCGGTCAAGAATATCCTTAGTGAGGACTAAGGAAATATTTCTCGATTATGGAGGTGATAAAAGAGCCCGTCAGAAAGAGTTACAACAAAGGTAAGCTTTTACACCGATCCGGATGACTATAAGTCTCAATCTGGATACATATTGAAAGTGGGAGCAATTAGCTATAGTAGCTCCGTGCAGAGCATTGTAGACATAGAATATTTGCAAAATACATACGGCTCTGAATATTACAGACCCGTTGACTAAGCTTCTCTCACGAGCAAAACATGATCACACCTTAGTACTCTTTGGGTGTTAATCACATAGCGATGTGAACTAGATTATTGACTCTAGTAAACCCTTTGGGTGTTGGTCACATGACGATGTGAACTATGGGTGTTAATCATACAGATATGAATATTGGTGTTAAATCACATGGCGATGTGAACTAGATTATTGACTCTAGTGCAAGTGGGAGACTGAAGGAAATATGCCCTAGAGGCAATAATAAAGTTATTATTTACTTCCTCATATAATGATAAATGTTTATTATTCATGCTAGAATTGTATTACCCGGAAACATGATACATGTGTGAATACATAGACAAACATAATGTCACTAGTATGCCTCTACTTGACTAGCTCATTAATCAAAGATGGTTATGTTTCCTAACCATAGACATGTGTTGTCATTTGATTAACGGGATCACATCATTAGGAGAATGATGTGATTGACTTGACCCATTCCTTTAGCCTAGCACTTGATTGTTTAGTATGTTGCTATTGCTTTCTTCATGACTTATACAAAGTTCCTACAACTATGAGATTATGCAACTCCCGTTTACCGGAGTTACACTTTGTGTGCTACCAAACGTCACAACATAACTGGGTGATTATAAAGGTGCTCTACAGGTATCTCCGAAGGTACATGTTGGGTTGGCGTATTTCAAGATTAGGTTTTGTCACTCCGATTGTCGGAGAGGTATCTTTGGGCCCTCTCGGTAATGTACATCACTATAAGCCTTGCAAGCAATGTGGCCAATGAGTTGGTTACGGAATGATGCATTACGGAACGAGTAAAGAGACTTGCCGGTAACGAGATTGAACTAGGTATTGGATACCGACGATCGAATCTCGGGCAAGTAACATACCGATGACAAAGGGAACAACGTACGTTGTTATGCAATTTGACCGATAAAGATCTTCGTAGAATATGTAGGAGCCAATATGAGCATCCAGGTTCCGCTATTGGTTATTGACCGGAAACAATTCTAGGTCATGTCTATATAGTTCTCGAACCCGTAGGGTCCGCACGCTTAAGTTACGATGACAGTTTTATTATGAGTTTATAAGTTTTGATGTACCGAAGGTTGTTCGGAGTCCCGGATATGATCACAGACATGACGAGGAGTCTCGAACTGGTCGAGACATAAAGATTGATATATTGGACGACTATATTCGGACACCGGAAGTGTTCCGGGTGATTTCGGAGAAAACCGGAGTGCCGGAGGGTTACCGGAACCCCCCCCCCCGGAGAAGTAATGGGCCTTATGGGCTTTAGTGGAGAGAGAGAGGGGCAGCCAGGATGGGCCGCGCGCCCCCTCCCCCTCTGGTCCGAATTGGACTAGGAGAGGGGGGCGGCGCCCCCCTCTTTCCCTCTCCCTCTACCCCTTCCTTTCCCCCTCTTAGTAGGAGTAGGAAAGAGGGAGTCCTACTCCTACTAGGAGGAGGACTCCTCCTTGGCGCGCCCCCAAGGGCCGGCCGGCCTCCCCCCTTGCTCCTTTATACACGGGGGCAGGGGGGCACCCTAGAACACATAAGTTGATCTTCGTGGTCGTTCCTTAGCCGTGTGCGGTGCCCCCCTCCACCATATTCCACCTCGGTCATATCGTTGCGGTGCTTAGGCGAAGCCCTGCGTCGGTAGAACATCATCATCGTCACCACGCCGTCGTCGACGGAACTCATCCCGACACCCTGCTGGATCGGAGTCCGGGATCGTCATCGAGCTGAGCGTGTGCTGAACTCGGAGGTGCCGTCGTTCGGTACTTGGATCGGTCGAATCATGAAGACGTACGACTACATCAACCGCGTTGTCATAACGCTTCCGCTTACGGTCTACGAGGGTACGTGGACAACACTCTCACCTCTCGTTGCTATGCATCACCATGATCTTGCGTGTGTATAGGAAATCTTTTGAAATTACTACGTTCCCCAACATGAATTGCCTACACAGTGAGGAACATGATAGCCTTGAGGAATTCGAACCTCAAATCCGATCGTTTCTGTGCTACGCGCCAGCTGTCCAAAATATCCTACCACCTAACAGTCATATCAGTCAAGGGCATTTATGTCTTATCATGTCGGGCTGCTCCCTAGGCTATAAATAGCCGCCCCCTACAACCACTAGCTGGTTGGCTGCTCCGAGAGAAACTGACACTTGTCATTTGAGAGCATCCCATTCCTCCGAGGACTTGGAACGAAAATCATCGAGTGAGGAAAACCCAAATCCCAAACCCAAACCTACAACCCTCAAAGTGATTGAGCTTCACTGAAGAGATTGTTCCTGTGTGGCACCGACGCTTGTTACCTTTGAGGACTGTGTATCCTCCAGACGGTTAGGCGTCATGGTCTGAGCATCCAAGAGGAATTGTGGATTGCCGAGTGACCAAGTTTGTGAAGGTTTGGAAGTCACCTGTGAAGACTTACCACCATCTTGGGCGAGGTCTCAGTGATCTTAGCTCAAGGAGAATACGGTGAGGACTGTGTGTCCGGGAATGTGTGTCCTCGAGTTTAAATACTCAGCCGCTCCAACCAGACGTACAACTGTCACAGCAGTTGGAACTGGTGTACCAAATCATTGTATTCACCAAGCCAACTGGTTCTATTTCCTCAACCCTTTCATTTCCTCATTTGTGCGTTGATGTACCTGATCATTACTGTTTGAAGACTTTGACTGAAGACTTTCTCTAATTCCTCAATCCTATTTCTTCAGTCTGTTTGTCTTCATCCTGCTTATCCTATGTTTACGCTTTCTGTACTCTGTGTTTGTCATTCATTTCATCATGATAACTATGATGTTGCTCTGTTATGCTTATACCTGAGTACTTATTCCGCTGCAAGTAGTTCTTCACTTAGGAATTTCCTCACCCTGAAATTCCTCGGTGAAGAATTCATAAAAATCGCCTATTCACCCCCCTCTAGTCGACGTAACGCACTTTCACCACGTTCCCCAACAGTGGCATCCGAGCCAGGTCTATACGTAGATGTTATATGCACGAGTAGAACACAAAGAGTTGTGGGCAATAATAGTCATACTGCTGACCACCAACGTCTTACATTGATTCGGCGGTATTGTTGGATGAAGCGGCCCGGACCGACATTACATGACCGTGTTCATGAGACTGGTTCTACCGACGTGCTTTTGCACAAAGGTGGCTGGCGGGTGTCTATTTCTCCAACTTTAGTTGAATCGAGTTTGACTACGGCCGATCCTTGTTGAAGGTTAAAACAACACACTTGACGAAAATCGTTGTGGTTTTGATGCGTAGGTAAGAACGGTTCTTGCTAGAAGCCCGTAGTAGCCACGTAAAACTTGCAAAAACAAAGTAGAGGACGTCTAACTTGTTTTTGCAGGGCTTGCTGTGATGTTATAAGGTCAAGACATCATGTGATATAAATTGTTGTATGAGATGATCATGTTTTGTAACAAAGTTATCGGCAATGGGCGAGAGCCATATGGTTGTCGCTTTATTGTATGCAATGCAATCGCCATGTAATTGTTTAACTTTATCACTAAGCGGTAGCGATAGTCGTAGTAACAATAGTTGGTGAGACGACAACGATGCTACGATGGAGATCAAGGTGTCGCGCCGGTGACGATGGAGATCATGGCGATGCTTCGGTGATGGAGATCATGAGCACAAGATGATGATGGCCATATCATGTCACATATTTTGATTGCATGTGATGTTTATCTTTTATGCATCTTATTTTGCTTAGTATGGCGGTAGCATTATAAGATGATCCCTTACTAAATTTCAAGGTATAAGTGTTCTCCCTAAGTATGCATCGTTGCTACAGTTCGTCGTGCCGAGACACCACATGATTATCGGGTGTGATAAGCTCTACGTTCACATACAACGGGTGCAAGCCAGTTTTGCACACGCGGAATACTCGGGTTAAACTTGACGAGCCTAGCATATGCAGATATGGCCTCGGAACACTGAGACCGAAAGGTCGAACGTGAATCAAATAGTAGATATGATCAACATAGTGATGTTCAACATTGAAAACTACTGCATCTCACGTGATGATCAGACATGGTTTAGTTGATTTGGATCACGTGATCATTTAGATGACTAGAGGGATGTCTATCTAAGTGGGAGTTCTTAAGTAATATGATAATTGAACTTTAATTTATCATGAACTTAGTCCTGATAGTTATTTTGCATGTCTATGTTATTGTAGATCAATGGCCCTTGCTACCGTTCCTTTGAATTTTAATGCGTTTCTAGAGAAAGCTAAGTTGAAAGATGATGGCAGCAACTACACGGACTGGGTCCGTAACTTGAGGATTATCCTCATTGCTACACAGAAGAATTACGTCCTGGAAGCACCGTTAGGTGTACCACCCGTGCCAGCAACTGCAGACATTGTGAATGCCTGGCAGACACGTATACTACTCGATAGTTCAGTGTGCCATGCTCTACGGCTTAGAATCGGGACTTCAAAGACGTTTTGAACGTCATGGAGCACATGAGATGTTCCAAGAGTTGAATTTAATATTTCAAGCAAATGCCCGAATTGAGAGATATGAAGTCTCCAACAAGTTCTACAACTGCAAAATGGAGGAGAATACTTCTGTCAGTGAACACATACTCAGAATGTCTGGGTACCATAACCACTTGACTCAGTTGGGAGTTAATCTTCCTGATGATAGTATCATTGACAGAGTTCTTCAATCACTGCCACCAAGATATAAAGGCTTCGTGATGAACTATAATATGCAAGTGATGAACAAGACTATTCCCGAGCTCTTCGTGATGCTAGAAATCAAGAAGGAGCATCAAGTGTTGATGGTCAACAAGACCACTAGTTTCAAGAAAAAGGGCAAAGGGAAGAAGGGGAACTTCAAGAAGAACGGCAAGAAAGTTGCTGCTCAGGAGAAGAAACCCAAGTCTGGACCTAAGCCTGAAACTGAGTGCTTCTATTGCAATGGGACTGGTCACTGGAAGTGAAACTGCCCCAAGTATTTGGCGGATAAGAATGATGGAAAAGTGAAAGGTATATTTGATATACATGTTATTGATGTGTACCTTACTAATGCTCGTAGTAGCGACTGGGTATTTGATATTGGTTTTGTTGCTCATATTTGCAACTCGAAACAGGGGCTACGGATTAAACGAAGATTGGCTAAGGATGAGGTGATGATGCGCGTGGGAAATGGTTCCAAGGTCGATGTGATCGCCGTCGGCACGCTACCTCTACATCTACCTTCGGGATTAGTTTTAGACCTGAATAATTGTTATTTGGTGCCAGCGTTGAGCATGAACATTATATCTGGATCCTGTTTGATGCGAGACGGTTATGAGAATAATGGTTGTTCTATTTATATGAGTAATATCTTTTATGGTCATGCACCCTGGCTGAGTGGTCTATTTTTGTTGAATATCGATTGTGATGATACACATGTTCATAATATTGAAGCCAAAAGATGCAAACTTGATAATGATAGTGCAACTTATTTATAACACTGTCGTTTAGGTCATATCGGTGTAAAGTGCATGAAGAAACTCCATGCTGATGGACTTTTGGAATCACTTGATTATGAATCACTTGGTGCTTGCAAACTGTGCCTCATGGGCAAGAAGACTAAAACTCCGTTCTCCGGAACAATGGAAAGAGCTACTGACTTATTGGAAATAACACATACAGATGTATGCGGTCCAATGAGTGTTGAGGCTCGTGGCGGGTATCGTTATTTTCTTACCTTCACAGATGATTTGAGCCGATATGGTTATATCTACTTAATGAAGCATAAGTCTGAAAATTTTGAAAAGTTCAAAGAATTTCAGAGTGAAGTGGAAAATCATCGTAACAAGAAAATAAAGTTTCTACGATCTGATCGTGGAGGAGAATATTTGAGTTACGAGTTTGGTCTTCATTTGAGACAACATGGGATAGTTTCACAACTTACGCCACGTGGAACACCACAGCGAAATGGTGTGTCCAAACATCGTAACCGTACTTTATTGGATATGGTGCGATCTATGATGTCTCTTACTGATTTACCGCTATCGTTTTGGGGTTATGCTTTAGAGACGGCTGCATTCACTTTAAATAGGGCACTATCAAAATCCGTTGAGACGACGCCTTGTGAACTCTGGTTTGGCAAGAAACCAAAGTTGTTGTTTCTTAAAGTTTGAGGCTGCGATGCTTATGTGAAAAAGCTTCAACCTGATAAGCTCGAACCCAAGTCAGAGAAGTGCGTCTTCATAGGATACCCAAAGGAAACTGTTGGGTACATGAGGGAGTCCTGGATTAGGGGGTGTCCGGATAGCCGAACTATCACCGTTGGCCGGACTCCTGGACTATGAAGATACAAGATTGAAGACTTCGTCCCGTGTCCGGATGGGACTATCCTTGGCGTGGAAGGCAAGCTTGGCGATACGGATATGTAGATCTCCTACTATTGTAACCGACTCAGTGTAAACCAAACCCTATCCGGAGTCTAAATAAAACGGAGAGTATTAGTCCATAGGACGAACAACAATCATACCATAGGCTAGCTTCTAGGGTTTAGCCTCCTTGATCTCGTGGTAGATCCACTCTTGTGCTACCCATATCATCAATATTAATCAAGCAGGAGTAGGGTTTTACCTCCATCGAGAGGGCCCGAACTTGGGTAAAAACATCATGTCCCTTGTCTCCTGTTACCATCCGCCTAGACGCACAGTTCGGGACCCCCTACCCAAAATCCGCCGGTTTTGACACCGACATTGGTGCTTTCATTGAGAGTTCCTCTGTGTCATCATCTTTAGGCCCGTTGGCTCCTTCGATCATCAACAACGACGCGGTCCAGGGTGAGATTTTTCTCCCCGGACAGATCTTCGTATTCGGCGGCTTTGCACTGCGGGCCAATTCACTTGGCCATCTGGAGCAGATCGGAAGCTTCGCCCTGGCCATCGTGTCAGATTTGGGAGTTTGACCTACGGCCGACATCTGCGGAGACTTGATCTTCGACGGATTCGAGCCACAGCCAAAGCCGCCAGACCGCCTTTGTCTCGATGGCACGATCTAGCTCTGCCACGAGCAGTGTCCTGGAGGTCAAGATTGTCCGCCCGGCCCGACCCTTAGCTCGGAGCCGACTCGCCAATCGAGGACGAGTGGTTGGACACCGCCTCGGGGCTACGATCTCTCTGGTGATTGAGCCGAACTCCATCCTCGCCTTTGTGAAGACCGTGACTGGGGTGCCGGACTCTATCCGGACTCCAACCCTCCGCGCCCCTGCCAATCGAATCCAATTGGGCGCCGATTATGGAGTTCACTGCCTCGGACATCTTTCAGCACTCGCCCTTTGGCGACATCCTGAATTCACTAAAGTCTCTCTCTTTATCAGAGAGCCTGGCCGGACTACGGTCAGGAAGGTTGGGATGCGGACGACGAAGAAATTCAACGCCCACCCACCGCCCACTTTGTAGCCACTGTCGAAGGCTTAAACGACGTGCTCGATTTTGACTCCGAAGACATCGACAGTATGGATGACGATGTAGGAGACAACCATGAACCAGCACCTATAGGATACTGGACAGCCACCTCATCCCACGATGTATACATGGTCGATACATCTAAAGGAAGTGATGACGAGGAACAACGGGACACTACGAAGGATAAATCCCTCGAAAAGCAGTCAAAACGGCAACGTAAACGCCGCGCCAAGTCCCGCCTTGACAAAGACCCAGCCATAGAGCAGGGCGAACCGGTGGACGACAAACATGCTATCGAGCAACCGTCCGAACAGGACAACTTGGATAAACAACCCGTCCTCGGCGAAGATAACAGTCCGGACGATCTCACGCCAGACAAATTGTTGGAGCAGAAGAACCTCCACAAAAGGCTCAATGCGCCCATCAAGCGTAGCTTGAAAAAGCAGAAGCAGAAGCTCAAAACAGCGGAAGATGCACTCAGAATCAGATGGAGCAAAGTACTCAACACCGCAGAGAAATACAGCAACAGTCGCCAAACAAAGAGCTACCCGAAGCGTAAATTACCGCATGAGTTCGATGAGGAGGCCTTAGAGCCCCAGCAATCAAAGAACAAAGAGGCCGCCCGGTCGGATAGACGACCACATGGCAAACATGGAGCGGCAAGCGGCGCCGCACACAAGCCTGCACGCGATCCGCATAAGGATTCGCATCAAAAGGATGGCCCAGTTAGGTCCATCTATGGGCCGAGAAAGCAAGCTCTTCTAAGCAATGCAACACGCCAAATATCCGAACATCACGGCACACCCAAATATAGGGGCGCCGCACACCCCCTGTGTTTCACCGATGAGGTCTTTGGATCACGAATTCCCGGTGAGATTCAAACCCGTAAACATAGAGGCATACGACGGAACAATGCACCACAGTGCGGATTGAGGATTACATCCTCCACATACACATGGCTAGAGGAGATGATCTCCACGCCATAAAATACTTACCCTCAAGCTCAAAGGGCCAGCTCAAGATTGGCTCAAAAGCCTCCTGAAGATACCATTGGAAGTTGGGAAGAGCTCGAGGATGCCTTTGAACAAATTTTCAAGGGACTTATGTCCGTCCTCCGGATCTGCAGCGATTTAAGTCACATAACTCAACAACCCGGAGAGTCAGCCGCAAATTCTGGAACAGGTTCCTTACCAAAAGAACCAAATAGTTGACTGTCCAGGACGCCAAGCCTTAGCAGCTTTCAAACACAACGTCCGAGACGAATGGCTCGCCAGACACCTCGCCAGGAGAAGCCGAGAACCATGGCTGCATTAACAAGCCTCATGACCCGCTTTTGCTGGAGAGGATAGTTGGCTGGCAAGATGCAGTACCAGCGACCCAAGTACATCCGAAGTCAAGGATGGAAATGGAAAACCACGACGCAGCAAGGACCAGTGCCGGACAAAGGGAAACAGCCCGAAGAGCACGGCGGTCAACGCCGGATTCAGAAGCTCCCGACAGAGTCATAAAAAACCGCCCCTCAAGGACAACAGCGATGAGCTATCCAACCTAAACAAAATCTTGGACAAAATATGCCAAATCCACAGTACTCCCGGGAAGCCTGCAAACCACACCCATAGAGATTGTTGGGTCTTCAAGCAGTCCGGCAAACTCAATGCCGAACACAAGGGGCTCGACACACCAAGCGAGGACGATGACGAACCCCACAAGCAGAGCGCCGGAAAACAAAAGAATTTCCCACAAAAAGTCAAAACAGTGAACTCACTTCAAGTGACAAAAGGGAAAAACAGAGCGGCGCCCATAGAAACACGTGCTGCACGGTCTATCCCAGCAGAGTCCCAATGATGGTTGTCAAAACCAATCACCTTCGATCATCAGGACTATTCCGGAAGTATCCGAACGCAGGATGGACTGCCTTGATATTAGATCCTATAATCGACGGACTCAATTTACACAAGTCCTAATGGACGGAGGTAGCGATCTAAACCTGCTATATCGAGGACACAATCTGCAAAATGGGGATAGACCCAACCAAAATTTGCCATAGCAACACCTCCTTCAAAGGGGTAATGCCAGGCCTATATGCCCATTGTACGGGCTCCCCTACTGCTAGAAGTTGTGTTCGCTCATCCGACAACTTCCGTCGTGAAAAGTTAACCTTCCACATCGCCCCATTCAAAGTAGCTATCAAGCACTCTTTGGGCGTGAAGCTTTCGCCGCTTTAACGCAATACCGCATTATGCATCTCTTACACTTAAAATGCCCGGTCCACGCGGCATCATCTCATTAAAAGGAGTATTAAGTGTTACTCGAGCACGGAAGAACGTGAGACTGCCTTGATAGCCCCACACCAATCCGGCTCCGCTAATCAAAGCACCTGAATAGGTCATTCGAACCCCGGGCATGGCTAGACGAGTCCGGCGCCTACTAGCGGCATACCCCCGTACAAGGGGCTGCACGCATGTACAACTAGAGACAATAAAGCTCAATTTTATTCACTTTTCGAACCGTACTCTGTTTATTCTAATATAAAGTACATTTTTCGCACGATCTTTTTCCTTTTTAAAACTAAGTTCTTCTCTTTTACAGATGAACACCGTGCGACACCCGTCCAGGATACGGCACAACGGAGACACAGGCGCAGACGTGCAGTAGGGACCCGTTGCAAGGATTCTTTTCAGATTAAGACCCTGCGTAAACCTTTTTTAATGTCTCTTGTTGATACACATCCCCCGGTTTCTTGCTATAACCGAGGAGGAGGCTCGCGTTTTGGCATCGGCAGCACCAGAATTTTTGCGCGTACCTGGACACCAGGGGCTTAGGGCATTATTCTGCCCGTTTTCATAAAGACCGAATACCTTAGGGAGTGTTCGGCGTCTCGAGTTAGGCCTTATATGCATCAGCTCCGAATCATGTCTTTGGTCAAATGTTGGGTTTGCCGGCTCCCATGTTTTGGTACCTTATGTTCCGTTATATCGGCTAAGGTAGCTGGGAGAACCACCGCGATTGTGCCCGGTTGAGCTGGGTTGAGCACCTCGATGGAGAAAGCTAAAACTGATCATCATGATATAGCGTGAGACTGGTCAACCACTACGATGACCCAATGGAATGTTTAGAATTCCCCGCATTGACGAAGGGCCGTTTCGGTCAGTACATACGCTACTGAATTCGGGAGAGCGCGGTGCCCCTAGGGGCTATATAGTAGCCCCACCATCGAACTCCTATGGCTAAGTGAAAGTGATAAAGCATTATAGTCCGGTCGCCCAGTTTGCTACGCTATCACCTCCTTTATAGGACCAAGACGTTGGATTAAGTGTGAAAATGCGCCTTTTTGCAAACACCCCCGCACTATGTGCGTGAAAGTCAAGACTGCCATCTTTCAGGTTATATATACATATACATCAACGACCGCACAGGACGTGTTTTAATACTTGAAAGCACAAGTATAAAAAGCTCCTATATTATATTGAAACATTGTTTTCACATATCATACATGTCATTTAAACATAATATCCTTCGAGCAGTGCGTGCAGATAAAGCAGCGCCTGCAGACTTCCTCAAAATAGTGCTCGGCGGGTACTCGGCTTCTGTCCGAATCTTGGGATGCAACGTCGGTGGCCTTCATCTCCGCCCAGTATGTCTTGACACGGGAAAGAGCCATCCGCGCACCCTCTATGCATGTTGACCGCTTCATTGCATCGATATGCGGCACCGCATCAAGGAACTGTTGCACCAAGCCAAAATAACTCTTCGGCTTGGGGCTTTTCGGCCACAAATGAGTCACGACAGCCTTCATGGCAAGTCCGGACAACCTATTCAGCTCAGCCCATTCGGCCAAACGATCGGTTAACGAAAGTGGACGCTCCAGACTATGGAACTGCGACCAAAAAAGCTCTTCCATTTCGTGATCCTTTTGACCTCGGAAGTGTTCGGCTGCGTCTGCGGCACTCGCTGCCAAGTCCAGATAAGCATCCTCTGCACCCCACAGCCGGTCCAATTGAGCGTACTTAGGATCCGTGAATTTCCTCCGTAGCAGAAAGGGCTTTCCAGCCACAATATCTTCGGCCTGACGAAGCTCCTCCTTCATAGTTCTCATCGCAGAGCGAGTATCCTTGGCCTTGGTGGTGGCCTTTTTCAGGTCCTCTTGTTTCGCTCGATCTTATTTTTCAAGAAGCTCACAACGGTCAGTAGCATTCTTCAATTTCACGGCCATCTCGGCCATTTCTTTCTTGCTTCTAAGTGAGCAGCCTGTTCGCTTTTTAGCTCTTGACGCCTTTAAAACTGCCGCATCACTTTTTCCGGCTTGCTCCTTGGCTCGGGCGAGCTCCGCCCAAGGTTCTCCATAGCAGCGGCACCATCTGCATTAAGCATACATGTTGTAAGGCATGGGCGTCAAGCTCCCTTACCAGGTGTCCGCGGAGAAGTTGCATACCTTGTGACTCGTCAAGCCGCTTATTAACAAGCGTGATGTCCGCATCCGCCACGTCAAGTTGCCGCTTCAGTTCGGCAAATTCATCAGTCCGGCTAGCCACCGGACGCTTCGCCACCTACATAGGAAGAGCGCATACTATACCTGGGGTTATGATCCTCGGCGCCCGTCATTTTTGACACCGCACCAAGTCACAGGGGCTACTATCTATACAGGGCGCATTTTATATGCAAAACTGTCAGAAGGTACATCATTTTGCGTTCCTCAAAACCCGTCAGTAAACTTACGACGGCTTCATGCAATCCGCTCTCGTGGATGAAATCCTTTCAATCACCGTACCCATTAACGTCACGGTGATCTTCTCGAGATAGATGCTCGCCGAGCAGATCCTTGACTCCTCCGACCGTACACCCGTTGGTGCTGGACTCGTCTGGTGGCCTTTTTCAAGGCGGACACGGAGGGCTTTGAGGGGACATACGGCTGCCTTCTCGCCCGCCGATTCGGAGAAGCCTTCCGACGACACCTCGTGGTCGCCCGCCTCGCATGACGGTATGCAGCGGAGGCGTTCGCTCTCCATCATCTCCGGATCAAGATCCTCAAGACGAGCTCTGCTGTGAAGGGCTGAGATCCGAACTACAAGGTAAATTTGGTTAACTTTCATAAATAAAACGGGATGTCTCTCTTTTAATAAAAATGCCCCCTTTACTTACCGCTCATTTGGAGGGCTGATCTCCTTGGGGAAATAGTGCGGACGGGCATCTCCGTGCCAGACCCTCTGGTGAAGTTTTCTTCCCCCGCTTCGAGGCTTTGGCCTCCGGATCTTCAGAGGCGGTCCTCTTCTCCCCTTGGAGGGAGGGATTCTTTATCCCCCCTTCCTTGATAGCCTCCTTCATGGAGGTAGTAGTTCCCTTGTTCCCCCCTTCGCCTTCTTCAAAAGGCACAACCTCTAGCATCTTGGTTAATACATGATCCAGCGTGGTCTCAGGGAGGGGGGCCGGACACCTAATCAGTTTTGCTTTTTCTATCCACTCATGTTCAAAGGACAGCTCTTTTAAGGGCAAGTGTATGATAAATATGCGGATAGCATGTCCGGGTACAGGACTACTTACTTGAGTATCCGGGCGATTGCAGCTCAGACCTGCGTCCTCGGTTAAGTCCGGACACATTGCTTGTGATCCGAAGAACAGTTGGTACATCTCCACAGGCGTTACGCCCATAAAATGTTGGAGAGCTCGTGGTCCCTCTGGATTAAACTCCCACAAAGTGAGGGGGCGGCGTTTGCAGGCAAGGTGCGGCGAATCAGCATGACCTGCGCTACTACGACAGATTGATCTCCCTCTCGGAGGTCTCGAATACGGCCACCTGCAATGAGGTACATCCTTGGACGGTCCCCAGTCGAGCCCTTTATTGACCCATGACGCCAGCCGCAGTGGAGGACCCGAGCGGAAGGCAGGTGGCGCCGCCCATTTGGTGCCCCTGGGAGCGGTGATATAAAACCACTCCTGTTGCCATAAGTTGAGCTCCTCTTGAAAAGAGCCCGCGGGCCATGGAGCGTCCGCATTCTTGCTTATAACAGCCCCTCTGCACTTTGCCTGATGCCCCTTGATCATCTTCGGCTCCACTTTGAAGGTCTTGAGCCACAATCCGAAGTGAGGGGTAATGCGGAGGAAGGCTTCACACACGACAATGAACGACGAGATGTGGAGGATGGACTCCGGATCCAAGTCATGGAATTCCAGCCCATAATAAAACATGAGCCCCCTCACAAAAGGGTCCGTCGGGAAGCCTAAACCATGAAGGAAGTGAGACACGAATACCACGCTCTCACCAGGCTCGGGAGTGGGAATAACCTGCCCTTGGGCAGGCAGCCTATGCGAAATTTCGCCGGTGAGATACCTAGCGTCTCTCAGCTTTAGCACATCTTCTTCCGTGACGGAGGAAGGCATCCACCGGCCGGGCAGGTCGGAGCCGTACATCGTTGAAGGTCCGAAGTGCCTAAATCTGGAGCTTTGGGTGTTGGAACTCGAAGCGAGGGGTGGATTCGTGTGAGATTGAAAGAAAGGAGCGGGCCTTGGTCTCGTTATAAAGAGGTTGAATACCAAGAGCCCCGTGACTGTTCGGGACTCGCCTTCGATGGAGGCGTGCCAGCGAACACGGCCAGGTTAACCACGCCCGTATTGATGAGAATCCCGGAATAAGGGGCACGATCTCCGCTTTGATAAGACGTGCCAAAGGAAACCGCCTCGCTAAACGCTACCGAGGTGGAGCAGTAAAAGCGATTCGTATAAAGGCACAGTCGTGGTGTGATGTCACGCCATGGAATACGTCGACAAATCTGTGCAAAGGTTATTCTCTCTACGGTAATATGTGGAACTTGTTTTGCAGAGCGGACACATCCTTGTGTTCAAAATCTTCTATGAAGTATTCGGAGGAGGAACCCGCCTTGCAATGCCGAAGACAATATGCGCGCCGGACTCGTCGTCATTGAAGCCTGGTTCAGGGGCTATTGAGGGAGTCCTGGATTAGGGGGTGTCCGGATAGCCGAACTATCACCGTTGGCCGGACTCCTGGACTATGAAGATACAAGATCAAGACTTCGGCCCGTGTCCGGTTGGGACTTCCCTTGGCGTGGACGGAATGCTTGGCGATACGGTTATGTATATCTCCTACTATTGTAACCGACTCTGTGTAACCCTAACCCAATCTGGTGTCTATATAAACCGGAGGGTTTTAGTCCATAGGACGAACAACAATCATACCATAGGCTAGCTTCTAGGGTTTAGCCTCCTTGATCTCGTGGTAGATCCACTCTTGTACTACCCATATCATCAATATTAATCAAGCGAGAGTAGGGTTTTACCTCCATCGAGAGGGCCCGAACCTGGGTAAAAACATCATGTCCCTTGTCTCCTGTTACCATCCGCCTAGACGCACAGTTCGGGACCCCCTACCCGAGATCCGCCGGTTTTGACACCGACAGTACACCTTCTAGATCTGAAGGCAAAATCTTTGTTGCTAAGAATGGATCCTTTCTAGAGAAGGAGTTTCTCTCGAAAGAAGTGAGTGGGAGGAAAGTAGAACTTGATGAGGTAATTGTACCTTCTCCCTTATTGGAAAATAGTTCATCACAGAAATCAGTTCCAGTGATTCCGACAACAATTAGTGAGGAAGCTAATGATGATGATCATGAAACTTCAGATCAAGTTACTACCGAACCTCGTAGGTCTTCCAAAGTAAGATCCGCACCAGAGTGGTACGGTAATCCTATTCTGGAAGTCATGTTACTAGACTATGGTGAACCTACAAACTATGAGGAAGCGATGATGAGCTCAGATTCTGCGAAATGGCTGGAGGCCATGAAATCTGAGATGGGATCCATGTATGAGAACAAAGTGTGGACTTTGGTGGACTTGCCCGATGATCGGCAAGCCATAGAAAATAAATGGATCTTCAAGAAGAAGACCGACGTTGACGGTAATGTTACTGTCTACAAAGCTCAACTTGTTGCAAAAGGTTTTCAACAAGTTCAAGGAGTTGACTACGATGAGACTTTCTCACCAATAGCGATGCTTAAGTCTGTCCATATCATGTTAGCAATTGCCACGTTTTATGATTATGAATTTTGGCAGATGGATGTCAAAATTGCATTCCTGAATGGATTTCTGGAAGAAGAGTTGTATATGATGCAACCAGAAGGTTTTGTCGATCCAAAGGGTGCTAACAAAGTGTGCAAGCTCTAGCGATCCATTTATGGACTGGTGCAAGCCTCTCGGAGTTGGAATAAATGCTTTGATAGTGTGATCAAAGCATATTGTTTTATACAGACTTTTGGAGAAGCCTGTATTTACAAGAAAGTGAGTGGAAACTCTGTAGCATTTCTAATATTATATGTGGATGACATATTGCTGATTGGAAATGATATAGAATTTTTGGATAGTATAAAGGGATACCTGGATAAGATTTTTTCAATGGAAGACCTCGGTGAAGTTGCTTACATATTAGGCATCAAAATCTATAGAGATAGATCAAGACGCTTAATTGGACTTTCACAAAGCACATACCTTGATAAAGTTTTGAAGAAGTTAAAAATGGATCAGTCAAAGAAAGGGTTCTTGCCTGTGTTACAAGGTGTGAAGTTGAGTTAGACTCAAAGACCGACCATAGGTTCTATCATGTATGCTTCAGCCATAGGTTCAGCCATAGGTTCTGCCATAGGTTCAGCCATAGGTTCAGCCATAGAGAAAATGAAAGTCATTCCCTATGCTTCAGCCATAGGTTCTATCATGTATGCAATGTTGTGTACCAGACCTGATGTGTGCCTTGCTATAAGCATAGCAGGGAGGTACCAAAGTAATCCCGGAGTGGAGCACTGGACAGCGGTCAACAACATCCTGAAATACCTGAAAAGGACTAAGGATATGTTTCTCGTTTATAGAGGTGACAAAGAGCTTGTCGTAAACGGTTACTCGACGCAAGCTTTGACACTGATCCGGATGCCTCTAAGTCACAAACCGGATACATATTTTTATTGAATGGAGGAGCTGTCAGTTGGTGCAGTTCCAAGCAGAGCGTCGTGGCGGGATCTACGTGTGAAGCGGAGTACATTGCTGCTTCGGAATCAGCAAATGAAGGAGTCTGGATGAAGGAGTTCATATCCGATCTAGGTGTCATACCTAGTGCATCGGGTCCAATGAAAATCTTTTGTGATAGTATTGGTGCAATGCCTTGGCAAAGGAATCCAGATTTCACAAGAGAACCAAGCACATCAAGAGACGCTTCAATTCCATCTGTCATCAAGTGTCGGAGGGGGACATAGAGATTTGCAAGATACATACGGATCTGAATGTTGCAGACCCGTTGACTAAGCCTCTTCCACGAGCAAAACATGATCAGCACCAAAACTCCATGGGTGTTAGAATCATTACTTTGTAATCTAGATTATTGACTCTAGTGCAAGTGGGAGACTGAAGGAAATATGCCCTAGAGGCAATAATAAAGTTATTCTTTATTTCCTTATTTCATGATAAATGTTTATTATTCATGCTAGAATTGTATTAACCGAAAACTTAGTACATGTGTGAATACATATACAAAACATAGTGTCCCTAGTATGCCTCTACTTGACTAGCTCGTTAATCAAAGATGGTTAAGTTTCCTAACCATAGACATGTGTTGTCATTTGATGAACGGGATCACATCATTAGGAGAATGATGTGATGGACATGACCCATCCGTTAGCTTAGCATTATGATCGTTACAGTTTCATTGCTACTGCTTTCTTCATGACTTATACATGTTCCTCAGACTATGAGATTATGCAACTTCCGAATACCGAAGGAACACTTTGTGTGCTAACAAACGTCACAACGTAAATGGGTGATTACAAAGGTGCTCTACAGGTGTCTCAGAAGGTGTTTGTTGGGTTGGCATAGATCGAGATTAGGATTTGTCACTTCGTGTTTCGGAGAGGTATCTCTGGGCCCTCTCGGTAATGCTCATCACTATAAGCCTTGCAAGCAATGTGACTAATGAGTTAGTTACGTGATGAAGTATTATGGAACGAGTAAAGAGACTTTCCGGTAACGAGATTGAACTAGGTATGACGATACCGACGATCGAATCTCGGCAAGTAACATACCGATGACAAAGGGAACAATGTATGTTGTTATGTGGTTTGACCAATAAAGATCTTCATAGAATATGTAGGAGCCAATATGAGCATCCAGGTTCCGCTATTGGTTATTGACCGGAGATGTGTCTCGGTCATGTCTACATAGTTCTCGAACCCGTAGGGTCCACACGCTTAACGTTTGATGACGATGTGTATTATGAGTTATGTGTTTTTGATGACCGAAGTTTGTTTGGAGTCCCGGATGAGATCACGGATGTGACAAGGAGTCTCGAAATGGTCGAGACATAAAGATTGATATATTGGACGGCTATATTCGGACACCGGAAATGTTCCGGAAAGTTTCGGATAAAATCGGAGTGCCGGAGGGTTACCGGAAACCCCCGGGGGAACTAATCGGCCTCGATGGGCCTTAGTGGGAAGAGAGGAAGGTCCAGGAGGGGCTGGCCGCGCCCCCTTCCCCTGGTTCCGAATTGGACTAGGGGAAGGGGGCCGCGCCCCCCTTTCCTTCCCTTCCCCTTCTTCCTTCCTTCTTCCCCCTCTTCCTTAGGTGGAAACCTACTAGGACTTGGGGTCCTAGTAGGATTCCCCTCTCCTGGCGTGCCCTAGGAGGGCCGGCAGGCCTCCCCCTTGCTCCTTTATATATGGGGGCAGGGGGCACCCTAGAACACACAAGCTTCTCTCCCAACCATGTGCGGTGCCCCCCTCCATAGTTACACACCTCGATCATACCATCGTAGTGCTTAGGCAAAGCCCTGCGTCAGTAACATCATCATCACCGTCGCCCCGCCTTCATGCTAACGGAACTCACCCTCGTCCTCAACTAGATCAAGAGCACGAGGGACGTCATCGAGATGAACGTGTGCTGAACGCGGAGGTGTCGTACGTTCGGTACTTGATCGGTTGGATCGCGAAGAAAGTTCGACTACATCAACCGCGCTATTGAAATGCTTCCGCTTTCGGTCTACGAGGGTACGTGGACACACTCTCCCCTCTCCTTGCTATGCATCACCTAGATAGATCTTGCGTGATCGTGGGAATTTTTTTGAAATTACCGCGTTCCCCAACAAGGTGGCCTTGAAACCTTCGTAAACGACGGGGAAGATCACAAATTGATTTCTCACCACGCACTCCTACCGCCTAGGAGTCTCCAACCTACAAAAGTAACAAGATCCACCAAGGAAACAAGGGGAACAAAATTTTATTTTGGTAGAAACGTAAATCGGGCACTTCTCTTTCACTCCCCAAAATATAAATAAATATGAGTGGAAGGGAAGGGATATCTCCAAGAAATTTGAGCTAGAACAATGAAGGAGAGAGAATGTAATCGTCACCTTCTTCGTGGGGAAGAAGGTGGCCTTATATAGGCCCTCAAATTCAATGGTTACCCACATATTTTACGTGGTTCGGAGGCTCTGAGCAGCCTCGGAGGCTTTGGGTAGAGTATGGACACTTCAGAAAGGTTGCACTAGCCCCAGAGGCTGACCAGAGGTGCCCCGAAGTAGGCATGGCAGTTTGCCCATGGGTATGGGTCCCCGCGGGCACCCTACCCGAAAATAACAGGCATGGGCAAGATTTGGTGAGATTTTGTACCCATGTGTAATGGATATTCATACCCGGAAAATAAATGGGCAGGGCATGGGTATCAAATTGCGCCCATGGGTAACCCAATGGATACCCATAAAAAATAATAAATTAAAATAACTCCTATGACATGTCGGGTCAACTCCTAACTCCTATGGCCCAACTCTAAATTTCCTATTCCCTAAATCAGCCATAGCTGTAGGCCCGCAACCACCAACTCGACACTCTTATGTATTATTTGACTCTTTGAAATGATGAAACCTTGACTCATCACCACCGGACTCTTGTCCACCTCTCGATCCAGCAATCCCAAGTTGCCACTATCGCGTCCCACTGCTTGTACTCCCCTGTCGACTCCAAGATACCACCCACCGGAGGGGGCTATATCAGTGCAAGACTGCTCATCCAACATCATTTGAACTTTAGAAACATTCCTATACTTTTTAAATGCAAATGATATACATTGTATCCATTGGATACCCATTTTGAGTATAGGATACCCAATGGGTATGGGCATGGGTATCAATTTGGGCCCATGAGTATTTAAATGGGTGGGTATATAATGTTTTTCTGGGTATAAGTTTGGGCAGAAGGAGGTTGTACCCGCCCATACCCTACCAATTTCCATCCCTACCCCAAAGACTTCAGGCACCCTTCAGGGCAGGTTCCGAGCACAACAAAATGTTTACTCCCAAGTGCAAACCTATGGATGACCCTGGAAGTTGAAGGAAATATGCCCTAGAGGCAATAATAAAGTTATTATTTATTTCCTTATTTCATGATAAATGTTTATTATTCATGCTAGAATTGTATTAACCGGAAACATAATACATGTGTGAATACATAGACAAACATAGTGTCACTAGTATGCCTCTACTTGACTAGCTTGTTGATCAAAGATGGTTATGTTTCCTAACCATAGACATGTGTTGTCATTTGATTAACGGGATCACATCATTAGGAGAATGATGTGATTGACATGACCCATTACGTTAGCTTAGCACACGACCGTTTAGTATATTGCTATTGCTTTCTTCATGACTTATACATGTTCCTATGACTGAGATTATGCAACTCCCGTTTACCGGAGGAACACTTTGTGTGCTACCAAACGTCACAACGTAATTGGGTGATTATAAAGGAGCTCTACAGGTGTCTCCAAAGGTACATGTTGGGTTGGTGTATTTCGAGATTAGGATTTGTCACTCCGATTGTCGGAGAGGTATCTCTGGTCCCTCTCGGTAATGCACATCACTATAAGCCTTGCAAGCAATGTAGCTAATGAGTTAGTTACAGAATGATGCATTAGGTAACGAGTAAAGAGACTTGCCGGTAACGAGATTGAACTAGGTATTGGATACCGACGATCAAATCTCGGGCAAGTAACATACCGTTGACAAAAGGAACGACGTATGTTGTTATGCGGTTTGACCGATAAAGATCTTCGTAAAATACGTGGGAGCCAATATGAGCATCCAGGTTCCGCTATTGGTTATTGACCGGAGACGTGTCTCGGTCATGTCTACATAGTTCTCGAACCCGTAGGTTCCGCACGCTTAAGGTTTCGATGACAGTTTTATTATGAGTTTATGAGTTTTGATGTACCGAAGGAGCTCGGAGTCCCGGATGAGATCGGGGACATGACGAGGAGTCTCGAAATGGTCGAGACGTAAAGATCGATATATTGGATGACTATATTCAGATATCGGAAAGGTTCCGAGTGATTCGGGTATTTTTCAGAGTACCGGAGAGTTACGGGAATTCGCCGGGGAGTATATGGGCCTTATTGGGCCATACGGGAATAGAGGAGAGAGGCCGAAAGGAAGGAGGCGCGCAGCCACCCTCTGGCTCGAATTGGACAAGGGATGCAGCCCCCTTTTTCCTTCCTCCTCTCCCCCTCTTTTCTTCTCTCCTACTCCAACAAGGAAGGGGGGGAGTCCTACTCCCGATGGGAGGAGGACTCCCTGGCGCGCCCCTCCTAGCCGGCCGACCCCCTCCCCCTGGCTCCTTTATATACGAGGGCAGGGGCACCTTTAGGCACAACACACAAGTTGATCTTCGTGATCGTTCCTTAGCCGTGTGCGGTGCCCCCCTCCACCATATTCCACCTCGGTCATATCGTCGCGGTGCTTAGGGGAAGCCCTGCGTCGGTAGAACATCATCATCGTCACCACGCCGTCGTCTTGTGGAACTCATCCCGACACCCTTGGATCGGAGTCCGGATCGTCATCGAAATGAGCGTGTCTTTGAACTTCGGAGGTGTCGTGCGTTCGGTACTTGGATCGGTCGGATCGTGAAGACGTATGACTACATCAACCGCGTTGTCATAACGCTTCCGCTTACGGTCTACGAGGGTACATGGACAACACTCTCCCCTCTCGTTGCTATGCATCACCATGATCTTGCGTGTGCGTTGGAAATTTTTTGAAATTACTACGTTCCCCAACAGAAGTTGGCCAGTAGCCATGTGGTTTCGTCACGCTGACATCGACCACGTGTTTTTTTGTTTATATTTAAAAAATAATACTAAATAGCTTTATTATGAAAAAATAATTAATATTTTAACAGTCATGGCACATTTAAAAAAATTCATGTAATGTTAGAAAACGTTCGCTCAACTTTTAGAAAATGTTTGTATCATTACAAAAATGTATGTGACATTCAAAAAATGCTCACGCCTTTCCAAAAAATATATGTGACCTTTTGTAAAATGTTCTACAATGAAGAAAATATCGTGTAATCCAAAAATATACATTATATTTTAAGAAAATCACACATTTCAAAAATATGTTTGTGAATGTTTTTCAAAAAAATGTTTAGCAATGTAAAAGAAAAACTGTTTGCATAATTTAAATAAAATGTTTTGTATTAGTAAAAAAAAAGGTTAACACATATTGAAAAATGTTTAAAACACATATTTGAAAATAATAAACTTATATAATTTTTTAGATGTATACAAAAAATTACAATGTGCACAAAAAAGTGTACATATATATATATATATTTGAAAAATATTAAACGTGTATACAAAATATTCCTGATGTGTACCAAAGATGTATAATATGTATGAAAAAATTAGACATGTGTTGGAAAATGAAACAAAGATAACAAAAGAAAAAAAGAAGAGGAAAAAAAGGAAAATACAATACAAAACTATGAAAAGGCCGATAAAAAACAATATATAAAAACGCGCATGTGATGGAGTCAAATCAAACACATATTGGGTGAGTGGTCCCGAGATGATAGCCTTGGTGCGATGGTAACAGGCACACATGATTTTTACCCAGGTTTAGGGATGGCAGTTTTGCCCATCAGCCCATGGGTATGGGTACCCACGGGTACCCTACCCGAATACAACAGGCATGGGAAAGACTTGGAGACATTTTGTACCCACGGGTAATGGGTATTCATACCCGCAAAATATATGCATGGGTATGAACTTATGCCCATGGATAACCCAATGGATACCCAGAAAATGATTAAAAAAATGAAAATAGTTCCTATGACATGTGAGTCAACATACAACTCCTATGGTCGAACCCTAAATCTCATATTCCTTAAACCGTCCATAGCTCATAGGCCCGTAAAGCTCGCCACTCCTCCTACGGCCTATATGACTCCTCAAAAAGATGAAATGTTGACTCTTCTCTATTAGACCGTTGTCCAACGATCAAGCTATCCCCACAAACCGCTGCTCATACTCCATTAATGCCTCCAAGAGGCCTCCTACATGAGTATGCGCCAAGTTTTCGGAAGATATCCGTCTTGGTGCTCCTGGGCCTGACGAGCATGACCCACTCATAAATCATCATGGGGGTTCTCAGCCCAGCCAAGATGGCCAGGGGGCGATGTGGTTAGCACCGCCTAGTTCAGGACACCATCCGCTTCCGCTAGAGTGTTGGGCCAGACCAGTAGCGCCGCGTTGTAGATACCTATTACGACTCGCATCGGGCGAGAAATAGCCAATTCATATTTGGCGCTTTGAGATAGTAGGGAACACCAGCCTGGTGGGCCGACCCACACAAAAAGGAGTACAAGCGAGCGCTACCTCTGATTCAGATATAACCAAATCATTTGGCTCTTAGAGGCCATAGGTCGTGCACACACACGACCCTTTTCCCAGTTTTCTTAGTTGGCCGGCCAATCTACAGGGATTTTTTGCATTTCCTTTTTCGGAAACTCATCTTGATTTCAGGAAGCTCGACCCCTTCCCCAGTTTTCCCCAGTTTTTTTGCATTTTGTTTTTCTAAAGCTCATCTGGAGTTTAAGAAGGTCGACCCCTTCCCCCAGTTTTCTCAGTAGACTGACCAATCTAAAGGGATTTTTTATGTTTCATTTTTCTGAAGCTCATCTCAATTTTGGGAAGCCTTCATAAGTTCCTGGGTCCGGTTTTCTAGGGCGGTTTTCTCTGATTTTTCTTAGGACAAACTTTTATGTTTTATGTTTTTTTTTGTTTTTTTTTCTTATTTTACATTCACAAACTTTATTCAAGCTCGTGAATATTTTTCAAATTTCAATCATTTCTGAAATCTACAAGCTTTTTTCACCGTAACATTTTTTAATTCTTTATTTTTTAAACACATGAATTCTTTTTCAAATTTACAATATATTTTTTATATCTATGAACTTTTTACAAATTCAAGTATCTTTTAAATTTGTGAACTTTCATTAAATTCTAGAAAAAAACAAATTCGTGAAGTTTTTAAAAATTCTTTAAAGTTTTCAAATTTGTGATTTTTGCCAATCTATGAACTTTTCCCATATTTCTTGTACTTTTCCAAATACATGACGTTGGTTTAAAATCATGATATTTTTAAAAAAATCTATGAACACTTATTAATTTAAAAATCGGTTGTGAAAAATAGGAAAACATGAGAGAAAACAAGAAAAAAAAGTGAGCAAGTCAGCTGGCATGTGCGAGCCGAGCGCTATTCACCCATGGCCCGCGTAGTGTTTTGCAATCGCCTCAAGCGCTATTAGGCGTGGTGATTATATCTCGCATTAGGCGAGATAGTAGGGATGACTCGCTAGAGGGTCTACATTAATCGGCTGGCCCATTCACGCACAGTTTAATGGAAAAAGGGAGGACACGGGGATTTGAACCTTGGTCTACTGGTTGATTGCAAGCGCTGCTGGCCACTAGGCGTGCCTTGGCTTATGATGGAGTAGCAGGGTGGGACTACTAAGTCGAAATGAGTCGGGTTTCCACTGTTTCTGCGCAAGGTGAACAAAATAAGTCATAACAGAGGTTTCGAGAGTGCCCAACTTCACCACCCGCTCTTAGATTCCAGAATTCGTGGCCTGAACTTCATTCATTGATTTATTCTACCGCATTCCTTTCGCACCCCGGTTATGAAATTTTGTACTCATTAAGTGATGGCCCCCTTCATCGCCAGATTTAGGTTCACCGCTAGCATAGCATTCTCAAATGTAGATTGCTTACCGCTTGAGCTACCATACTTTGTTGGATTTACGACAGACCCCCCCCCCCCCTATCATTGTTCTCCCTATAGATATAGAGATCGCCCTTTTTTCCATGTTTTTTCATATCATTTTTCTTTTGTCTTCATTGTCAGATTTAGGTTCACCGCTAGCATAGCATTCTCAAATGTAGATTGCTTACAGCTTGAGCTACCATACTTTGTTGGATTTACGACAGACCCCCCCCCCCCCCCACTATCATAGTTCTCCCTATAGATATAGAGATCGCCCTTTTTTCCATGTTTTTTTCATATCATTTTTCTTTTGTTTTTTCATCACTTTTACTCAGTTTTTATTGGTTTTCCTTTTATTTCATTTAATTGTTTTTCTTTGGTTTTCTTTATTTCTTTCTGTGTGTTTTCATTTTTTTCTTTGTTTTTATTTCTTTTTTCTCGGTTCTGATTAATATTTTTCTTTTGATTTTCTGTTTCTTTGTTTTTGTTTCATTTTCTTATTTCTCCTCTGTTTTCTGTTTTCTTTTCTTATTTATTTTCATTTTTCTTTTATTTTTTCCTGTGTTTCTTCTGGATTTTTGCTCTACATCTTTTGTATATATGTCAAGAACATTTTTCTAATACACCTTTAACATTTTCCCAATAAAAATTTAACATTCTTTCAATACAATGTCAACATTTTTTCTATGCACAATTTCAACATTTTTCAAAATTCTTGATTAACATTTTCCAAAAACAAGATTAATATATTTTTGAATACATGGTCAAACTTTTTTTTCTATACACACTTTTCAACATTTTCAAATTCTTAACTAACATTTTTGAAATACAAAATTATTAATTTTAACACATGATCAACATTTTAATACACATTTAACATTTCTAAAATGCTTGATTAATATTTTGCAAATAATTTTTCAGCAATTTATCAAATGCTTGAAAAAAAAATTATATACATGGTTAAATTTTGTTCACCATTGTTTAATACATGGTCTACATTTTTCTATATACAATTAACATTTTCCCAATGCTTGATGAGCATTTTTCTAACACTTGTTCAACATTTTTTCAAATGCTTGATTAATACTCCCTCCATTCCTAAATATAAGTCTTTGTAAGATTCAACTAGATGGACTACATACGGAGCAAAATGTGTGAATCTACACATAAAATGCATCTATATACATCCGTATATGATTCATAGTAAATCTTTACAAAGACTTATATTTAGGAACAGAGGAAGTATTTTCCAAATACATGATCATTTTTTTGCGTCATTTTTATAATCCACGGTCAATATTTTTTCTATACACGTTTAACACTTTCCAAATGCTTGATTAATATTTTTTCAAACACATGTTCAACACTTTTTCAAATGTTTTATAAATATTTTTCTCAATACATGATCAAATTGTTTGTTGCATACAGATTTATTTTTTGTATACATTTTTAGTATACGTGATAAACACTTTATGTATACACATTTAACATTTTCCAAATGCTTGCTCAACATTTTTCAGATGTTCTATGTAGAGTGATTTGTATAATATATTTACTTAGATTATTCAGAAGTATAAGCAAAAAATAAATATAAAGCCAAAAAGAAACAATAATGTGAAAAAAATAATCAAAAAACGATGCTGTTGTTCCCCCGCGCCTGGGCCGGCCCAAATCGCACCAAACTTCGGCAAGAGTTCCCACTGTCTCGTGTGAAGCGAGATATAGGGGCGCGAGAGCAACTAATTGAGGAGTACTCCTTCGGGAGCCCCCGGAAGGGTCAGTTGGGGTGGGCTGGGAGCACGCCGCTTTCCACTCTCCCAGGAGTTGTCACGTGTCGCGCTCCCTCTGGATTTTTTTATAAAAAAAATTGTACATGTTCGGATTTAGATGATTTTTTTTCAGCTTCTATGTTTCCCCCGGTTTTTCTTTGGATTTTGGACCAAAAAAATTCAAAAAACAAAAAACAATTGCGCAAAAAACACAATTTTTTTCCTTCCGCGAGAGGCATAGATTTACTTCTCGTGGAGGCACGGGATTTGCTTCCGTGAGAGGCACGGTCGCGCCTCTTCGAAAGAAAAAAAAGGTTTTTCCGTTTCGTGAGAGTCACGAATTTACTTCTTGTGGAGGCACGTATTTGCTTCCGCGAGAGGCATGGTCATGCCTCTCGAAAAGGAAAAAATGTGTTTTTTTCTTTGTTTCGCGAGAGGCAGGGATTTACTTCTCGACTCTCGTGGAGGCACATATTTGCTTCCGTGAGAGGCACACCCGTGTCACTCGGAAAGAAAAATACGCGTTTTATTTTTTGTTTTATTGCACGAGAGGCGCATATTTACTTCTCGTGAAGGTATGAATTTGCTTACGATCACGCCTTTCGGAAAAGGAAAAAAAACACGTATTTTTCTTTTTTCGTTCTGGGAGTGGCACTGATTTACTTCTCATGGAGGTACGGATTTGCTTCCGCGAGAGGCACAACTATGCCTCTCGGAAACGAAAAGATGTGTGACTTTGGAGAGGGAAAAATGCTCTCAGCTCGTTTTTGTCGTCCAGTTCTTTCATGAGAAAAGGTCATCGAAACCAATCAACATGGAATTTAGTTTTGATCTCGACGCTAGGGATCCAACGGTGAAAACAGTTCAAGATTTGAACGCACGGTATAAAAGACCTGACAAGATGGGCTGATCTTTGGAAGGAGTACTTCTTAATTAGTGATTCCATAGTGGCACCCCAAATAAAGGGGCTTCTTGTCGCGCGCACCTATACCTCGCGTAGCGCGAGCCTGTACGAACGCTCGGATGAAGCACATGATAATGGGCCGGCCCACGCGCGGAAAGCCACAAGACAGAGCCTCCTTCTCTCTGGGGGTTTTCACTTTGTTTTTGTTTTTTGCTTTCTATTTTACTTTTTTTATAGTTCCATATATTCTAATTATAAATATTACAAATACACTTTACATAAAACATTTAAAAATTATTAATCATGCATTTGAAAATGTTCAATGTGTATAAAAATATTTTTGATATATATGGAAAATGTACAATATGTATGGAGAAAATAGACATAAAAATTTAAGTTTTCAAAATATTAATCATGTATTTGTAAAATGATAAATGTAAATAGAAAAAGATTCTAGTGCATACAAGAAAATGTACAATGTGTATGAAAAAAATATAGACATAAAAATAAGTTTTCAAAAATGTTAATCATTTACTTGGAAATGTTAAATGTGTATAGAAATAATGTTAGTCATGTATTTGGAAAATATTAAACATGTATATAGAAAATATACTTGATGTTTACAGAAAATTTAGAATGTTTATGGAAAAGGTAGGCATAAAAAATGTCATGCATTTCCAAAATTTCAAATTTGTATATAAAAAATGTCCCAATGTATGGAAAATATATACAATGTGTGTGGAAACAATTAGACATCTAAAAAATAAAAAAATTCAAAAAATGTTAATTTTGTATTTGAGAAAATGTTAATCATGTATATGAAAAATGTTCCTAATGCATACAAAAAATGTACAAATGGAAAACGAAGAAAATGAATAAAACCAAAAAAGTAATAAGAAAGAAAAGCAGAAAAACAGTGAAAACCAAAAGAGAAACAAAGAAAAACGAAGAAATAAAGAAATGTAAAAATACCAGTGAAACCCATGTAAGAAAACAAAGGAAAACGATGCAAGCAAAGAAAAAACCCAGAAATGTATCGTTACGTTTTCTTCAGGGTTCTTTTGTTCTGTTCTTCACCCTTGATTTTGGTTTCCTTCACGTTTTTTTGGGTTTTTTCTTTGCTTGCATCGTTTTCCTTTATTTCTTACATGGGTAGCACAAAAAGGAAGAAGAAAACCAGAAAACAAAAACGAACCAATACACTAGAACAGTGTGCGAGCGAGCGATGAGAATTTTGGGTCGGCCCAGCTCAAACGCGACTCGAATTTCCTTCAGACGACCGTACGATACAACCCCTCAAAAAAAAAGACCGTACTATACAACTCGCTGTAAGCAAGATACAGTCGCCGCGCTCCCTGACGCTCGCTTGTTGAGAGGGTGACATGTTGACTGGCCCGTGAGGACATCTCACCCAGCCAATTATAGCTTAGCTCGGTCTCTGCTACAAACAACTAAAATCACGAAATTCTCAAAAAGAAACAAAAAAACTAAAATCACGACACTTATTTCGAAACGGAAGTAACTCGGTAGCTTCAAATGTCGCCTGCATCTTGTATTCATATACCACAGTGCCAGGCGCCCGATCAGTGAACACGCACCGTCAGTTTTTTTTTTTTTTGAGAAATCATCGGGGGAGGAGTCCCTCCACCTGAATATATTACTCAAAGTGGCCATTATGCCAAGAGAGTGATCCAGTTTATAAGGAAAACTGGATCAAAAACCTGAACAAGTGGACCCCGTTTATAAGGGAAACCGGGCCGAAAACCGTACAAGTAACAAGATTACAAAAGGATGAGAAGAACATGACGCCCAAGATAAGGCAGGACCTAGCTAGCAGGCGAAAAAGACCATCACCACGAGAGACACAAGTAGATGTAGGGTGTCGTCGAAGGATCACAATACCAAGACTTTGCGAGCATACCGAACCCGGCGCAACACAGGAGTGGCCACAATCAACGAGTGCCAAGCACGAACCTTGACTCGGAGCTCCGCCAATGGAATTCAGAACGATTAGCAAGTTGGGGAGGCTTCTTGCGTCGTCATTGAGCAAAGATGAACCAAGACAATCCCAAAAGCACGAAGCTCGCCACAACACAACGGCAACCATGGAAGGGTCTTGAGCCTACACAGCATCAGGGACGACACAAAGGCACCGCCGCCGCCCCAAATGTAACACCACCAAAGACACACAAAGGGTAGAGATGGCAGCTCCACAACACGGAGCGGTGTTGTTGCCGGACCCCAACACACACCACCGTCGACAGTGGCGGAGGCAGCAATCTGGCAAGCTTTGGCCTCCGCCACAGCTTCATTTTTTTTTCTCTTCATGCTATATACACGCTGACGTTGAAGAAAGCTTCACACACTGTATTGTTGTACACTAGCCTGCCTACACCTGCCATACCTACAAGACAATTCTGCCTTCGCCACTGACCGTCGACCCCGGGCTAGTCGCACCACCACCACCGACGTCCCCACCTACCAAACAAAATAACCTGGCCAACTTCTCGATGATGCCTTCAAGAAGGGGGGCGACGCACGCTTGTGCCGCCATCATCGGTTCTAGGCGGACCTAGAAGCGAGTTTCCTCCGAAGTTGAGCAAAAGGTGGCGAAATCAACATTTCAACGACGCCTTCAAGAAGGTTAGTGGCGCCCACGGGCGTCACCATCGTTGGCTCTGAGCAGAGCATGGCTTTCGCCGAGTTGAACCTACACACACCCTATGAACAGATTATTTGAGGTAGACCATGAACCTGCATCACCATGAAGCATTGGGCCATGGCAGCCCCGATGCCGCACATGGCCAGAACTCCACCTCCCAGCCACCCACTGCCGTGCAGCCAGCAGCGAGCCGCCACCACGCCACTGAACGGAGTAACCGCCACACAAAACTTGCCGGGGCGAAGTCGCCAGATCTGGTCAAGACCGGATCGATTCCCAACCACGCCGCCCGACGAGCGTCAGACCAACACCGCTGTGCACCACGGCGCGCCCAGCCAGACCGGAAGAAGGTCGAACCAGCGGCCGTACCACCACCCGAGTCGTTGCAGCGCACGGATCTGGGCACACAGACCCGCCAGACGGCCATCCCCTTGCCGCATCACCACCATCCCGGAGCGCATCTTGTGGGCGTGCGCATGAACCATTTGGATCTGAAGGAAGAAGTTGGGGCTCGGGAATTGGCTATCCCGTCGCCGCGCCAGCTACGCCGGCAACGCCGCCCGGAGCGGGCGAGCGAAGAGGAAGGGCGGGCTGCCATGCCACCGCAACCGGTAGGACAGTAGTGAGGATCGCGTGCACGCATCCGCTGCATCCGCCCGGCGCCTGCAGCGCCATGGGGCAGCAAGCCGCCGGAGATGCAGCCCGCTTGCCGGAGAGGGGAGGACGGGCTGCCACCCCGTCGCACCCAGCGTCGAAAAGCTGCCCAAACAACCGCGAAAAGGATGGATTCGAGGGAGGAGTGTGAGCCCCCAGTTTCAGGAGCAGGCCTTCGCCGCCGCCGGCGACTTCGCCGGCGACGGCGGCATGGGGAGGGGGTGGAGGCGGGTGCTGGCGGCTAGGGTTGGGGGCCCCCCGGTGTCGCCCCTAAGAGCGACACAGGAGCGGGTGGGAAAACGGGAGTGTTGCGCACCGTCAGATTGAACGCACACCATCACTGGATCTGGATGGAATCAAACACGATCGACAGCTGATTCCTTGTCACCTCAATCCTTCTCCCTACCCTCTTCTTTTCACCTTTCGATCTCACTGTTGCCGCTCGTGCTGGTGCAGCATCGACCTCCCGGTGGTTTCTCGCTTCCTTTGTCGCGTCACCCCGATCAATCCGATGATCCCACTCTTCCTCCTCCGCCTCCGCCTCTGCCTTGCAAGTAACTCAATCACCCAGCTGATCCACGGACCGGTTGATGCCTAGCAGCAGCGGCTAGTACTTACCTAGCTAGCCCCGACAAGCGCTTTAGAGTCTTTAGGGTTGAATTAACTTGACGCCTCATGACTGCGAGCCACGACTAACAAACCTACGGGCTAACTAGCTTACACATGCAAGCAGTGGCAATCAACAGCACACTAGCTACCTAGCAGTCCTGCCAAATTAGCATTGTCACTTACTCCACAAGTGCCATTATACAACACGTAGACATGTAGCTCTCCGTACGGTAGAAAGCATCTCAATAAGAAGATGATGCCTTTGGGGCTCAGTGAGCCAAGCTAGCTATCTAGCTACAGTTAGTTTAGACCCATCCGAGAGTGATCAAGCCTCAAAACTAGAGCACTAATGTACTTCCGTTGTGGCTTAACGAGCAGAGCAGAGACCTAGCTAGCTAGCTACAGTTAGCTTGGACCCGTCTGATGAGTGGTTGATTAAGCCCCACACCTAGAGCAGAGCACTAATAAGCCATGTCGTAGTGTGCGCTACAGTGAGTAATCCTGAAGATCTGAAGTCTAGCTAGGCAGGTTAATTATCTGCCATAGGTCTGTTAAAATTGTGATCATAAGGCAGTCAGTGCAGGTTATTAACTAGTGAAATCGAGGATGTGCCAGCTGGGTGGAGTGCACTGTCTGCAGCCTCAGAGTGCTTAGCCAACTGAAAGTAGGTCAAGCTTCACACCTGGCACATCACCAGCAAAATCAACCAAGTGTGGTATTTTTTACAGGGTGTGAATGTTAATGTGAAAGTGAAATACTCTCACCCCATGCCGATCAGTTCGGTGAGCAGGGAAAGGGAAAAGGATGTTGTATCAGATGTGTGACCATTCATGCATCAAGTACTCCCTGCAGCCAATCACACGGCACAAAACCCACCACTTGTGCTGGGCTGAGCCGAGCTGATCTGAGACCCTTGTGGAAAAGGGGGGAGGAACGAGGGCATGCATGTAGCGGTACCAGAAAAACGGGGCAAGTGACAGGATGCTAAAGATACCAATAAAGCGGGCGGGCTTTCTTTCATCAGACCAAATGATCAGGAGTCCACCAAGGGGGCATGCGCTTTTCATTTTTTTCATGTCAAATATATAGAGTATGTGTGTATGTGTCAGCCTAAGCATGGCATCTTTCTTCTAATCATGGCGCTCACTCCTAGGGCTACTAAAACCTTGGCACTACCTGTCGAATTCTGGCTGGTTGGTGGCTTGGTGCCATGCACACCAACACCAACACCTCACACCACCATGAAAAGAGGGGGAGGGAGTAGGAGTAGGAAGGTACTTAAGTACAACATGATGATGCCCTAAGGTCTTTGACATGATGCCAAAGGGAGACAAGACATTGACTCCATTGCTTCCCTTCTAGACAAGCTAGCTATCCATGGGGACTATGTGTACTAGTAGCTCAACTGGGACCCCTAAAAGAGGGGTACTGATCAACTCCTCAGCATGAAGCAAAGTTGGTTTCCTTTCTCTAATGGAAATCCATCCATATCCTCTAGCTAGTGCACTGTTAGATGTCTTGAGATCATTGACTTGTCTTTACTGTTCTAGCACAATTCAACTCCTCAGGGCCTGAGGAAATAATTTCACATGAAATTCTTGTGTTCCACTATACGTTACTGTTGCAAGTACACCAATTCTCTTAGCTAATAATAGTGATTATTCTATGCCTTTAGGGCCACCACATATTGATGTGTTTTCTTAATTAATCTTGTCCGACCGAGGCTCCACTAGAGGATGCATGACAACTCAGATGCTTGCCCGAAATTGGGATATGCTCCAACACCACATAAATATACAAACACACAATCAATTTATACTAGCATATTTGAGTTGTCCAAAACCACACACAAGCTGCCATCTTTCGGCGCATAATAATCAAGTTGAGGAACCCTAGCTAGCTAGCTGAAAACAACAAGAGGCCGGCTAGGGCCCACAATCTAATCACGTCCCATTTAGGATAAGGTTTCTTGACATAAAACTACATCAAGGGACTCGAGTGAGATCATGGCAAAAGTGTTTTCAAATCTCTCCTTTTGAGATCTTGTTTGTAGTTGGGACATCTTGGTGATGGTGACTCACATGGGGAGCCTCAGCAGGCCAAAGTTTTTTATTTATTTTTTCTAGCTAGCGTTACTTCTTTAGCCTTTACTCCTAGGGGGTGCAAAAATAACAATTATTCTAGATGCCTTGTGGTAAGGGTATCACCATAGGCAGTTTGTTGGGAAATATGATGGTTCATCAGCTCATGCCTTCTAGTGGTTGGGTGTCCTACTTAACAAAGTATGGTTCAAGGAAACCTTTGGGGCCAAATGTCCGCCTGGTGGTCATTCAGTTTGTTCTGTCTCCTTCTTTCAAAAGTGGTGGCCACTTTTGAGAAAATATAAAGAATGTTCTCTAACCTGTAGTGATCAATTATTGACCTCTCTGAACTATACATATATATATATGCACCCCTGTGTGATTAGGTATTATGACGACATAGAATTATCAAACTATGCAGCCATAATCCAACTATTGACACATTAGTTTGCACTACTATTAATTAATTAGTGCTCAACTTTGCAAGTGCCTAAGTATTATTATGGGATTACTAAAATTGATAGTATGTATGAACAATAACCTAAGAGTAAGTGCCCACATGACCTACCTTAGCCATTTCCGCAATTATGTCCAAACAAAAGTAGATGATAGTACAAGACAATGCATAGTCCAAAAAGAATCCAACTCTTTGAGTGTCCTGGTTCACAAAGGAATGTCTTAGTGCCAAAGTGGAGTTAATGTATGACAGCCATGTCAAAAGTGATTGGAAAAACTTAATATAAATAGTACCAGGTGGTTCATTTCTGCATCTAGGAAAGTGATCGCACCCTCTTTCTGGTCACGTGCATTGCAAGTTGTCTCGACAAGGAGTGCTAACTCAAGGTGGCAATACATGCCAAACTAATGAAGCCAGTACACATGCTTTCAGAGTGGAAACAATCAATTAGCATAAATATCTTGGACCGGCCCAAACAACTCACTGGACCACAATTACACGTTTTTTATAAATTCTAAAAAAATCCGCAAGCAACAAAAAAAAATCAAGCCACCGAATATTTGTTAAGCATAAACAAGAAGCTGGCCAATAATTCCAGCATACACTTAAGGAGTAAGCACCCTGGTGAATATGCAGACCGATGTGCAAAGATTCTCATAGTATAATTGCGAGAGAATCATATTCGTTTCCAACTCAAGCATAGCCTCTACATGTGGACTACATGATACTCCTTGGGTGCTTAATTATTCAATGCCGCGAAGATTACAATTGCCTCAGGAAATCGGGACAAGAAAAGGACAAGTACCCAAGTTGATATCAGGATAGACACCTACCGACGCAACTTATATACTCATCTGTTTGTTTATCAGTATTCCTAGCTTTACATCACCTTCCCCATCACATCAACCACTGCAAGAATTTGGCAAAACTTGAACCCTAAGAAGTTGCCGATTAGTATCCTATATTCTAGAAGGCAACCAGTTGATGTACTTTTAGTAATTCAAAACAAGTTAATTAAGTGTCGATTAAGTGGACATCCCTTTCAGCTATAGCTAGCTTCTTAGCTAGAAATTTCTTCCTAATCCACATGTATTCAAGTACCCTAGTCAGCTTATCACTATTTTCAGTCGCCAAACAAACGCAAACATAAATGGCCGCCTAGACTAAAGTGTGATTAACTTGCCTGGTCTAAATGAAAAGGATTTGGATATGCGCACTAGAGAGTAGAGAGGGGCCATATATGCGTCACCTGCTTCTTGTCCTTTTACCAAAAGACTGAATACCTACGAGCAACACAAGATCCCAAGATGATGCAACCCAAAATCGTCAGTCTCACAGCATGCAAAATTAATGGCCAAGTTGAGAGATGATGGCATCTCAATTAAGCTGGCAATGAAATGGCAATTTGATCTGGTCGCTAATCAGGACAACCGAATTAACCTAGAGAGATTGAGGGAGGTCAGATATATGTTGATGTTTTGTCAGCTATAGATTTGTCAAGCAGATTGAGCTGGCGCTGGCGCGTAAACTAATATATCCGCATACGATAGTCACGGTTATATTGATTAATTAGGGTTGTATATTAAACTAAGCTAGTTGCCTGTCTGGAGACATCCTATGAAAACCTTTGTACATGAGTCTCCCGTACAATTATAGCAGTCGATGTAGATTAGTTTATGTGTAATGACGCTTCATCACGCTTCGCAAAGTAAAGCTACTCCCCAATGATGTGTAATGGGCATTATACAATTTATCACCATTTTATCGACTAGCTTCAAGTAAAGCTAAGACCTGTGGTTAATTTAAAGAGACCAATCCACCTTGACCGACCCAATCTCTCCATGATGTGAATTTGATAAATCAATAACTACACATGACATATATGTACACGCAACAAGTGTTTGGTATGCAAATTTTACGTCAGACACTTACCAGCGGACCCCAGGGAGGGAGTACAAAAACTGTAGCCCCCCACCGGTTTATGCGCATGTAACCGCCGATAATATAACCATATACGCACGGAACAACACCGACAATCGTGTCTTATAATACGGTCTCAGGGGCGGGAGAAAAGGGGGAGGGCAGAAGGAAAAGCGGGGGCCGGTGCGACCGCGCATGACAGCTGGTGGGCGCGAAAGGCGGGTAACCCCGCGCTTAATATAAGCGATACGAATCTTAGGATGATCTATCATCATCCACCTCCTCCTCCTCCTCCTCCTTGCTGCCACTATGCACATGTTGACTAATTAATCCTAATTTAGGTCCTAGGGACGCCTACCAATTAACAAGAGATAGCAAATTAGCCATTAGTACTACTAGTGATCACATGCAGTAAACAAAACCCTAGCGTAAAGCACAACCTGATCCCATTGGCCGCCATGCGTGCCTTTTGTACGTGGCCAGGTCGTGGCTGCTGTCGTCGGGGCGGCCAATGGGAGGCCACGGACCGCGGGACATGTGTCGAGCCGCCAGTGGCCGGAGCCACCGAATGGGAGCCCGAAACGTGGTCAGCCTACGTGGCCCATTCAGACCGGGCCCGAGGGCCGTGGGGCCCCTGAGAATCTCTACGCAATGGGGTTCGCCAGACATTACCATAAAAAGAAATGTCCGGACTTGCTGTTCTCAGCCACTGTGTTTGTGTTTGTGTTTGATTACCGCACCAGCAGCACAAGTACCTAGTGTCCTTTCGCTCCTCACTAAGTATGCCATAAGTAGAAAAAATTAGCCAGCGCATATGCGTGCGTGGATTCCTGTTGCCTCGGCCACATGCACGCACAGTGGCACATCAGATCAGCACCACACGTAACAACGCATCGCAAGGATCAAGAAATCAGAGTCAAATTTGGGCCTGCGTGCATGGAGGAGCATGCATGCCTAATTGCCTACGCATGCATGGCTAATTTGTGAGTGTACAGTGGAGTAGCGTGGGGTTGACACGTAGGGTACGGCGAACAGTGGCGGCGAACAGTGGATATCGCACGGCCGGCTTGGCCTGGAGCGAAGGAGGGCAGCACGGTGCGCCACACGCAGGCGCCTTTTGCATGCACTCGGAACAAGGTTTGTTCCATCACCCATGCACGCACGCACGCTGGCTTTGGTGGTGCACTCTTCAACGCCTTGCGTGCGGTGCCGCGTCCAATCAACCCATGCGCCCACGCCCACGCATCACACGTACTCGCTCGTGATGCATGCGCATGCGTGTCTGTAAAATATGCAGGTAAATTAAATCCTGCATGTGTACATGTGTGCGCTTGCTAGCTGGTAGTATGGCCTATATTGGTAACTGTCGACCGCAACCAAAAGTGGCCTCCTCTTGGGTTAATTCTAGAGGAAGTGAGATTGTTACTAGTGCTAATTGGTCGGCATTGGTAGTAGTGCCATGCATGTCGAAACAGGAGATTGGCAATTAGGGCAACCAGATATAATATAATTAAAAAGGGGCAGACAAAGTTTATTAGGTGGCATGATGAAAATGGAACAAGAGGGGAACTGACTCATGGTGCACTCACCTCCTATCACCAAGTGCCTGCCGCCTTGATTATAAATGGATGTGCATATGCATGCCCGTTTAGAATACACTTGCGTAATTGTCATGCATGTGAACATCCTTGACAAAAATTTTTTTGGCTAAATAAACGGATCCTTGACAAATCAAACACATGTCCTCGTGGATGCATGGACGGACGTACCAATTGCGATTAACACACCAACAAGAAAATATCTCTAAAAAACGAACAAGAAAATGGGAGATATTGATCAATACTGCAAAATGGCAGAGACAGATATGGATGGATGGATGGATGGATGAATGGATTTGACCAAGAATTTACAAGGCGTCATCGATCGATCTCGGATCATATCAAGAACGTAGGGGAGGAGTTGGTTCGGTTACAAGGCGGCCGGCCGGCTTAACACTCCAAAGCTAGCCCGGAAGCTAAAATTACTTACTTTACTTACTACCGCTAGCTAATTTAATTACCTAGTAGTGCTACCGAGGATTATCGAACGATCGAGCTTTAGTTCGGACGCATGCAGGTACTAGTAGTAGTGCGTGGGTGGGTAATTCATCCCTTCCTTTTTACCGGAGCAACAGTGTACGCGGCTCTCGATCGGCCCGAGTCGTCACAAGCTGAGCTGCAGGTCCAGCCCCAGCGCGTCCTCGGGCGCGGCGGCCATGGGTTCCGGCGCCATCACCATGCCGGGGTATCTCGGGAAGCTGGCGGCGTGGAGCCTCCGGCCGTGGTGGTCCACCACGTCGGCCTGCACGACGTAGGGCGCCGCGGCGGCCTGCGCCGCGGAGGAGGCCGTCGGCGCGTAGGAGAACACGGCCGGCGAGGCGGTGGCCGGGGTGCCGCGGCCGGAGGGGAAGACGCAGCCGTGGGAGACGTGGAACTGCTGGCCCTGGGCGCCGCCGGCCACCGCGGCCGCGCGCGGGGAGAAGTAGACCCAGCTGGTGGGCCCCGTCCCGCCGTCGCCGGCGCCGCCGAGGAGGTGCGGCGGCTGCGCGAAGGCGGACACCATGGGGTTCATGCCGCCGGCGCCACGAGGGTAGAGCGCGCCTCCCCCGGCCGCGCGTCCCGCGGCGGCCGCGGCCGCCTGCAGCTGCGCGCGCTTGAGCTGCTGCCGCTCCTTCTTGTGCGCGTTCTGGTGGCCGCCCAGGGCCTGCGAGTTGGCGAACTCGCGGCAGCAGTACTGGCACTCGTACCTCCGCCCTTCGCCACCCCCGCCGCCCGCCGCAGCCGCCGCCGTGGCCGTGGTCGTGGTGGTAGACGAGGAGGAGGAATCGGAGCCGCCCTTCTCCGGCTCGGCCGCCTCGTGCTCGGCCGTCTCCATGGTGGTGTGGTTCTCCTCCTCCGCCGAGGAGAAGTGGAAGCCGAAGAGCTTCAGCCTGGGGCTTGTCATGCTGGTACTAGAGGAGGAGAGAATTGAGCAGCGAGGAGGAGACGGACGGAGAAGAGAGAGGAGATGGAGATGCTGCTGTCCGTCAAAGCCGGATGTGCATGGGCTGTGGCTGTGTCAGGTGGGGAGGGCAGTATATATAACACCTGGAGCCGGAGGCACGCACAGGCAAGCACAGTAGTCCTCCCAGTGGATATAGGTGAAAGAACTCTGCATGTATGATTTGAATACATACACACGCATCTACAGGGGCTCCTCCCTCCTCTCCTAACATTATTTTATATCCCCCATGCACTTTAGAGAGAGAAGGACTGTACAGATGCAAAGTAGTACTACTGCTAGAAGAGAGAGATAGAGAGAGAAGGTGTGTGTGAGAGGAGAGAGGGGAAGAGGGGATCAGTGGTGGTTGTGAACAGGAGCACAAGAGACAGCGTTGTTGAGTTCTAGATTGCGCTTCGACCGCCGGGCTCCATATCTTGCACTTGCACTTGCACTATTTTATGCACGTACGCGCCTGGACTGGACTGGACAGGGCGACTCATGCTTGGTTTATTACGATCGTCGACACACACACACACGCATGATAGGACCCCGGCCGAGATATATTATGAGCGTAGCTACCCGATCAAAACATTTTTATTCAGCTAGATAGCTAGCTAGCTAGATGATCAGAGTACTATGTACACTAGTACCTAGCTATACCTATATCTGGCTAAGATAAGATATTGTTTACTAATGTGTCACTAGCCATAGCCAGAACTAAGTGGCCAACTAATACGTACTAGGGGCGCCATTCTAAACTATAGTGGTCTCATGGAGCAGGAAGGAAGGAAGGATGCTCAATCATCTACTAGTTTAATTTACATGTACGTAATGCAATAGTTTACGCTTGCAACGCCGCGGTGTTGTGTGGAGGCGAGGCAACGGAATACAATAATGAATGCTTCTTTGTTGCTATATGCATATGCATGGATATAACTATAGATATGTGTGTATTATGGCCCCCTCATCGATGTGTAATGTAGAAAGAGGCAAGAGAGGGACCATGTGCAGGAGCTAACATAAGTGGGTGCCACACTTAATTAGCCAGCATGGCCGTGATTAAGTTATTGTGTCTCTGTGTGTGTGTGTGTGTGTGTGTGGAGTGGAGTACAAACTAAAGTTGAGAAGCTCGTGCATGTGGGATCGAGCTGGACCAGTCAGTGCACTACATGCAGAGCTAGCTAGCCAAGAAATTCTCCTCCCTTTGGAGTGTATAATGTATCCAAAAGAGTGTGTTTTGGAATGTATGTATACGTACGTAGGCGCCTAGGTATGTGCCCGTTTTTGTTCCCTTGTGTGGCCAGCTTTCCTGTCATGATGGTGGATGACCTCGGCAAAGAATCCTCGCTTTTGATGAGTCCCATCCCATCCATCGCCCTGGACCATTATTATGTCTTTGCCACACACACGAAATATATATATAATTATATACTAGAACATGCTTCTGGTACATGCAAATAATATATCACTGGATATGTTGCAATAAATAAATCGGTATGTGTGTATATATATTCTCGGTCGTGTACGGAAAGGCTCCAAGGATAGACTATAGAATGGTCCTCGAGCGCATAACCGATCGATCTACAACAGTTGATGGGAGCTAAGATAGTTTTACTCGGACGGGAAAAGGCTGTTTTCAAGGGGATCCAAGAAGATAATATTAGTAAACAATCTCCAATCCTAATACAGTAGTTACAACCAACCAACCCTCTCTAGTGGAAGTAATAATCATCCCAAAATATGCATAACTAACTATTTATGGAAAAAATAATGCAAAAGCATAGAATGTTTTCGTTCGTAAAAGCAATCATGAGCCAAAAGAAAACACAGCAAAGCATGCATGGGCGATGATGTAATTAAGCTGGGTTTGTTTTACCTTACACGGCCCTGGAAGGATCAGCAAATTGACCATTTACCCATGCACCGTCGATGTCAGAGTTGGATAAAACTGGAAATACCATATCAAACATTTTGGTTAACCTCCACAATTTTTCTGCAGCACGTAATCTGAGATGCCCTCCAGATTTCCTTGCAACAAACAAGGAACACATCACTCCCCATCGCATCAAAATGTCGCAGAAAAGGTTAGGAGTAATAATTGAGCTAATTATGTTCAAGACGTTTGGAATATATCTGTCCTGTCCGCAAGTTTAAGCCCCATGCATGGTCCACACACAAACCCATAGGCAGAAGAATGGCTTTGCCCAGAGAAAAACACACACTGATGTTAAGCAAACGAAAAACATGTCTTACCAAACCTTGCTAATCAGCCAGCTTTTTGCCCAACGTTTTCACATCATTTTAAGTGATGAAACATCGGTATTCTGCTACAGTTATTGTAAGTCTACTCAAGTGAAAAGGCTTCCACTTGTTGTAATGCTAACATAACTGGGATTAATCAACAAAGAAGATGGGATCAGTGAATGACAGATAAAGAAACATCAGCTATTTAAACTAATTATCATGTACTATCATGCTTGACTTGGGACCAAAAGGAGCAAGGCACCATGATGCAGGCATATTCAGTCTGCAAACTCCAAAAAGATCAGGTATGCTATGCCTTTAGAAATCTTTACTGTAATAACTACGAACTAGTGCGCCAAGATCGCCCACCCTTCTCTTCCGCGCGTTTTCACAGCCCTAAACTAGTTGCGCACTAGCATGTATCGAGCCCCGCACCTCCTGCGTCGTCTACATAAGTTCAAATCAGCAAAGCTTTTCAGTTGGACTTTTTCTTCAACCAGGTTGGAAAGAAATCTCTCCAAATCCTACTAACCCCAGAGAAAGCTAGAAATTCTGCATCTTTTTTCTAACATAATCTCGCCTCCACCATCCGCGAAAGCTTCTTTCACCCAAAATTCCCTTCTTATCTCCCCTCTTTCCAAAGTCTTTCTCCAACTTCTAAACAAAGGCCCACCCTGTCCCCTAAACTTGGCTCCCCTCTTTCTATCCCTTTCAACTAAAACATGAGCTTGGGGGTCGCAGCTGCTGCTATAAAGAAGTTGATACCATCTGCAATATATAATCAGTAGTAGTTGCTTAGGGAGAAGTCGCGGTTACATAGCTGTCACCGAAGATGTGGCTTTATTCTGGTGTAATGTTTTTACTTTGCAGTTTTAACCATGCTTAGGTCATGGAGCTTCAGCTTACTTTAATGGTTTCAGGTTAGCCAAGTTGAGCAAATACTTGATTGCATTCATGACCATAAAGTATGTACTAGCTTGTACTTTTTTATTCTCTAAGCATGCCTCCATCTATAACAAATCAAGAGTCAAAGAACCATATAATACATCTTTTTGGATCCGTTAGACTGACAGCCCGGTTTTATGCAACAAAGCCACCTTTTGTTTGACATTGACATCTGTAGCCCAAACTCGTATTCTGTACAGAAGCGAAATAAAAATACATTATCAAGATGATCCTAGAGTTTGTATACTTCCCGGTTACACCTAGATTCTAGCAGAGACTAGCAGATGTTAGATAAGAAACCTCACATGCATGGAATCTTCTCTTGCTAGTTGCTACCTTGTTGATCCATTTTGTAAACGATGCTACATATCTAGACAAACGTTAACAGGCAACAGGTTCATAAATATATAATCCTCCAGTAGCCAATTATTACCGACAAGAAAAGATCACGCGTAGTTATCGGCATACAATGTGCTCAAGACTGTTTACCAACAAAATAAAATTAAAGTGAACTTCCCTTGAATTATTGTACATGACGTTAGAAATGTGATTGCAGTTTCTCAACAGACAATGAATTAGCATCTTATTTTAATATTGCATCAATGAACCGAATCTACCATTAAACAGTTCTTGTTTACTGCAAATAAATGTCGTCAGTCGCTACAGTGCAAAGAATGTCTACTACGATGCCAAATTGAAGTTTCAACTAATGTGATTCTGATTTGACATCTCCAACTGTAGCTAGATTTTTTCAAGTCTACAAGTTAGAGCACTGCAAATGCAGGAAACATCTACATCTCCTAAAAAAGTAAGATCACACAATATGATGCACATTTCAGAACAGCAATCATGCGAGACAGGAAAGTTGTGCGCCAATATGATCACCATGCATGACATAATTGAGATAGATCCTACTCTTGTATAGGCCAGATCTGTACTATCCAGAACACTGAACTTGTTATCAGTCATATCTACAACAGTCCTATATGTTCTCCAAATAGAAAACCTACTGCGGTATTTTTTTTGGTCAGAATTTTGAGCCTTTTTTCTACAATCCATTGTAGTATATATAGATCTACACTACAATCAATCAGACCAATTTTTCAAATAAAAACAAATGTTGGATAAAAAGTAATAATCCATTCTATACTGCATAAGGCTTGTAGAGAAAGAGAAGAGTAGAAGTTATTGGTTGGTTAGGACTCTGATTCCAGCCCATACCACGTGCTAGCGGTGAACCTAGCAAAATCCAGAAAATGTAGAGCAAGTTGCCAAGTTCTATAAAGAAACTTTGGCTTCTATAACTTCAAAAGTCCTCATCTACTTGTCCTTTCCTTCCATGCTCCGGGCTACCTTATAGGATGACCAATACTAGGACCCCATAAGACACCAACTTCTTTTGAAAAAATAATATGTTTTGGTTCCAGGAGGAATTGTCTGAAAGAAGCTTGGGCGGTTGGAGGGCAAGGGATCCTAAATATTTTCCTCAGACTGCAATTTGCAGCAACGCACATGGTCTTTTATTATAATACACAAGTTCAGCAGCACTAATATCATTAGTTTATGCCACCAAGAATCTAACATGTATACTCAATAAAACCTTCAAACACAGATGCAGGTACCTGCAATTTACTATCTCCTTGAATGGTATAATTCTCCTTGTTGATGATAACTATATTGGATCTAACATGTAGGGAATCAAATGTGAGCTGAATATGTTTTCCTTCATATCTTTCACTTCCTACTTACTAGTTTATGGCCAACAAACAAAATTAGGGTCAGTGAATCATCCCGTTGTTCCCCTGATTAAAGAGTGGGGGCTATCCATCATTAGCATTTGCTTGCTGCAGTGGTCTCCACCTTGCACTACAGAGCACCTCATCTAGATATTATTTAACCCTCACAGTCAGGGAAACACGGCTAAGGTAGCCTTATTTGCTGTCATACTGTTGTCATATTTCACTCTCTATTCTAGAGTTCATGCCCTGGAATGAGGGCTTTGAAATGGTTATGCATATCTATTTTTCATAAACGAAAATAATCAAGTTGACATCCAACCCTATATCAAAGTAGTGAATTGTATTGATCCCAAAAATGTTCTACAATGCTACTGCAGTAATGCTCAAAAGCAAGTCATATATTACCTTGAGGTTTTATGAAAGGTAGATAGCACGTCACTAACTTGTGTGGATCTCACAAGGCTCACTAGTTTGCACCTTACTCTCGGAAGTACCTAAGACATGTGGACCATTTAATCACAGCAGGTGAAACCAAAACACTGCTCAGTAACCTTGATGGGATACTGATAAGATAGAAATGTATGTCACTTGCATCCTGCAACTTGATTACAAGCTACATGTGACTAGTCTCAAGTTTGTCTTGAGTCTGTTGTGTTACCTAAACAAAGGCCCCTCGTCACACCCCCAACTTATTTGTTAGTTGATTGCAAGCACAAAGTTGGCAACATTTAAGATCGCCCGAATCCTAGCAGGGACCCGCCTAACTTATGCTCTTGAGAGAAAATCCTTCTTTGTGGCTCATGATGACAAGTTTAGCACATAGTTTAATCCCAGGGATGACCTCACCCATTTTACTCCAAAGCAATATATACATAACACTCAACTTAGCAACCATATCTCTTTATTTTTCTTCGCAAGTGCTTTTTGGGCCACCACAGGAGATTAAAAATGGCTTGGCTTAATAATTGAGGTTGATGTCTTCCTACTGAATAAGTTTGAAAGCTAGTTAACAAACCCAAGCAATGTGAGCAAGGACTCTAAACTATGTTCTAGTGTTCCAAGTGACATTACCTACTCCATAAAATAAGCACTTGAGATTGGGTGGATTTCACTTAAAGTCATGTGAAGTGATTCTCCTATACTTAATCATGCAATGAGGGAGTAAACAAACACCTAGACCAAAATCTAATAGTCTAGAATGTCTAAAGCTTAACAAAACACTAAAATTAAACCTCACCACCGGAAACAATATAAAACATAGAGATCCAGTGTAGCCCGCAAATTAAGCCAATACGGCTACGATTATGACACTTGGTAAATATAATACAGCTCAGCAAGCGAATGATCAACAGATGGATGCACATGGATTAGATGTATGATTACTCCAAGCCCTACTTGTGTGATGGCTTTAAGAAAGAGATTAGCAAGTAGTTTAGGTAACGTGATGGTGGAGGGAAGAGCTTTAGATAATATAATCTTTGAAACTTTGGAATCCACTTGGTGATTAAAAAACAATTAGTCATAAGGAATTTTTCTGGCAAATATTAGTGGAAGTGAGGTTACTAGACTAATGTTTTTTGGTCTTGAAACCATGGTCAAAACTAAGCCTTTGACAAATATCGTATCTTGTGTGATGTACTAGGCAAGTCACATGGTTGTTACTGGTACCATCACAACACAAGTTATCTCTAGCTTTCTGGAATATTGGTAGCTCCGCACTGAAACTAGTTCCTTCCCCTTCCACTTAGAAAAGGTTAGAACCAACTACAATTTCATTCAGAATAAATTACTTTCCATTCTGCTATTGCTTTAGCAAGTAATGACAACATTTGGGTCATCATATGAAAAGGATTGATATTGGTAGAAGTTCTTAGTTTCCATTATGCTATTTCCGCTAGGCGCTTTGTTAATCAGAAGTTCTTAGTATTGCCACGAAAAGGTTGATATTGGTAGAAGGCAATTGCTACCAGTTATTGCTGAAAACTGATCTTTTCACATTCTTATTATTACCAAAAACTATTAGTCACCTTGTTTCATTACATCATGTTGTACATTAAAGGACAACTAATCAATTATTAGAACCCAGCATCGGTGCACATGTCATTTCTCCAGCTATGCAAGCTTCTGGAGTATTATGTGAAACTCAAAAAGAATTCATGTGTCAGGTTGCCAATTGCCATTACCACCAAGCTCAGCACAATTAATACCAGGTTTCTAAAGCTACAACTTCACTAACTCTGTTGCCGAACCATGCATTTGATCTTTTAAGGTTCACTAATAAAATTTGATAACATAGAGACGTATGTAGTTATTCCACGAGGAAATGAAATAAAAATGCAATATTACAGGAAACATGTATATAAATGTTTTATCAGGGTTAAAGTAACATTACCAGAAAAGGCACACTTCCAAAAAAATTAACATATACATGTTCTTGGCTTCACATCATAGCCAATTCCAGTTTGACAAACAGCCCGTTAAAAATGGAGGCAAAGCAGCATCAACTTCAAATTGTAAAAACTTATGTAAAAAATACAAAGCGAATATGAAAACATGCTAGTATTCAATCAAAAACATAGTTTTATGGAATATGTGTGCTCCCTTATAATTATTGGTTGTTAAGTGATAACTAAAACTATTCATGACATGCGGTAGTAAAATTTTATGGTCCCAGATCAGGAGCTAATCAACTCGTATACATTTTGCACATGAGATTGGAATGCGCATAAGGATAAGATGGCAGTAAAGAAGATGAGTATAATAAACCAGCCATGAATTGAAAAGGTGATTCAACTATTATCGCCACCTTCCTGTACCCTATCTCATAGCAGGAAGGTTTAGCAGGTCTTGCCTTCTTAAATTAGCACATGGCAGATTGTTCTATATCTAATTTTAAACTTCACCTAGAGAATATTATGCTGGATGGTTGCAAATCACATTTAATCATAAACTGACCTCTGCAAGTTAATCACCAAATATCTATTAAACTTGAAATTTCAATACAAATTAGAGCTACATTAGCTTTACTCAGCGTCTTGTAGATAGTAGTTAGCTTAACTGATGCAAGAAGGTGCAAGCTTTTACATAGCATAAGAAACTTCTGCAATCTATGTGTTGCCGACAAGTTTGGACTGACATATCAGCATAAGAAGAAAAAAACTGGATTTTGCTTTCAAGTCCTTGTCAAATAAGAGCTGAGGATCTCCTACGATAATCTTTTAAAGGGTGACATAACGTGGGGGCATAGACATCTCTAACCATAACATGACACACTACTAAACAACTTTACCACATCAAGTTGATGAAAACGAGTTGTACAGTCAAAGATAATAAATTACCTATATCACCACTTTGCAGGCAGATGATCTACCCCAACAAGGACAACTAAGTATTTATTTGCATGGACAAAATCACAGAATTAGGAAAGGTGGAATGAAATGGTCTACATTCTTCTTTTACATCAGACTAATGTGTCATTAACCTACAGAAGTACAAAGTGTTTTTACATGACCTTCATCAAATGGACCTATTTTATTTCCAATTTGAGTAAACCATGAGTTATCTTTAGGAACATGTGCAGAAGAACTCTACCTTATCTACACCCTGCTAAGTTTTTAACATCCTCAAAATACAGGATACCCAACTTAGTGCACCTAAGGTTATGCAAATTATCACATCAAACGCTTGCAAAAACATTTTTGTGTGCATTCATGTATCTTCGAAAAGTAGACAGATCCAAGCATCTAAAGAATCATCAAGCCCTGTTGAACTTGTACTTCTGCACCAGATTAAATCTCTCAATACTCCCACTAAAACCCTTCAGCACAAGGGTCCTCACAGCATCCACCCCTTGCTCCAACGCGGTGTCAATCTATATAAAAATAAGATAACAGGTTTTAGATCAATGATCATGTAGCAACAACCATATCTGAGAGTTCCTCCCAGCAAAGGGCAGACCAGTAGAAAACGAGAACCAACATTGCAAAACTTATGCAAGTAAGCTTGAGAACAGTTAACAGTACATATAAATTGAGATAGTCCCTTTGCGTCACCAACTAAAGGATACAACCTAGTTCAAGCGGTACCAACAAATGTGAAGTATGGCCAGCGCAGAATCATATCATTATTCTTTGTTTGTACTTACATAGTTACATATGTTCACCATGACTTCAACATATATTTATACTCATCAGTTACAATAACCCAATGAAATCGTGGGAGATTTTTCAATTGAAATGTTATTAATTATCGGGAATGAACTCTTAGAATGCAATTGATGGTATGGCATTGCCTGTTTTTTTCCACTAGAGAGAGAAAAAATGGATGAACATACTGGAAGAGGACAAAAGATCACAAGAAAGGGATTTCACACTATACGCGATATCTACGACGAAATTTCAAACAGGTGAAATCAATACCTGAATTCGTTCCTCTGAACTAAACTTCTGCAGAAGAAAAGCTCGTGTATCCATTTTGCCAGGTGGGCTACCAATGCCTGTATTCAACAGTCAACAACTCAAGGTTGGCATGACCCGGATTTTCAGAGAAGACACTGAAGTGCTAGCTGGTGAACATAATAATACATACCTATAGATAAACGAGGAAACTCCCGGCAGCCATCCAAATGCTCAATTACATTCTGTAGGCTGTTTTTCAGTGAAGATGGTCATTGAGAGTGTAAGCAATAGATTGTGAAATGTAAGTAACATATCTTACCTATTAAAATCGCAGAAACAGCAATTCAAATGCATAATATTTATAAGCAAACTGATGCTAGTGTAACATAAAGCCTACAACAAAAGGAACTAATATTTTCCCTCACAATATTAAGTTAGAAGAGGCACCCATTATTCGAGTATTCCACACTCAATATTGCAAATTTTTGACAGATCAAAATTTTATTCTGTAAGTCCTTGTATTACATGTTCTGGCTCAATCCTGGCCTCCTGAGCAAATTCATATTTGTTGTTCATGAGCTCTTCAGGCAAAAATCTCAACAGGAGCTATATGAACTTAACTTCCAGTATGATTTCTAGAGAAGTAAATCTTACTGTTACATCTGAAAAATAAACCAGGCCCATTTTTGTTACATTTACTCTAAATGAATTCCATTCTGGTTCGCCTTTTGAACTCCAGAATGAGAAAATGAAGTGACTGAACTAAATCTAATGCATTATGTATGTAAAAGTAACATCAGCACGTTCCATGTGACTACAAGTACTAAACATACTAATTGTTCAAATTATTTGGAACTTCATATATTACCCATTATGGCGGCCATGGCCACCTTTCCGTTGAAGTCGCAATACACCATTGGGCAGACTCATGTCATCATAAATCTGAAAAAAAATAGACCATTGGTTTCAGTTGCAAGCACATGATACCAAGTTGCTGCTGTAAGCTACTAAAGAACAATGATAGTATGTACCACAAGAATGTGCCGCAGAGGTACTTGGTAATAGGCAGCAAGCGGTCCAATCTTCACACGATAGAGGAATGTTTTTCGTTAGTACATGACAAATTAAGAAGACCGGGAAAAATATTGCATCAGAATAGAGACAACGGGTGTACAACAAATCCTATCAACAACTTATAGAAATTGGTTCATTTTGATAAGACATGGTCCATGATATGCTAATAGAAATGAGAAATGATATGTATAGGTATAGTTGTGAAACACTCTTAAGATTAGCAACGTAACTGATAGTACTTCTTTGCAGCCAACTTAGGTAACTTTTGCTTCGTACAAAAAAGGCATCAGCGTTCATATTATATATAGGCTGTGGGTATGTATTTTGCCAAACAAACATTGAAGTGATATTCTTGAAGTGAGTATATCACAAATCTATTAAACCAACTTTTCTCATAAATGTTCCCAGGAAATGTTTACTTCAAGAAGGACAAGAATAAAGACTCACTGCTTCACCACAGTAATTCATGTATGATTGTGGCTTTATCAGCAGCACTGGTACCTCCCCAATTAAACCTGTACCAAAATACAACCCAACGAATGAGTGGAAACACAATTAATCTGAAGATTACAAATGACTGCAACACATCTTGCCATTCATAAGGATGCTTGCAGTAACAAAATGTTCACTCAACTAGCCAAACTTGATGCACCAGACTACTTTCTTCAGAAGTAATTAATGCATCAAATATCAGAAGTAATTAATGCATCAAATATATGCCACCAGTACCTCCAGTATATACATGTTTTGAACATGACGGTTAACATTCAAAATCAGGAAGGAGCCAACAACACAAATTAATTTTCAAGAGAAGAGATCAGAACATTTTCAAAGATGTCATCTGCAGAACAATGGAGTAGGTTAGCTACATGATCAAAAGGTGTAATACCCTGACACTAGAACAAATGCAGATCAAACACAAGGAAATGGTGTTCCATTTCCTCTTGACAGATATCAACTTTACCATTTTAAACTTTTAGTACAAAATCAAGTGTTGAATCCGAAACGGTAATCCAGCATGAATGCATTGTTTGTAACTAAAGATAGGGGTACTTCGGAAAAACTACCAAGGTTTTGTCTATTACCATCTGTGCTGGTGGAAAACAGTCCAGTTTAACTGGATATTGCGTTTTCAAGGAAATCAGAGTTTTGTTGACCCATATTAAGTGCCTTATTACTGAAATTCAAGAGGGGAAAGACTAGGCAATGAAATCCAGTTTCCCTAGAGTTTATGAAAGGTGGAAAAAAACATCCCAGCCTGTTTGTTCAAAAGTAAATATATTAAGTAGAACAACACCTAGACGACAACAACTTAGATTCACTTGCTAATACTGCAGAAAAACACGCTTACACGTAATCACGCTATAATGCATTGTCAAGAAACTGGTAAAAGGTTGACTTAGATGTGGGGATGGGTGTTCTCCACAGATAACTTGCTTCAGCCACCATATTTTATCTAGAATATAAGACATGTTTCTGCCCTCCTGGTGCCAGCATACTAAGAAAGTTACAATTATACCAAATATCGCCGTCGAGCTAAACAACATAGCATGAAGCGGAATTACCAGCCAGGCCACATAGCATGCCTCTTAACTAAAACTGGGCTAAAAAGGGTGTACAGTCTGCAGCGGTTCACAGAGCAAGCAGTAACTGCGAAACACGAAAATGAAAACTGCAGCACCTATGTACACACTGCGAGCGAGGAGAGAGAGCGAGCGGGGTACCTACTCCGAGCAGAGACTTGGACTGGATGGTGTTCATCACGATCCCTTCGTCCCGCGCGATGCGATCCACCATCTCGAACCCCACCTAATCACACGCAGACGCAAGCAGGCCAAGTGAGGGGGAGGGAGGTCATCTCGAATCGGAGGGGGGGAGGGACAGGAGCACGGACGAAGGGGTGTACGCACGTTGTGGCGAGTGCCGTGGTACTTGCTGCCGGGGTTTCCGAGGCCAGCGATGAGCCAGGGCGTGTACTCCACCGGCTTCTCGGCGGGGTCGGGGACGGAGGCGACGACGGCGAGGCGGGTGCGCCGCGATGGGGCCCTGAGGGCTCGGCGGCTGCGGGGGTCGGGGGATGGGGAGAAGAGGAGGGGCGAGGCGAGGTGGGCGGCGGCGGCGGCGGTGGTGGTGGTGGTGGGAGTGGCCATGGCGAGCGACATGGCGGGGGGAGAGGAGTGGCGACCGAAGGCGATAGGGCGAGGGCAAGGGGGGAAATGAAAATATCTCGAGGCAGGGAATAGGTTAGGCGGGCCGGAAGCATACGTGGGTTGGGCTGTATGCGCCAAATGCTCTCTCTATCTCTGAGCAAGTTTTAGTGGAGGAGCGCATTGGGCTCGTCTAAAATGAAACTCCAAATTATTGAAGGATATCCGAAATCACTAATTGAGGAGTACTCCTTTCAAAGATCACTCCCTCTTTTCATATTGTGACAAGTGGCATGTTGAATGTGCGTCATTTGTCGCAACCTGAGAGTTTTTCATTTTTCATAAATTTGTTTATTCAAAATATTTTATCTCTTAAACCGCGTGTCCAAATCTCGACCCGTTTTCACCTTTAGATTCTTCGCATCGAGATCTTCAAAATTAGATACCATGATGACCGGTTTAATAAAAAAAATCATGAAAAAACTGAACAAAAAAATGGGGCACTTTTTTTTCTTTTCAAGAGTCGTTCCCGAGAGGCACATCTGTTCCTTTCGCGGAAGCAAACCCGTGCCTCTCACGGAAGAAAAAAGAGTGAAAATGCGGTTTTTTTCGTTTTCAAGAGGCACTGTCGTGCCTCTCGCGGAAGAAAAAAAAGAGAATACATGTTTTTTTTTCGTTTCTGATAGGGATAGTGATGTTTGTGCCTCTCGCGGAAGCAAAACTGTGCCTCTCACGGAAAAAAAACGCATTTTTTTTTGTTTTCGAGAGGCACGGCCATGCCTCTCGCGGAAGCAAAACCATGCCTATTGCGGAAGAAAAACCATTACTCTCGCAAAAAAATGCATTTTTCGCACAAATTTTTTAAAACTATTTTGTTAAACAGTTAAGAAAGATCGGTGGAAAACTAAAAAAACATCTAAAAGGCCGAAAACGCGTGCGGAAAAAAATCGACGGGAGCATCCAGAGCATGAGACGTGGTGACGGCTGACATCGCGCCAAGTGGCACGCTCTCAGCCACTCATGTGATCGTTGGGAGGCTCCCTAACTCACGGATGTCACTGGGCCGATATGTCTCGCTTTAAGCGAGACCGAGTGTAGTAGCCTCACGTCAAATGAGACGTGCTAGTGGGCCTGCCTAGTAGGTTTCGTTTGTTTTTTCATTTGTACGTTCATTTCCACCGATTTTTCAATCACTCGTTCGTTTGTTTTTCTTACTTAATTTATTTAAAATAACCTAGAAATTAAAAAGAATGCTTATCATGCATTTAAAAAATGCTCATGCAATAATAAAATTTGTCTGCACAAAATTCAAAAATGTCCATGCCATTCAAAAAATATTGAGAAGGTATTCGATAAAATGTTCAAACAATGTAATTTTAAAAGAGGGTTCATCATGTGTTTGAAAAATGTTCAACACGTATACTAAAAATATACAACATGTATTCAAAGAAAATGTTCAACGTGTATTTGAAAAAAAAATCATCATGTGTATTTATAAAATATTCAAAATTTATCAGAAATATACTCCAGATGTATGTAAAAAATGTTCAATGTGTATTTGGTAAATGCTAACATGTACTCCCCTGTCCCATAATGTAAGGCATTTTTTACACTAGTGTTGTGTCAAAAACGTCTTACATTATGGGATGGAGGGGTTCACTAGTGTACTGTAAAAAAACGTCTTACATTATGTGACGGAGGGGTATTTAATAAAATGTTCACACGTATGTTTGAAAAAATGTTCATAATTTATTTTAATATATTGAACATCTATAAAAAAATGGCCAGCATGTATATAAAAATCTATGTGGTGTGTATTTTACAAAATGTTCAACGTGTATTTGTAAAATTGTTCAAGGAATCGCCAAAAAAACCTTTCACATGTATTAAAAAAAAATTAGCATGTGTTTAAAAAGTGTTCAGCATATATTTGAAAAAAATATTCAAAAAATATCCAAACAAGTATTTTTTTAATGTTCATCATGTATTTTAGAAAAATGTTGAAGGTGTATTCGAAAAGTGTTTCACATGTATTAAAAAATGTTCAACGTGTAATTGAATTTTTTTAACATCCATTCAAAAACAATATTCAAATTTGTATTTCAAAGATAATCATCATGTATTTTAAAAATGTTCAACGTGTATAAAAATGTTCAGCGTCTATACGAGACATATAGAATGTGCATTTTAAACTGTCGATGTGTATTTGATAAAGAAAAACTAAAAACAAGAAGAACAAATAAAAATAAAAATCAATAAAAACAATTATCAAAAACACGGAAATGGAAAAGAAAAAAAAACACGTTAAACCTTCCCAAAATCGGCATGCACACAAGCCATGGAATGACCTAAATTCAGCTCTGCGTTGCTTCAACACAACCGAAAATAACATCTGGGTATATACTATGTACAAAGTCAAGCTATTGAAATCAGAAAATGATAGGTATGTGTTAACTTCATGTGATATTGGTATCCTGCTGTACCCTCAGTTTTGAATAGTAGTGTTGTTGGAAACCTCATTTAGTACCCTCAGATTTGAATAGTAGTGTTGTTGGAGACCTCATTTAGCATCGCTGTGGTTCATTAAACTGGTGCATGTGAAATCACAATATTTGCGATTTAGAACTAAATTTAAATTTTTTTTGCCGGACTTGCATCACACATCTAAATCTAATAAATGTCGGAAATCCTTTGACGTTGTTGACATTTTCTCATGTGTATATAGAATTTGTTTTCAAATCTTTTTGTATTTTATATTTCACTATTGTACATACTTATCATTATTTTCTCAAGATACACGGATGCGGCAGCGCGTGCTTCTACGATCTAGTGGATCATTAAAATGAACACACTAAGTGTCCCTTAAGAAAGTCGGCCATTTAATCGTAGTCATCAAATGTTTGTCCATGGTCTGGCCTCCTCCATTCGACATGCATATTTTGATCGATGCCAATTTAAGCATATGCAATTACAATAAAAAACATCAGATTTTTAATTAATTGTTACATCCAATCATTCCGAAAAGTTGTTGGTCTAGCCGTACGTGTCAAAAACGTCATTCTGCTCCAATTCGACTGTCCGTGGCAAATACCTCACTCATCGGCACCTTCATTTGCCTGAAGCACTTCAACAAGTCCGCACGGTAGGCTACGACAATCTTCGTCGCATCGAGATCCAACTCCGACCTCTTTAGGAACAACATCTTGGAGTCCACCAAAGCCACCAAAGCGACATTGATCTCAAGACTCTTATCTTGGAGCTTGAACTTCTTGTCTTGCATCTCCATGAACTTGCTAAACTTCTTCGTCGTCTTTAACTCCTTCACCTCATGACATTTGACACACGCTGTAAATGCATCTAGTGCCACCCCTAGTTGGTTTTGGAGTATTGACGACAAACTTGGTTGAGGGACTAATGTGTTTGTGAGAATTGCAGGATAACACAGGTAGTAGTCCCTCATTGATTCGGTTTTCCTATCAGAGATGACCCCTAAAAATGTGTGAAGACATTAAAGACAATGGTGGTCTGTGAAGATATTCACAATGAAGATTATGACTCGAGAAGACATTCACGTGAAGACTATGGAGTGCGAAGACATAGTTGTTTCGTAGTTTTCTTTTCTTCTTTGTTGAGTCATAGCAACCACCGTACTGTTAAGTGGGGTCCAAGTGAACAAAGTTAGAGTGACTGAAGTGATGCTCAACCAAATCCTATGTCTTCGAGCGAAGACAATGAGAGCAAATCTTATCCAGAGCTGGATGAGTCAGCTTTACTTGTAGCGCAAGTCATGCTGCCGCGTGTGTTTGAAATCTGTTCGTTGGACACATGTCAGTTCCTTAGTGACCCAGGGTCATTTCGGAAAAATCAGGTCGGGTTGCCTCCTGACTATAAACAGCCCACCCCCTACACCATAAATTGGTGGCTGCTCAGAGTTAGTGCACGGCTTTTGTCGTTTGAGAGCAACCCACCTCCGAAGCATTTGAGAGAGAGATCCTTGCAAGGACAAAGCCCAAAACACCCAGAGCCAAAGAGTGTTAGGCATCACTGAAGTTTTCCTGTCCGCGTGATCTGAAGACTTATTACACTTGAGGACTGTGAATCCTCCAGCCGGTTAGGCGTCGCGTTCTGGACATCCAAGAGTCATTGTGAATTGCCCGTGAACGAAGTCTGTGAAGGTTTGAAAGTCTACCTTGAAGACTTACCAGAGTGATTGGGTGAGTACTAAGTGTCCTTAGCTCAAGGGAATAAGGTGAAGACGCGGCCTTCTGAGTTTAATCTCAACCTCCCATGAAGGAAATATGCCCTAGAGGCAATAATAAAGTTGTTATTTACATTCCTTGTACCATGATAAATGTTTATTATTCATGCTAGAATTGTATTAACCGGAAACTTAGTACATGTGTGAATATATAGACAAACAGAGTGTCACTAGTATGCCTCCACTTGACTAGCTCGTTGAATCAAAGATGGTTAAGTTTCCTAGCCATAGACATGAGTTGTCATTTAATTAATGGGATCACATCATTAGAGAATGATGTGATTGACTTGACCCATTCCGTTAGCTTAGCACTTGATCGTTTAGTATGTTGCTCTATTGCTTTCTTCATGACTTATACATGTTCCTATGACTATGAGATTATGCAACTCCCGAATACCGGAGGAACACTTTGTGTGCTACCAAACGTCACAACGTAACTGGGTGATTATAAAGGTGCTCTACAGGTGTCTCCGATGGTAATTGTTGAGTTGGCATAGATCAAGATTAGGATTTGTCACTCCGATTGTCGGAGAGGTATCTCTGGGCCCTCCTGGTAATGCACAACACTATAAGCCTTGCAAGCAATGTAACTAATGAGTTAGTTGCGGGATGATGCATTATGGAACGAGTAAAGAGACTTTCCGGTAACGAGATTGAACTAGGTATTGAGATACCGACGATCGAATCTCGGGCAAGTAACATACCGATGACAAAGGCAACAACGTATGATGTTATGCGGTTTGACCGATAAAGATCTTCGTAGAATATGTAGGAGCCAACATGAACATCCAGGTTCCGCTATTGGTTATTGACCAGAGACGTGTCTCGGTCATGTCTACATAGTTCTTGAACCCGTAGGGTCCGCACGCTTAACGTTCGGTGACGATCGATAATATGAGTTTATCTGTTTTGATGTACCGAAGGTAGTTCGGAGTCCCGGATGAGATCGCGGGCATGACGAGGAGTCTCGAAATGGTCGAGATGTAAAGATCGATATATTGGACGACTATATTCGGACATCGGAAATGTTCCGAGTGATTCGGGTATTTATCGGAGTACGGGAGAGTTATGGGAATTCGCTGGGAGTATATGAGCCTTATTGGGCTTTAGGGGAGAGAGAGAGGGGCTGCCTAGGGCAGCCCCCCCCCCCCAAGGCCTAGTCCGAATTGGACTAAGGGGAGGGGCTGCGCCCCCCCCTCCTTCCTTCTCTTCTCTCTTCCCCTTCTTTCTCTCCTACTCCTACTACTTGGAAGGGGGAAATCCTACTCCCGGTGGGAGTAGGACTCCCCAGGGCGCGCCATAGTAGAGGGCCGGCCCTCCCCCTCCTCCACTCCTTTATATACGGGGGAGGGGGCACCCCATAGATACAAGTTGATCAGTTGATCTTTTATCCGTGTGCGGTGCCCCCCTCCACCATAGTCCACCTCGGTCATATCGTAGCGGTGCTTAGGCGAAGCCCTGCATCGGTAGCATCATCATCACCGTCATCACGCCATCGTGCTGACGGAACTCTCCCTCGAAGCTCTGCTGGATCGTGAGTTCGTGGGACGTCACTGAGCTGAACATGTACTGAACTTGGAGGTGCCGTGTGTTCGGTACTTGGATCGGTCGGATCGTGAAGACGTACGACTGCATCAACCACGTTGTCATAGCGCTTCCGCTTACGGTCTATGAGGGTACGTGGACGACGCTCTCCCCTCTCGTTGCTATGCATCACCATGATCTTGCATGTGCGTACGAAAATTTTGAAATTATTACATTCCCCAACAGTAGCATCCGAGCCAGGTTTATGCGTAGATGTTATATGCACGGTAGAACACAAGTGAGTTGTGGGCGATACTAGTCATATTGCTTACCAGCATGTCATACTTTGATTCGGTGGTATTGTTGGATGAAGCGGCCTGAACCGACATTACGCGTACGCTTACGCGAGACTGGTTCTACCGACGTGCTTCGCACACAGGTGGTTGGCGGGTGTCAGTTTCTCCAACTTTAGTTGAATCGAGTGTGGCTACGCCCGGTCCTTGTGAAGGTTAAAACAACACATACTTGACGAAATATCATTGTGGTTTTGATGCGTAGGTAAGAACGGTTCTTGCTCAGCCCGTGGCAGCCACGTAAAACTTGCAACAACAAAGTAGAGGACGTCTAACTTGTTTTTGCAGTGCATGTTGTGATGTGATATGGTCAAGACGTGATGAGATATAAGTTGTTGTATGAGATGATCATGTTTAGTTGAAGTTATCAGCAATTGACAGAAGCCTTATGGTTGTCTCTTTATTGTATAAGATGCAAGCGCCAAATAATTGCTTTACTTTATCGATATGCGATACCAATAGTTGCAAGAGCAATAGTTGGCGAGCCGACCATGTGACGACACATTGATATAGATCAAGAAGATGGAGATCATGGTGCCATGCCGGTGACGATGGAGATCATGACGATGCTTTGGAGATGGATATCAAAGGCACAAGATGACGATGGCCATATCATGTCACATATTTTGATTGCATGTGATGTTTATCTTTTATACATCTTATTTTGCTTAGTTTGGCAGTAGCTTTATAAGAGGATCCCTTACTAAAATTTCAAGGTATAAGTGTTCTCCCTGAGTATGCACCATTGCGACAGTTCTTTGTGCTGAGACACCACGTGATGATCGGGTGTGATAAGCTCTATGTTCACATACAATGGGTGCAAGCTAGTTTTGCACACGCAGAATACTCGGGTTAAACTTGACGAGCGTAGCATATGCAGATATGGCCCCGGAACACTGAAGACCGAAAGGTCGAGTGTGAATCATATAGTAGATATGATCAACATAGTGATGTTCACCATTGAAAACTACTCCATCTCACGTGATGATCGCACATGGTTTAGTTGATTTGGATCACGTGATCATTTAGATGACTAGAGGGATGTCTATCTAAGTGGGAGTTCTTAAGTAATATGATTAATTGTACTTTAATTTATCGTGAACTTAGTCCTGATAGTATTTGCATAAATTATGTTGTAGATCAATAGCTCGCGCATAGCTTCCCCGTTTATTTTTGATATGTTCCTAGAGAAAAACTATATTGAAAGATGATAGTAGCAATGATGCGGACTAGGTCCGTGATCTGAGGATTGTCCTCATTGCTGCACAGAAGAATTATGTTCTTGATGCACCGCTAGGTGACAGACCTATTACAGGAGCAAATGCATACGTTATGAACGTTTGACAAAAGCTCGGTATGATGACTACTTGATAGTTTAGTGCACCATGCTTTATGGCTTAGAACCGGGACTTCAAAAACGTTTTGAACGCCATGGATCATATGAGATGTTCCAAGAGTTGAAATTGGTATTTCATACTCATGCCCGAGTTGAGAGGTATGAGACCTCTGACAAGTACTTTGCCTACAAGATGGAGGAGAATAGCTCAACCAGTGAGCATGTGCTCAGATTGTTTGGGTACTACAATTGCTTGAATCAAGTGGGAGTTAATCTTCCAGATAAGATAGTAATTGAAAAAATTCTCTAGTCACATCACCAAGTTACTGGAACTTCGTGATGAACTATAATATGCAAGGGATGACGAAAGTAATTCCCGAGCTCTTCATGATGCTGAAATCGGCGAAAGTAGAAATCAAGAAAGAGCATCAAGTGTTGATGGTTAACAAGACCACTGTTTCAAGAAAAGGGCAAAGGAATAGAAATGGAACTTCAAGAAGAATGACAAACAAGTTGTCACTCTCGCGAAGAAACCCAAAGCTAGACTCAATCCTGAAACTGAGTGCTTCTACTGCAACGGAAATGGTCACTGGAAGTGGAAGTGCCCCTAGATACTTGGCAGATAAGAAGGATGTCAAAGTGAACAACGGTATATTTGATATACATGTTATTGATGTGTACTTTACTAGTGTTTATAGCAACCCCTCGGTATTTGATACCGGTTCGGTTGCTAAGAGTAGTAACTCGAAACGGAGTTGCAAAATAAACAGAGACTAGTTAAGGGCGAGGTGATGATGTGTGTTGGAAGTGATTCCAAGATTGATAAGATCACCATCGCACACTCCCTTTACCTTCGGGATTAGTGTTGAACCTAAAATAAATGTTATTTGGTGTTTGCGTTGAGCATGAATATGATTGGATCATGTTTATTGCAATATAGTTATTCAATTAAGTCAAAGAATAATTGTTGTTATATTTACATGAATAAAACCTGCTATGGGCATACACTCAATATAAATGGTTTATTGAATCTTGATCGTAGTGATACACATATTCATAATATTGAAGCCAAAAGATGCAAAGTTAATAATGATAGTGCAACTTATTTGTGGCACTACCGTTTAGGTCATATTGGTGTAAAGCGCATGAAGAAACTCCATGCTGATGGGCTTTTGGAATCACTTGATTATGAATCACTTGATGCTTGCGAACCATGCCTCATGGGCAAGATGACTAATACTCCATTCTCCGGAACAATGGAGCGAGCAACTAACTTATTGGAAATAATACTTACTGATGTATGCAGTCCGATGAGTGTTGAGGCTCGCGGCGGGTATCGTTATTTTCTGACCTTCACAGATGATTTGAGTAGATATGGGTATATCTACTTGATGAAACATAAGTCTGAAACATCTGAAAAGATAAAGAATTTTAGAGTGAAGTAGAAAATCATCGTAACAAGAAAATAAAGTTTCTACGATCTAATCGCGGAGACGAATATTTGAGTTACGAGTTTGGTCTTCAATTAAAACAATGTGGAATAGTTTCACAAACTAATGCCACCTGGAACACCACAACATAATGGTGTGTCCGAATGTCATAACCGTACTTTATTGGATATAGTGCAATCTATGATGTCTCTTACCGATTTATGACTATCGTTTTGGGGTTATGCATTAGAGACAGTTGTATTCACGTTAAATAGGGAACTATCTAAATCCGTTGAGATGACACCATAAGAACTATGGTTTGGCAAGAAACCTAAGCTGTCGTTTCTTAAAGTTTGGGGTGGCGATGCTTATGTGAAAAAGTTTCAACATTATAAGCTCGAACCCGAATCAGAGAAGTGCATCTTCATAGGATACCCAAACGAAATTGTTGGGTCACCTTCTATCACAGATCCGAAGGCAAAATATTCGTTGCTGAGAATGGATCCTTTTTGGAGAAGGAGTTTCTCTCGAAAGAAGTGAGTGGGAGGAAAGTAGAACTTGATGAGGTAATCATTCTGCTCCCTTATTGGAAAGTAGTTCATCACAAAAATTTGTTCCTGTAACTCCTACACCAATTAGTGAGGAAGCTAATGATGATGATCATGTAACTTCAGACCAAGTTACTACCGAACCTCATAGGTCAACCGGAGTAAGATCCGCACCAGAGTGGTATGGTAATCCTATTCTGGAGGTCATGTTACTTGACCATGACGAACCTACGAACTATGAGGAAGCGATGATGAGCCCAGATTCCACGAAATGGCTTGAGGCCATGAAATCTGAGATAGGATCCATGTATGAAAACAAAGTGTGGACTTTGGTTGAACTGCCCGATGATCGGCAAGTCATTGAGAATAAATGGATCTTCAAGAGGAAGATGGACGCTGATGGTAGTGTTACTATCTACAAAGCTCGAATTGTCGAAAAAGGTTTTTGACAAGTTCAAGGTGTTGATACGATGAGATCTTCTCACTCGTATCGATGCTTAAGTCTGTCCGAATCATGTTAGCAATTGCCGCATTTTATGAAATCTGGCAAATGGATAACAAAAATGCATTCCTTAAATGGATTTATTAAAGAAGTGTTGTATATGATGCAACCAGAAGGTTTTGACAATCCTAAAGGTGCTAACAAAATGTGCAAGCTCCAGTGATCCATCTATGGACTGGTGCAAGCATCTCAGAGTTGGAATATACGCTTTGATGAGTTGATCAAAGCATATAGTTTTATCTGCACTTCACGATGAAGCCCTGTATTTACAAGAAAGTGAGTGGGAGCACTACAGCCTTTTCGATTAGTATATGTGAATGACATATTGCTGATCGGAAATGATGTAGAATTTTCTGGAAAGCATAAAGGAGTGTTTGAAAGGAGTTTTTCAAAGAAAGACCTCGGTGAAGCTGCTTACATATTGAGCATCAAGATCTATAGAGATAGATCAAGACGCTTGATAAGTTTTTTCAATAAGTACATACCTTGACAAGTTCTTGAAGTAAGTTCAAAATGGAACAGTCAAAGAAGGAGTTATTGCCTGTGTGCAAGGTGTGAAGTTGAGTAAGAGTCAAAGCCCGACCACGACAGAAGATAGAGAGTGAATGAAAGTCATTCCCTATGCCTCAGCCATAGGTTCTATAAAGTATGCCATGCTGTGTACCAGACCTATTGTATACCCTGCCCTGAGTTTGGCAGAAGAGTACAATAGTGATCTAGGAGTAGATAACTCGACAGCGGTCAAAAATATCCTTAGAGGGCTAAGGAAATATTTCTCGGTTATGGAGGTGATAAAGAGTTCGTCGTAAAGAGTTACGTTGATGCAAGCTTTGACACCAATCTGGATGACTCTAAGTCACAATCCGGATACATATTGAAAGTGGGAGCTATTAGCTAAAGTAGCTCCGTGGAGAGCATTGTAGACATAGAAATTTGCAAAATACATACGACTCTGAATGTGGCAGACCCGTTGACTAAATTTATCTCACAAAGCAAAACATGATCACACCTTATTACTCTTGGGTGTTAATCACATAGCGATGTGAACTAGATTATTGACTCTAGTAAACTCTTTGAGTGTTGGTCACATGGCGATGTGAACTATTAGTGTTAAATCACATGGCGATGTGAACTAGATTATTGACTCTAGTGCAAGTGGGAGACTGAAGGAAATATGCCCTAGAGGCAATAATAAAGTTGTTATTTATATTTCCTTATATCATGATAAATGTTTATTATTCATGCTAGAATTGTATTAATCGGAAACTTAGTACATGTGTGAATATATAGACAAATAGAGTGTCACTAGTATGCCTCTACTTGACTAGCTCGTTGAATCAAAGATGGTTAAGTTTCCTAGCCATAGACATGAGTTGTCATTTGATTAACGGGATCACATCATTAGAGAATGATGTGATTGACTTGACCCATTCCGTTAGCTTAGCACTTGATCATTTAGTATGTTGCTATTGCTTTCTTCATGACTTATACATGTTCCTATGACTATGAGATTATGCAACTCCCGAATACCGGAGGAACACTTTGTGTGCTACCAAACGTCACAACATAACTGGGTGGTTATAAAGGTGCTCTACAGGTGTCTCCGATGGTACTTGTTGAGTTGGCATAGATCAAGATTAGGATTTGTCACTCTGATTGTCGGAGAGGTATCTCTGGGCCCTCTCGGTAATGCACATCACTATAAGCCTTGCAAGTAATGTAACTAATGAGTTAGTTGTGGGATGATGCATTATGGAACGAGTAAAGAGACTTGCCGGTAACGAGATTGAACTAGGTATTGAGATACCGACGATCGAATCTCGGGCAAGTAATATACCGATGACAAAGGCAACAACGTATGTTGTTATGCGGTTTGACCGATAAAGATCTTTGTATAATATGTAGGATCCAAGATGAGCATCTAGGTTCCGCTATTGGTTATTGACCAGAGACGTGTCTCGGTCATGTCTACATAGTTCTTGAACCCGTAGGGTCCGCACGCTTAACGTTCGGTGACTATCGGTAATATGAGCTTATGTGTTTTGATGTACTGAAGGTAGTTCGGAGTCCCGGATGAGACCGGGGACATGAAGAGGAGTCTCTAAATGGTCGAGATGTAAAGATCGATATATTGGACTACTATATTCGGACATCGGAAAGGTTCCGAGTGATTCGGGTATTTATCGGAGTACGGGAGAGTTACGACAATACGCCGGGGAGTATATGGGCCTTATTGGGCTTTAGGGGAGAGAGAGAGAGAGGGGCTGCCTAGGGCAGGTCGCGCGCCCCCCAAGGCCTAGTCCGAATTGGACTAAGGGGAGGGGTTGTGCCCCCTCCTTCCTTCTCTTCTCTCTTCCCCTTCCTTCTCTCCTACTCCTACTACTTGGAAGGGGGGAAATCCTACACCCGGTGGGAGTAGGAATCCCCAGGGCGCGCCATAGTAGAGGGCCGGCCCTCCCCCTCCTCCACTCCTTTATATACGGGGGAGGGGGGCACCCCATAGACACAAGTTGATTAGTTGATCTTTTAGCCGTGTGCGGTGCCTCCCTCCATCATAGTCCACCTCGATCATATCGTAGCGGTGCTTAGGCGAAGCCCTGCATTGGTAGCATCATCATCATCATCATCACGCCGTCGTGCTGACGGAACTCTCCCTCGAAGCTCTGCTGGATCGTGAGTTCGTGGGACATCACCGAGCTGAACGTGCGCTGAACTCGGAGGTGCCGTGTGTTCGGTACTTGGATCGGTCGGATCGTGAAGATGTACGACTACATCAACCGTGTTGTCATAACGCTTCCGCTTACGGTCTACGAAGGTACGTGGACGACACTCTCCCCTCTCGTTGCTATGCATCACAATGATCTTTTGTGTGTGTAGGAAAATTTTGAAATTACTACGTTCCCAACATCCCTAACTAGACGTAAAGTTGTCACAACAACTGGAACTGGTCCAACAAATCCCTGTCCTCACCAAGCTACTGGTTCTATCTCATACCTCTCCTTACTTACAGTTTGTTTTCGTGAAGTCATTGCCTGCTTTCTTGATCTGATTGACTTCACTATGTAACGACTATTGTTGTTTGGCTTCATACTATCTTCCATCCTGATCCATACTACCTAGCTGCTAATAGTCTTCGTGCTTTCACTTCATTGCTTACTTGACTATGGCTTGTCTAGTGTAGTTTACCTTACGCTGCATATCTATAGGTTCATTTCTATTGTCTGTCTTCAAAGCCTCCGTGTTTTGAAGACTTTCATAAAAATCGCCTATTCACCCCCCCTTCTAGTCGATAACTAGCACTTTCAATTGGTACCAGAGCAAGGTGCTCCCTTGTTCTGTGTGATTCGGTTTAACCACCTGGAGTTTTAGCTATGTCGGTTGCAGGGATAATCAAAGTCTCCGCTGATGCGTATGCATCTTGAAGCCATTGATGTCGACCTCTGGTATGTCGTCAAGAACGGCGTTCCCAAGGCCGATGAAGGTGTCACCCCTGTTGATGTCAAGAGGTTCATTCAACTGGATTCTACTGCCAAGAACATCATATGTGGTCATCTGACCAAAGGACAATATGGTCATGTGAGTGCTCTTGAAACTGCGAAGCTAGTCTGGGACTGGCTCTCCAAGGTCAACGAAGGCGTTTCAACCCAGAGAGACTCAAGGATCAGTGTTCTTCGCAACCTCTTCAACTGCTTCAAGAGAAATGACAATGAGAATGTCCAGCTCGCATTTGATCGCCTCAGTGACATCACAAATGAGCTTCATGCACTCGGCGCCACTCAGATCACCAAGCATGAAATCGTCAAGACACTTCTGAGATCGCTTGACAGCTCTTTCGACACCCTTCCCCTGATGATTCAAGAACGCCCTGACTTCAAGACTCTCGATCCGTCTGACATACTCGAGAGGCTCAACACACATGAGTTCCAATTATCTGAGAAAAGAGATATCTATGGTCCCAACTATGGCCGAACTCGCGCTTTGAAGGCAAAGGTTGTTTCCTCATCTGAAGAAGAATCGATCGCAGTTACGGGATCCTGAAGACATTGGAAAGGAACTTGATATGCTTGTGAAGAAGTTCCAGAAATTCACTAAGAAGAAAGGCTTCAGAAAGTCTTCAAGATCCAGCTCAAGAAATGATGAAGCTTCTACTCATGACCACAAGAAGAGAACATGCCACAAATGCAAGAAACCAGGTCACTGCTACATCTCGAGCATGCGTTGGTTTTCCCTTGAAGAGGAAAGGGTGATGCAGCAAAGTAGCGTAAGTATTTCCCTCGGTTTTTGAGAACCAAGGTATCAATCCAGTAGGAGGTCACACGCAAATCGCCTCGTACCTACAGAAACAAATAAGAACCTTGCAACCAATCGATAAAGGGGTTGTCAATCCCTTCACGGCCACTTGCAAAAGTGAGATCTGATCGAGATAATAAGATAAATATTTTTGGTATTTTTATGATATAGATTGGAAAGTAAAGATTGCAAAATAAACGGAAGCAAATATAGTAAATTTGATAGGAAAGTAATATGATGAAAGATAGACCCGGGGGCCATAGGTTTCACTAGTGGCTTCTCTCAAGATAGCATAATTTACGGTGGGTGAACGAATTACTGTCAAGCAATTGATAGAAAAGCAAATAATTATGAGAATATATAGGCATGATCATGTATATAGGCATCACGTCCGTGACAAGTAGACCGAAAAGATTCTACATCTACTACTATTACTCCATGCTACCTCTTGAGCTTGCATTGGATTTCCCCGAAGAGGAGAGGATAATGCAGCAGAGTAGCGTAAGTATTTCCCTCAGTTTTTGAGAACCAAGGTATCAATCCAGTAGGAGGCCACGCGCAAGTCCCTCGTACCTACACAAAAACAATAGCTCAACGCAACCAACGCGATTAGGGGTTGTCAATCCCTTCACGTTCACTTACGGGAGTGAGATCTGATAGATAATATTTTTGGTATTTTTGATATAAAGATGCAAAATAAAAAGTAAAGTAAAAATCAAAGCAATAATAAAGTGATGGAAGATTTGATATGATGAGAATAGACCGAGGGCCATAGGTTTCACTAGTGGCTTCTCTCAAGAGCATAAGTATTCTACGGTGGGTGAACAAATTACTGTTGAGCAATTGACAGAATTGAGCATAGTTATGAGAGTATCTAGGTATGATCATGCATATAGGCATCACGTCCGAGACAAGTAGACTGACTCATGCCTACATCTACTACTATTACTCCACTCATCGACCGCTATCCAGCATGCATCTAGAGTACTAAGTTCAAGAAAACAGAGTAACACCTTAAGCAAGATGACATGATGTAGAGGGATAGATTCATGCAATATGATAAAAACCCCATCTTGTTATCCTCGATGGCAACAATACAATACGTGCCTTGCTGCCCCTTCTGTCACTGGGAAAGGACACCGCAAGATTGAACCCAAAGCTAAGCACTTCTCCCATTGCAAGAAAAACCAATCTAGCCGGCAAAACTAAACTAACAATTCAAAGAGACTTGCAAAGATAACCAATCATACATAAAATAATTCAAAGAAGATTCAAATATTGTTCATAGATAATCTTGATCATAAACCCACAATTCATCGGTCTCAACATACACACCGCAAAAAGAAGATTACATCGAATAGATTTTCACGAGAGAGGGGGAGAACATTGTATTGAGATCCCAAAAGAGAGAAGAAGCCATCTAGCAACTAGCTATGGACCCGAAGGTCTGAAGTTAACTACTCACACTTCATCGGAGAGGCTATGGTGTTGATGTAGAAGCCCTCCATGGTGGATTCCCCTTCCGGCGGAGCTCCGGAACAGGCCCCAAGATGGGATCTCGTGGATACAGAAAGTTGCGGCGGTGGAATTAGGTTTTTGGCTCCGTGATTCGATCGTTTGGGGGCGTGAGGTATATATAGGAGGAAGAAGTGCGTCGGTGGAGCTCGAGGGGCCCACGAGGCAGGGGCGCGCCCTAGGGGGCGCCCTCCACCCTCGTGACCGCCTCGTGGCTTTCTTGACGGAGGGTCCAAGTCTCCTGGGTCTTATCTGATGAGAAAATCACGTTCCCGAAGGTTTCATTCCGTTTGGACTACGTTCGATATTCCGTTTCTTCGAAACATTGAAATAGGCAAAAAACAGCAATTCTGGGCTGGGCCTCTGGTTAATAGGTTAGTCCCAAAAGTAATATAAAAGTGGAAAATAAAGCCCAATATGGTCCAAAACAGTAGATAAAGTAGCATGGAGTAATAAAAAATTATAGATATGTTGGAGACGTATCAGGCATCCCCAAGCTTAATTCATGCTCGTCCTCGAGTAGGTAAATGATAAAAAGAGAATTTTTGATGTGGAGTGCTACTTGGCATAATTTCAATGTAATTCTTCTTAATTGTGGTATGAATATTCAGATTCCAAAGATTCAAGATAAAAGTTTATATTGACATAAAAATAATAATACTTCAAGCATACTAACTAAGCAATCATGTCTTCTCAAAATAACATGGCCAAAGAAAGTTATCCCTACAAAATCATATAGTCTGGCTATGCTCCATCTTCCCCACACAAAATATTTAAATCATGCACAACCTCGATGTAAAGCCAAGCAATTGTTTCATACTTATGACATTCTCAAAACTTTTTCAATCTTCACGCAATACATGAGCGTGAGCCATGGATATAGCACTATATGTGGAATAGAATGGTGGTCGTGGAGAAGACAAAAGGAGGGAAGAGAGTCTCACATCAACTAGGTGTATCAACGGGCTATGGAGATGCCCATCAATAGATATCAATGTGAGTGAGTAGGTATTGCCATGCAACAGATGCACTAGAGCTATAAGTATATGAAAGCTCAACAAAAGAAACTAAGTGGGGGTGCATCCAACTCGCTTGCTCACGAAGACCTAGGGCATTTTGAGGAAGCCCATCATTGGAATATACAAGCCAAGTTCTATAATGAAAAAGTCCCACTAGTATATGAAAGTGACAAAATGAGAGACTCTCTATCATGAAGATATTGGTGCTACCTTGAAGCACAAGTGTGGTAAAAGGATAGTAACATTGTCCCTTCTCTCTTTTTCTCTCATTTTTTTATTTGGGCCTTTCTCTTTTTTTATGGCCTCTTTTTTTTCATCCGGAGTCTCATCCCGACTTGTGGGGGAATCATAGTCTCCATCATCCTTTCCTCACTTGGGACAATGCTCTAAAAATGATGATCATCACACTTTTATTTACTTACAACTCAACAATTACAACTTGATACTTAGAACAAATATGACTCTATATGAATGCCTCCGGCGGTGTACCGGGATATGCAATGAATCAAGAGTGACATGTATGAAAGAATTATGAACGGTGGCTTTGCCACAAATACGATGTCAACTACATTATCATGCTAGCAATATGACAATGATGAAGCGTGTCATAATAAACGGAACGGTGGAAAGTTGCATGGCAATATATCTCATAATAAACAACACACGATAAACAGAATCTGTCAAAAACAGAACAGTCTGTAGCAATCTGTAACTAACGCAAAGTTCTGGAACTCCAAAACTTCAGCAAAAATAGGACGACCTAGGAAATTTGTTTATTGATCAGCAGCAATTGGAGTCAGTATTTTATCATGTTCTGATGATTTTTAATAATTGTTTTCGTGAACAGAAAGTTTCTGGAAATTACAGCAAGATCAAATAACTATCATCCAAGAAGATCCTATAGGTTTAACTTGGCACAAACACTAATTAAAAGATAAAACCACATCTAAACAGGAAGTAGATGGATTATTTATTCCTAAACAGAAACAAAAACAAAAACAAAAAAATAAAATTGGGTTGCCTCCCAACAAGCGCTATCGTTTGACGCCCCTAGCTAGGCATAAAAACAAGGATAGATCTAGGTATTGCCATCTTTGGTAGGCAATCCATAAATGGCTCTCATGATAGATTCATATGGTAATTTTTTCTTTCTTCCCAGGGAAGTGTTCCATCCCCTTCTTTAACGGAAATTGGAATCTAATATTCCCTTCCTTCATATCAATAATTGCACCAATCGTTTTAAGGAAAGGTCTACCAAGAATAATAGGACATGAAGGATTGAATCTATATCAAGAACGATAAAATCTACGGGCACATACTTCCTATTTGCAACAATAAGAACATCATTAATTTTTCCCATAGGTTTCATAATAGTGGAATCCGCAAGGTGCAAGTTTAGAGAGTAATCATCAAAAACACGGAAACCTAGCAAATCACACAAAGTTTTGGGAATAGTGGAAACACTAGCACCCAAATCACATAAAGCATAAAATTCATGATCCTTAATCTTTATTTTAATAGTTGGTTCCCACTCGTCATAAATTTTTCTAGGGATAGAAACTTCCAACTCAAGTTTTTCTTCATAAGATTGCATCAAGGCATCAATGATATGTTTAGTAAAGGCTTTATTTTGACTATAAGCATGAGGAGAATTTAGCAGGATTGCAACAAGGAAATACAATCAATTAAAGAACAACTTTCATAATTAAATTCCTTGAGATCCAAAATAGTGGGTTTAGCAACATCTAGGGTTTCATTCTTTTCAATCCCACTTTTATCAATTTCATCATCAAGATCTGAAAACTCCGAATTCTTAGAACGCCTTCTAGGTAAAGGTAGATCATATTCAGTTTCATCAAGATTCATATTACAAAACAAAGATTTGATAGGGGACACATCAATAACTTTTAGATTTACATCTTGATTTTCATAGGAATTGGAATAACACGCTTTAATAAAGGCATCTTTGTAGCACGCATCCTAGCGGTTCTTTCCTTGCACTCATCAATGGAAATTCTCATGGCTTTGAGCGACTCATTGATATCATGCTTAGGAGGAATAGATCTAAGCTTTAAAGAATCAACGTCAAGAGAAATTCTATCAACGTTCCTAGCCAATTCATCAACTTTAAGCAATTTTTCTTCAAGCAAAGCATTGAAATTCTTTTGCGAACTCATAAATTCTTTAACACTAGTCTCAAATTCAGAGGGCATATTATTAAAATTTCCATAATAATTGTTGTAGGAATTTCCATAATTATTAGAGGAATTACTAGGATAAGGCCTAGGATTAAGATTCCCTCTATACGCGTTGTTACCAAAATTATTCCTACCAACAAAATTCACATCCATAGATTCATTATTATTCTCAATCAAAGTAGATAAAGGCATATCATTAGGATCAGAAGAAACACTCTTAGTAGCAAATAATTTCATAAGTTCATCCATCTTTCCACTCAAAACATTAATTTCTTCTATCGCATACACTTTTTTATTAGTAGATCTTTCGGTGTGCCATTGAGAATAATTAACCATAATATTATCAAGGAGTTTGGTAGCATCTCCTAAAGTGATTTCCGTAAAAGTGCCTCCCGCGGCCGAATCTAAAAGATTTCTAGAAGCAAAATTCAATCCGGCATAAATTTTCTGTATAATCATCCACAAATTCAAACCATGAGTAGGGCAATTACGTATCATTAATTTCATTCTCTCCCACGCTTGTGCAACATGTTCATGATCAAGTTGCTTCAAATTCATAATATCGTTCCTAAGAGAGATGATCTTAGCGGGAGGAAAATACTTAGAGATAAAAGCATCTTTGCACTTGTTCCAAGAATCAATACTATTTTTAGGCAAAGATGAAAACCAAGCTTTAGCACAATCTCTAAGCGAAAAAGGAAATAGCTTCAATTTTAACAATATCATTATCGACATCTTTCTTATTTTGCATATCACATAAATCAACGAAGCTATTTAGATGAATAGCGGCATCTTCACTAGGAAGGCCGGCGAATTGATCTTTCATAACAAGATTCAACAAAGCAGTATTGATTTCACAAGATTCAGTATTGGTAAGAGGAGCAATCGGAGTGCTAAGGAAATCATTATTGTTGGTATTGGTAAAGTCACACAATTTGGTATTGTCTTGAGCCATCGTGACAGACAAGCAATCCAATACACGAGCAAACAAAGGCAAACGAGAAAAAGGCAAACGGAAAAGAGAGGAGGAGATTGGGAAAGAGAGGGCAAATAAAACGGCAAGGGTGAAGTGGGGGAAAGGAAAACGAGAGGCAAATGGCAAATAATGTAATGCGGGAGATAGGGAATTGTGATGGGTACTTGGTATGTTGATTTTTGCGTAGACTCCCCGGCAACGGCGCCATAAATTCTTCTTGCTACCTCTTGAGCTTGCGTTGGATTTCGCCGAAGAGGAGAGGATAATGCAACAAAGTAGCGTAAGTATTTCCCTCAGTTTTTGAGAACCAAGGTATCAATCCAAAGAGGAGGCCACGCCATGAAGTCCCTCGCACCTACACAAAAACAATAGCTCAACGCAACCAACGCGATTAGGGGTTGTCAATCCCTTCACGGTCACTTACGGGAGTGAGATCTGATAGATAATATTTTTGGTATTTTTGATATAAAGATGCAAAGTAAAATAAAAAGTAAAGTAAAAAGCAAAGCAATAATAAAGTGATGGAAGATTTGATATGATGAGAATAGACCCGGGGGCCATAGGTTTCACTAGTGGCTTCTCGCAAGAGCATAAGTATTCTACAAAGGTGAACAAATTACTGTTGAGCAATTGATGAATCGAGCATAGTTATGAGAGTATCTAGGTATGATCATGTATATAGGCATCACGTCTGAGACAAGTAGACCGACTCACTTTTGCATCTACTACTATTACTCCACTCATCGACCGCTATCCAACATGCATCTAGAGTATTAAGTTCAAGAAAACAGAGTAACGCCTTAAACAAGATGACATGATGTAGAGGGATAGATTCATGCAATATGATAAAAAACCCATCTTGTTATCCTCGATGGCAACAATACAATACGTGCCTTGCTGCCCTTCTCACATCGGGAAAGGACACCGCAAGATTGAACCCAAAGCTAAGCACTTCTCCCATTGCAAGAAAAACCAATCTAGCCGGCCAAACTAAACCGACAATTCAAAGAGACTTGCAAAGATAACCAATCATACATAAAATAATTCAAAGAAGATTCAAATATTGTTCATAGATAATCTTGATCATAAACCCACAATTCATCGGTCTCAACAAACACACCGCAAAAGAAGATTACATCGAATAGATCTCCACGAGAGAGGGGAGAACATTGTATTGAGATCCCAAAAGAGAGAAGAAGCCATCTAGCAACTAGCTATGGACCCGAAGGTCTGAAGTTAACTACTCACACTTCATCGGAGAGGCTATGGTGTTGATGTAGAAGCCCTCCATGGTGGATTCCCCTTCCGTGAGCTCCTAACAGGCCCCAAGATGGGATCTCGTGGATACTGAAAGTTGCGGCGGTGGAATTAGGTTTTGGCTCGTGATCTCGATCGTTTGGTGGTACTTAGGTATATATAGGAGGAAGAAATGCGTCGGTGGAGCTCGAGGCCCACGAGGTAGGGGGCGCGCCCTGGGGCGCCCTCCACCTCGTGACCGCCTCGTGGCTTTCTTGATGGAGGGTCCAAGTCTCACAGGTCTTATCTCGATGAGAAAATCACGTTCCCGAAGGTTTCATTCCGTTTGGACTCCGTTTGATATTCCGCTTCTTCTAAACACCAAATAGGCAAAAAAAAACAGCAATTCTGGGCTGGGCCTCCGGTTAATAGGTTAGTCCCAAAAGTAATATAAAAGTGGAAAATAAAGCCCAATATGGTCCAAAACAGTAGATAAAGTAGCATGGAGTAATAAAAAATTATAGATACGTCGGAGACGTATCACTCCACACATCGACCGCTATCCAGCATGCATCTAGAGTATTAAGTTCATAAGAACAGAGTAATGCATTAGGCAAGATGACATGATGTAGAGGGATAAACTCAAGCAATATGATATAAACCCCATCTTTTTATCCTCGATGGAACAATACAATACGTGCCTTGCTGCCCCTGCTGTCACTAGGAAAAGACACCGCAAGATTGAACCCAAAGCCAAGCACTTCTCCCTTTGCAAGAAAGATCAATCTAGTAGGCCAAACTAAACCAATAATTCGGAGAGACTTGCAGAGATAACAAATCATACATATAAGAATTCAGAAAAGAACCAAATATTGTTCATAGATAATCTTGATCATAAACCCACAATTCATCGGATCTCGACAAACACACCGCAAAAAGAGTTACATCGAATAGATCTCCAAGAGAATCGAGGAGAACTTTGTATTGAGATCCAAAGAGAGAGAAGAAGCCATCTAGCTAATAACTATGGACCCGAAGGTCTGTGGTAAACTACTCACACATCATCGCAGAGGCTATGGTGTTGATGTAGAAGCCCTCCGTGATCGATTCCCCCTCCGGCGGAGCGCCGGAAAAGGCCCCAAGATGGGATCTCACGAGTATAGATGGTTGCGGCGGTGGAAATAAGGTTTCGTGGTGCTCTCAGATGTTTTCGGGGTATATTTGAATATATAGGCGAAAGAAGTAGGTCGGTGGAGCCACGAGGGGCCCACGAGGGTGGGGGGCGCGCCTACCCCCCGGGCGCGCCCTCCTGCCTCGTGGCCTCCTCATTTCTTTCGTGACGTCCACTCCAAGTCTCCTGGATTGCGTTTGTTCTAAAAATAACTCTCCCAAAGGTTTCATTCCGTTTGGACTCCGTTTGATATTCCTTTTCTGCGAAACACTGAAATAGGAAAAAAAACAGCAATTTGCACTGGGCCTTGGGTTAATAGGTAAGTCCCAAAAATAATATAAAAGTGTATAATAAAGCCCATTAAACATCCAAAACAGATAATAGAATAGCATGGAATAAAAAAAATTATAGATACGTTGGAGACGTATCAAGCATCCCCAAGCTTAATTCCTGCTCGTCCAAGAGTAGGTAAATGATAAAGCAGAATTTTTAATGTGGAATGCTACCTAACATAATTCTCAATGTAATTTTCTTTATTGTGGCATGAATGTTCAGATCCGAAAGATTCAAGATAAAGTTTAATATTGACATAAAAATAATAATACTTCAAGCATACTAACAAAGCAATCATGTCTTCTTAAAAAACATGGCAAAAGAAAGCTTATCCCTAAAAAATCATATAGTTTGGTCATGTTTCATTTTCGTCCCACAAAAATGCTCTCATCAAGCACAACACCGATGACAAGCCAAGCAATTGTTTCATACTTTAGTAATCTCAAACTTTTTTCAACTTTCACGCAATACATGAGCGTGAGCCATGGACATAGCACTATGGGTGGAATAGAATATGATGATGGGGGTTGTGTGGAGAAGACAAAAAAGGATAAAGTCTCACATTGGCGCGGCTAATCAATGGGCTAGGGAGATGCCCATCAATTGATGTCAATGCAAGGAGTAGGGATTGCCATGCAACGGATGCGCTAGAGCTATAAATATATGAAAGCTCAACAAAAGAAACTAAGTGGGTGTGCATCCAACTTGCTTGCTAACGAAGACCTAGGGCATTTGAGGAAGCCCATTGTTGGAATATACAAGCCAAGTTTTATAATGAAAAATTCCCACTAGTATATGGAATTGACAAAATAAGAGACTCTCTATCATGAAGATCATGGTGCTTCTTTGAAGCACAAGTGTGTAAAAAGGATAGTAGCATTGTCCCTTATTTATTTATTATTTTTTTGGGCCTTCCTTTTTTTATTTGGCCTTCCCCTTTTTTCTCTTTTTTATTTGGCCTTTTTTGTATTTGTCCTTTCTCTTTTTTTAGGACAATGCTCTATTAATGATGATCATCACACTTCTATTTATTTACAACTCAATAATTACAACTCGATACTAGAACAAAGTATGACTCTATATGAATGCCTCCGGTGTACCGGATGGGCAAAGAATCAAGAGTGACATGTATGAAATAATATGCATGGTGGCTTTGCCACAAATACGATGTCAACTACATGATCATGCAAGGCAATATGACAATGATGAAGCGTGTCATAATAAACGGAACGGTGGAAAGTTGCATGGAAATATATCTCGGAATGGCTATGGAAATGCCATAATAGGTAGGTATGGTGGCTGTTTTGAGGAAGATATAAGGAGGTTTATGTGTGATAGAGCGTATCGTATCACGGGGTTTGGGTGCACCAGCGAAGGTTGCACCAACTCTCAAGGTGAGAAAGGGCAATGCACGGTACCGAAGAGGCTAGCAATGATGGAAGGGTGAGAGTGCGTATAATCCATGGACTCATCATTAGTCATAAAGAACTCACATACTTATTGCAAAAATCTACAAGTCATCAAAAACCAAGCATTACACGCATGCTCCTAGGGGGATAGATTGGTAGGAAAAGACCATCGCTCGTCCCCGACCGCTACTCATAAGGATGACAATCTAAGAACACCTCATGCTTCAAATTTGTCACACAACGTTTACCATACGTGCATGCTACGGGACTTGCAAACTTCAACACAAGTATTTCTCAAATTCACAACTACTCAACTAGCACAACTTTAATATCACTACCTCCATATCTCAAAACAATCATCAAGTATCAAACTTCTCATAGTATTCAATGCACTTTATATGGAAGTTTTTATTATATCCCTCTTGGATGCCCATCATATTAGGACTAAATTCATAACCAAAGCAAATTACCATGCTGTTTGAGACTCTCAAAATAATATAAGTGAAGCATGAGAGTTCATCTATTTCTTCAAAATAAAACCACCGTCGTGCTCTAATTAAAAGATGTAAGTGAAGCACTAGAGCAAATGACAAACTACTCCGAAAGATATAAGTGAAGATCAATGAGTAGTTGAATAATTATGTAACTATGTGAAGACTCTCTAACATTTAATAATTTCAGATCTTGGTATTTTATTCAAACAGCAAGCAAAACAAAAGAAAATAAAATGACGCTCCAAGCAAAACACATATCATGTGGTGAATAAAAATATAGCTCCAAGTAAAGTTACCGATGAACGAAGATTTAAAGAGGGATGCCTTCCGGGGCATCCCCAAGCTTAGGCTCTTGGTTGTCCTTGAATATTACCTTGGGGTGACTTGGGAATCCCCAAGCTTGGGCTCTAGCCACTTCTTATTCCATAGTCCATCGAATCTTTACCCAAAACTTGAAAACTTCACAACAGAAAACTCAACAGAAAACTCGTAAGCTCCGTTAGTATAAGAAAATAAATCACCACTTTTGGTACTGTTGTGAACTCATTCTAAATTCATATTGGTGTAATATCTACTGTATTACAACTTCTATATCGTTCATACCCTTCGATAGTACTCATAGATTCATCAAAATAAGCAAACAACACAATGAAAACAGAATCTGTCAAAAACAGAACAGTCTGTAGTAACCTGTATCAAATGTATACTTCTGGAACTCCAAAAATTCTGAAATAAATTGGTGGAACTAAGGAATTTGTCTATTAATCATCTGCAAAAATAATCAACCTAAAATCACTCTCCAGTAAAACATGGCAGCTAATCTCGTGAGCACAAAAGTTTTTGTTTTTTACAGCAAGATCGCATAGACTTCACCCAAGTCTTCCCAAAGGTTCTACTTGGCACAAACACTAATTAAAACATAAAACCACATATAAACAGAGGCTAGATGAATTATTTATTACTAAACAGGAGCAAAAATCAAATAATAAAAATAAAATTGGGTTGCCTCCCAACAAGCGCTAATGTTTAACGCCCCTAGCTAGTCATGATTATTTCAATGATGCTCACATAAAAGATAAGAATTGAAACATAAAGAGAGCATCATGAAGAATATGACTAGCACATTTAATTCTAACCCACTTCCTATGCATAGGGATTTTTTGAGCAAACAACTTATGGGAACAATAATCAACTAGCATAGGAAGACAAAACAAGCATAACTTCAAGATTTTAAGCACATAGAGAGGAAGCTTAGTATTATTGCAATTCCTACAAGCATATATTCCTCCCTCATAATAATTTTCAGTGGCATCATGAATGAATTCAACAATATAACCATCACATAAAGCATTCTTTTCATGATCTACAAGAATATAAAATTTACTACTCTCCACATAAGCAAAATTCTTCTCATTCGGAATAGTGGGAGCAAACTCAACAAAATAATTATCATGTGAGGCATAATCCAATTGAAAACAAAAATCATGATGACAAGTTTCATGGTTATATTTATTCTTTATAGCATACATGTCATCACAATAATCATCATAAACAGGAAGGCATGCTATCATCATAATATATTTTCTCATCAAAACTTGGGGGACAAAAAATATCATCTTCATCAAACATAGCATCCCCAAGCTTGCGGCTTTGCATATCATTAGCATCATGGATATTCATAGAATTCATACTAACAACATTGCAATCATGCTCATCATACAAAGATTTAGTGCCAAACATTCTAATGCATTCTTCTTCTAGCACTTGAGCACAATTTTCATTTCCATCATTTTCACGAAAGGTGTTAAAAAGATGAAGCATATGAGGCAACCTTAATTCCATTTTTTGTAGTTTTTTTATAGACTAAACTAGTGATAAAACAAGAAACTAAAAGATTCGATTGCAAGATCTAAAGATGTACCTTCAAGCACTCACCTCCCCTGCAACGGCGCCAGAAACTGCTTGATGTCTACTACGCAACCTTCTTCTTGTAGACGTTGTTGGGCCTCCAAGTGCAGAGGTTTGTAGGATAGTAGCAAATTTCCCTCAAGTGGATGACCTAAGGTTTATCAATCCGTGGGAGGCGTTGGATGAAGATGGTCTCTCTGAAACAACCCTGCAACCAAAGAACAAGAGTCTCTTGTGTCCCCAACACACCCAATACAATGGTAAATTATATAGGTGCACTAGTTCGGCGAAGAGATTGTGATACAAGTGCAATATGGATGGTAGATATAGGTTTTTGTAATCTGAAAATATAAAAACAGCAAGGTAACAAGTGGTAAAAGTGAGCGTAAATGGTATTGCAACGCTAGCAAACAAGGCCTAGGGTTCATACTTTCACTAGTGCAAGTTCTCTCATCAATAATAACATAATTGGATCACATAACTATCCCTCAACATGCTACAAAGAGTCACTCCAAAGTCACTAATAGCGGGGAACAAACGAAGAGATTATGGTAGGGTACGAGACCACCTCAAAGTTATTCTTCCAATCAATCCGTTGGGCTATTCCTATAAGTGTCACAAACAGCCCTAGAGTTCGTACTAGAATAACACCTTAAGACACAAATCAACAAAAACCCTAATGTCACCTAGATATTCCAATGTCACCTCAAGTATCCGTGGGTATGATTATACGATATGCATCACACAATCTCAGATTCATCTATTCAACCAACACATAGAACCTCAAAGAGTGCCCCAAAGTTTCTAGCGGAGAATCAAGACGCAACGTGCCAACCCCTATGCATAGGTTCATGGGCGGAACCCGCAAGTTGATCACCAAAACATACATCAAGTGAATCAATAGAATAACCCATTGTCACCATGGTTATCCCACGCAAGACATACATCAAGTGTTCTCAAATCATTAAAGACTCAATCCGATAAGATAACTTCAAAGGGAAAACTCAATCCATTACAAGGGAGTAGAGGGGGAGAAGCAACATAAGATCCCACTATAATAGCAAAGCTCGCGATACATCAAGATCGTGCCAAATCAAGAACACGAGAGAGAGAGAGATCAAACACATAGCTACTGGTACATACCCTCAGCCCCGAGGGTGAACTACTCCCTCCTCGTCATGGAGAGCACCGGGATGATGAAGATGGCCACTGGTGAGGATCCCCTCCGTGAGTCTTGCCGGATAGGGTCCCGATTGGTTTTGGTGGCTACTGAGAGGCTTGCGGCGGTGGAACTCCCGATCTATTCTGTTCCCTGAAGTTTTTAGGGTATATGGATATATATATATATATATATATATATATATATATATATATATATATATATATAGGCGGAAGAAATACGTCAGGGGAGCCACGAGGGGCCCACGAGGATGGAGGGCGCGCCCTAGGGGGTGGGCGTGCCCCCCTACGTCGTGGCTCCCTCTTTTCTTTCCTGACGTGCATCCAAGTCTATCGGGTAGCTTTCCTTCCAAAAATAACTTTTCCAGAAGGTTTCATTCCGTTTCGACTCCTTTGATATTCCTTTTCTTCGAAACACTGAAAGAAGGGAAAAACAGGAACTGGCACTGGGCTTCGGGTCAATAGGTTAGTCCCAAAATAATATAGAAGTGTTTAATAAAGCCCATAAACATCCAAGATGGATAATATAATAGCATGAATACTTCATAAATTATAGATACGTTGGAGACGTATCAGCATCCCCCAGCTTAATTCCTGCTCGTCCTCGAGTAGGTAAATGATAAAAGAAATAATTTATGAAGTGTGAATGCTAGCAAGTGCATAAGTTTGAGCAATGATAATTTCAATCACCTTTTCTAGCATCATCATATGTCATAACAGTAGTTCAACTCATACAACTTATCATGATCAATTAACAAACTATTCACATGTTAAAGTATAGATCACAAACTTTCTTGAAAACTAACAAACCGTGTTATTAGTCATCAAACAATTACAATTCATCTTATTCTCAGGAAGAGTCTATGTCAGAGCTTTGATTCAGCAAACTTAACATACTCAACTATCCTTTAGTCTTCCATGATTGCTACCACTCAAAGCATATTTTTAGAACAAATAGTATTCATCGAACACAGAGAAAGATAGGGTAATGTCAACAGTAATAATTCATGCTCAAATATATTTGAATGGCCATATATGCTTAGATCTTTCCATCACATGATGCTGGCCAACTAAAGAGTAGGTTGGAATGAGAAGGAATACTACTGACTCTTGCATAAAAGTAAAAGATAGGCCCTTCGCAGAGGGAAGCAGGGATTTGCAGAGGTGCCGAGCTCAAGCAAAAATAGAGATGAAAATAATTTTGAGAGGTATGCTTTCATTGTCAACATAACGACCAAGAGTTCCCAATATCTTCCATACTACATACATTATGGGCGGTTCCCAAACAGAAAGGTAAAGATTTTTACTCCCTCCACCAACAATCATCAATCCATGGCTTGCCCGAAACAACGGGTGCCTCCAACTAACATCAAACCTGGGGGAGTTTTGTTTGCAATTATTTTTGATTTGATTTCGATCTTTTGATCATGGGACTGGGCATCCCAGTTACAAGCCATTTTCTCGTGAATGATGAGCGGAGTCCACTCATCATGAGAATAACCCACCTAGCATGGAAGATACTGCTAACCCTAGTCGCTACATGAGCGATTCGGGCATACAAAACAGATTATTATTTGAAGGTTTAGAGTTTGGCACATGCAAATTTACTTGGAACGGCAGGTAAATACCTCATATAGGTAGGTATGGTGGACACTCATGGAAGAAACTTGGTTCAAGGGCTCTGGATGCACAAGCAGTATTCCCCCTTAGTATAGATATTTTGGCTAGCAAAGGATTCTAAATAGCAAGCACCACATGTTAGAGGATCCATAACAATATAACTTCTATACAAATATACCCAAGCATAACTCATTACGTTGTCTTCCTTGTCCAACTTCAACCAAGTTGCTCAGATTTGAAAATAATTAATGGGGATCACAATCATAGAAGATGTCCAGGATAGTATATTTATATGTGAAATCTCTCTTCCTTCAATATTCTTTCATGAATTGTTCAAGTGACCAATACAATGTTTGCTAACCTTCAACAAATTTACCACCTCTACTTATTATATGTAAAATCATTACTCCCCATGGTATAAGCATATGAAACATATATAATTTCAGATTTATGACATTCAAATCATTCAACCATTTACTCATAGGATATAAGTGAAGCACACGAGCAAATGACAAACTACTCCAAAAAGATATAAGTGAAGATCAATGAGTAGTTAAATAATTATGTAGCTATGTGAAGACTCCCTCTCATTTAATAATTTCAGATCTTGGTATTTTATTCAAACAGCAAGCAAAACAAAATAAAATGACATGACGCTCCAAGCAAAACACATATCATGTGGTGAATAAAAATATAGCCCCAAGTAAAGTTACCGATGAACGAAGACGAAAGAGGGGATGCCATCCGGGGCATCCCCAAGCTTAGGCTCTTGGTTGTCCTTGAATATTACCTTGGGGTGCCTTGGGCATCCCCAAGATTAGGCTCTTGCCACTCCTTATTCCATAGTCCATCGAAAAACTTCACAACACAAAACTCAACAGAAAACTCGTAAGCTCTGTTAGCGAAAGAAAACAAAACATCACTTAAAGGTACTGTAATGAACTCATTATTTATTTTTATTGGTGTTAAATCTACTGTATTACAACTTCTCTATGGTTTATAAAATATTTTACTATCCATAGATTCATCAAAATAAGCAAACAACACACGAAAAACAGAATCTGTCAAAAACAGAACAGTTTGTAGTAATCTGTAACTAACGCAAACTTCTGGAACTCAAAAACTTCTACCAAAATAGGAAGACCTAGAATTTTTTTTATTGATCTGCTGCAATTGGAATCAGTATTTTATCACGTTCTGGTGATTTTAAACAATTGTTTTAGTGAACAGAAAGTTTCTGTAATTTTTAGCAAGATCAAATAACTATCATCAAAGAAGATCCTATAGGTTTTACTTGGCAAAAAAACTAATTAAAACATAAAACCATATCTAACCTGAGGCTAGATGGATTATTTATTACTAAACAGAACCAAAAAGCAAGAAACAAAAATAAAATTGGGTTGCCTCCCAACAAGCGCTAACGTTTAACGCCCCTAGCTGGGCATGATGATTTCGATGATGCTCACATAAAGGATAAGAATTGAAACATAAAAAGAGCATCATGAAGAATATGACTAGCACATTTAAGTCTAACCCACTTCCTATGCATAGGGATTTTGCGAGCAAACAACTTGTGGGAACAATAATCAACTAGTATAGGAAGGCAAAACAAGCATAACCTTAAAACTTTAGGCACATAGAGAGGAAACTTGATATTATTGCAATTCCTACAAACATATATTCCTCCCTCATAATAATTTTTAGTAGAATCATGAATAAATTCAACAATATAACCAGCACCTAAAGCATTCTTTTCATGATCTACAAACATAGAAAATTTACTACTCTCCACATAAGCAAAATTCTTCTCATTCGGGATAGTGGGAGTATCATAAGAGACTTGAATACTATAAATTGTTTCCACATTAAAAGAGTAATGTTCAGAAAAAGGGTAATCATAATCATGACAAGTTTTATAAATATAATCCTCACTACTTTTTATAGCATAAGTTTTATCACAATAATCATCACAAGTAGCAACTTTGTTCTCATCATAATCGATTGAAACCTCTTCCAAGATAGTGGACTCATCACTAAATAAAGTCATGACCTCTCCAAATCCACTTTCATAAATATTATAAGATTCAACATCCTCCAAAATAGTGGGGTCATTACTTCCTAAAGTTGACACTTGTCGGTGCGGAGACGACACCTATGGGATCACAAGAATCCCTACTATGGTTGCGGGGCGCGGGGTCGTGAGAAGAGCAGATCAAACAGATAGCACACGGGTTCTTTATCCAGATTCGGCCGCCGGCGCGTAAAACCCTACTCCTGCTTTGGTGGTTAGCTTATTTGCGTTCCTCAGCTAGCTATGGGGCGTGAAGAGCTCCAAAAAGCCGAATCCCACTCCTGGTCGCCTTGGGCCTCCTTTTATAGGAAAAAGGGGTTGCCACAATGGCACACAGGAGGTGGAAAGGATACAGTCATACGAGTCTATCCTTCACATTACATGACAAGGCGCCATAAATGCGTCTTGCTTAGGTGTCCTTGCTTTATCGGGGACGGGGGAGATCCCAGTCTCGTCCGTCGCCGCTCCCTTTCGTGTTGACACGCGCCCTGGCCAGCGATGCCTGTGGTGCCATGTAGGCAGGTAGGCAGCTGAGGTGGCGCAGTGGTGAGTCTCCACGAAGGTTCGCTTGCCGCCACGCAGGTGCCTGCCCAACTGGTTGGCTCGGTAGCTGCATGGTGGAGGCTCGACTGGCGCGGGCCCTGATGGTGGCCCTACGGGTGTCCTTGACAGGGGCCTTGCCGCAGCCCCGGCAAGGGTCTTGCCGCGGCGCCCGCTGCCATCCCCGGCAAGGCTCTTGCCGGGGGCCTTGTGGTCCTCCTTGGCCTGGATCCCGCCAAGGGTCGTCATCTTCGGTAGTATGTATCTGATCTTTGAATGTCTTCACAAAGATCTGCATGCCACCACGGGGATGTCTCCCGAATCCCTTGCCCCATGGGGGGGCAATGGACTCAAAGGTGATCCGCTCCGTGGGCGTGGGGCGAGCCGCCCCGGCAAGGGCCTTGCCGGGTTTGCTAAAACCGCCCCCCGGCAAGGATCTTGCCGGGGGAGTCCGCTTCGTCCCCTTTCCTCTTTGTGGTCTTGGTCTTGGCGTCGTTCTGCTTCTTTCAAGCTTCGGCCTTATCTTGGCTCTCCTTCCTTGCTTTGCTCGAGTGTGGCGGCGTCCGCAGCTCAGACTGCCCGTGCACGGTGAAAAGGTGTACCCATCTTCTCGTACACCGACAGGAGCCCCCGGGCCTGGGCCACACGTAAGCGCGATCGCGTCGTTGGGCTAGGCCCAAAAAAGCGGTCTTGTGGCGGCAGGGTGGTTTTACATGATAAGTCTTTTCACTGCGCTTCCCACGTCTCCCGCGCGTGGCTTGGCGTGGGGAGGTGTGCGTGACGTGGGTGGCATGCGTGGGGCTGAGCTCTGCACGCATGCATCCTGTCGCAGTTAATGTGAAAGGAGGCGGCCCGTGTTTTCCCTCATAAGAAGGAATAACCGCAGGCGCGCCGATCACTTTCACCTCCTCTTCCGTACCTTTTCCAATCTCAGAGCCGCCGTTTCCTCTTTTCCTTCCCTCCTGAGCTTTCGCCGTCGCCCGCCATCGCTGCGTCGCCACCCTCCTTCCTTGCTCCTCTAGACCTCTTGGCCGCCATGGCGCCCAAATCCGCCAAGGGCAAGGGGGTGGCTAAGAGCTCTAGGACCGTGGAGCCGCCGGAGAGCGCGCTGTCGGGGGACCGGACGAAGTCTGCCTTCTTCATCCCCTCGTCGATTGGTGTCCATGACCTCCTGGCCTCCTTCAAGCCCTTATGGGGAGTGAAGACGGGGGGAGAGAATTCGGGGCACCCGGCGACGCGCATTATTCCTGCCGCCTGCGCCGATCCTGCCCCAAACCGGTATCCCTTTTTCGTCGATTACCTTTCTTGCGGGTTATGCCCCCCTTTTTCTGATTTCTTCTGCGACATCATGCACACCTTCAGCTTTCGCCTTTTGGATTTTACTCTGAATGCGGTGGCATGCTTGGGTCTCTTCGCGCATCTTTGCGAGGGCTTCACCGGAGTGCAGCCCAATACGGCACTATTTCGCCATTATTTCTCCCCCCGGATCCAGCCCGGAGGCGCCGTCTTCGGATGTATCGCCTGGATTTCAAGATCCAAGGGGGCATACCCGGAAGGTTCCATGAAGGATAAGTGGGACGAATGGCGTGGCCGGTGGTGCTGGATCGAGGACGAAGACCCGCCGGAATTCTGCAAGGTCCGTCGGACGCCGCCGGTCCGCGGCAGCGACTGGGGTGACGTCGATGCTGCCGACGGGAGGCTCACCGTCACCACCACCACTCAGATCCTTCGGTGACCCAAAGCGGGCTCACCCTGGAGATGATCGGGGCGGACTTCATTCGCCACCGGATTGCCCCGTTGCACAACAAGGGGAGGCCAGCCTGGCTTTTCACGAACCCAACTGACATCATGCGGCTCCGCCCTGGCCTCGACCACAACTTCACGGTGATGGGGCATGCCCACTTCGCCAAGCGGCTTTTTCCAGCTTCGACGTGGGTCGCGACGGCAAGATTGAACGGACCGGAAGGCCGCGAGAGCCGCGCAAAGATCGGCAAGGCCCTCAAGGGTCGTTCTTCGTTACCAGCGGGTGGTCCTGCCAGTAATAACTCACGCCGTCCGAGATCATTGCTATGATGCCGGACTGCAACACGCACGGCCTGTTCCCGAGCTGGCGGAGCCGACGGAAGCGTCGCGGCAGCTTCTTCGATTCCTTGGTCGAGGTGTACGTCAATGCTGATGTTGAGAGGTGGCTTGTCATGGACACCATCTAGGCGGAGCTGGACTACATCGCCACTAGGGCGAGGGAGGCACAGCTTGCCATGGAGGCCGGCAGCGCCGGGGGTGTGGAAGACAAAGCCGCGATGGCTGCGGAAGAGGAGCAGTTCACCTTTGGGCGGCAGCCACCGGGGAGGTCAGCAGCGCCAACGCTGGAGCTCCGCTTGTCGAGGACGCGGCCGACGAGTCGTCGTCGTCGGAGGAGGACGTGGCGGCGAGCTCGACGACGACCAGGGGAAGAGGGCGAGTCTGCGGCGGGCTCGCTCGGCGAGCAGTCCGGACTGGCAGGCCACGCGGCCTCAATTGACCTGGAGGGTCCGGGCGCCACACGAGGACCACGGCGGCAAAGGGGCCTGGCGAGGGCCGCCGAGAAGAAGAAGGCGACGGCCCTTCCTCATCCAGCGCCGCACAAACCCCGCGCCCTCTTCGCCTCCTCCGGCAAAGGCGTCGATTCGACGATGATGTGGAGCTCCCTTTTGATCTCGGGTCTCTCAAATTAAGAGGAAGAGGAAGCTGGTGGAAGAGGAGGAGACGGACGACGAGTAAATACTCCATTCCTCACTGTTATCTTCCCTGAATCGGGTCGCTTGTCTTGATCCATCTTTGCTTTTGCAGGGAGACGGAGACGTTGGCCCAGAGGGCGAAGAGGGCGAGGACCTTGGCGGCGATCAGCCCCAGTGGGCTCCAGAGACACCACTGGTGGTGCTGAGCAGCCCAGACAGCAGCCCCCGGCGCAGCCCCCAGCATAAGTTCGTCACCCTCTTCCTACTCGGCATGTGGTAGGCGCTCGATGCCACGATGCTGACCTTGCCGGGTTTTGCAGGAGGGGAGCGGCAGCAGGAGGAGCCACAGAGGGCTGCTCCTAACATACCACCCCCATTGACTACGCCGCCGCGGGGGGCGTCCCCGACAAGGGCACCAGGCACGGGGCCTACACCCATGGAGGAAGAGGGGAACTTGGGCGCTGGTGACTCTGCCGCGGCGCCAAATGCTGGCGGAGAGGGGACTTCTGCTTCGCGTCCTGGCACTGGTGAGTCGCCTGTCCTTCGCCTCTGTTCTTCCCTTATTCCTTTCTTGGCCTCATCGCCCCCATTGCTGCCCAGGCCCTCCTTCAACAGACATGGAGGACGTGGACACTGTCGTGGGAGACGTTGCCGAGGAGGCCGCGGCGGAGGCCAGCAGGATTGCTGCCGAGGAGGCCGCCAAGGATGCTGATGAGGCTGTCGCTGACGAAGCCGCCAATAGTGCTGCCGAGGACGCCGCTACGGAGGCCGCCAAGGCGTCCGACAAAGCTTCTGCCGAGGGCGCCAGAAGTGGGCCTGCCGGCGGGGCCGGCAAGGCCTCCGCCGAGGAAGAGGCGGCGGGTGACCAGCCTCCCTCTTCCTCAACCTCGGGCCCTGGCAGATATCTGAAGGTGGGCGACGATCTTTTCGTCCATCTCCCGGGGACGTCAAGCCGAGCGCCTGCCGAAGGGGAAGCCTTGGACGGCGAGGTGCTTGCCGCCACCGGGCTTGAGGTGGTTGATGAGCCAGGCGTTGGTGGCGACGGTTCTCTAGAAGAGCAGCTTTTCCACACCATGGGGGCCGACTTCCGGAAGCTCCAAGTGCTCTACCGCGCCCGCCTGGACAAGATCAAGGCTAGGACGACAGCGGTGGACAACGTGGAGGTGGATTTCAAGGCGCACGTCACTGAGGCGCAGACCTGGTTCCACCAGACTCGTGAGGAGCAGAGGGCCTTTCAGGAGGAGCTGTCCAAGCGCGACGTGGAGCTCACTATGAGAATGGCCGACATCAAGAAGGCTCAGGAAGAGGCGGCGAACTTGGCCGCCGTGGCCGAAGCTGCCCGGAACCAGCATCAAGCCGCCTTGGATTCCCAGGAGGAGGACCTCTCCACGCGTGAAGCAAAGCTTAACGCAACGCTCCGCAGCAAGGATGAGGAGCTCGAGGCCCTTGTCGCGCGACGGACCCGCGAGCTGGAGCAGAGGCACAAGGAGGCACTCAATGCCCAGGCTCTGGCCCATGCCGGCAAGGCGAAGGAGCTGGAAGCGGAGCGGGACGAGCTAAGGGAGCAGGCCCTCAAGCTGTCCGGCGAGAAGAACACGCTCAACCGCGCCTTGACAGAGGCGCAAGGAGCAGTCATCAGCAGGACTGGGGAGCTCTCCGACGCGCAAAACTCCATCAGAGACCTCAAGTTGAACCTGGAGGGTCTCGAGAAGATGCTGTTGGAGAGCAGGACCCGGGAGGAGACCTTGACCAGGAGCCTTGAGGAGGAGAAGCAGCTGCGGGCAAACGAGGCCACCTCCCACCAGGAGAATGTGGTGGGTGAGAACAAGTGGATCAGCCATCTGGAGGTCATCGCCGGCAGGGTCACCTTGCAATTGGCCACCATGGGGCTGCCAAATGTGAGGTACGCCCCCGAGCGCAGCGGGACCATCAACGCCAAGCTGAACCAGTTCTTCGAAGGCGTCCTCGGAGCCTTGGCCTATCTCCACTCCAACAGGACGGCCACGCTGGCCGATGAGGCTCGGTGACTTTGCCGGAGGGTTGTGACCAAGGTCCTCACCAAGGTGGCGCACTGGAATCCCAACCTTGACTTCGCGGCCTCGATGAAGAGCTTGCCGGATGGTGTTGACCTCACGGTGCTCAAGGAGCACATCAAGCCCATCACCAATGGCATCGACGAAATCAAGAGGGTGGAAAGCCAGTGTCGGGATTGAGCATCCCGTTCTTCTTCGCCGCTGCAGGTTCCTGATCAAGACAAATTTTATCTTTAGTTAGAACCGCAGCTATGATGTGATGTAATATAACTTTGAAGAACTCTTAATTTTCTTGCACGTTATTTCCCCATTCAATCCCTCTTTGTATGTGTGCCCCTCGTCGATCGGGTAGGCTTGTCGGTGCGAAAGCCCCTAGCGGCGCTTTGGGGACAGATCCCTAGGGCCTACTGGGTACGCGTGCCGCCGGACAAGCCACCTTTCCGTTCCAAACGCGGCCACCCGAACTGTCGAGCTTGACTCGAGTCAGAATCGAGGGCGTTGTCGATCGCGGAAGGTTACTCTGCCATCCTCGACGCAACCGCTTGAGCTGTTGAGTGGACTCGAAACAAGGCAAGGGCGTTGCCGATCATGGGAGAGCCCCCTGGCGTGTGGGGTCCTCATACAAAGGCGTGACATCTTCGGGGGGGGGGGGGGATAACCTCAAATAAGAAGGGTAGCACAAATATGAAGTGCGTGCAACTTAGCTTCATTGGCGATCGCCGATTGTCGATCTTCGGCCTCCTTTCTTCTTCCAAGGTCACGAAGATGAAGGAGTGCGGGCTAATCGCTAGAACTGATTCTCACCATCGCGCTTCTACGGCGCGCCAAAGATGTTGGTGCGGAGACGACACCTATGGGATCACAAGAATCCCTACTACGGTTGCGGGGCGCGGGGTCGTGAGAAGAGCAGATCGAACATATAGCACACGGGTTCTTTATCCAGGTTCGGGCCGCGAAGTGCGTAAAACCCTACTCCTGCTTTGGTGGTTAGCTTATTTGCGTTCCTCAGCTAGTTATGGGGCGTGAAGAGCTCCAAAAAGCCGAATCCCCCTCCTGGCCGCCTTGGGCCTCCTTTTATAGGAAAAAGGGGTTGCCACAGTGGCACACAGGAGGTGGAAAGGATACAGTCATACGAGTCTATCCTTCGCATTACATGACAAGGCGCCATAAATGCGTCTTGCTTAGGTGTCCTTGCTTTATCGGGGACGGGGGAGAGCCCAGTCTCGTCCGTTGCCGCTCCCTTTCGTGTTGGCACGCGCCCTGGCCAGCGGTGCCTGTGGTGCCATGTCGGTAGGCAGGCAGCTGAGGTGGCGCAGTGGTGAGTCTCCACGAAGGTTCGCTTGCCGCCACGCACGTGCCTGCCCAACTGGTTGGGTCGGTAGCTGCATGGTGGAGGCTCAACTGGCGCGGGCCCTGATGGTGGTCCCTACGGGTGTCCTTGGCAGGGGCCTTGACGCAGCCCCGGCAAGGGCCTTGCCGGGGCCCCGACAAGGGTCTTGCCGCGGCGCCCGCTGCCATCCCCGGCAAGGCTCTTGCCGGGGGCCTTGTGGTCCTCCTTGGCCAGGATCCCGCCAAGGGTCGTCATCTTCGGTAGTATGTATTTGATCTTTGAATGTCTTCACAAAGATTTGCATGCCACCACGGGGATGTCTCCCGAATCCCTTGCCCCATGGGGGGGCAATGGACTCAAAGGTGATCCGCCTGCGGGCATGGATGAGCCGCCCGGCAAGGGCCTTGCCGGGTTTGCTAAAACCGCCTCGCAAGGATCTTGTCGGGGAGTCCGCTTCCCCTTTGCTCTTTATGGTCTTGGTCTTGGCGCTGCTCGCTTCTTCTTTCAAGCTTCGGCCTTACCTTGGCTCTCCTTCCTTGCTTTGCTCGAGTGTGGCGGCGCCCGCGGCTCAGACTGCCCGTGCACGGTTAAAAGGTGTACCCTTCTTCTCGTACACCGACAACACTCTTCCAAACCCACTTTCATCAATATAATCATCATAGGTAAAAGGCATGCTATCATCATTATAAATTTGCATATCAAAACTTGAGAGGCTAAAAATATCATCAAGCATAGCATCCCCAAGCTTGGGACAAACATTAATTGCAGCAAATATATTCTCAAAAACATCATCTTCATCAAACATAGCATCCCCAAGCTTGGGCCTTTTCATATAAGAAGCATAATCACTCTCATCATTAATAGTATGGATAGCACCAATAGTATAGCAATTATCATATTCTTCCAAGCAAGTGCCAAAAAGATTTTCAAGATCATAAGAAGTATCACTATCTTCCCAATCATAATCATCACAACAAGCAATAGGCACAACAAGATCATCATCAAGTGCATCATCTTCCACAATTATTTTTGATTCATTTTCATGAGGCACAACAATAATAGGAGCAACATTATTTGGGAGAGATATCTTTTTACCTCTCTTCCTTTTTCTTTTCTTCTTCTTCACCACATCATGTGTGGGTTCAGTCCTCTTTTTGGAGCTTCTTATTAATGAGATTGATTGAATAGAAAGCTCCTCCTCGTTACCTGATTCATCATAAGAAATAATAGGAGGATATTGGGAAGTCTCTTCCCTTCCATTAGTATTCTCTTCATCTTCTATTTGCTTTCTTTTCTTTATGTAATTGGCAATATAAGGATTTTCAATGCAATTCACCGCACAATACATATAAATCTCCTCTAGATCAATATCAAAGAATTTCTTAAGGTTAAATTCCGGAATAAGCTTAGTTGCACGTTTCAATTCTTTGTAACCCAAAAGCAAACTAAGTTCATTATGATGCGCAAGGGAAATCAAGTCATCACAATTTTTGGACACGATTCGATCATGAAACAATTCACATCGGAGATTTAAATGACCATGTTCATTGTAAAGTTCACAAGTACGGTAAAGATATCTTAAATTTTCAGCACTCTTATTTAGCCTTTCTTGCAGCCCTTTAGTTTCTAAATGCTTATGTCTCCTGCAACATCTATCTTCCCTATTTGATGCATACTTGCAAACCAAATACACTCCACAAAAATCGACATGCTTATAGGAGAAATTTTCATCATAACTAGTGCAATCATCATTAGTACTATGGATATTCAAAGGGTTCATACTAACAACATTGCAATCATGCTCATCATTCAAAGATTTAGTGCCAAACATTTTATAGACTTCCTCTTCTAGCACCTTCGCACAATTTTCCTTTCCATCATTCTCACGAAAGGTATTAAAAAGATGAAGCGTATGAGACAAACTCAATTCCATTTTTATTGTAGTTTTCTTTTATAAACTAAACTAGCGATAAAACAAGAAAAAAAAGATTCGATTGCAAGATCTAAAGATATACCTTCAAGCACTCACTTCCCCGGCAACGGCGCCAGAAAAGAGCTTAGTTGACGGGGTGTGAGTGCCGCTTACCTAGCCTCCCCGACAACGGCGCCAGAAAAGAGCTTGATGTCTACTACACAACCTTCTTCTTGTAGACGTTTGATACGTCTCCAACGTATCTATAATTTTTTGATTGTTCCATGCTATTATATTATCCATCTTGGATGTTTATGGACTTTATTTTACACTTTTATATTATTTTTGGGACTAACCAATTGGCCCAGAGCCCAGTGCCAGTTCCTGTTTTTCCCTTGTTTCAGTGTTTCGAAGAAAAGGAATATCAAACGGAGTCGAAACTGAATGAAACCTTCTGGAGAAGTTATTTTTGGAAGGAAAGCTACCCGATGGACTTGGAGTGCACGTCAGGAAAGAAACGATGGAGCCACGTGGTAGGGGGGGGGGGCGCCATCCACCCTCGTGGGCCCCTCGTGGCTCCCCTGACGTACTTCTTCCGCCTATATATTCCCATATACCATAAAAACTTCAGGGAACAGAATAGATCTGGAGTTCCACCGCCGCAAGCCTCTGTAGCCACCAAAAACCAATCAGGACCCTGTTCAAGACCACGGAGGGGGGAACCCTCACCGTGGCCATCTTCATCATCCCGGCGCTCTCCATGACGAGGAGGGAGTAGTTCACCCTCGGGGCTGAGGGTATGTACCAGTAGCTATGTGTTTGATCTCTCTCTCGTGTTCTTGATTTGGCACGATCTTGATGTATCGCGAGCTTTGCTATTATAGTTGGATCTTATGTTGCTTCTCCCCCTCTACTCTCTTGTAATGGATTGAGTTTTCCCTTTGAAGTCATCTTATCAGATTGAGTCTTTAATGATTTGAGAACACTTGATGTATGTCTTGCCGTATGCGTATCTGTGGTGACAATGGGATATCACGTGATTCACTTGATGTATGTTTTGGTGATCAACTATCGGGTTCCGCCCATGAACTTATGCATAGGGGTTGGCACACGTTTTCGTCTTGATTCTCTGGTAGAAACTTTGGGGCACTCTTTGAGGTTCTATGTGTTGGTTAAATGGATGAATCTGAGATTGTGTGATGCATATCGTATAACCATACCCTCGGATACTTGAGGTGACATTGGAGTATCTAGGTGACATTAGGGTTTTGGTTGATTTGTGTCTTAAGGTGTTATTCTAGTACGAACTCTAGGGCTATTTGTGACACTTATAGGAATAGCCCAACGGATTGATTGGAAAGAATAACTTTGAGATGGTTTCGTACCCTGCCATAATCTCTTCGTTTGTTCTTCACTATTAGTGACTTTGTAGTGACTCTTTGTTGCATGTTGAGGGATAGTTATATGATCCAATTATGTTATTATTGTTGAGAGAACTTGCACTAGTGAAAGTATGAACCCTAGGCCTTGTTTCCTAGCATTGCAATACCGTTTACGCTCACTTTTACCACTTGTTACCTTGCTGTTTTTATATTTTCAGATTACAAAAACCTAGATCTACCATCCATACTGCACTTGTATCACCATCTCTTCGCCGAACTAGTGCACCTATATAATTTACCATTGTATTGGGTGTGTTGGGGACACTAGAGACCCTTTGTTATTTGGTTGCAGGGTTGTGTGAGAGAGACTATCTTCATCCTACGCCTCCCACGGATTGATAAATCTTAGGATATCCACTTGAGGGAAATTTGCTACTGTCCTACAAACCTCTGCACTTGGAGGCCCAACAACGTCTACAAGAAGAAGGTTGCGTAGTAGACATCAAGCTCTTTTCTGCCGCCGTTGCCAGGGAGGTGAGTGCTTGAAGGTATATCTTTAGATCTTGCAGTCGAATCTTTTAGTTTCTTGTTTTATCACTAGTTAGTCTATAAAAGAAAACTACACAAAATGGAATTGGGTTTGCCTCATACGCTTCATCTTTTTAATATCTTTCGTGAGTATGATGGAAAGGAAAATTGTGCCAAAGTATTAGAAGAAGAATGCATTAAAATGTTTGGCACTAAATCTTTGAATGATGAGCATGATTGCAATGTTGTTAGTATGAACTCCTTGAATATCCATAGTACTAATGATGATTGCACTAGTCATGATGAGAATGTCTCTTATAAGCATGTCGATTTTTGTGGAGTGTATTCGGTTTTCAAGTACATACCAAATAGGGAAGATAGATATTGCAAGAGGCATAAGTATTTAGAAACTAAATGGTTACAAGAAAGGCTAATTGTTAGTGCTGAAATTTTAAAATATCTTAGCCATACTTGTGAACTTTGCAATGAACATGGTCATTTAAATATCAAATGCAAATTGTTTCATGATCGAATCGTGTCCAAAAATTGTGACGACTTGATTTCCCTTACACATCATAATGAACTTAGTTTGCTTTTGGGTTATGAAGAAATGAAACGTCAAACTAAGCATATTCCAGAATTTAACCTTGAGAAATTCCTCGATATTGATCTAGAAGAAATTTATATGTATTGTGCGGTGAATTGCATTGAAAATCCTTATATTGCCAATTACATAAAGAAAAGAAAAGAAATAGAAGATGAAGATAATGCTAACGAAAGAGAAGAGACTTCCCAATATCCTCCTATTATTTCTTATGATGAATCAGGTAACGAGGAGGAGCCTTCTATTCAACCAATCTCATTAATAAGGAGCTCCAAAAAGAGGATTGAACCCACACATAATGTGGTGAAGAAGAAGAAAAGAAAAAGGAAGAGAGGTAAAAAGATATCTCTCCCAAATAATGTTGCTCCTATTATTGTTGTGCCTCATGAAAATGAATCAAAAATAATTGTGGAAGATGATGCACTTGATGATGATCTCGTTATGCCTTTTGCTTCTTGTGATGATTATGATTGGGAAGATAATGATACTTCTTATGATCTTGATAATCTTTTTGGCACTTTCTTGGAAGAATATGATAATTGCTATACTATTGGTGTTATCCATACTATTAATGATGAGAGTGATTATGCTTATGATATGAAAAGGCCCAAGCTTGGGGATGCTATGTCTAATGAAGATCTATTTTTAGCCTCTCAAGTTTTGATATGCAAATTTGTTATGATGATAGCATGCCTTCTACCTATGATGACTATATTGATGAAAGTGGGTTTGGAAGAGTGTCAACTTTAGGAAGTAATGATCCCACCATTTTGGAGGATGTTGAATCTTATAATATTTATGAAAGTGGATTTGGAGAGGTCATGACTTTATTTAGTGATGAGTCCACTATCTTGGAAGAGGTTTCAATCGATTATGATGAGAACAAAGTTGCTACTTATGATGATTATTGTGATGAAACTTATGCTATAAAAAGTAGTGATGATTATATTTATAAAACTTGTCATGATTATGACTCCCCTTTTCCTGAACGTTACTCTTTTAATGTGGAAACAACTTATAGTATTCAAGTCTCTTATGATACTCCCACTATTCCGAATGAGAAAAATGTTGCTTATGTGGAGAGTAGTAAATTTTCTATGTTTGTAGATCATGAAAAGAATGATTTAGGTGCTGGTTATATTGTTGAATTCATTCATGATGCTACTGAAAATTATTATGAGAGAGGATCATATGCTTCTACATATTGCAATAATATCAAGTTTCCTCTCTATGTGCTTAAAGTTTTGAAGTTATGCTTGTTTTGCGTTCCTAAGCTAGTTGATTATTGTTCCATAAGTTGTTTGCTCACAAAATCCCTATGAATAGGAAGTGGGTTAGGCTTAAATGCGCTAGTCATATTCTTCATGATGCTCTCTTTATGTTTCAATTCTTATCTTTTATGTGAGCATCATTGAAATCATCATGCCTAGCTAGGGGCGTTAAACGATAGCGCTTGTTGGGAGGCAACCCAATTTTATTCTAGTTTCTTGCTTTTTGGTTCTGTATAGAAATAAATAATCCATATAGCCTCTGTTTATATGTGTTTTTATGTTTTAATTAGTGTTTGTGCCAAGTAAGACCTATAGGATCTTCTTGGATGATAGTTATTTGATCTTGCTGAAAATTCCAGAAACTCTCTATTCACGAAAACAATTGTTAAAAATCTCCAGAACGTGATAAAATACTGATTCCAATTGAATAAGATCAATAAAAAAATTATCTAGGTCGTCCTATTTTTGTAGAATCTTTGGAGTTCCAGAAGTTTGCGTTAGTTACAGATTACTACAGACTGTTCTGTTTTTGACAGATTCTGTTTTTCGTGTGTTGTTTGCTTATTTTGATGAATCTATGACTAGTAAAAGAGTTTATAAGCCATAGAGAAGTTGGAATACAGTAGGTTTAACACCAATATAAATAAATAATGAGTTCATTACAGTGCCTTGAAGTGGTGGTTTGTTTTCTTTCGCTAACGGAGCTTACGAGTTTTCTGTTGAGTTTTGTGTTGTGAAGTTTTCAAGTTTTGGGTAAAGATTCGATGGACTATGGAATAAGAAGTGCAAGAGCCTAAGCTTGGGGATGCCCAAGGCACCCCAAGGTAATATTCGAGGATAACCAAGAGCCTAAGCTTGGGGATGCCCCGGAAGGCAACCCCTCTTTCGTCTTCATTCATCGGTAACTTTACTTGGAGCTATATTTTTATTCACCACATGATATGTGTTTTGCTTGGAGCGTCAATTTATTTTGCTATTGTTTGCTTGCTTTTATTTAGAATAATGGTTTGCATCTTTATTTTCAATAAAAATGACAAGGATAGCCTTTACTATGCTTATTTTGCAAGTATACATGTTGCTGTTTGAAAACAGAAAATTTGCCGCTGTTGCAAAAATTCCCTAGAAAAGTCAGAATGTGATAAAATGTTGACACCTTTTGCATAATAAGCTCTGATAAATTTACTACAGTGGGAGTTTTATTTCATAATTTTTGGAGTTAGGTAAGTATGATAAATCTTGCATTCTTTACAGACCGTACTGTTTTGGCAGATTGCTGTTATGTTTGCATTGTTTGCATATGTTTGCTTGTTTAATGATTATATTTGAGGATAGGAGTATTAAATATGCAGAGGAATTTAGTATTCAATGTTGAATAATAATTTTAGTGATTTTCTACAGTATAGTATGATAAGGTTTTTGCATTGATTTATACTAACTTATCTCACGAGTTCTTGTTGAGTTTGGTGTGGATGAAGCTTTTGAGATTTAGCAAACCGTGATATGAGAGGAATTAAGGAGACACAAAAGCTCAAGCTTGGGGATGCCCAAGGCACCCAAGATAATATTTCAAGAAGTCTCAAGCATCTAAGCTTGGGGATGCCCCGGTAGGCATCCCACCTTTCTTATTCAACAATTATCGGTTAGTATCGGTTGAACCTAAGTTTTTGCTTCTTCACATGATGTTTGCTATACTTGAAATGTCATTTTATTTTGTTTGGCTTGATGCTTGAATAAAATACCAAGATCTGAAATTATTAAATGGGAGTGTCTTCACATAGCTGCATAATTATTCGGCTACTCATTGATCTTCACTTATATCTTTGGGAGTAGTTTGTCATTTGCTCTAGTGCTTCACTTATATCTTTTAGAGCACGGTGGTGGATTTGTTTTATAGAAACTATTGATCTCTCATGCTTCACTTAGATTATTTTGAGAGTCTTAAATAGCGTGGTAATTTTCTTAAATAATCCTAATATGCTTGGTATTCAAGATTAGTAAAAAAATTCTTATGAGCGTGTTTGAATACTAAGAGAAGTTTGATACTTGATGATTTTTTTGAGATATGAAGATGGTGATATTAGAGTAATGCTAGTTGAGTAGTTGTGAATTTGAGGTATACTTGTGTTAAAGTTTGTGATTCCCGTAGCATGCACATATGGTGAACCGTTATGTGATGAAGTCGGAGCATGATTTATTTATTGATTGTCTTCCTTATGAGTGGCGGTCGGGGACGAGCGATGGTCTTTTCCTACCAATATATTCCCCTAGGAGCATGCGCGTAATACTTTGCTTTGATAACTTGTAGATTTTTGCAATAAGTATATGAGTTCTTTATGACTAATGTTGAGTCCATGGATTATATGCACTTTCTTCCTTCCACTATTGCTAGCCTCTCTAATACCGCGCAATTTTCGCCGGTATCATACACACACACCATATACCTTCCTCAAAATAGCCAACCATACCTACCATCATGGCATTTCCATAGCCATTCCGAGATATATTGCCATGCAACCTTCCACCGTTCCATTTATTATGACACGCTCCATCATTGTCATATTGCTTAGCATGATCATGTAGTTGACATCGTATTTGTGGCAAATCCACCATTCATAATTCTTTCACACATGTCACTCTTGATTCATTGCATATCCCGGTACACCGCCGGAGGCATTCATATAGATTCATATTTTGTTCTAAGTATCAAGTTGTAATTGTTGAGTTGTAAGAAAATAAAAGTGTGATGATCATCATTATTAGAGCATTGTCCCAAGTGAGGAAAGGATGATGGAGACTATGATTCCCCCACAAGTCGAGATGAGACTTCGGACTAAAAAAAGAGAAAAAAGGCCCAAATAAAAAAAATGAGAGAAAAAGAGAGAAGGGACAATGTTACTATCCTTTTACCACACTTGTGCTTCAAAGTAGCACCATGATCTTCATGATAGAGAGTCTCTCATTTTGTCACTTCCATATACTAGTGGGAATTTTTCATTATAGAACTTGGCTTGTATATTCCAATGATGGGCTTCCTCAAAATGCTCTAGGTCTTTGTGAGCAAGCGAGTTGGATGCACCCCCACTTAGTTTCTTTTGTTGAGCTTTAATATAATTATAGCTCTAGTGCATCCGTTGCATGGCAATCCCTACTCACTCACATTGATATCTATTAATGGGCATCTCCATATCCCGTTGATACGCCTAGTTGATGTGAGACTATCTTCTCCTTTTTTTTCTTCTCCACAACCACCATTCCATTCCACCTATAGTGCTATGTCCATGGCTCACCTCATGTATTGCGTGAAGATTGAAAAAGTTTGAGAACACCAAAAGTATGAAACAATTGCTTGGCTTGTCATCGGGGTTGTGCATGATTTAAATATTTTGTGTGATGAAGATAGAGCATAGCCAGACTATATGATTTTGTAGGGATAGCTTTCTTTGGCCATGTTATTTTGAGAAGACATGATTGCTTAGTTAGTATGCTTGAAGTATTTTTTTTATGTCAATATGAACTTTTATCTTGAATCTTTCGGATTTGAATGTTCATACCACAATTAAGAAGAATTACATTGAAATTATACCAAGTAGCATTACACATAAAAAATTCTGTTTTTATCATTTACCTACTCGAGGACGAGCAGGAATTAAGCTTGGGGATGCTGATACGTCTCCAACGTATCTATAATTTTTGATTGTTCCATGCTATTATATTATCCATCTTGGATGTTTATGGACTTTATTTTACACTTTTATATTATTTTTGGGACTAACCTATTGACCCAGAGCCCAGTTCCAGTTCCTGTTTTTCCCTTGTTTCAGTGCTTCGAAGAAAAGGAATATCAAACAGAGTCGAAACGGAATGAAACCTTCTGGAGAAGTTATTTTTGGAAGGAAAGCTACCCGACGGACTTGGAGTGCACATCAGGAAAGAAAGGAGGGAGCCACGAGGTAGGGGGGCGCGCCCTCCACCCTCGTGGGCCCCTCGTGGCTCCCTTGACGTACTTCTTCCGCCTATATATTCCCATATACCCTAAAAACTTCGGGGAATGGAATAGATCTGGAGTTCCGCCGCCGCAAGCCTCTGTAGCCACCAAAAAACAATCGGGACCCTGTTCCGACACCTTGCCGGAGGGGGGAACCCTCACCGGTGGCCATCTTCATCATCCAAGCGCTCTCCATGACGAGAAGGGAGTAGTTCATCCTCGGGGCTGAGGGTATGTACCAGTAGCTATGTGTTTGATCTCTCTCTCTCTCTCGTGTTCTTGATTTGGCACGATCTTGATGTATCGCGAGCTTTTCTATTATAGTTGGATCTTATGTTGCTTCTCCCCCTCTACTCTCTTGTAATGGGTTGAGTTTTCCCTTTGAAGTCATCTTATCGAATTGAGTCTTTAATGATTTGAGAACACTTGATGTATGTCTTGCCGTGCGTATCTGTGGTGACAATGGGATATCACATGATTCACTTGATGTATGTTTTGGTGATCAACTTGCGGGTTCCGCCCATGAACTTATGCATAGGGGTTGGCACACGTTTTCGTCTTGATTCTCCGGTAGAAACTTTGGGGCACTCTATGAGGTTCTATGTGTTGGTTAAATGGATGAATCTGAGATTGTGTGATGCATATCGCATAATCATACCCACGGATACTTGAGGTGACATTGGAGTATCTTGGTGACATTATGGTTTCTGTTGATTTGTGTCTTAAGGTGTTATTCTAGTACGAACTCTGGGGCTGTTTGTGACACTTATAGTAATAGGCCAACGGATTGATTGGAAAGAATAACTTTGAGGTGGTTTCGTACCCTACCATAATCTCTTCGTTTGTTCTTCACTATTAGTGACTTTGGAGTGACTCTTTGTTGCATGTTGAGGGATAGTTATATGATCCAATTATGTTATTATTGTTGAGAGAACTTGCACTAGTGAAAGTATGAACCCTAGGCCTTGTTTCCTAGAATTGCAATACCGTTTACGCTCACTTTTACCACTTGTTACCTTGCTGTTTTTATATTTTCAGATTACAAAAACCTATATCTACCATCCATACTGCACTTGTATCACCATCTCTTCGCCGAACTAGTGCACCTATACAATTTACCATTGTATTGGGTGTGTTGGGGACACAAGAGACTCTTTGTTATTTGGTTGCAGGGTTGTTTGAGAGAGACTATCTTCATCCTACGCCTCCCACGGATTGATATACCTTAGGTCATCCACTTGAGGGAAATTTGCTATTGTCCTACAAACCTCTGCACTTGGAGGCCCAATCTTGTTTTATCACTAGTTAGTCTATAAAAGAAAACTACAAAAAAATGGAATTGAGTTTGCCTCATATGCTTCATCTTTTTAATATCTTTCTTGAGTATGATGGAAAGGAAAATTGTGCCAAAGTATTAGAAGAAGAATGCATTAAAATGTTTGACACTAAATCTTTGAATGATGAGCATGATTGCAATGTTGTTAGTATGAACTCCTTGAATATCCATAGTACTAATGATGATTGCACTAGTCATGATGAAAATGTTTCTTATAAGCATGTCGATTTTTGTGGAGTGTATTGGGTAGCTTTCCTTCCAAAAATAACTTCTCCATAAGGTTTCATTCCGTTTCGACTTCGTTCGATATTCCTTTTCTTCGAAACACTGAAACAAAGGAAAAAACAGGAACTGGCACTGGGCTCTGGGTCAATAGGTTAGTCCCAAAAATAATATAAAAGTGTTTAATTGTCGGGGAGGTTGATCGGACCCACGGACACCTATGGGGCCGGCGGACCAGGCCCCTTGTGGTTCGGAGGGGGGCGGAGATCACACGAAGAGCGAATCGAGGCGAAGCACACGAGCGGTTTTTACCCAGCTTCGGAGCTCTCCGGAGAGATAATACTCCTACTGCTGCTTGTCTGGTTTGTATTGTGTTCTTGCTAGGGAGCGATGAGAGCTCCAAGACCTAGCGTGGGTGTTCTCTGGTTATGTTGGAATCGAACTGAGCCGAACCCCCTCTACGTTGCGCATGGGCCTCCTTTTATATGCTCAAGGGGTCTCCGGCTGTGTGGCAACGAGAGGAGGGTACAAATGGAAAAACATTAGTTGGTACACCTACTTGAACAAAGGTACAGTGCAAAATACCTAACTCGACGGCAAGGGACAAAGCATTAAATGCCCATCCTCGCTGCCTAAACAAAGGCAACAGGACCGTCAAAAGCGCCTCCGCTTGCCACGATGGTGGGCTTGTCGGCGCCGCTTATCGCTGCTCCCCGCTGGCTGCACAGCCTCTTGACACGCGCGCATGGAATGATCCCATGGCGACACGTTGGTAGATGAGCTGGAGCGGAGATGAAGAGAGGTTGCCTGCCGCGGCAAGTGCCTTGCCGCGGCTGAATCCTTGTCGTGTCCGGAGGCTTGTCGCGCTCCGAGCCTTCCCGGCAAGCTCCTCTTGCCGGGGTCTTGTCTTCTGCGTGCCTTGAGTGGCCTTCCCGGCAAGCTCCTCTTGCCGGGGCCTTGTCTTCTTGGTCAAATACTTTGTTCTTGAATGGCTCCAAAGGAGCCACGGAGGATCTTGGCGGTGACCAGGCAAGCCTTGCCGCGGGGTGCTGCAACTGCCCGTGCACGAGTTCGGGATACTAGTGTACCCCTACTCTAGTACACCGACAAGAGCCCCCGGGCCTGGGCCGCACACGGTGCCGAGCGCTGTCGGGCCAGGCCCAAAAACAGTGCACGGTCACACGCGGCCTCGATCTCGCCGTAACTCACCCCGGACCCACCACGTCTCCCACTAACGGCACGCACCGAACGTGGCGTCGTGTGAGAGATCGTGGGTGTGGTCGTGGGGGTTTCTTTATTAGGAAAAGCGGAACGTCCGCCCCCTCCCCCTCCTTATAAACAGGGAAAACAGGGGCGGGCCGTCCACCTCGCCATTGCTGTCTTGTCAAGAAAACCACCGCCGCTCCCCCCTTCTTCTCCAGTGCGAAGAGAGCAGCGCTCCGCCCCTTTCGCCACAAGCACACTCCACGCCGTCGACCTCCTCCGCCGACTCCGCCATGGCTCCGAAAGCCGACAAGGGGAAGGGGGTGAAATCGGTCGAGGCGCAGCGGCTCGCGGCGCTGCGCAAGGAGCGGGCCATCTTCTCCCCTCAGGTCGACGCAAAGGAGCTGAGGGAGCGCTTCTACCTTTTCTGGTCGGCGGAGACGCGTGCGCATCCGCGCACGAAGGTACTCCCCGCCATTGCTTCGGAATTAGCCCCAACTGGGTATCCTTTCTTTGCCCTTTTCTTCTATTGCGGGCTCTGCCTTCTTCTCGAAGTTCTTTTGCGATATTATGAACACATACGGGTTCCGCCTCCTTGATTTCACCCCAACGCCATTACGACCATGGCAGTTTTCGCACACCTTTGCGAAAACTTTGTCGGGATCCACCCCAACGTAGCCCCTTCCGCCACTTCTTCATGCCCCACGAGAGAGAGGGAGCCGCTGTCGAGGGATAGCTTGGGTCTCTGTGGTCGGCAAGAAAGAAGCGTGTCTGGAAGGAGAGTTCCGTAGCAAGTGGGAGGAGTGGAGAGCCAACTGGTGTTGGATCGTGAGAGGAGAACCCGCAGCCCTTCATCGCTGCGGCGCCAAACCCCAATAGTGCGCTGACAGCGATTGGAGTAGCTTACGCCGGAGGATGCTAGGTTGCGAGATAGCTGTGACCGGATTTTGCGCCTCAGGCTTGCCGGACTTACCGTAGGCGCAGTTGGTGCAAATTTCCTCCGCCGCCGCATCGCTCCCTTGCAGGAAAGGAGGAGACCTGCTTGGGAGTTCCAAAATGCGGCGGACATCATGAGGCTGCGCCCGGGCCTTAACTGGAATTTCACCGTCTTGGAGTTGGACGCGATGCTGCTAGATCTGTTCAAGAACGACCCCGATCACCCCGAGTGGTTTAGGTTGCCGAGGGGGGTCGTCCCATTGTGCAACAACTCTGCACTCGACCACATCCGGGCCATGATGCCGTTGTGCGATTCTCATGGGATCGTTCCAACCTGGCAAGAGCCTTCCGACGAGATCGTGCAGCAGTTCTTCGACAACTTGGAAGAAGTGCCGATCCGCTCCGACGAGCAGAAGAGGCTCACCCGCGACACCACCGACGAGGAGATGGTGCGCATTGCCACCAGCTCGAGGAGGCGGCAGCATTGCTGCCGGGCGTCTTCGGTACACCGTGGAGGAGGCGGACGCGCCGAGGCGGCAAGCCTTGCCGAGCGAAGGGAGTTCACCGACGAGGAAGAGCTTGCCGCACCCGAGGCCAAGTCGAGCGGACCAGCCGAGGGCGCTTCTTCTCCACCACCAGCGACTTGCCGCCAACGGAGCCCCCGGCTCCGCTGAAGAGGCTTCTCCGCAAGGCTGGAGACGAGACGGGGCGGCAGACGGGCCCACAGCCGCAGCGCCGTGCGACGCGCTCTACAGCGGCAAGCGATGTTGCCGCGGGAGCACCCCACACTGTTGCGACAACTGGGGCGGGATCTTCCCAGGCCACCGCCGGTGTCTCCGCCAAGCGGCCAAGAGAGCCCACTCCTCCGCCTCGTCGCACCGGAGGCGAGCCGGAGTTTGACTTCTCCGCTCTTAGCTCCGAGGAGGAAGAAGAAGAGTAAGCTTCAATATTGTGCTTGTTATTTCTTCAATTTTGTTGCTTCATCTTGAATCTGATTTGCTTCGTTCTGAACTTTTTCCTTTTCAGGACGCTAGCCCAGAGAGCGTCGAAGAGGGCCAAGACCCCGGTGGTCGTCGTTGAGGATGACCCACCCGCGGCAACAGGAGGCGCGTCTGAGACTCCCTTGCCGGACCCGGCAACCCTTCCTCAGAGCAGCCCCCAGCACAGCCCCCCAGAGTAAGTATGCGGTTTTCTTCTTACTGTTAGGTGTGCGTGGGTGCTCCTTCTTCGTTGATATCTGACTGTTGGTTTGTGTAGGAGCAGAGCAGCCTCATCAGGAGGGCCCGAAGCCGCCCCGAAATTCTGTGCCTTGACCGACTCGCCCGCCAAGGGAGGATTCTCCGGCAAGGGAGCGTCCTCCGGCAAGGGGGGCTACTCCGGCAAGGGAGGCTACCCCGGCAAGGGACAGCACTAGTGATCCTCCAGTGGTCGAGACCACGGCTGCAGATCCCATTGCAGGTAATCCCCTTACGCGAAAATTTCCCTTGGGTTTGTTTTCTTCTGTTTTTCTTTGAATACTTGCTTGACTTTCTTTCTTTGTCCGCCACAGAGCCGATGGAGACCGAGGTCGCGGCGAGGGGGACGCGCGCGGCAACACTGACGAAGCCGCCACCGTGGAAGGAGAGGCCGGCACCGACGAGCCTGTCGGCGAAGAGGCCACCGAGGCTGCCGCCACAGAAGCTGGCGAGGGGTCTAGCGATCGCACTGACGGCCCTGAGGCCGCAGGAGCGCCAGGCGCTACACCGACCGCAGACTCCCCCGTCGCTGCTGCAGCGTGCCAGCTCAAGAGCCCCAGCCAGCGCCTACTTGAAGGCCGGCGACGGCGTCTTCATCAAGCTCCCATGGGAGTCGAGCTCAGTATGCCGGTCGAAGGAGAGACCTTTGACGGAGAGCTGCTCGCCTCCATTGGCCGACGCTGTGGACGCGCCAAGCAGCAAGATCGGCGAAGTCTGAGGAGGAGCAGCTGTTGAAGAAGCTGCTGTCGCTCTACCGCGCCCGGCTAGCCAAGTTTGAGTCCCGAGAAGCACTTGTCGAGAGGGCGGGAGCGGACATGGAGAATGGAGCAGAAGAGCTCCGGAGCGCCAACCAAGAAACTCTCCGGAACGTAGTAGAAGCGCGGGAACAACTTGCAGAAGAGCGCACGGCCTTCATCCTTGAGAAGGCCGCAGCTGAGGAGGAGCAGCGGCTGGCCGCCGAGAAGCTCTCTGCGCAGGAAAGCGAGCTGGCGCAGCGGAAGGTCAACCTGGACAGCCACGAGGAAGAGCTTGTCGCGCGCGAGGAGTCACTTGGCGGGGCGCTTAAGGAAGCGAAGGATGCCGCCGCAGCCGCCGAGGCCGCCAAGGAAGAGTTGAAGACGAAGGTGGCGCAGCTAGAGGCCAGTCTTCAGAAGAGCGGCGAAGAGCTTGCCGCGCTCAAGCACGAGCGCGAGAAGGACGCTTACACCCTTGGCGAGCTGCAGGGCCGTCTCGCCGACAGGGGCAAGGAGCTCGACGCCGCCAAGGATTCCAAGGCGGATCTTGAGCTGAAGCTGACCACTCTAACGCAGACGCTGGACGGCGCCAGAGAGCGGGAGGTGGGCCTGTTGGAGATGATCAAGGCCAAGGAGGAGCTCTTTGGCGAATGCTGTTGATACCCAGAGCGCCTTGAGGGAGAGTGTGGAGCATTGGACTGAAGGTCTTGTGGATACTGCTGCCGACATCCACAACGAGCTGATGGAGCTGGGGATGGTGGATCTTGCATACTCCTCCGACGAGCATCTCCAACCCAGCGCCAAGCTTAGCTTATTCTTCAAGGGCGTGTTGACGGGCCTCCAATGACTCGGGAAGAGGTCCCAAGCAGCTGGCCGAGGAGTCGCGCGGATCTGTGCAGGAGCCCTCGAGAAGGTGTTGATGAAGGTGGCCTTCCGCAATCCAGGCCTCAACCTCAACGGCGCCCTTAGATCCTTGCCGCCAGATCTTGGCGTGGAGGCGCTCAAAGCCCTTGTCGCACCCATTGTGGACAAGGTGAACAAGATCAAGCGGATTGATGGCGACCGCGTAGACTAGGCCGCCAATTTTATCTTTCCCTTGTCGCTGCTGATCATGTTTAGAACACTTTGTTAGATCAGCGACAAGTCATTTTGTAATATACTCTATCTTAGGCGATCATTGCAATGCTATTTCCTCTACTTGATTCCTTCCTTTGTACGTTTTTGCCCTATGCATTTAGGGGACTCGTCGGTGCAGGCACCTTTGCATGGCCGAGTCTTGAACGTCGGCAACTGTGGCGGTGCCGCCTCCGACAAGCAACCTTGTCGCGACTAGCTGCAGCTCACTTAAGTTGTTGAGCGGACTCGAAACAAAGTAAGGGCGCGACTAGCCGCGAGTTGGTTCCTCTGCCCACAGGTTCTCCATACAAAGTACTATCATTCGAGGAAGATAACTTAAAAATTTAAGAACTGATTGCTCAAACTTTGGCAACTTAGCTTTTCTGTCGTTTGCTTCCCGATAAGGCGAAACTTCCTCGAGCGATGCTTGGTCCATAGTATTACCTTCTTCTTCCCCCCTGGTTAACTTGTGTGCGAGGGAACCTTCCTTTCTTTGAGAAAGAGAAAGAAGAGAAAATAAAGTCATGGAGCCTAGTGGCCCGATATTGCTTACCGGGTGTGGGTGCTGCACAAAGTGTTAGCCAAAACATGCAATAAAATGATGAAAGCATGAATTTTGACAAGTTGTGCGCAACACATGAGCTTTACTGATGCACGGGGTCTGCGCCCGGCTTTGTACAAAGGATTACATGCAACAGCGGCAAGACTTGTACAAAAGGTGGTTGCCGGAACAGGTTCCAACAACCGCGCCCTATGGGTAAAACTTACGAAGATGTTCAATGTTCCAGGAGTTGCTCACCGGAATGCCATCTTCGGTCTCAAGGCGGACAGCGCCAGGCCTAGTGACTCGTTTGACCCGATAAGGCCCTTCCCACTTTGGCGTCAACTTGTTTGAATTCTTGGCGGACTGAACGCGCCGAAGAACAAGGTCGCCTTCCTCGAGGCTTTCGGCACTAACTGCGGCTATGGTAGCGACGCAAAACTTGCCGGGTAACGAGCAGCTCGTCTAAAGAGCTGAAGACGATCTTCCTCAAGGAGCAGCGCGTCATCTTGTCGCAGCTGCTCTTGCTCAAGCTCATCATAAGCGAGCACCCGAGGCGATCCGTATACGAGTTCCGTGGGGAGAACTGCCTCTGCTCCATAGACTAGAGCAAAGGGTGTTTGGCCAGTGGCTCGATTTGGCGTCGTCCTGATCGACCAAAGAACAACCGGCAGCTCCTCAATCCAGTTTCTTCCGCACTTGTGCAGCCTGTCGAAAGTTCTGGTCTTGAGCCCGTGCAACACTTCAGCATTTGCCCTCTCTGCTTGACCGTTGCTTCTCGGATGAGCAATGTAAGCAAAGCAGACCTTGGCGCCAAGATCTTGGGACGTCTTGCATGAAGGTGCGACTTCGTGGAACTGTGCCGTTGTCGGTGATGATCCTGTTAGGGATTCGAAACGGCAAACAATCGACTGAAGAACTTGACCGCCGATCTTTGTCACCTTCCTCATCGCTTCCACTTCCGCCACTTTGTGAACTTGTCGATAGCAACGTACAAGTACTCAAAGCCCCCGACAGCTCGGGGGAAGGGGCCGAGGATGTCGAGCCCCCAGACCGAAAATGGCCAGGATAAAGGGATCGTTTGGAGAGCTTGAGCTGGTTGGTGTATCTGTTTGGAATGGAACTGGCACGCTTCACACTTGGTTACTTGTGCAGTTGCATCCTGGAGGGCTGTCGGCCAGAAGAAACCTTGACGGAAAGCTTTGCCGGCAAGTGCTCTTGCGCCAATGTGGTGACCACATATGCCTCCAGATATCTCTGCCAACAGCTTTTGTCCATCTTCCGCAAATACACTTCAATTTCACACCGTTGAGTCTTCTTACATGCAGTATGCCGTCGACAAACCGGGTACATACTTGACTGCCGGGCTACTCTCTCGACTTCTTCTTGCTCTTGGGAAGTTCTCCCTGTCTCAAGGAAATGGACAATCTGCTGCGCCCATCTTTGGAGCTTCTTGGCTCGACAACAAGGACTAAAGGCACATTCGTTGCTGCGGAACATCGGCTTCCACGGCAAGAACTCGCGATGCTGCCGAGCTTGATGTTCCCCAGTAGCTTGCCGGAGCAAAACTTGTCGGGGCGCTCGCTTCAACGAAACAAACCCTTGGGCTTGTCGGAGCAGACTGCCCTCGGCTCTGTTAGGCGTCGATCTTGGGGACCTTCGTGGCGGCGGCGGGAGCTCTGTAGGAAAGTAGTCACCAGAGATCAACTTCCTCTTCTTGTTCTGCCAGGATTGATGGTGTTCACGGTTGGTTGAGTCAGCTTGAGCACAAAAATCCCTGGTTCCACAGGTAACTTAAGTCTGACACACTTTGACAGCCATCAACAATATCATTACGAGCTCTTGGAACATGTTCCATTTGTAGGCCGTCAAAGTGTTCTTCTAGCTTCCTCACTTCATCAACGTAGGCTTCCATCAATGGACTCTCGATAATCTTTGTTCACTTGGCGGACGACAAGTCTGCGAGTCACCCCGACAATAAGCTTCTTGATCCCAAGGTCCACTGCGATCTGAGACCGGCAAGCAAACCTTCATACTCTGCAGTATTGTTTGTTGCTTGCTCCTTGGGAAAGTGCATCTGACTACGTGCATTTGAGGTGCTCTCCGGTGGGTGCTATAAGCAGCACGCCAGCACCGGCGCCTTGCAGCGAGAAGGCACCATCAAAGTACATCAACCACTCTTTGCTCGCTTCCTCGACGGGAATGCTCGTCTCTTGAATTTCTTCATCTGGTGTTGGCGTCCATTCTGCTATGAACTCTGCCAATGCTCTGCTTTGGATAGTTGAGGTGCTCTCAAACTTGAGGCCAAAGCTTGACAATTCCAGTGCCCACTCGACAATCCTGCTTGTTGCCTCTGGATTCTGCAGTATCCTCTTCAGCAGAAAGCGAGTGACAACTGTGATCTCATGTGCTTGGAAGTAATGGCGCAGCTTTCTCGAGGCCATGAGGAGGCCGAAAAGCAATTTCTGCACACCGTAGTACCTTGACCTAGCCCCTGCAGGAGGGAACCGACAAAGTAAATCTGGCGCTGCACCATCCTTTTCTCAGCATCTGCTCTTGCGTCTGCGCAGATCCGTCCTTGTCGGGACCAGAGCTTGCCGTGAAGCCCCTGCTCGTCAGCTGGATGTGTCTGCGCCGTGGTTGCTAGCTCATCATCCGCCTCCTCTCTCGCTACTAACGCAGCACTAACCACTTGATTGGTTGCCGCTATGTATAGCAGCAACTTCTCTTGTGGCTTAGGTGCGACAAGTGTTGGAGTGGAGGACAGTACCTCTTTAAGCCCTGCAGCGCAGCCTCGCCGAAGTCCATTTCATTGGACCTGCCTTTTCAAAATTTTGAAAAATGGCAGGCTGCGTTCAGCAGACCTAGAGATAAACCTACTAAGAGCAGCTCTACGCAACCGCAAGCCTTCGTACATCCTTGACGCGCTTTGGTGCTTCAATCTGCTCAATGGCCTTGATCTTGTCGGGTTGGCTTCAATTCCCGTTGAGACCACGAAGAACCCGAGAAGCTTGCTTTGGAAGGGACTCCAAACACGCACTTCTCGGTGTTGAGCTTGAGGTTGATCTTGCGCAGATTTGCAAAGGTCTCATCCAAATCTTGTACCAGAGTTGCTTTGTCCTTGCTCTTGACCACTATGTCATCCATGTAGGCTTCTACATTTCTGTGCATTTGCGGCTCAAAAGCATCATGAACTACTCTTGCAAACGTTGAACCAACATTCTTCAAACCGAAAGGCATCCGTATGAAACAATATGTGCCACATGGAGTAATGAATGCGGTTTTCTCCTCATCCTCTTCTGCCATGAAGATCTGATGATATCCTGAGTATGCATCAAGAAATGAAAGCAAATCACATCCAGCCGTGGAGTCAACAATCTGGTCGATGCGCGGCAAGGGAAATGGGTCTTTGGGACAAGCTTTATTAACATCCGTGAAGTCAATACAAAGTCTCCATTTCCCATTTGCCTTCTTGCGCACAACTACGAGATTGGCCAACCACGTAGGATGGAGCACTCCTCCGACAAGGCCTGCTGCTTCCGGTTCTTGATCTCTTCCGCGATGAACTCTTGACGCTCCACCGCTTGTTTTCGACTTTCGCTTGGCCGGGCCGCGCATGAGGACAAACGGCCGACGGTGCTCAATTACTTTCACAGGAACACTGGGGATGTCGACGGTTGCCATGCAAACACGTCGACGTTCGCCCGCAGGAAAGCAACGAGCGCGCCTTCCTATTTAGGGTCGAGAGAGGCACTGATGGTGAAGGTACCACCAGTGCCGTCCTCCTTGGAGGACACCTTCTTGGTCTTTGGCGGAGCTGTCATCGTCTTCTTGCACTTGCCGGTGGAGCTCGATGGTGCGTCCTCGACGGTAACGCAGCACTCCGAAGAGGTGCGCTTGCCGGAGTGGGCATCAGAGCTCTTGCCGGACTTGGACTTGGTCTTCTTCCCTCCGGGAGCTTCAGCGGCAAGTGTTTTGCTTTCTGTTGCAGCTGCTGCATCCCGGTAAATCTTGTCGGCACAGATAAGAGCATCCTTCTTGTCGCCATGGACAGAGATGATGCTTATCGGGCCTGGCATCTTGAGTAAGTTGTAAGCATAATGAGAGGCTGCCATGAACTTGGCGAGCGCTGGTCGGCCAAGTATCCCATTGTAAGGCAACGGGAAATCAGCAACGTCGAATGTGACCCTCTCAGTCCTAATGTTCAGCTCGCTGCCAAATGTTACCGGCAACGTGATCTTCCCCTTCGGCTTGCTCCTTCCCGGATTGATTCCTTGGAAAGTGCCAGTCTCTTGAGCTCATTGTCGTGGATCTGAAAGCTTCGGAGCACCGCGGAGGAGATCAGATTCAAGCCGCCCCGTCAACTAGCATCTTGGTGACCTTGAGGTTGCGAGATAGTTGGTGAGACCAACATCGGCAAGCACCCGACCGCAGTTATGCGATCAGGGTGGTCCTCAATATCGAAGATGATAGGCGTGCTGGACCACTTCAGAGGCTTGCGCGATTCTACGGATGGTTCCGCTGCATTGACCTCCCGCATCCACTGCTTGAGTTGGCGGTGGGAAGTATGCGAGGAAGCACCTCCGTCCAACGCAGAGAACCTCCGTGGCTTTCAAACTCCTGCTCGTCGGCGTCATCATCATCCATGTCTTCATCGCCGTCTTCGTCTTCATCCTTGTCGCGGCGGCGGGAGGTCTGTCTCCTTGCCGCTGCTTGGCCTTGCCGGCGTCCTCCCGGCCGGGGCGTTTCTTGCGGCTCCTCCGGCACCTTCTTGAGCCTTCTCCTTGTCGCGCCGCCGTACTCAGCCTTCTGCGGTTCAACGAGCTGCTCGACTTTCTTGCAGCTCGAGGTCATGGCCCTTGGTGCGGTGGATCTTGCAATACGCTTGCGGAGCCGTCACGCTTGTCGGCGGCCGCCCGCAGACCAGTGGTTGGCGTCGCCGCAACCTCCTTGCCGGAGCCACCAGCCTTGGCGTTCTTGTCGCCACCTCCGTTGCGGACTGCTCAACAACTAGCACTTCTCCGCCTTTCTTCTTCCTGTTGCCTCGCCGCGGCTCTTCTTTGCCGGGCGGTCTCCTCACCGTCAGATCCTGCTTGCATTCTCTCACGGAGTCTCCTCCTTCCTCGGACGCGCACACTTGTCGTCCAAGGCATACAGCTCATCGACGTCCTTGACTTTGCACATCGCCATCTCCTCCCTCATCCTGCGGTTCCGCACATTACGATGGAACGCGCTGATCACCGCGATGTGGTGGACATCCGGATGTTGTAGTGCACACGGCTGAATCTCTGAATGAACTTGCGCAGGGACTCTCCTTCCTTCTGGGCGAGCAGGTGAAGGTCACTTTCTTGGCCATGAGGCTTGTGGCCGCCTGTGAAGGCGCCAACAAAACGATGGCATAAATCTGCCCAAGAAGATATGGAGCTGTCCGGCAAGTGCATGAGCCAGGACCTGACGTTGGGCTTGAGTACCAGCGGGAAGTAGTTGGCGAGGATCTTGTCGTCTCGTCCCCCGGCAGCCTGCACCGCGATGGTGTAGATGCTGAGGAACTCCGACGGATGCGCCCCGCCATCGTACTTCTCCGCACATCTGGCTTGAAGTTCTTGTTGCTGGGCCACTGGACTTGCCGCAGCTCGCGAGTGAACGCAGGGCAACCTACCACGTACGGCAAGTCGCCTGGTTCCTCTGGCGCGTGCATGTCAACAGAGGGCCTGGCGCGCTTGTCGGATTGACGTCGCGCTTCTCTTCGGCGCTCGATGCGAGTTCGAGCATCCTCTTGTTGTCGTTCATGGAGAACTTGGCATCGATCGCTGGCTGACTCGCGGATCCGACGACGCAGTGGAGTCGCTGTCGAGGTGGATCCGGCGAGTTGGCGACCCTGGCCTTCGGGGCGGAGAGTGCATGGTGGTTGCACCCCCACCGGTCTCGTCGCCACTGGGTCGCGTTTGGCGTTCTTGCCGCGGCAGCGACATGCTCGGTTGCCGCGGAGCGTCGCCGTTGGCGAAGCCGATGAGACTCTGTATTGTGGCCCTCCACTCGTCGACCTTGTCGGCCGTTGGAGGGTAGTCGAGGAGCAGTTGAGCTCTCGCCAGAGCTTCTGCTGGAGTAGTAGGCGGCAATGGCGAACGGCGCGAGGAGCGGGATATGCTCGGACTTCTATCTATGTTAGAAGGAGCAGCATCCCGCCCGAGCGACCGTGCCTCGCTCGTGCCAGCGTGTTGGCGCGCACGCTGGTCTTGAGGGTCTCGAGATCCTCCAGCTCCATCTCGGTCCAACGAGCGTATGGCATTGTGAATGCCATGACGCTGTTGGTCCCGCGTCTCCTGAGATGGGCGCGGGGCATGTGCGGACGCCGAGGTTTGCGTGGCCTTGTCCTTGGACTTGGCAGCGTAACGAACTCCTTCGCCGGCGCCCGTTCTTCCGCCAGCGTCGGCTCCACCACCCGTTTGCTCCGGCGATGGTGGGTACGACGCGGACGGCTCCGCTGCCGCCGAAGCCTTCTTCTTCGGTGGCATGTTGGTGAAGATGTTGAAGATGTCGTTCGTGTGAACGCCGGATCAGGTTCACACAACCTCGACGCCCCCTACCTGGCGCGCCAAAGATGTCGGGGAGGCTGATCGGACCCACGAACACCTATGGGGCCGGCGGACCAGGCCCTTGTGGTTCGGAGGGGGGCGGAGATCGCACGAAGAGCGGATCGAGGCGAAGCACACGGCGGTTTTACCCAGCCGAGCTCTCCGGAGAGATAATACTCCTACTGCTGCTTGTCTGGTTTGTATTGTGTTCTTGCTAGGGAGCGATGAGAGCTCCAAGACCTAGCGTGGGTGTTCTCTGGTTATGTTGGAATCGAACTGAGCCGAACCCCCTCTACGTTGCGCATGGGCCTCCTTTATATGCTCAAGGGGTCTCCGACAGGTGGCAACGTAGAGGAGGGTACAAATGGAAAAACATTAGTTGGTACACCTACTTGAACAGTGTACAGTGCAAAATACCTAACTCTGACGGCAAGGGACAAAAGCATTAAATGCCCGTCCCTGTCGTCTAAACAAAGGCAACAGGGACCGTCGGTGCGCCTCCGCTTGCCACGATGGTGGGCTTGTCGTGCCGCTTATCGCTGCTCCTCGCTGGCTGCACAGCCTCTTGACACGCCGCATGGAATGATCCCATGGCGACACGTTGGTAGATGAGCTGGAGCGGAGATGAAGAGAGTTACTGCCGCGGCAAGTGCCTTGCCGCTGCTGAATCCTGTCGTGTCCGGAGGCTTGTCGCCCTCCGAGCCTTCCCGCAAGCTCCTCTTGCCGAGGTCTTGTCTTCTGCGTGCCTTGAGTGGCCTTCGGCAAGCTCCTCTTGCCGGGCCTTGTCTTCTTGGTCAAATACTTTGTTCTTGAATGGCTCCAAAGGAGCCACGGAGGATCTTGGCGGTGACCAGGCAAGCCTTGCCGCGGGGTGCTGCAACTGCCCGTGCACGAGTTCGGGATACTAGTGTACCCCTACTCTAGTACACCGACATTAATAAAGCCCATAAAGATCCAAGATGGATAATATAATAGCATGAATACTTCATAAATTATAGATACGTTGGAGACGTATCAAGAAGCCATGGTGAGCAAGTTGCCCAACGTCTCCTGGCCCAAAGGCACTTTTGTGGAGACAGTAAAGGAATGGCAGAAGAAGTGGTTCTACATCATAGAACCTCGCGGCACCACTTGGGCCGCAGCTGCCGAATTCCGCTCTGGAGCTCCCATGCGTCTCACCTCCTGGGTCGATAAGAGTCCGGACTGGTGTTCTCCTGACGAGCTGATAGCATTGCAGACCTGTGTTCAGAGCATGGTAACCAAGAACGTCAAGCTCGTTGATGTGATCCAGGTGATGTTGATTCGCCGGATCCTTCCGTGCCAGCGTCGAAGCTGCCCGCTGTGGGATTTCAACCCAAAGAAGCGCCGGACCCTGGTGAGGCTCTTCGAGACTACACACGAGGGTGCTGGGAAGTTGTTCTTCAAGGGCAATGAGAAACCACCGGCCACGGATTCTGACCGTGGTCACGACTGTAAACACCCCGCCAACGAGGTACGTCATTATTGATCTGCCCCTAATTTAATTGTTTCGAGGGTGATGTCTGAGCTTTTATTATTGCTCTTTCAGGACTGGATGGAGAGGGCGAAGCGGATCCAGTGTCCGGCTCCGCTGCCTGAAGAACCCGTCATCCCGCGCCTGGTGAAGATGCTGGTCCCGGTGCCATATACGGTGCCGGAGAAGGAGGCCAAGAAGAAGGTCAAGGGGGCCAAGAGCGGCCCCCGTCGCAAGGGAACTTCGGACTCGACGTCCGAAGAAGACGAGGCCCATTCCTCTGTCCCTAAGGACAATGACGAGGAAGAGGAGGAGGAGGAGGAGGAAAACAACCCTCCTCCCGAGGAGAAGAAGAAGAAGAGGGAGGCCTTGGCACACCCAGAGGCGAAAGCGCCCAAGAAGGGGAGGGACGCCCCGACGGTCAATCCCGCATGGGACATCGACAGTAGTCGGGAACGACGCCCCCACACTAAGCCCCATGCCGCATCATAAGTGACATGACTTATTTATGCGCACATCCGTCCCTTTCTCTTTATCATCTTAACATGGTTGATTACACCATTGCAGTCCGACCTGTGACCTTATCCAGCGATCCTCGCCTGGAGGTTCGTTGGCTCTGTTGGCGATGGCGAGCATGTTGCCACTGCCCACTTACTCCCTCGGGGCCAGGGACGACACCGAAGTGCTGTCCCAGAGGACCGCTCCAAAGGGAGGAGCCCAAGACGTTTTCCGGGAGGTGCCACAAGGCGATACATCCACTACCGGACACACGGGGGACCCAATCCCCATGGAGACTGGCGAAGGGGGGCCGTATCCAGTTCGGGCCTCAGCCGAATACGGTTCCGGAGACCCAAGTGGCTCTGGAGTCGGGCGAGCAGCCCCCTTTGAAGGAGGGGGGTGCGCCGCCTCCACCGATGGCTCCTGTCCATCCAGGAGCGCCGGATGACCTGATGGGGGCGCTACGAAGCGCCTCCATCATGGACGAGCACCGTGTCCTTATGGGTGTGGTAATCAAAAAGGTTCAGTCCGCCAAGAGTCGACTGAACGAAGCCTGCAGCAACCTGTTGATAGGTTTCGAGGTAAGAAAGAGAAAAAAGAACCCCGTGTTGACAGTAGCCTCTGAGACACTGTCCAGTGTTTGGCGAGACGAACCGGACAGCGGATCAATCTTTCGTTATAGGAGGCTAACGTAATATGTATGAATAAGCGGGCATCACTGCTGGCTGCAACCTCGCACGCTGCCGAAGTCTCTGAACTGAGGTAGAGGCTGGAGCGGACCGAGAACGAGGTCGGCGAGGTTAAGGTTCGGCTCCAGGAGAAGCAAGGTGAGCGACGACTTACTGTGTGTTCGTAAAGAATATGCATTTGTATATTGATCGCAATGTCGTAATATGTGCAGGAGCCACGACCGAGGTCGAGGCCCTGAGGAAGGCCCTGGGCGAGGCCGAGGAGAAGGCTGTCCAACAGCAGGCCGCCCGTAAGAAGCTCAAAGCTCGGGTCAAAGAGGTCCAACATGAGCTCCAAGATGCAGTGAAAAAATATGAGACCTTGGAGAATTATGCGTCGGCTCAAGAGGCCGAACTCACCAAGGCTCGTCAGAGCGCGGAGAACGCACGGAATGAGGCCCATGCCGCCCTCCAGGAAATCCAGGAGGCCCGGAAGATCATGACGCGTAAGGCATTTAAGATGCAAAGCAAGTATGCGGAGAAGCAATACCTTTTACTAACCCGGGTTCGGAGTTCCCCAGGTGCTTTTACGGATCTACCACGCAGCGTATCAGACGCTGCAGAGTTCTACCGGGCCGAAGGAGGAGGTTCTACGGAGAAGCTATTCTGGTCGCAGTATGCGACGCCAGAGCATCCCGTGACCTTCACCGATCAGCTGAAGCAGCTGGTGGAGCTGCACAGGGTGGCCGAACTAGCCATTAGGGATTTGACAATCCAGCTATGGCCAGCCGAAGCTATGCCCGGCAGCTACTTCGGACTCGTGAGGCGGCTAGTGGAAGCCTGTCCGTGGTTGGACGTCATCAAGCGCTCCGCCTATATTGAAGGTGCCCGTATGGCCTTTGCTCGCTGCAAGATGTGGTGGGCGAAGACGAACGCTGTTGAAGTTGCCAGTGGGCCGCCGGAGGGCAAGGAGCACCGCACACCCGAGCGATATTTTGCGGATGTCGTAGAGGGGTCTCGACTTGTGGCGGCGCAATGTTCGCAGGACATTGTATTTGAATAAATATATTCATGTTGCCCTTGCATTGTATGATGGAAACAAAACCTGTAATGTAATTTTGTTATGCTTTAATTGTTTCCTCCTGCGCGGCCGTGTTATTTGTAATTTGAGGGTTGGCCAGTCGTCGGCTTCTGCCCTCACATAGGTAGTACAGAGGTGTTCGGGATGGGATCTAAACAATCTTGATCCAATTATATGGTCCTTTGAAGGAGTTGTTTAGCGCACCGAACAAGGCAATCAGACTATACGACTTAAACGCCCTCACTTAGCCATAGGAGTTTTATAATTAAGCATATGCGCAGCCCCTGGTCCGAGCCAGAGTGCTGTCAGCATTTGATCGGGAATTACCGATCCTTCGCATAACGCGGAAAAATCTCCAACGATTTGTAACCCTCGAACAGCTGACCGGCTCTCTCCGTATCATGACCGTCAGTTTTCGGTTTTCTCTACTAAGGCACTCATCTGGTCAAGGCCAGGGCACAATCGTAGTAGTTCTCCCTTTACTATCCTAGCCGATAGAGCGGAAACGTAGGTTAGCACAGGAGTCGGGCAACCCAACTATTGACCAAAGACATGATTCGAAGCCAATGCATGTAATGCTAAATTCGGGGTGTCGAACTTATATATAATAAGTGTTCGGACTGTGCTGCCGTATTATGGGGCGACAGGTAGCCCCTGGCGAGTATGGAACGTAAAAGAGTATCGATGCAGCAAATAAGCAGATTACAGGAACCGGGCCACGAACCATTTTTATTATAACTGGATGGATACATCAAGGCGTATCTTGTACAGATGGTGCGAGAAGTATCCGGCTATTTAACATGCTGGAATCAATAGGGCACAGCGTGCGGGTCTTAAGAAATAATTATGAATATCGTCAAGAAGAACGTGTAAAAGTTACCCTACACACCTGTGCTGCTTGCCTCTGTTGTGTTCCCATCCTTCTAAAGGACCTGCGATCAGGCCCGTAGAAAAAGGTGCCTGAAACGAGAAAGAAAAGTAAAGGTATGTGTGTCTGGGATCGGTCTGGTCGAACCATAGACCCCGGTTTATCTTGTACCTCCGTCGACGTCCATGAAATTTTGAGTGTGTAATTGTGTACGCGTGGTACAAATGCCACTACCTCATTGGGCTGGGACGGAGGCCAAATTGCTAGTCAAGCTCTTGACGAGCGGTGTTGTCCTGTTGCAGTGTAGTCCGGACCCTCTTGATGGTGTCCAGGGGTTCGACGGCTGGATTATGATGCTGCTTGAGAAGGCCGCTCTGTACTTCTGCTGCTAGGGCGGCGGTGTGCTCCTCTGTTCGGAGGGAGCGTTCCGTATTGTGTTAAATCTAGCAAATGCAGTTCGTCCGACCAGTGCGTGAGAACCGCTGCGGAATGGGACGATATCAAAGATCACTTTGCTTTGGAAGTTGTCTGGAGAACCGAAGACCACCTCCAGCGTGATTGAGCTCGTACAGCGGGCCTCTACGCCTGGTATGACTCCTTTAAAGGTGGTCTTTGTTGGTTTGATTCGTGAGGGATTAATGCCCATCTTCCGTACCGTATCCTGGTACAACAGGTTGAGGCTGGTTCCACCATCCATCAGGACTCGTGTTAGGTGGAATCTGTCGATGATTGGGTCAAGGACCAGTGCGGCCGAACCGCCATGGCGAATACTAGTTGGATGAACTCGATGATCGAAGGTGATCGGAAATGACGACCACGGATTGAACTTTGGGGCGACTGGCTCTACCGCGTAGATGTCCCTGAGTGCCCGTTTGCGCTCCTTTCTAGGGATGTGCATGGCGTATATCATGTTCACCATTTTGACTTGGGGGGGATTTCTTCTGCCCCCAGGTGTTCGACTGCTGGGGCTCTTCATCATCGTCCTCACTTTGTGATCCCTTTTCTTTGTTTTCAGCATTTAGGTTGCCAGCTGTCAGGACCGGTTTTCCAATAAAATATTTATTGAAAAATCGACCATTTTATCAGACCGGTATAGAGAAAGTCCTCCTTACTGGTAGACAAATCCTTGATACAGAAATCCAGAAGTACTAAATATTATACTAGGTTGAGCTGAGGCTGCTCAACAATTTATTACAAGCACGCCGATATTATACATAAAGGCGGATATGACACAAAGGGTATGGTGGCATAACTACTGACTCATAATAAAAGTGGTGGTGGATATGTCACAGTGAAGTGGGTGACATGACTCCAAAATCGTACAGCTCATCAAGCGCCGGAGTGAGGCTCGATGATTTTATTAGGGTAGCGGAAGCGGATATAATACAAGTGACCAACTCCAGGATCGCACGGCACTGACTGGGACTCCTCTAGGCGTCGGACTCGCTATCGTACTCTTCATCCATAAGATCGCCGTCAACATCTGGCCAAATCAACAAGCCGGTGAGTACTTTGAATGTACTCGCAAGACAGTTTGGACATAAGATATAACAAATGCAAACATGATGCACATGAGCAGATTAGTAATGCACACTCAGATAATAAAATTTGCACTACATGATAAATAAAAAGGAAGTCGGGCGGTAGTCCTTCCGAAATCCCAATAAAATTGCTGAAGACCGATCGGGTGTCTGAAGCGACGCCTCGAAAGGTAGAATAAATTAACATGCCGCAGTCGGGCGTCAGGGCGACACCACATAAAGGGCTTATATTGAAACGTAAATGACAGTGCATGCCACAGTCGGACGTCTAAGCGACATCTCGAAAAGGGCTTATACGAAGGTATATAACAAAGATGCCACAGTCGCTCGTCTGAGCGACATCACATAAAGGGCTTATATCAAAAGTAAGTAACAAGAATGCCATAGTCGGACGTTTGAGCGACATCACATAAAGGGCTTATATCAAAAGTAAATAACAAGAATGCCACAGTCGGACGACTGAGCGACATCACATAAAGGGCTTATATCAAAAGTAAATAACAAGAATGCCACAGTCGGACGTCTGAGCGACATCACATAAAGGGCTTATATTTCTTCATTCAAATTCAAGTAGCTCATGAAAGTAACATCATTCGGTACATGACAGTAGACTGGTTAGTCCATCCACAGGAATAACATTCAGCCGGGTTTACCACTCTCAGTTTCATGCTTACTCTCCGGAGACTGTCACTAGGACTGATACTGAGACTGATACTGGGACTGACACTGATATGTTGATCAAAGACCTTGACCATGGACATGGTTACTCGAATGGTTTTGACTTTGCAGAGCTTGTACTCTTTACCCACAACCAACGGATTTCAGTAGTCACAAAGGACTAGTTCCGTTTACGGTATTTTAGAAGAAACACATCTAACCAGTACACACCCATTCCACATTCCGCTGCCAGGAATCACCCTAGGCAACGTTCAAGAAAAACTCTAAGACGAGGAGGCTACAACCTCGAATAGCATGGGATCAAATTTATATCGCGCGCTCTAAGGGGTGCCCCCCTCTCGGTCCCAACCGGAAACACCCATGCCCCCAACCGGATGGCGGGCTTTAATCCAGGGCCATGGAACCCTCATCACGGCCCCTCTATTTGGTGTGTACAAGGAAAGAGGTTTGCAACTTACTAAACCGCATCCTTTGCAGAAAACATGTGGTAGCACGGAAGGGTACGAATGGGAACAAGACTTGATCCACGTTAATACTGGAGTTAAATAGTTGATATAAAACTGGCATGCTTCAACAATACCAGCTTACAACCTATCATGCCACCACATGATCAGGTTATCTCACCATCATATGAACACATCAAATTTCGAAGCTCACTTGTAGCTTATCTTAAATGCAATATAACGTTCACATATGCTTATTTAAACATGCCATGAGAAAACCACTCAAGCAAACATGCAAAACACTCATCATATCAAAGGTTCAAACATGCTTGCCTGGTTCGGAGTAATCGGAGTCTAGCTCGGCGAAGTTTGCGGCTCCGTCACCTCCTTCGGTATCTACGTTATAAAAGAAATCGGATACTAACGTAAATACCGTGCGTGGATAAAAATTGTCCCAAATATTTTTCAAACAAATATGATAAAAAACTAGATAGAAAAATAAAGATGGCAGAAAAAGAATCAACTCAAAATCATCTTCTATTTAAAAGTTATTAAGGTTTTAGTCCAGGGACTAATCTGTGATAAACAGAAAACTATCTAGGGGCTAGTTTAAAAAAAGAAAACGATTCGGATGAAATACGTCAAACCGAAAGGAAAGTGTATTTTGCCCAAAGGCGTCTTCAGAAAACGGTTCGAATAAGAGAGGAGAGGCTGACGTTGGGGTCCCGAATGTCAGGTTTAAAAATCCCACCGCTAACCGAAGCGAACGACGATCGCCGGCGACGATCGACGGCGATCCAGAGGAGGGAAAGGGTATGGTTGCACTCACGGGATAATGCCGCGTCGTTGGGTGGTGGAAGGAGGCGTAGGGGAACACCACGTCGACGGCCACTTCCTCTTCGGCGGACGGCGGCGTCGGGCGGTGATGGATCTCACCGAGGAGGGCTGCAGACGCCAAATTGTACCGCGGGTTAGAGGAGTGGGTGCACTAGGAGGTTCCTCCCCCAGTTTGAGCTAGAGCTATGCAAAGAATCGAGTGAATCAAGCTGGCTACCAGAGCGGGTCGTGGCGGCCGGAGTTGGGGAAGAAGGCCTCCTCGAGGTCCTTCTAGCGGCTGGGCGCGGCTCTGGTGGGGTGGAGGAGTGGTGCCGGGTCGAAGGCGAGCTCGGGGCCTCTATTTATAGCCGGCCTGAGGCGGTTGCCGAGAACAGGATCACTCCGGCGAGCGATTACGGCGAGGTGGTGGTCGAGCTGATGACTTAGGTGACTGGGCAGCTGCGGATTGGTCCACTGGATCCATTCAACAGTTAAGCTTGATCGGATTTGGCCTGCTCCCGTGGTTTCGATGGAACGGAGCTCACGGGCTCGTCGGCGGCAGAGAGCGCACTCTACCTCTCAGGCCACGGTGACGCTTCTGCAGCGCGCATAGAGAAGAGGACGGCCACTCGGAGGCTCCTGGTGGTGTGGGCGGTGCTGGACGGCGCCATCTTGCAGGCTGGCTCGCGGCCGCCACGGGCGGTTCTGCCACCGCGGGAGGCGCCGGAGTTGACACGACACGTCGCCACCGACGCTCGCAACCGGCCAAGCAACCGTGTGGCGCACTGGATAAGAAGAAGGAGCAATGAGCAACGAGCCAACGAGAGCACTAGCGAGATTGACGCTGCCGACTGATGAAAACGACACTGTCTCTGAACTGAAATACTGAATTCTGAATTTGAACAAAAACAATGCACACCAGCTGTTCGAGAAATGTTTTTAGCATGTGGAAAAATTTTCTTGAGCTGAACCTTGGAGAGGTGATCTCTTGGTGCATCTAGAGACTGCCTGATTTATCTCAGAATTTTTGGAAAAGGAAAAGAATAAATTTCACCAAAAATGGCAAATCTGGTTCAAACTTGTAGCAGGCAAATTTTGAAAATTTTGAACTATGGACTAGCAGATCTTGATGGATCTTGGTTGAGGGCACTAAGGACTAGCCAGGGTAATTTACTTGGGATTAAAAGCTCAAGGAATCTGGTACTTCCTTTGTAAATCCCAAGAGTCAAAAATAAATTACAGAAAAAGATTTGAGGTAAAAATAAACAGAAATAAAATCAGAAGGGGTTGAAACTTGCTGGAACTGGATGCTTGGCTTGACCCAAAGTAGGGAGGAGGGTTTAGGAAGAAAATATTCTACATAGGTCATGGCAAGAGAGTATTTTTGAATAGGGAAGGATAAATCCAAAAAAATTATATGAATACTTTTTAATAAAAGAATTAGTAAATCAACCCAAGAGTATTTGTGTTGAACCAACACATGTTGAAAAACCCTCAAGACCAAAATCAATATTGAGGAGGACTCATAAAATATTTGTCATAAAAAGATTTGAGAAGGAGAGTCCCTCTTTTAGAAAAATTCAAATAACCTCCTTTAAATTAAATAAAGAATTTAATAAAAACCAAATCAAAATTTTTTGGAGTGTTACACCAGCCTGCTTGAAGACCCAACAATCCCTGTCGGTATGATTGGCTTGCTTATCCGGGGTGCCGTGAACTTGGCACGGACGGTCGAGTATGCGGTCCAGGCTGAAAGGTCCTTCGTTGTTTCTTTTGTAGGGCTTCTTCCGTTGGCCGGACGTGGAGCCACTGAATCCGGCGTTGACTGTGGTGTCATCGGTGTTGTCGCCATTACTTCGGCGTTTGTGTCTATTGCGCTGGAGCTTGCCGGTGCTGTTCTTGGCCTCTTTGGGGCCTGCCTTGCTGGCTGTATTTTTGCTACGAGCCAGCCAGCTGTCCTCACCCACGCAAAAGAGGGTCATGAGCGCCGTGAGGGATGCCATAGACTTCGGCTTTTCTTGGCCGAGGTGGCGTGCTAGCCATTCGTCACGGATGCTGTGTTTGAAGGCTGCTAGGGCCTCGACATCCGGACAGTCAACGATCTAGTTCTTTTTGGTTAGGAACCTTGTCCAGAATTTTCTGGCAGATTCTCCAGATTGTTGAACTATGTGGCTTAGGTCATCGGCATCTGGTGGCCGGACATAAGTTCCATGGAAGTTATCAAGGAAAGCCTCTTCCAAGTCCTCCCAGTTGCCGATGGAATTCTCAGGCAGGCTGTTTAACCAGTGCTGAGCTGGTCCTTTGAGCTTTAATGGGAGGTATTTGATGGCATGGAGGTCATCTCCTCCGGCCATGTGGATGTGGAGAATAAAATCTTCGACCCACACTGCTGGATCAGTTGTGCTGTCATATGATTCGATATTGACGGGCTTGAACCCTCGGGAATTCGTGATCCAAGATTCATCTCTGACGGCGAGAGGGTGTGCGGCACCTCTATATCAGGCCACATCGCGGCATAGCTCTGATGGAGTCTGTTTGCGGCATACGGCCCGGGTATAGTTAGGTTTGTCCTATCCGGGTAGCCGTCGTCGTGCCCTGAGGCACGTCCTCGCGATCCGTAGATCGATCTTGTATGTCCTTCTCTACCTTCCAGGATTTGTCGGAGGTCGTACGTGTGACCCCGAACTCTTCCATCTCTATTTTTTCGGGGCGATGGGGCCAGCTGCTGTTCGGCCTGGGTTGCCGCTTTATACCGACCGCGGGGTGGCCGGTCGGCCGCCCTGTCTCGACCACGTGGTGGCCGTTCCGCATTACGTGAGGGAGATATATGTTCCGGCGCCTCCTCATTGAATTGAGGTAGCAGCCTGCGTTTCAGGTAGCTCTTGGCTGGTCGCTTGAGGCCGTATTCCTCGGCTGTTAGGACATCAGTCCATCTGTCGACGAGCAGGTCTTGCTCAGCTTGAAGCTGCTGTTGTTTCTTTTTCAGGCTCCTCGCAGTGGCTATGAGCTGAAGCTTAAAGTGCTCCTGCTCGAGAGGATCCTCAGGCACGATGAATTCTTCGTTGCCAAGGCTTGTCTCCTCCTCGGGGGGTGGACAGTAACTATCATCCTCCAAGTCATCTTCTACGACCTGTTCATCAGGGTTATCTTGCCTGTCGCCGTGTTCCTCCTGTTCGGATGCAGCTCTGGCAGGGTCTTCATTGTTTTGGTCGTCGCCCGGAGTACTATTTTCTCTGGTGCCAGTGTTGCCGTCCTTTGAGCAACGAGGCTTAGAACGGCGTTTGGGGCGTCGGCGCTTGGACTGCGTCTCAGAGGTTTTATTCGCATCTGGCACTTCGTTGTCGTCGCCAGATCCTTTGGGTGTATCAACCATGTACACGTCATATGAAGAGGTAGCCGTCCAACATCCGTTGAAAGGCGGGTCTTGGCCTTGCTCCATATTGGCACCGTCGTCCATACCATCGATATCTTCTGAGCCATAGTCAAGCACGTCGGTTAAGTCATCGACAGTGGCTATGAAGTGGGTGGTGGGAGGGAAGCAAAATTCCTCGTCATCCATCTCTAGCTCGAACCGGACATAGTTCGGCAGTGAGTCCTTCTCCAAGGACAAATTCTTTAAAGGTTTTAGCTCGTCACCCAAAGGCGAGTGCTGAAAAACGTCAGCGGCGCTGAACTCGAAGATCGATAGCTGATCTAGATTGGTGTCCGCGGGCGTACACAGTCCGGAACTTATAGCCGGAGACAAGTTCGAAGTTCCGTTAGGGCGGATATTTCTGGGTGTTGATTCCATGTGCGGCTCCAACGCCGCTAACCCTGCGGCCTCGGATGGCCCGATCTGCTTTGGCTCTAAGGCCGCTGTAGCCGCAGGAACTATCTCCTGGGCGTGATCCGATGACAGATTTAAGTCACGTTCATCGGAGTGAGGGGTAGCGATTGCCGCGGGCTCGAATCCCTTGAAGATCAAGTCTCCACGGATATCTGCGACGTAGTTCAAGCTTCCGAATCTAACCTGATGGCTAGGGGCATAGCTGTCGATCTGCTCCAGGTGGCCAAGAGAATTGGCCCGCAGTACGAAGCCGCCGAATACGAAGATCTGTCCGGGGAGGAAGGTTTCTCCCTGGACAGCGTCATTACTGACAACCGAAGGGGCCATCGAGCCTTTTGCCGACGGCATAGTGGAACTCTCAATGAAAGCACCAATGTAGGTGTCAAAACCGGCGGATCTCGGGTAGGGGGACCCGAACAGTGCGTCTAGGATCGATGGTAATAGGAGACGGGGGACACGATGTTTACCCAGGTTCGGCCCCTCTCTATGGTGTCGGCGTTCTGGAAACGGGGGTCCCCAGACTTGCCTGCCTGCGGCCTATGGCGTGGCTCAAGTGGGGGCCCAGCGCGGCCCAGCTTCATCAGCTCAAGCTCAAGATCCTCGCGAGGGGCCAAACCTCATGAGGCGGGCAACAGAACCTTCCTCGGGAGCAGCCTCGTCAGGCAGGCTCGCGAGGAGGCGGAGAGATCAAGGCATGGTACCTCACGAGGGTGCCCCGTGACGCAAGCCATGATGATCGAGACCGGTGAGGCGCCGGCTCATGATGTCCTCGTTTCCCCTTTGGTGCAAAGGAGGCAAGCAAGCCAAGGCATCGAGCAAAGGTTACCGCCTTGGTGCAACAAGACCAAGACCAGCAGAACGGCAGGGCGTGGGTCATCATGGAGCCTGTGACGGCGTCGTCACCGTCGAGCCTTTGGCAGCCAAGACCAACTTTAGTCAGGATAAGTGTACTAGATGTTCCCCTTCAAAATGGCCAATTGTTGGCACCCTTCCCGCTCATTATTTGGGAAGAGGCCCAGGGCCTCCCTCTATAAATAGAGCTAGCCACCACAGAGTAGGGAGGAGGGAAAATCCGAGGAGATCTGGAATCCAGACCTTAGAAGCATAGCCAGAGAGAGAGAGAAGCGGTCGAACTCACCCAAGTAGTTCACCGCACCAGCTCAAGAACAGCCCCTCGCGAGGCTGTTCCTCCCTTGTACTGTTCTTCATCTGCCCCAGAGGCAATCCACTACACCACACACTGGAGTAGGGTATTACACCACAACGGTGGCCCGAACCAGTATAAATCTTGCGTCCATTGTGTTGTTCATCGTTCCTAGCTTAGATTCCTTACGATCCATCGACGCGTGAGCTGGTAGGGGAAAGATCTTTGTGCACACCCCAGTGTTCGAACCTCAAGGGTCTGCTGGAATCCGAAATCCGACATTTGGCGCGCCAGGTAGGGGTGCGCCGGAATCCTTCCTCCGCCTCCTCGCGTTTCGTCACCTCGTCGTTTTGATGTCAAGCGACCCGGCAGCCAACGCCGACCGTTGGGCGGCGTGGCCCGCCCACGTCGTGCCGCCAGCCCAGGGCGACCTCAACCTTGCACCTCAGGCAGCTCGCGCTCCGCAAGGCACTGCGGGGCGCGGGCGACGCGGCCAGACGCCGCCTGCCCTCACGCCGCGACAGGTGCGGTCAGCGGCCAGAGCCTCAAGCCACGCCGCGGCCACAGCGCCGCACACCCGACGGGAGCAGGCATACACCAAGGCCACGCTCACGGTGGCCCGAGAGCTGTTACGGTGTCGGCTTCTAGAGGGCGGCCGCGACGTGTTGTTAAAGCGAGTGGCCGAGCTCCTGGACGCCGCCACCTCGGGAGCACCTCCTTTCTGCGTCCGGCTGCCGCCCCAGGTCCAGAGCGGGCCGTATGGCGGCCCCATACGCGCCCATGTAACCCCAAGCGGGCTCCAGGGCCTACTCAACGCCAACCTGGCCAGCAGCACCAGGCGGCAAGCCACGCAGACCCCATCTCCGGCCGGCGAAGGAGCGCACGTCGCGACCTCTGACCTCGGCGGACCACCGCGCCACCACTCTCAAGATGACGCTCCGGGCCGGATTGCGTGGCATGTGGGGCACTACAGCGAGACCTACGGGGCAGCGGCCCCAGAAGCTTATGTGCCCCGCATGATGGATCAAGAGTGCGCACGGAAGAAGACCATGGCTCGTTCCTTGGGCCAGGCTGGGGCAAGGAGACACGCCGAGCTCTTTCAGAACCCCAAGAGGGCCTCGATGACCGCGCTGGCGGCAGCAACTATCTGGTACCATTAATTCCTCAGGAGCAAGCTTATGCTAACCGTGGGTCGCAGGAGGTACAAGTCGCTGCGACAGATGGCTGCCCCAACACTGCAGCCTCTTACCCCTCAGGAGGAGGGCACCGGGGGCTGCAGGAGAGGGGCCGAGATCTGGGTTCGTCCCCGTGGCGCTTGGCGCATGACGTTCTCAGGAGGTAGGCCCTCTGCCGGGGAGGTGCCTCAGGGCCTGCCACCGGCAGAGGACCCGTGGTCGTCGGGGGAACCGCTGGCGACCGCTCTACCCCATTGGCGTCGTCCTTGGTCTCCGGCCGCCGTCGGTGGCGGTAGAGTGTGGCGCAAGGCGGGGCCCTCATCTGGCGACATGAAGCAAGGCCGATACCTGTGAAGAAGGCCTAGTGCCTGTGAAGCTCGCCTCCCCGTGACACTCTCACGTAATAATGAGTGGGGTTGTACATGCCCCGGAGTCTCCGGAGAGCCGCCCTCGGGCCTCGGGGGCTCCCGCCCACGCCCAGTGGCAACACTTAGCTCCGCGCTGGTGAGAAGACGTCGAAGACTAGACTAGGTGCTGGACGTGGCCTTTTGCTTTTTTGCCTTTTCCTCTGTTGACAAGTTTCTTCGATTTGAATTTAAGTTGGATTTGAGCTCGAGACTTGCGTGCGTTTGGGGAAGGGGTGTTTAGTCTCATTCGAGCAATCTCTCGTGTTCTGGTTTCGACTTTGCATCCAAAGCTAGCGCCAGCTGCCTCCCCTCGCGAGCCGAGCTGGGCCAACCACGTCCATAGCTCGGACGACTGTCGCCACACCCTCTCCGGAGGTTCTTATCGCAGGATCAATGGGTTCACCCAGAAGACACATATGGCGCTATGGTTCTACAGCCCTTCGGGCTCACCAGGGTCGAAAGGTAAACAAGCCAGCTGACCCACCACCAGGCCGGCCGTTAAGCTCACACGCTGCATTAAGATTACCAGGGCATTGATCGCAAATCTTTATATGAGGGGCTTCCCATCCCAAAATGCTCTCACAGTCTTCATTTTGGGGAACGTTGCAGAAAATAAAAAAATACCTACGATTTCACCAAGATCAATCTACGAGTTCATCTAGCAACGAGAGAGAGGAGTGCATCTACATACCCTTGTAGATCGCGAACGGAAGCGTTCAAGAGAACAACGTTGAGGGAGTCGTACTCGTCGTGATCCAAATCACCGATGATCCTAGTGCTGAACGGATAGCACCTCCGCGTTCAACACACGTACGGTTGAGGAAGACGTCTCCTCCTTCTTGATCCAGCAAGGGGGAAGGAGAGGTTGATGAAGATCCAGCAGCACGACTGCGTGGTGGTGGATGCAGCAGCGATCTTGGCAAAGCTTCGCCAAGAGTCTGCGAGAGGGAGAGGTGTAGCAAGGGGAGAGGGAGGCGCCAAGAGCATGGGTGCGGCTTCCCTCCCTCCCCTCCTCTTTATATAGGCCCCCAAGGGGCGGGGGCGCCGGCCCAGGAGATGGGATCTCCAAGGGGGGCGGCAGCCAGGGGGGTGGCTTCCCCCCCCAAGCCAGGTGGAGGCGCCCCCACCCCTAGGATTTCCCAACCCTAGGCGCAGGGGGGCCCAAGGGGGGGCGCACCAGCCCACCAGGGGCTGGTTCCCCTCCCACTTCAGCCCATGGGGCCCTCCGGGATAGGTGGCCCCACCCGGTGGACCTCCGGGACCCTTCCGGTGGTCCCGATACAATACCGGTGACCCCCGAAACTTTCTCGATGGCTGAAATCTGACTTCCTATATATAATTCTTTACCTCCGGACCATTCCGGAACTCCTCTTGAAGTCCGGGATCTCATCCGGGACTCCGAACAACTTTCGGGTTACTGCATACTCATATCTATACAACCCTAGCGTCACCGAACCTTAAGTGTGTAGACCCTATGGGTTCGGGAGACATGCAGCAATGACCGAGACGCCTCTCCGGTCAATAACCAACAGCGGGATCTGGATACCCATGTTGGCTCCCACATGCTCCTCGATGATCTCATCAGATGAACCAAGATGTCGAGGATTCAAGTAACCCCGTATACAATTCCCTTTGTCAGTCGGTATGTTACATGCCCGAGATTCGACCGTCGGTATCCCAATACCTCGTTTAATCTCGTTAACGGCAAGTCACTTTACTCGTACCGTAATGCATGATCCCGTGACCAGACACTTGGTCACACTGAGCTCATTATGATGATGCATTACCGAGTGGGCCCAGAGATACCTCTCCGTCATACGGAGTGACAAATCCCAGTCTCGATTCGTGCCAACCCAACAGACACTTTCGGAGATACCCGCAGTGTACCTTTATAGTCACCCAGTTACGTTGTGACGTTTGGCACACCCAAAGCACTCCTACGGTATCCGGAGTTGCACAATCTCATGGTCTAAGGAAATGATACTTGACATTTGGAAAAGCTCTAGCTAAACGAACTACACGATCTTTGAGCTATGCTTAGGATTGGGTCTTGTCCATCACATCATTCTCCCAATGATGTGATCCCGTTATCAATGACATCCAATGTCCATAGTCAGGAAACCATGACTATCTGTTGAACAACGAGCTAGTCAACTAGAGGCTCACTAGGGACACGTTGTGGTCTATGTATTCCCACGTGTATTACGATTTCCGGATAACACAATTATAGCATGAATAATAGACTATTATCATGAATAAATAAATATAATAATAACCATTTTATTATTGCCTCTAGGGCATATTTCCAATAGTCTCCCACTTGCACTAGAGTCAATCATCTAGTTACATTGTGATGAATCGAACACCCATGGAATTCTGGGGTTGATCATGTTTTGCTCTAGGGAGAGGTTTAGTCAACGGATCTGCTACATTCAGGTCCGTAGGTACTTTACAAATATCTATATCTCCATCTTGAACATTTTCACGAATGGACTTGAAGCGATGCTTGATGTGCCTGGTCTTCTTGTGAAACCTGGGCTCCTTGGCAAGTGCAATAGCTCCAGTGTTGTCACAGAAGAGTGTGATAGGCCCCGACGCATTGGGTATGACTCCTAGGTCAGCGATGAACTCCTTCACCCAGATTGCTTCATGCGCTGCCTCCGAGGCTGCCATGTACTCCGCTTCACATGTAGATCCCGCCACGACGTTTGCTTGCAACTGCAACAGCTTACTGCCCCATCATTCAGAATATACACGTATCCGGTTTGTGACTTAGATTCATCCAGATCTGTGTCGAAGCTAGCGTCGACGTAACCCTTTATGACGAGCTCTTCGTCACCTCCATAGACGAGAAACATGTCCTTTGTCCTTTTCGTACTTCAGATATTCTTGACCGCTGTCCGGTGTTCCTTGCCGGGATTACTTTGGTACCTTCCTACCAAACTTACGGCGAGGTTTACATCAGGTCTGGTACACAACATGGCATACATAATAGATCCTATGGCTGAGGCATAGGGGATGACACTCATCTCTTCTTTATCTTCTGCCATGGTCGGGCATTGAGCCGAGCTCAATCTCACACCTTGCAAGACAGGCAAGAACCCTTTCTTGGACTGATCCATATTGAACTTCTTCAATATCTTATCAAGGTATGTGCTTTGTGAAAGACCTATGAGGCGTCTTGATCTATCCCTATAGATCTTGATGCCTAGTATGTAAGCAGCTTCTCCAAGGTCCTTCATTGAAAAACACTTATTCAAGTAGGCCTTAATGTTGTCCAAAAGTTCTATATAATTTCCCATCAAAAGTATGTCATCTACATATAATATGAGAAATGCTATAGAGCTCCCACTCACTTTCTTGTAAATGCAGGCTTCTCCATAAGTCTCAAGATAGCCCAAACGCTTTGATCATCTCATCAAAGCAAATGTTCCAACTCCGAGATGCTTGCACCAGCCCATAAATGGATCGCTGGAGCTTGCATACCTTGTTAGCATTCTCAGGGTCGACAAAACCTTCCGGCTGCATCATATACAGTTCTTCCTTAAGATGGACATTAAGGAATGCCGTTTTGACGTCCATTTGCCATATCTCATAATCATAGTATGCGGCAATTGCTAACATGATTCGGATGGACTTTAGCTTCGCTACGGCAGAGAATGTCTCATCGTAGTCAACCCCTTGAACTTGTCGATAACCCTTAGCGACAAGTCGAGCTTTATAGATGGTAACATTACCATCCGCTACATCTTCTTCTTAAAGATCCATTTGTTTTCTATCGCTCGCCGATCATCGGGCAAGTCTGTCAAAGTCCATACTTCGTTTTCATACATGGATCCTATCTCGGATTGCATGGCTTCAAGACATTTGTTGGAATCTGGGCCCTCCATTGCTTTTCATAGTTCGAAGGTTCACCGTTGTCTAACAACATGATTTCCAGGACAGGGTTGCCATACCACTCTGGTGTGGAACGTGTCCTCGTGGACCTATGAAGTTCAGTAGTAACTTGATCCGAAGTACCTTGATCATCATCATTAACTTCTTCTTCAGTTGGTGTTGGCACCACAGGAACATCTTCCTAAGCTGCGCTACTCACCGGTTCAAGAGGTAGTACTTCATCAAGTTCCACTTTCCTCCCACTTACTTCTCTCGAGAGAAACTATTTCTCCAGAAAGGACCCGTTCTTGGCAACAAAGATCTTGCCTTCGGATCTGAGGTAGAAGGTATACCCAATGGTTTCCTTAGGGTATCCTATGAAGACGCATTTTTCCGACTTGGGTTCGAGCTTTTCAGGTTGAAGTTTCTTGACATAAGCATCGCATCCCCAAACTTTTAGAAATGACAGCTTAGGTCTCTTCCCAAACCATAATTCATACGGTGTCGTCTCAACAGATTTAGACGGTGCCCTATTTAAAGTGAATGTAGCTGTCTCTAGAGCATATCCCCAAAATGATAGCGGTAAATCGGTAAGAGACATCATAGATCGCACCATATCCAATAAAGTGCGATTACGACATCTGGACACACCGTTACGCTGAGGTGTTCCAGGCGGCGTGAGTTGTGAAACGATTCCACATTTCCTTAAGTGCGTACCAAACTCGTGACTTCAATATTCTCCTCCATGATCTGATCATAGGAACTTTATCTTTTGGTCACGTTGATTCTCTACCTCATTCTGAAATTCCTTGAACTTTTCAAAGGTCTCAGACTTGTGTTTCATCAAGTAGACATACCCATATCTACCCAAGTCGTTAGTGAGAGTGAGAACATAACGATATCCTCCGCGAGCCTCAACGCTCATTGGACCGCACACATCAGTATGTATGATTTCCAATAAGTTGGTTGCTCGCTCCATTGTTCCGGAGAACGGAGTCTTGGCCATTTTGCCCATGAGGCATGGTTCGCATGTGTCAAATGATTCATAATCGAGAGACTCTAAAAGTCCATCAACATGGAGCTTCTTCATGCGCTTGACACCAATGTGACCAAGGCGGCAGTGCCACAAGTATGTGGGACTATCGTTATCAACTTTACATCTTTTGGTATTCACACTATGAATATGTGTAACATCACATTCGAGATTCATTAAGAATAAACCATTGACCTTTGGGGCATGACCATAAAACATATCTCTCATATAAATAGAACAACCATTATTCTCGGATTTAAATGAGTAGCCATCTCGTATTAAACGAGATCCAGATACAATGTTCATGCTCAAAGCTGGCACTAAATAACAATTATTGAGGTTTAAAACTAACCCCGTAGGTAAATGTAGAGGTAGCGTGCCGACGGCGATCACATCGACCTTTGAACCATTCCCGACGCCAAGATCGTCACCTCGTCCTTCACCAGTCTCCGCTTATTCCGCAGCTCCTGCTTTGAGTTACAAATATGAGCAACGGCACCGGTATCAAATACCCAGGAGCTACTACGAGTACTGGTAAGGTACACATCAATTACATGTATATCACACATACCTTTAGTGTTGCCGGCCTTCTTGTCCGCTAAGTATTTGGGGCAGTTCCGCTTCCAGTGTCCGTTTCCATTGCAATAAAATCACTCAGTTTCAGGCTTGGGTCCATTCTTTGACTTCTCCCCGACAACTGTCTTACCGGGCGCGGCAACTCCCTTGCCGTCCTTCTTGAACTTCTTCTTACCCTTGCCTTTCTTGAACTTAGTGGTTTTATTCACCATCAACACTTGATGTTCCTTCTTGATCTCTACCTCCGCTGATTTCAGCATTGAATATACCTCAGGAATGGTCTTTTCCATCCCCTGCATATTGAAGTTCATCACAAAGCTCTTGTAGCTCGGTGGAAGCGGCGAAGGATTCTCATCAATAACGCGTCATCCGGAGATTAACTCCCGGCTGAGTTAAGCGGTTGTGCAACCCGACATTTTGAGTATGTGCTCACCGACGTGAGCGATTTTCCTCCATCTTACAGCTAAAGAACTTGTCGGAGACTTCATATCTCTCGACCGGGCATGAGCTTGGAAAACCATTTTCAGCTCTTGAACATCTCATATGCTCCGTGTTGCTCAAAACGCTTTTGGAGCCCGGTTCTAAGTCAGAAGCATGCCGCACTGAACGAGGGAGTAATCATCAGCACGAGACTGCCAAGCGTTCATAACGTCTTGGTTCTCTGGGATGGGAGCTTCATCTAGTAGTGCTTCTAAGACATAATCTTTCTTTGCAGCTATGAGGATGATCCTCAGGTTCTGGACTCAGTCCGTATAGTTGCTGCCATCATCTTTCAGCTTGGTTTTCTCTAGGAACGCGTTGAAGTTGAGGGTAACGTGGGCCATTTGATCTACAAGACATATTGTAAAGATTTTAGACTAAGTTCATGATAATTAAGTTCATCTAATCAAATTATTTAATGAACTCCCACTCAGATTAGACATCCCTCTAGTCATCTAAGTGATACATGATTTGAGTCGACTAGGCCGTGTCCGATCATCACGTGAGACGGACTAGTCATCATCAGTGAACATCTCCATGTTGATCGTATCTTCCATACGACTCATGTTCGACCTTTCGGCATCTTGTGTTCCGAGGCCATGTCTGTACATGCTAGGCTCGTCAAGTTAACCTAAGTGTTTATGCGTGTGTAAATCTGTCTTACACCCGTTGTATGTGAACGTTAGAATCTATCACACCCGATCATCACGTGGTGCTTCGAAACAACGAACTTTCGCAACAAGCCTTACGCTTAGGGGAATACTTTCTTGAAATTATTATGAGGGATCATCTTATTTACTACCGTCGTTCTAAGTAAACAAGATGCAAAAACATGATAAACATCACATGCAATCAAATAGTAGTGACATGATATGGCCAATATCATATAGCTCCTTTGATCTCCATCTTTGGGGCTCCATGATCATTTTCGTCACCGGCATGACAATCATCGTGTCTCCATGAAGTTTCTCGCCAACTATTACTTCTACTACTATAGCTAACGGTTTAGCAATAAAGTAAAGTAATTACATGGCGTTGAATCAATGACACGCAGGTCATACAATAATTAAGACAACTCCTATGGCTCCTGCCGGTTGTCATACTCATCGACATGCAAATCGTGATTCCTATTACAAGAACATGGTCTCATACATCACATATATATCATTCATCATTCATCACAACTTTTGGCCATATCACATCACAATCACATGCTGCAAAAACAAGTTAGACGTCCTCTAATTGTTGTTGCATGTTTCTGATGGCTGCAATAGGGTTCTAGCAAGAACGTTTTCTTACCTACGTAAAAGCCACAACGTGATTTGCCAACTTCTATTTACCCTTCATAAGGACCCTTTTCATCGAATCCGCTCCAACTAAAGTGGGAGAGACAGACACCCGCTAGCCACCTTATGCAACTAGTGCATGTCAATCGGTGGAACCTGTCTCACGTAAGCGTACGTGTAAGGTCGGTCCGGGCCGCTTCATCCCACAATACCGCTGAAGCAAAATAAGACTAGTAGTGGCAAGAAAGTTGACAACATCTACGCCCACAACAAATTTTTGTTCTACTCGTGCAAAGAGAACTACGCATAGACCTAGCTCATGATGCCACTGTTGGGGAACGTTGCAGAAAATAAAATTTTTCCTACGGTTTCACCAAGATCAATCTATGAGTTCATCTAGCAACAAGAGAGAGGAGTGCATCTACATACCCTTGTAGATCGCGAGCGGAAGCGTTCAAGAGAACGGGGTTGAGGGAGTCGTACTAAGTGATCCAAATCACCGATGATCCTAGTGCTGAACGGACAACACCTCCGCGTTCAACACACGTACGTTGAGGAAGACGTCTCCTCCTTCTTGATCCAGCAAGGGGAAGGAGAGGTTGATGAAGATCCAGCAGCACGACGGCGTGGTGGTGGATGCAGTAGTGATCTCGGCAGGGCTTCGCCAAGCGTCTGCGAGAGGGAGAGGTGTAGCAAGGGGAGAGGGAGGAGCCAAGAGCATGGGTGCGGCTGCCCTCCCTTCCCCCTCTTTATATAGGCCCCCAAAGGGGGGGGAGCGCCGGCCCTGGAGATGGGATCTCCAAGGGGGGCGGCGTCCAGGGGGGTGGCTTCCCCCCCAAGCCAGGTGGAGGCGCCCCCACCCCTAGGGTTTCCCAACCCTAGGCGCATGGGGGCCCAAGGGGGGCACAACAGCCCACCAGGGGCTGGTTCCCCTCCCACTTCAGCCCATGGGCCCCTCCGGGATAGGTGGCCCCACCCGATGGACCCCTGGGACCCTTCCGGTGGTCCCGCTACAATACCGGTGACCCCCGAAACTTTCCTGATGGCCGAAACCTGACTTCCTATATATAATTGTTTACCTCCGGACCATTCCGGAACTCCTCGTGATGTCCGGGATCTCATCCGGACTCAAAAGTTTCGGTTACTGCATACTCATATCTATACAACCCTAAGCGTCACCGAACCTTAAGTGTGTAGACCCTACGGGTTCGGGAGACATGCAGACATGACCGAGACGCCTCTCCGGTCAATAACCAACAGCGGGATCTGGATACCCATGTTGTCTCCCACATGCTCCTCGATGATCTCATCGGATGAACCACGATGTCGAGGATTCAAGTAACCCCGTATACAATTCCCTTTGTCAGTCGGTACGTTACATGCCCGAGGTTCGATTGTCGGTATCCCAATACCTCGTTTAATCTCGTTACCGACAAGTCACTTTACTCGTACCGTAATGCATGATCCCGTGACCAGACACTTGGTCACAATGAGCTCATTATGATGATGCATTACCGAGTGGGCCCAGAGATACCTCTCCGTCATACGGAGTGACAAATCCCAGTCTCGATTCGTGCCAACCCAACAGACACTTTCGGAGATACCCGCAGTGTACCTTTATAGTCACCCAGTTTAGTTGTAACGTTTGGCACACCCAAAGCACTCCTACAGTATCCGGGAGTTGCACAATCTCATGGTCTAAGGAAATGATACTTCACATTTGGAAAAGCTCTAGCTAAACGAACTACACGATCTTTGAGCTATGCTTAGGATTGGGTCTTGTCCATCACATCATTCTCGCAATGATGTGAACCCGTTATCAATGACATACAATGTCCATAGTCAGGAAACCATGACTATCTGTTGATCAACGAGCTAGTCAACTAGAGGCTCACTAGGGACACGTTGTGGTCTATGTATTCACACGTGTATTACGATTTCCAGATAACACAATTATAGCATGAATAATAGACTATTATCATGAACAAAGAAATATAATAATAACCATTTTACTATTGCCTCTAGGGCATATTTCCAACACTTTAGGCCAAGCCCGAGCCTCTTTCGTACAGGGTAAACAGTGGTGACAAACAATCAGTCGGACATATCACTCGCCGCGTCTTCTGGGTCACCTCCAGAGGCGTCGCTAGCGTCGCTGACATCATCGCCACCGCCAACACCTCCGCCAGCACCAGGACCGTCCACCACACCGCCCTCATCGGCGGCCACGATCACGCCGTCATCATCAGATGCGAAGGCCCTGACAAGGTCGTCCACGTGATCCTCCGCCCATTGCGCCAGGTCGCCCCTAACGGCTATGGGCACCGGTGTGATTGCGGCATCGAAGTCGAAGTGGGGATCCCTGTCCCACAGATAATTGAAGACACGGGATAAAGCGCGCCCGAGAAAGGCTCGACTCCTCTCCTCGACAAGCCAACGAGACCTCTCGGAGTGGTTCTCCAGAAGCGTCACCACGTCAGTAAAATACCGGAGGTTGCCAGCATAGTTGGTCTCATGCGGCTCCTCAGCGGCGGCCTCGCAAATGTTCCCCAGGGCAGCGTTAGCCCGTTCCCTGAGCATGCGGAGCATGGGGGCGTGCTCGTGCTCCAGAAACCGCCGCCGACGAATCTCGTCCTCGTTCTGCCATGCGATGGCCTCGGCGCCATCAATCCTCTGTTGGAGAAGAAGCAGTTCGGCACGGGAGGAGGTCAGCTCCGCCTGCACTACGCAAAGGGCGGCTACGGAGGAGTCCGCACCCCGTGTCACTTCGTATAGTTTGGCCTTGAGGGAAGCTGTCCTGCCCTCAGCTTCGGCCCTCACCAACTCCAACCTCAACTCATATTGGCGCTCGAGGCCCGAGCGAGCTTCCGCCACGCGGCGGTCGATCACTTCTTGGGCTCGGGCTTCGCGCGTGGCGACATCATCCTCCACCTGAGCCACCAAGTGCTCCCTCGTCTCCAACCGCTCAAGGTCGAGGTTGCGCTCGGCGGCCTCCAGCATCAGCGCTTCCTCGCGCTTCTGGAGCTCCGCCTGGTCGACGGAAGCCTCCTTCAGCGACACAAGTGCAGCCTGGCGCAACTCCACCTGCTGCTCCAGAGAGTTGCTCCAGGCTTGGAGCTCCCACGCACGCTCCTCCGTGTCCCTGTGCCGTCGGTCTGCTTCCAGGGCCTCCTCGACGGCTCGAGAGCGAGCCTCTCGCGAGGCCGCCGGCGATGCTTCAGCCTTCGCGTTGTCAAGGTCACGCTGGTGACGCGCGAGGGCAACGGCTACCTTCAGCTTGCGCCTCTTCTCAGCAAGGCGCAAACCTTCGGCCTCGAGGCGCGCATCCTCGCCGGCAAGCTCCGCCCCGAGCCGGTTCACCGCATCCGTCTCCCCCTGGAGGAATACTTGACGAAGGGCGCGGCGTTCGCGAGCACACCTGAGCACGTCTTCCGCGTCACCCTCTGCTACTGGTGTATGCGGAGGGCCCAGAGGCGGCATGCCTCCTTCCGGTGCAGGGCTGGGGGCTGGCACCCCAACAATCGCCGGACGGACCTCGCCAGGAGCAGGGCCTGGCGCCGGTCTGTCCCCAGAAGAGGAGCTCAAGGTTGACTTCGGCCAGCCACCGTCCGCGATCGAGGAAGGGGCGCGGGGCAAGCTGCCTATGCCCCAGGAGAACTCGTGAAGGGAGGACAGCAGGCGTGCAGGCTCGGGGCGCCCAGCTGAACGGGCCACCTCTCCGACCGGCTGAGTGATAGGGGCGCCGCTCGAACTCGACGCACCAAGGATCAGCAGCGAGGACGGAGCTTGGGGAGATGGCTCCTTGGCCGTCTCCGCGAATTCGGCAGGAAGGCCCCTGAAAGGCCACGGTCAGCTACAAGAACCGAGAAGTAGAGGAGCAGAGAGAGAAGAGGACTTACTCGTCCGTGGCGAAGTACTTCCTACACTTCAGCAAGCGGCAAGGGCGATTGTCACCGCCTGAGGCCTCCTTCCTCTTCTTGGAGGGCCTCGAAGTCTCACGCGAACCGGCCTAAGCGCCGGCCAGGGGTCGGTTTGTGGCATGGAAGAGGCAGTAAGGTGATCAGCGCCAATGGGACCAGCCTGGGGGACACCACCAGGCACAGCCTCATGAGGGACGACCGGGGCCTCGGGAGCCCCAACCTCGGGAGCCAGAGGCGCAACTCCTCACCTGTCACTGTTCCTGAACGAGCTTCGGGAGATGCCGCCCTCAGGGCTCCGCGCGGCGTCACCGCCTCAACATCGTCCCCTTCAACTCCTGGCGGTTCTCGTCTCCCTGCTCCATCACCTGAGACAGAGCTACTTTGGGCGACCGAAAGAGCGACCACGGCGACTGGGTTCTCACGAGGCCCCCTGAGGCCAGCCAGGCGCAGCCCCCACTCGTCAAAGCTGGGCATCTGCTTCATGAAATCGGCCCTGCCCGAACAGAGATACAAGAGGGCACCACCATGTCGAAGGCTGCCTGGGGAAGGATCGCCAGCGAGGACCCTGAGCACCGTCCTCAGCGCTTCAGGCGCCAGGTCCTCCTCCTGAAGCCGCATGCGGTCTTTGCGCCCCGCAAAGTCCCGCATCCGATGAGAGTGGTGCTGGAGAGGAGCAATGCGACACTGGAGGAACTCCTTCACCACCTTGAGCGCCCTCAAGCTTTCGAAGCGGCGCCAGACGAATGCAAGCCGGGTGCCCGCGAGCGTCTCATGACCCCAGCCTGAGTTGGGAACAACAGGCAAGGTAGGGTGCGAGAGTAGGGGGATGGGCACCCCAACGTCCACATACAACCACCGCTCTCTGAACTTGGCCTCAGGGGGAGGGAGTCCGAAATCGATCCCCGAACCAGCCTTCTCTGGCACCGCAAGGAAGCTCACACACCCCGAGCATTGAGTAGGGTCACTCAGGCGCAAAGAGAAGAAGTGACGCAACAGGGCAACAGAAGGAGGGATGCCCACCATTGCCTCACAGACAAAGGCGAAGACAACCAGGAGGGTAATGGACTCAGGCCCGAGATGCATCATGTGGATCTGATAGTGGGAGAGCACATCATTGAAGAAAGCGGAAAAGGGGGGAACCAGACCCACCCACAGGGCATCAGCGAAGAACCGGACCTCCATGACAACCCTGACGAAGGAGGCATGGGACGCAGGCCATGCCGTGGTCCTGCCGCACTCGTTGAAGATGGTGGCAAGAGCAGAGCGGACCTTGCCCAAGGGCTCTGGGTTGAGTATGATAGATCGATCGACGACATGGGCCACCACCGGAGGCGAGCGGGACGAAGGTGTGGGCTTCTTCACCTTTCCCTTCTTCGTTGGCGCCATGGCGACAGGAAGGGTGAGACTTCGAGTTGGATTGAGGGCGGAAGTTGGAGCCAGAGGAAGAAGTAAGGGCCGGAAGCGCGCGGACGGCGAAAGGGGAATGGTTGTGTGCAACCCCGGGTCCGCTTAGCCGGGCGTGTAATGAGGCATCGTGGGGAAGCGGAGACGCCCATGACCAATAAATCGCCACGCGGCGCCCAAGGTCATCTTTGTTAGAACTGCGGCGCTCCGCACTTGCCCCTTCGCTTCTCTGCTAAGCCAAGACCGAGCGCGCCTTGGGCCCGGGGCTCTGTCGGCGTGCGGGAACGGGTTCCCCAGACTTGCACACTGCGGCTGCGGGCGTGGCTCAAGTGGGGCCCAGCGCGGCCCAGCTTCATCAACTCAAGCTCAAGACCCTCGCGAGGGGCCAAGCCTCGCGGGGCGGACGACAGGAACCTTCCTCGGGAGCAGCCTCGTCAGGCAGGCTCGCGAGGAGGCGGAGATATCAAGGCAGGGTACCTCACGAGGGTGCCCCGTGACGAAAGCCATGACGATCGAGATCAGGCGGGCGCCAGGTGGGCGCTGGCCTGCGCATTGTCCTCGTTTCCCCTTTTGTGCAAAAGAGGCAAGAACAGGCCAAGGCATCAGGCAAAGGTTACCGCTTCGGTGCAACAAGACCAAGACCAGCAGAACGGCAGGATGGAGGTCATCGTGGAGCCCAGGATGGCGTCACCGTCAGAGCCTTTGGCAGCCGAAGACCAATTAGTCAGGATAAGTGTACTAGATGTTCCCCTTCAAAATGGCCAATTGTTGGCGCCCTTCTCGCTCATTATTTGGGAAGAGGCCCAGGGCCTCCCTCTATAAATAGAGCTAGCCACCACAGAGTAGGGAGGAGGGAAAATCCGAGGAGATCTAGAATCCAGACCTTAGAAGCATAGCCAGAGAGAGAGAAGTGGTCGAACTCACCCAAGCAGTTCACCGCACCAGCTCGAGAACAGCCCCTCGCGAGGCTGTTCCTCCCTTGTACTGTTCTTCATCTGCCCCAGAGGCAATCCGCTACACCACACACTGGAGTAGGGTATTACACCACAACGGTGGCCCGAACCAGTATAAATCTTGCGTCCCTTGTGCTTTTCATCGTTCCTAGCTTAGATTCCTTACGATCCATCAACGCGTGAGCTGGTAGGGGAAAGATCTTCGTGCGCACCCAGAGTTCGAACCTCAAGGGTCTGTCGGAACCCGAAATCCGACATATGGAGGTAATACCCTACTTCCTGCTTGATTGATCTTGATGAATATGAGTATTACAAGAGTTGATCTACCACGAGATCGTAATGGCTAAACCCTAGAAGTCTAGCCTATCATTATGGTAATGTGTATATGCGGTGTCCTTTCTGGACTATCCCCTTCGGTTTATATAGACACCGAGAGGATATAGGGTTTACATGAAGTCGGTTACATAAGAAGGAATCTTCATTGTTGGTCGCCAATCTTGCCTTCCATGCCAAGAAGAGTCCAATCCGGTCAAGATGCAGTCTTCGACCTTCATGTTTTCACTGCCCATCAGTACGGCCCACGAACAGGCCGGACGCCCGAGAACCCCTTAGTCCAGGACTTCCTCATCGGGGCCATAGGTTTCACTAGTGGCTTCTCTCAAGATAGCATAATTTACGGTGGGTAAACGAATTACTGTCGAGCAATTAATAGAAACGTGAATAATTATGAGAATATCTAGGCATGATCTTGTATATAGGCATCACGTCTGTGACAAGTAGACCAAAACGGTTCTGCATCTACTACTATTACTCCACACATCGACCGCTATCCAGCGTGCATCTAGAGTATTAAGTTCACAAGAACAGAGTAACACATTAGGCAAGATGACATGATGTAGAGGGATAAACTCAAGCAATATGATATAAACCCCATCATTTTATCCTCGATGGCAACAATACAATACGTGCCTTGCTCCCCCTGTTGTCACTGGGAAAGGACACCGCAAGATTGAACCCAAAGCTAAGCACTTCTCCCATTGCAAGAAAGATCAATCTAGTAGGCCAAACTAAACCAATAATTCGGAGAGACTTGCAAAGATAACAAATCATTATATAAGAATTCAGAGAAGAACCAAATATTGTCCATAGATAATCTTGATCATAAACCCATAATTCATCGGATCTCAATAAACACACCGCAAAAGAGTTACATCGAATAGATCTCCAAGAGAATCAAGGAGAACTTTGTATTGAGATCCAAAGAGAGAGAAGAGGCCATCTAGCTAGTAACTATGGACCCGAAGGTCTGTGGTAAACTACTCACACATCATCGGAGAGGTTATGGTGTTGATGTAGAATCCCTCCATGATTGATTCCCCCTCCGGCGGAGCGCCGGAAAAGGCCCCAAGATGGGATCTCACGGGTAGAGAAGGTTGCGGCGGTGGAAATAGGGTTTCGTGATGCTCCCAAATGTTTTCGGGGTATATGATAATATATAGGCGAAAGAAGTAGGTCGGTGGAGCCACAAGAGGCTCACGAGGGTGGGGGCACGCCTACCCCCCTGGGCGCGCCCTCCTGCCTCGTGGCCTCCTCGTTTCTTTCTTGACGTCCACTCCAAGTCTCCTCGATTGCGTTTGTTCCAAAAATAACTCTCCCGAAGGTTTCATTCTGTTTGGACTCCGTTTGATATTCCTTTTCTGCGAAACACTGAAATAGGCAAAAAAACATCAATTTGCACTAGGCCTTGGGTTAATAAGTTAGTCCCAAAAATAAAATAGAAGTGTATAATAGAGCCCATTAAACATCCAAAACAGATAATATAATAGCATGGAACAATAAAAAATTATAGATATGTTGGAGACGTATCAAGCATCCCCAAGCTTAATTCCTGCTCGTCCTCGAGTAGGTAAATGATAAAAACAGAGTTTTTGATGTGGAATGCTACCTAACATAATTCTCAATGTAATTTTCTTTATTGTGGCATGAATGTTCAGATCCGAAAGATTCAAGATAAAAGTTTAATATTGACATAAAAATAATAATACTTCAAGCATACTAACAAAGCAATCATGTCTTCTCAAAACAACATGGGAAAAGAAAGCTTATCGCTACAAAATCATATAGTTTGGTCATGTTTCATTTTCGTCACACAAAAATGCTCTCATCAAGCACAACCCCGATGACAAGCCAAGCAATTGTTTCATACTTTAGTAATCTCAAACTTTTTTCAACTTCCACGAAATACATGAGCGTGAGCCATGGACATAGCACTATGGGTGGAATAGAATATAATGATGGGGGTTGTGTGGAGAAGACAAAAATGACAAAGTCTCACATTGACGTTGCTAATCAATGGGCTAGGGAGATGCCCATCAATTGATGTCAATGCAAGGAGTAGGGACTGTCATGCAACGGATGCACTAGAGCTATAAATATATGAAAGCTCAACAAAAGAAACTAAGTGGGTGTGCATCCAACTTGTTTTCTCACGAAGACCTAGGGCATTTGAGGAAGCTTAAGCCCATTGTCACAATATACAAGCCAAGTTCTGTAATGAAAAATTCCCACTAGTATATGAAAGTGACAAAATAAGAGACTCTCTATCATGAAGATCATAGTGCTACTTTGAAGCACAAGTGTGGAAAAAGGATAGTAGCATTTTACCTTTTTTATTTGTTTATTTTATTATTATTTTTAGTTGGCCTTTCCTTTTTTTATTTTGCCTTTCTCCTTTTTTAGGACAATGCTCTATTAATGATGGTCATCACACTTCTATTTATTTACAACCCAATGATTACGACTCGATACTAGAACAAAGGTAGACTCTATATTAATGCCCCCGGCGGTGTACCGGGATGGGCAATGAATCAAGAGTGACATGTATGAAAGATTATGCATGGTGGCTTTGCCACAAATACGATGTCAACTACATGATCATGCAAGGCAATATGACAATGAAGAAAACGTGTCATGATAAATGAAATGGTGGAAAGTTGCATGGCAATATATCTCGGAATGGCTATGTAAATGCCATGATAGGTAGGTATGGTGGCTGTTTGGAGGAAGATACAAGGAGGTTTATGTGTGATAGAGCATATAGTATCATGGGGGTTGGATGCACCGGCGAAGTTTTCACCAACTCTCAAGGTGAGAAACGGCAATGCACGGTACCGAAGAGGCTAGCAATGATGGAAAGGTGAGAGTGCGTATAATCCATGGACTCAACATTAGTAATAAACAACTCACATATTTATTGCAAAAATATAAAAGTCATAAAAAACCAAGCATTACACGCATACTCCTAGGGGGATAGATTGGTAGGAAAAGACCATCGCTCGTCCCCGACCGCCACTCATAAGGATGACAATCAAAGAACACCTCATGTTTCAAATTTGTCACATAACGTTTGCCATATGTGCATGCTGTGGGACTTGCAAACCTCAACACAAGTATTAATCAAATTCATAACTACTCAACTAGCATGACTCTAATATCACAATCTTCATATCTCAAAACAATCATCGAGTATCAAACTTCTCATAGTATTCAATGCACTCTATATGAAACTTTTTATTATATCCATCTTGGATGCCTATCATATTAGGACTAATTTAATAGCCAAAGAAAATAACCATGCTGTTCTAAAGGACTCTCAAAATAATTAAGTTAAACATGAGATATCAATAATTTCTATAAAATAAAACCACCACCGTGCTATAAAAAGATATAAATGAATCCCTAGAGCAAAATTATCTAGCTCAAAAGATATAAGTGAAGCACAAAGAGTATTCTAATAAATTCCGATTCATGTGTGTGTCTCCAAAATGTGTGTACAGCAAGGATGATTGTGGTAAACTAAAAAGCAAAGACTCAAATCATACAAGACGCTCCAAGCAAAACACATATCATTTGGTGAATAAAAATATAGGCTCAAGTAAAGTTACCGATAGACAAAGACGAAAGAGGGGATGCCGTCCGGGGCATCCCCAAGCTTAGGTTTTTGGTTGTCCTTGAATTTTACCTTGGGGTGACTTGGGAATCCCCAAGCTTAGGATCTTTCCACTCTTTATTCCATAATCCATCATATCTTTACCCAAAACTTGAAAACTTCACAACAGAAAACTCAACAGAAAATCTCATGAGCTCCGTTAGTATAAGAAAACAAATCACCACTTTAAGGTACTGTAATGAACTCATTATTTATTTATATTGGTGTTAAACCTAATGTGTTCCAACTTATCTATGGTTCACACCCCCCGATACTAGCCATATATTCATCAAAATAAGCAAAAAACACACGAAAAACAGAATCTGTCAAAAAACGAACAGTCTGTAGTATTCTGTATCAAACGTATACTTCTGTAACTCCAAAAAATCTGAAATAAATTGGTGGACGTGAGGAATTTGTCTATTAATAATCTGCAAAAATAATCAACCTAAAAGCACTCTCCAGTAAAAATGGCAGCTAATCTCGTGAGCGCTAAAGTTTCTGTTTTTTACAGCAAGATCATAAAGACTTCACGCAAGTCTTCCCAAAGGTTCTACTTGGCACAAACACTAATTAAAACATAAAACCACATCTAACCAGAGGCTAGGTGAATTATTTATTACTAAACATAAACAAAAAGCAAGAAACAAAAATAAAATTGGGTTGCCTCCTGACAAGCACTATCGTCTAACGCCCCTACCTAGGCATAAAAGCAAGAATAGATCTAGGTATTGCCATCTTTGGTGTTGGGAAAGAAAAGAGAAAATTTCTTATCTATCACATTTATCTTTCTATTTTGAGAAATCACGTGGCCATTACTGGTGGAAGAAAGATTAAGCATGCTACGGAAATTTGCATCTAAGCTAGCGTTCATTTCTTTGATAATTTCATTTTGATAAAAGCACAAAAGAGAGGTGGATTCAACTTTCTCACTCATGGGGTGCCCAAATATAGTTTTCATCTTTTCATAGGTATCTATGGGATCCCTCTCAAGAAAACCTTCTTCAAAAATAGAATCTAAAACCTGCTTGAACGAAGAGGGCAGGCCAACATAAAAGCTTTTTAGGTATATCTCAATTTGATATTGAGGCACATAGCTAGCTCGGATCCTAAATAACCTATCCCAAGCATCTTTTAAAGACTCATCAAGTAAATATCGAAATATTCCGGGATAATCTTCATTGAAATTATTCAAACCCTCATTGATAACCCTGGTAGGTCTTTCCATAGCATCATTATTTATGAGCCTAGAGAGGACAGAGGGACTATCCAGAGTATCAAAACCCGGGAGAGAACCCTGAACCCTTTTTGATTCAGCCATGGTGAAAGAAAAGCAAACAGGAAAGAGGCGAATAAAACGGCAAGGGTGAAGTGGGGGAGAGGAAAATGAGAGGCAAATGGCAAATAATGTAATGCGAGGGATAAGAGTTTGTGATGGGTACTTGGTATGTCTTGACTTTTGTGTAGATCTCCCCGGCAACGGCGCCAGAAATGGCTAGTTGCTGGGAGATCAAATCTTGACTTGACTTGGTGTAAGCCTCCCCGGAAACGGTGCCAGAAATTCTTCTTGCTATCTCTCGGGCATGCATTGGTCTTCCCTTGAAGAGGAATGGGTGATTCAACAAAGTAGCATAAGTATTTCCCTCAGTTTTTGAAAACCAAGGTAACAATCCAGTAGGAGGTCACACGCAAATCACCTCGTACCTACACAAACAAATAAGAACCTTGCAACCAACGTGATAAAGGGGTTGTCAATCCCTTCATGGCCACTTGCAAAAGTGAGATCTGATAGAGATAATAAGATAAATATTTTTGGTATTTTTATGATATAGATTGGAAAGTAAAGATTGCAAAATAAACGGAAGCAAATATAGTAAATTGATAGGAAAGTAATACGATGAAAGATAGAACCGGGGGCCATAGGTTTCACTAGTGGCTTCTCTAAGATAGCATAATTTACGGTGGGTGAACGAATTACTGTCGAGCAATTGATAGAAAAGCGAATAATTATGAGAATATCTAGGCATGATCTTGTATATAGGCATCACGTCCGTGACAAGTAGACCGAAACGATTCTGCATCTACTACTATTACTCCACACATCGACCGCTATCGAGCATGCATCTAGAGTATTATGTTCATAAGAACAGAGTAACACATTAGGCAAGATGACATGATGTAGAGGGATAAACTCAAGCAATATGATATAAACCCCATCTTTTTATCCTTGATGGCAACAATATAATATGTGCCTTGCTGCCCCTGTTGTCACTGGGAAAGGACACCGCAAGATTGAACCCAAAGCTAAGCACTTCTCCCATTGCAAGAAAGATCAATCCAGTAGGCCAAACTAAACCAATAATTCGGAGAGACTTGCAAAGATAACAAATCATACATATAAGAATTCAGAGAAGAACCAAATATTGTTCATAGATATTCTTGATCATAAACCCACAATTCATCGGATCTCGACATACACACCGCAAAAAAGAATTAAATCGAATAGAAATCTAAGAGAACCGAGGAGAACTTTGTATTGAGATCCAAAGAGAGAGAAGAAGTCGTCTAGCTAATAACTATGGACCCGAAGGCCTGTGGTAAACTACTCACACATCATCGGAGAGGCTATGGTGTTGATTTAGAAGCCCTCCGTGATCGATTCCCCCTCCGGCGGAGCGCCGGAAAAGGCCCCAAGATGGGATCTCACGGGTACAGAAGGTTGCGGTAGTGGAAATAGGGTTTCGTGGTGCTCTCAGATGTTTTCGGGGTATATGAGAATATATAGGCGAAAGAAGTAGGTCGGTGGAGCCACGAGGGGCCCATGAGGGTGGGGGCGCGCCTACCCCCCTAGGCGCACCCTCCTGCCTCGTGGCCTCCTCGTTTATTTATTGGCGTCCACTCCAAGTCTCCTGGATTGCGTTTGTTCCAAAAATAACTCTCCTGAAGGTTTCATTCCGTTTGGACTACGTTTGATATTCCTTTTCTGCGAAACACTGAAATAGGCAAAAAAACAACAATTTGCACCGGGCCTTGGGTTAATAGGTTAGTCCCAAGAATAATATAGAAGTGTATATAAAGCCCATTAAACATCCAAAACAGATAATATAATAGCATGGAACAATAAAAAAATATAGATACCTTGGAGACGTATCAGCCCCACTCACTACTCTACTCTTACTACCACTGCTTGCCTCTATGGCTTCATCATTGTTGATGATTATTCAAGCACATGGGTGCATATAATCCTTTACAATACTGAAGTGCAGGATGTCTTCAGATGCTTCGCCAATCGTGCCATGACGAATTATGGCATCAAGATCAAGCACATCATAAGTGACAACGGCACAGAGTTCAAGAACACAAGCCTCAAACTTATCTTGATACATTGGGCATCACTCATGAGTTCTCAGCTCCATACACACCTCAGCAGAATGGCATCGTGGAGCGCAAGAACAAAACACTTATTGAGATGGCTCGGACGATGCTTGATGAGTACAAGACTCCAAGGAAGTTCTAGCCTGAAGCATTGATACTGCATGCCACGTCATCAACTGTGTTTATCTTCACAAGCTTCTAAAGAAGACATCATATGAGCTTCTTACTGGTAAGAAGCCAAAAGTCAGTTACTTCAGAGTATTTGGTGCTAGGTGCTGGATCAAGGATCCACATCACACTTCAAAATTTTCACCGAAAGCACATGAAGGTTTTATGCTTGGTAACAGAAAGGATTCGCACTCCTACAAAGTCTTCAACCACTTTCACTATAAAGTGGTTGAAACTATGGATGTGCTGTTCGATGAGACTAACGGATCGCAAAGAGAGCACCTGCCAAATGTGCTAGATGAAGTCCCTCCTAGTGAATCAATTAAGCTTATGGGTACTGGAGAAATCGTACCTTCAGAGGCACAGGCTGAAGAGAAACTGATCATTTCTGCCCCTAATCAACTTGAAGACACTGCTCAGACTGAAGCCAATGCTGAAGAAGAAGATAATGGTCAGCAAGGGCAAAATCTTCGTCCAGTTCATCCTCGTGTCACAAATGAAGTACAGATTGAGAAGACAATTGATAGCATCAATGCACCTGGTCCACTCACTCGTTCAAGAGCTACACAACTTGCAAATTTCTGTGGGCATTTTGCATTTGTCTCTACATCTGAACCCAAGAAAGTTGCTGAAGCCTTCATGGAACCTAAATGGATTCAAGCTATGCAAGAAGAACTTCAACAGTTCGAGCTGAACAATGTGTGGGAACTAGTCAAGCGTCCTGACCCTCGCAAGCACAATATCATTGGCACCAAATGGATCTATCACAATAAATAAGATGAGCATGGTCAAGTTGTCAGAAACAAGGCTCGTCTCGTTGCTCAAGGATACACTCAAGTTGAAGGGATTGACTTCGATGAAACATTTGTTCCGGTGGATAGGCTTGAAGCCATTCGCATACTGGTAGCCTATGCCAATCATCACAACATCCTTCTATATCAAATGGATGTGAAGAGTGCCATTCTCAATGGAAAGATTGAAGAAGAAGTGTATGTTGCACAACCACCTAGCTTTGAAGATCCAAAACATCCCGATATGGTATATAAGCTCAACAAGGCACTCTATGGCCTCAAACAAGCCCCTCGAGCTTGGTATGACACACTAAAAGACTTCCTGAAGAGCAAAGGATTCAAACCTGCTTCCCTGGATCCAACTCTCTTCATGAAGACTGTCTTACGATGGTGAAATGTTTGTGTGCTAGATCTATGTGGATGACATTATCTTCGACTGCACAGACAAAAGATACAGTGATGAGTTTGGCCACATGATGCAAGAGCAATATTAGATGTCCATGATGGGTGAACTGAAGTTCTTCCTTGGTCTTCAAATCCATCAGCAGAGGAATGGCATCTTCATATCTCAAGAGAAATACCTCAAAGATTGCCTAAAGAAGTTTGGAATGCAAGACTGCAAATGTTACACGACGCCAATGCCAACCAAAAGTCATCTGGGCCCCGACGACAATGGTAAAGAGTTCGATCAAAAGGTATACCGCCCCATGATTGGTTCTTTAATCTATTTATGTGCATCTAGGCCAGATATCATGCTTACCGTTTGCATGTGTGCCCGATTCCAAGCGGCACCAAAGGAATCGCATCACTTAGCTGTGAAGCGCATTCTTCGATATTTGGCTTACACCCCAACACTAGGATTATGGTATCCAAAGGGCTCAGAGTTTGATCTAGTTGGATTCTCAGATGCTGATTATGCTGGTGACAAGGTTGATCGCAAGTCCACATCAGGCACATGTCACTGCTACCTCTTGAGCACTCCGTTGGTTTTCCCTTGAAGAGGAAAGGTTGATGCAGCAAAGTAGCGTAAGTATTTCCCTCAGTTTTTGAGAACCAAGGTATCAATCCAGTAGGAGACCACGCGCGAGTCCCACGCACCTACACAAACAAACAAGAACCTCGCAACCAACATGATAAAGGGGTTCTCAATCCCTTCACGGTCACTTACGAGAGTGAGATCTGATAGATATGATAAGATAATATTTTTGGTATTTCTATGATAAAGACTAAAAGTAAATAAAGCAAAATAAACGGCGCCAGAAATAACTTGTTGATGGGAGATTAATATGATAGAAAATATACCCGAGGGCCATAGGTTTCACTAGTGGCTTCTCTCGAGAGCATAAGTATTACGGTGGGTGAACGAATCACTGTCAAGCAATTGATAGAATTGAGCATAGTTATGAGAATATCTAGGTATGATAATGTATATAGGCATCATGTCCGTAACAAGTAGACCGAAACGATTCTGCATCTACTACTATTACTCCACACATCAACCAACTCCTGCCTACATCTAGAGTATTAAGTTCATGAAGAACAGAGTAACGCATTAAGAAAGATGACATGATGTAGAGGGATAAACTCATGCAATATGATATAAACCCCATCTTTTTATCCTCGCTGGCAACAATACAATACATGCCTTGCTGCCCTAACATCCTTTGGTAAAGGACACCACAAGATTGAACCCAAAGCTAACCACTTCTCCCATTGCAAGAAAGATCAATCTAGTAGGCCAAACCAAACTGATAATTCGAAGAGACTTGCAAACATAACCAATCATACATAAAAGAATTCAGAGGAGATTCAAATATTGTTCATAGATAATCTTGATCATAAACCCACAATTCATCGGATCTTGACAAACACAATGCAAAAGAAGATTACATCGAATAGATCTCCAAGAAGATCGAGGAGAACATGGTATTGAGATGCAAAGAGAGAGAAGAAGCCATCTAGCTAATAACTATGGACCCAAAGGTCTGAAGTAAACTACTCACACATCATCAGAGAGGCTATGGTGTTGATGTAGAAGCCCTCTGTGATCAATGCTCCCTCCAGCAGAGCACCGGAAAAGGCCCCAAGATGGGATCTCACGGGTACAGAAGGTTGCGGCGGTGGAAATAGGGTTTTGGCTCCGTATATGATGTTTCCAGGGTATATGGGTATATATAGGAGGAAGAAGTACGTCGATGGAGCAACGAGGGCCCCACGAGGGTGGAGGGCGCGCCCAGGGGGGTAGGCACGCCCCCCTACCTCGTGCCTTCCTTGTTGATTACTGTGTGTGAACTCCAAGCCATCTGGATCACGGTTGTTCCAAAAATCACGTTCCCGAAGGTTTCATTCCGTTTGGACTCCGTTTGATATTCTTTTCGTTCGAAACACTGAAATTGGCAAAAAAACAGCAATATGGGTTGGGCCTCCGGTTAATAGGTTAGTCCCAAAAATAATATAAAAGTGTATAATAAAGCCCATTAATCATCTAAAACAGAATATAATATAGCATGGAACAATAAAAAATTGTAAATATGTTGGAGACGTATCAAGCATCCCCAAGCTTAATTCCTGCTCGTCCTCGAGTAGGTAAATGATAAAAACAGAATTTTTTATGTGGAGTGCTACTTGGCATAATTTTCAATGTAATTCTCCTATTTGTGGTATGAATATTCAGATCCGAAAGATTCAAGATAAAAGTTTAATATTGACATAAAAATAATAATACTTCAAGCATAATAACTAAGCAATTATGTCTTCTCAAAATAAAATGGCCAAAGAAAGTTATCCCTACAAAATCATATAGTCTGGCTATGCTCTATCTTCACCACACAAAATACTTAAATCATGCACAACCCCGATGACAAGCCAAGCAATTGTTTCATGCTTTTGACATTCTCAAACTTTTTCAATCTTTACGCAATACATGAGCGTGAGCCATGGACATAGCACTATATGTGGAATAGAACGGTGGTTTTGGAGAAGACAAAAAGGAGAAGATAGTCTCACATCAACTAGGCGTATCAACGGGCTATGAAGATGCCCATTAATAGATATCAATGTGAGTGAGTAGGGATTGACATGCAACGGATGCACTAGAGCTATAAGTATATGAAAGCTCAACAAAAGAAACTAAGTGGGTGTGCATCCAACTCGCTTTCTCATGAAGACCTAGGGCATTTTGAGGAAGCCCATCATTGGAATATACAAGCCAAGTTCTATAATGAAAAATTCCCACTAGTATATGAAAGTGATATCATAGAAGACTCTCTCTATCATGAAGATCATGGTGCTACTTTGAAGCACAAGTGTGGAAAAAGGATAGTAGCATTGTCCCTTCTCTCTTTTTCTCTCATTTTTTTATTTGGGCCTTTTCTCTTTTTTCTTTTCTTTTGGCCTCTTTTTTTTCGTCCGGAGTCTCATCCCGACTTGTGGGGGAATAATAGTCTCCATCAACCTTTCCTCACTTGGGACAAAGCTCTAATAATGATGATCATCACACTTTTATTTTCTTACAGCTCAAGAATTACAACTCAATACTTAGAACAAAATATGACACTATGTGAATGCCTCCGGCGGAGTACCTGGATATGCAATGAATAAAGAGTGACATGTATGACTATAAAGGTGGCTTTGCCACAAATACGATGTCAACTACATGATCATGCAAAGCAATATGACAATGATGAAGCGCGTCATAATAAACGGAATGGTGGTAAGTTGCATGGCAATATATCTCAGAATGGCTATGGAAATGCCATGGCAGGTAGGTATAGTGGCTGTTTTGAGGAAGGTTTATGGTGGGTGTATGATACCAGCGAAAGGTGTGCGGTATTTAGAGAGGCTAGCAATGGTGGAAGGATGAGAGTGCGTATAATCCATGGACTCAACATTAGTCATAAAGAACTCATATACTTGTTGCAAAAATCTACAAGTTATCAAAGCAAAGTATTACGCGCATGCTCCTAGGGGATAGATTGGTAGGAGAAGACCATCGCCGTCCCGACCGCCACTCATAAGGAAGACAATCAATAAATAAATCATGCTCCGACTTCATCACATAACGGTTCACCATACGTGCATGCTACGGGAATCACAAACTTTAACACAAGTATTTCTTAAATTCATAACTGCTCAACTAGCATGACTCTAATATCACCATTTTCATATCTCAAAACAATTATCAAGTGTCAAACTTCTCATAATATTCAACACACTCATAAGAAAAAAAATACTAGTCTTAGTGCCTAGAATATTTTTATGATTAAAGCAAATTACCATGCTGTTTTGTAGGACTCTCAAAATAATATAAGTAAAGCATGAGAGAACAAAAGTTTCTACAGAACAATTCCACCACTGTGCTCTAAAAGGTATAAGTGAAGCACTAGAGCAAAAACTATATAACTCAAAAGATATAAGTGAAGCACATAGAGTATTCTAATAATTCCGCATCATGTGTCTCTCTCTCAAAAGGTGTGTACAGCAAGGATGATTGTGGTAAACTAAAAAGCAAAGAATCAAATCATACAATACGCTCCAAGCAAAACACATATCATGTGGTGAATAAAAATGTAGCTCCAAGTAAAGTTACCAATGGACGAAGAAGAAAGAGGGGATGCCTTCCCGGGCATCCCCAAGCTTTGGCTTTTTGGTGTCCTTAGATTATATTGGGGTGCCATGGGCATCCCCAAGCTTAGGCTCTTGCCACTACTTGTTCCATAATCCATCAAATCTTTTACCCAAAACTTGAAAACTTCACAACACAAAACTCAATAGAAAATCTCGTAAGCTCCATTAGCGAAAGAAAACCAAACACCACTTCAAGGTGCTGTATTGAACTCATTTTTTATTTATATTGGTTCTAAACCTACTTTATTCTAACTTCTCTATGGTTTATAAATTCTTTTACTAGCCATAGATTCATCAAAATAAGCAAACAACACATGAAAAACAGAATTTGTCAAAAACAGAACAGTCTGTAGTAATCTCTAACTAACGCAAACTTCTGGAACTCAAAAAATTCTAACAAAATAGGATGACCTAGAAATTTTTTTTATTGATCTGATGCAATCGAAATCAGTATTTTATCACGTTCTGGTGATTTTATACAATTGTTTTCATGAACAGAAAGTTTCTGGAATTTTCAGCAAGATCAAATAACTATATCCAAGAAGATCCTATAGGTTTAACTTGGCACAAACACTAATTAAAACATCAAAAAAATCTAAGCAGAGGCTAGATCAAATATTTATTCCTAAACAGAAGCAAAAAGCAAAAAACTAAAATAAAATTGGGTTGCCTCCCAACAAGCGCTATCGTTTAACGCCCCTAGCTAGGCATTGAGGTTCCAACGATGCTCACGTGGAAGACAAGAATTGAAGCACAAAGAGAGCATCATAAAACATGTGAAAACACACTTAATTCTAGCATACTTCCTATGCATAGGTATTTTATAAGCAAACAAATTATCAAGGCAAGCAAAAACTAGCATACGCAAGGAAGAAGAAAGGAACAATACCAATCTCAACATAACGAGAGGTAATTTAGTAACGTGAAAATTTCTACAACCATATTTTTCTCTCTCATAATAATTACATGTCAAACCAAACTGATAATTCGAAGAGACTTGCAAACATAACCAATCATACATAAAAGAATTCAGAGGAGATTCAAATATTGTTCATAGATAATCTTGATCATAAACCCACAATTCATCGGATATTGACAAACACACCGCAAAAGAAGATTACATCGAATAGATCTCCAAGAAGATCGACGAGAACATGGTATTGAGATCCAAAGAGAGAGAAGAAGCTATCTAGCTAATAACTATGGACCCGAAGGTCTGAAGTAAACTACTCACATATCATCGGAGAGGCTATGGTGTTGATGTAGAAGCCCTCCATGATCAATGCCCCCACCGGCGGAGCGCCGGAAAAGGCCCCAAGATGGGATCTCACGGGTATAGAAGGTCGCGGCGGTGGAAATAGGGTTTTGGCTCCGTATATGATGTTTCCAGGGTATATGGGTATATATAGGAGGAAGAAGTGCGTCGGTGGAGCAACAAGGGTGGAGGGCGCGCCCAGGGGGTAGGCGCGCCCCCTACCTCGTGCCTTTCTCGTCGATTACTTTGCGTGAACTCCAAGTCCTCTGGATCACGTTTGTTCCAAAAATCACGTTCCCGAAGGTTTCATTCCGTTTGATATTCTTTTCCTTCGAAACAATGAAATAGGCAAAAAACGGCAATATGGGCTGGGCCTCCGGTTAATAGGTTAGTCCCAAAACTAATATAAAAGTGTATAAAGCCCATTAATCATCTAAAACAGAATATAATATAGCATGGAACAATAAAAAAATATAGATACGTTGGAGACGTATCAGTCACTTTCTTGGACGATCTCTTGTCTATTGGTCTTCAAAGAAGCAGAACTGTGTGTCTCTCTCCACTGCTGAATTTTAATACATTGCTGTTGGATCTTGCTGCGCTCAGCTTCTATGGATGAAGCAAACTCTCAAGGACTATGGCATCCACCTGAAGCAAGTGCCACTCTATTGCGACAATGAAAGTGCCATCAGGATTGCCAACAACCTAGTTCAGCACTCGAAGATAAAGCACATTGAAATCAGTCATCACTTTCTCAAAGATCATGTCATGAAGGAAGATATTGACATCATTCACGTCAACACTGAAGAGCAATTGGCAGAAATCTTCACAAAGCCCTTGGATGAGAAAAGGTTTTGCAAGTTGCGGTGTGAGCTAAATATCTTAGAATCCTCAAATGTCCTGTGATTGGACACACATCCTAACACTTATGCATATTGATGACTTAGATGTGCAACACACGAAGTAACGTATATCTTAAATCAATGAAGACATACACTCTAAGTGTGAATACATTAACACGGAATTTTACTTCGGAGCGCCACGATAATTGTGCACCATGTGTGGGTCTAATACTTCCTATACGGTGGGTAACACCACCACCAAACTCTTGTTTGAAGTGTTTTATTGGGCGTCACATTTGCATAATCTTCGCATTTGGTTTTGTCTTCAACATTGATTTGTCTTCGCGTTTATCTTCACAATGTTGATTTGGTATCATACTGATATATACATATATTTGTTCTATCCTCTACAGCATTCACTTATAGCTATGACTTCATGTTTGAATCTTTCGATCTAAGTGAATGTGATCGGACTCTAACCCCCCTCTATGCTTCTACCTCATAGTCTAACTATCCAAATCATATGCATTCTATTGAAACTGTCGATTGTCTTCTCTGAGTCCTTGTCAGCAGAAGACACAGAGACAAAAATTGAATCTGTGTTAATGCTATATCCTAACTACCTGAAACCCGGAGAAGCGGGAACGACCACCTGACAATCCAGGCATGCATGGGAACATGGAACAACTTTCAATGTGTTGCATGCATGCCATGTGTCCTTCAGATGAGAACCGCCAGGGGCACCTGCGTAATTACACTGTGTTGTCCCTTTCCTTATAAATACTCAACTCACCGCGGTCACAACCTCTTCTTCCACCTCGCCAACTCGCAGAAACCCTAGCGCCTCCGCTAGCTCGCGACGACGCCGGAGACGAAGCATTTAGCTGTCGCGACTTCTTCGACGCCGTCCTCACGCCGGCCGCGGACCTCGTCCTCTCCGCCGCCGCCATAGGTGTCTTCCGTCGCCAAGTTAGGGCACGGGAGATTGAACTGCTCGGCCTCCCTCTTCGCCTAGTCTAGTAGTTCGTCAAGGGTAATTAAAACTTACTTTTTACTGCCTTATTGATCCGTCAGATCCATCCACTTCAACCAAAAGTGGTTTCTAGACTCCCAAATCTGGATCTATCTTGTTCTGCATCTCATATCATGCCAAGCATACTCACTTATGCCTCAAAACTAGTTAGACTCCTCACTTGTACTTATTCGTGGATTCGTACAAATCTGGAACCAACTACTGTCCAAATAAGTGAATGTCTTCGCGCTATGAGGTCAATGTCTTCAAACTGATTTATCTTCAAAATCTTCTGAGAATGCATATGACCTCTTCCCCATCCCTCGCACCTCTAATGCTGTCACAGGTACATGTCCGTGGGAGAATCCCTTGGTTCTCATAGTCTGCATTCATTTACAGAATTCTTACAGCGACACATCAACTCTCCTGAAGCCAGTTCCTGTCTGACCAGCAGACGGAAGCTATTCACAGTCTTGAAGCCTTTTAGCTTGAATATAGTGGCCACTGAGAAATCAGCTAGAAAGGGCGGCAGGCAGCACCGTGGGGATACTGCCAAGGATTTGCCACCCGATCTCTTTGAAATGTACAAGACAGATCCTGAAGAGAATTACTATCAGCGCAAGACTCGAATCCAATGGATTCGAAGATATCGGGCAGAGGAATGGTTCAAGTACAGATTTTTCACTACTGAGTATGCTGAAAAGAATGCCATCAAGGGACCATGGGGAGATATTCTATACAGAAATCTGCTGCCCAAGTCCTAGTCTGAAGCCATTGCTCAAGGCTTCTACCCTTGCATGGTCCGTGGACTGCAGCCAGACAATGCCGACCCATCATCTCTGTTATGGTGTCGTGAAGACAAACTCTTCAAGCGCAATTTCCAGTTTGCAAAGGAGTCTGCTGCAAAGAACAAGAAAGCATTTGGACTCAACTTCAACCCTGGTCCATCCGCTCCAAGGGTTGATGGCACCCGCGATGCCAATCCAAATGTCATCGGCCCCTTCTATAACCTCGACGGCCTCATCACTCACATAGCAGTACAAGGGGCCGCCGTGGAGCACTCAGCTGATGACGCAGATTCTGATGAAGCGCCAGCTCCACCTAAGCCGCAGAAGCAGAAGAAAACAAAGGCTTCAAAGCCCTCTGCCGCACCAAAACCTTCGCGTGCAAAGCCATTGGCTACTGCCGTTCTGCAGAACGAAGATGAAACCATTGATCTGTCCAGCGATGACGATCTTGGTGACGATGCCCTTGAGCTTTTGATCAAGAGCAAGCAAGAGGCGGAGATCTTCAGCGATCTGCCCCTCTTTGATGTGGATATTCTGAATAACTTCATTGATGAGTGGTTTGACAACCCGAGCCTGAGCATTGATGATCTTCAGCTGCCAGTTGACATCAGCGTCACCTTCCATGGAGCCATTGCAAATGAGTTGGCCTTGGCTCAAAAGATCGTCGAGCTGAAGAACAAAATTGATTATGAAAAGGCTCAATTCAAGAAGAACATGGCCAAGCTCAGTGTGGCTGATATTCAAAGCTTCAAGGAGATGCTGCACGAGCTCAAAGAACAGTTTCACAAGAAACGTGAAGAAGCAAAAGGTTCAAGAGAGTGGATGAAATACTTCGCAGAGAAATGTTTTCAAGCACACAATGAGGCAGAAAAGCGCAAGGCTCTTGGGCGTCCAGGCATCGACCCCAAGATGGATTCCAAACTGAAGAAGAAGCTTGTTGTGGCCCAAGCTGAAGTTTCAAGGCAGGAAGCACCTCGCATTGACTTCCCTGCCAGCATGACAGGCTCGAAGCCTAAGGTCCCCACAGTAGCTTCAAACCTCAAGGAGACAAGGGCAGCTGAAGCCGAAGCTAAGAAGCGCAAGCACAAGAATGTTTCTGATGATTCTCCATCAAAGAAGAAGCTAAAAAAGGCTTTAAAGAAAGAGCGTGTTGCGGCCTCCGAGCCTCTTGTTGTCGAGCCCATTTTTGTTGCTCGTCCTGCCTCAACCAACCAAGAGCGTCAACTTGTGATCCACGAGCCTGCTTTCATAGAGGCTCCTGAAACTGAAGAAGTACCAGCTATTGACCCCGTCACAGCTGAAGGCATTGGTCGTGAAGACAATGTAGATGATGATGAAGTCCTTCCTCAAATTGAGCATCAATCGGTATCATCGCATGTTCTCACTTACAATGAACTCATCAGCATTGGTCGTCCCTTGACGACAATTGCTCAGGATGATTCGTGGGTTGATCGCCCCCAGCAAGACACCCCCGCTCATGATGAAACTCCCACAACACCAACACCTCAAGTCACCACTCCAGTGCTTGACGATGACTACATGGTGCAGACCACTCCATCACCACAGGTGTCGCCCGCTTTCCGCAGTCTTCACAAAGTCCCTAGGCCACATGTCACCATGTCGAGCATTCCAGAAGGAGTAGTGCACCAAAGCTCAGTTGCACATGAAGTGTTTCCTGAAGCCACTCCTACTGCGAATGTCTCTGAGTCTGAAGCAAAAGCTGCTGAAGACATTCCGGCTGCACCAGCCCATGACAAACAAGAACCAAGACAAGAAGAAGAAAGAGTTGCCACACCCCCTGTCACTCAAGAAGTCGTTCTCGAGGAGAGCATGAATGTGCCTGACCCTCCTGTCATTGAAGACATGGAGGTTGATAATACTAAGGCTGCCACCAACAATGGTACTGAAGCCAATGACGTTGTCATGGCTGAAGATAATGTGGAGCCTAAAGCCAATGTTGTGCCTGAAGCTCTAGCGCAACCTGAAGCCCATGTGGATACTAATGCCACTGTTTTAGCACCAAGGCCTCACACCATAGAACAGGCCTATAATCATGGTGAACTTATCACAGTTCGGTGGCCCATCATGGTGCCTCCTGTCGTGGTACTAAGTCTGATAGTAAGTATAGGGGGTACGAATGAGGAGGCAAGGTCCTAGCTACGACGAGATTATACGCAAGTGTTTACGAGTTTAGGCCCCTCTCAGAGGAGGTAAAAGCCCTACGTCTCGGTGCCCGGAGGTGGTCGACTGGATTGTATGAATGTGTGTTACAGGGGGTGCGAACCCTTGTACCAGAGGAGGGGGTGGCTTATATAGTGAGTGCCAGGACCCCAACCATCCCTCGTTACCAAGAGTCCAACGTACATAAAGATTGGGCGTTACTGATAACGTCAGCCTTAAGTGCCTTAAATGACTTAAAGACTACAGAGTGAATGCTTGCCCGTTGCTGTTCTGGATGACCCCTGGTCTTCAGTAGGTCGAGTGGTTTCTTGTATGGTCGAGTGATTGGTCGGTCGTGTGACTTCAGGAAGGAGGGGTACCCGAGTGGTTGATTGGTCGAGTGGATTGCACTCAACGCCTTTGTTGGGCCCTCCCTGTTGTCTCTTGAGCTTCTTTGCTTCTAGGATGGTGACTGAGGGAGTCATGGATTAGGGGGTGTCCGGATGGCCGGACTATGACCTTTGGCCGGACTCCTGGACTATGAAGATACAAGATTGAAGACTTCGTCCCGTGTCCGGATGGTACTTTCCTTGGCGTGTAAGGCAAGCTTGGCGATACAGATATGTAGATCTCCTACCATTGTAACCGACTCTGTGTAACCCTAACCCTCTTTGGTGCCTATATAAGCGGAGGGTTTTAGTCCGTGGGGACGGAACAACAATCATACCATAGGCTAGCTTTTAGGGTTTAGCCTCTCGATCTCGTGGTAGATCTACTCTTGTACTACCCATATCATCAATATTAATCAAGCAGAGTAGGGTTTTACCTCCACCGAGAGGGCGAACACAGGTAAAAACATCGTGTCCTTTGTCTCCTGTTACCATCCGCCTAGACGCACAGTTCGGGACCCCCTACCGAGATCCGCGGTTTGATACCGGCGTTGGTGCTTTCATTGAGAGTTCTTACGTATGCGTCATCTTTAGGCCCGATGGCTCCTCCGGTCATCAACAACGATGCACTCCGGTGAGACTTTTCTCCCGGACAGATCTTCGTATTCAGCGGCTTTGCACTCTGGGCCAATTAAGCAGCCATCTGGAGCAGATTGAAAGCTCGCCCCTGGTCACCAGTCAGATTTGGAAGTTTGAACTACGGCTGACGTCCGTGGAGACTTGATCTTCGACGGGTTCGAGCCACAGCCAAGCGCGTCGCACTGTCACGAGGGGCATGATCTAGCTTTGCCGCCGAACAGTGTCCTTGAGGCCGCACCAGTGTCCGCTCCGACCTTTGCTCAGAGCCGACTGCGCCGATCGAGGACGGGTGGCTGGACACCGCCTCGGGGGCTGTGATCTCTACGGCGATTGAGCCGTACACCTACCCCGTCCTTCGCGAAGCTCGTGACTCCAAGGTGCCGGACTCCTCTCCGGATTCCGAGCCTTCCGCGCCCCCGCAAATCGAATCCGATTGGGCGCCGATCATGGAATTCACTTTCGCGGACATCTTTCAGCACTCGCCCTTTGGCGACATCCTGAACTCACTAAAGTCTCTCTCTTTGTCAGGACAGCCCTGGCCAGATTATGGTCAGGAAGGTTGGGATGCGGACAACGAAAAAATTCAAAGCCCACCCACCACCCACTTCGTAGCCACTGTCGATGATTTAACCGACATGCTCGACTTCGACTCCGAAGACATCGACGGTATGGACGGCGATGAAGGAGAAGACCAAGAACCAGCGCCCACAGGGCACTGGAAGGCCACCTTGTCATACGACATATACATGGTGGACATCCCAAAAGATGGGAATGGCGATGGAACAGCGGAGGATGACCCCTCCAAGAAACAGCCTAAGCGCCGGCGTCAGCAGCGCCGCTCTAAATCCCACCACAGCAAAAACGGTGATTCCGGAATGGGAAACAATAACACCCCGGGCAGTGCCGAAGACAACCCCCTCCAGCAGGATTCGGCGCAGGAGGATAGAGAAGCCAGCCCTCATGAGAGAGCGGCAGAAAGAGAGGTAGAGGACGATAATTACATGCCTCCCTCCGAAGATGAGGCAAGCCTCGACAACGATTTAATTTGTCGTGCCGAGGATCCCGTCGAACAAGAGCGTTCCAAGCGCGGGCTTATGGCCATGACAAGCAGCCTCAAGAAAAAGCAGCAACAACTTAGAGCTGACCAAGACTTGCTAGGTGACAGATGGACTGAAGTCCTTGCGGCGAAGAGTATGAACTCGGCGCCTCTCCAAGAAGCTACCCAAAAGCGCAGGCTGCTACCCGATTAGAGGAGGAAGCACCCAAACCTACATCACCAGCGCATGATACGGCTGTTGGCCACCTCGTGGCATGACGAAGAAGGCCTCTCGGACCCCAACTCAAGCCGCACCCAGCGCCGCTCAAAAATACCAAAGGCGGCGAAATCGCCGGAACCTGCGAGATATATTGGAGGACAAGGCAAGGCAAACAAGATCGATCTCTACGGATCGCGTGGGCGCCCACGACGCGTGGCGATAACCGTCACGCCGGATATAACAACTCGGCCGGGCGAACACGATGAGACAAAGCTCATTTGAGCTGCGTCGTGATATAATATCTGAGGCGCCCACACACCCACTATGCTTCACGAGATGAAGTGATGGATCATCAAATCCACGAGGGTTTCAAACCCGTAAACATTGAATCATATGATGGCACAACAGATCCTGCGGTTTGGATCGAGGACTATCTCCTTCACATCCACATGGCCCTTGGTGATGATCTACACGCCATCAAATACCTCCCACTCAAGCTTAAAGGACCAGCCCGGCATTGACTTAACAGCTTGCCGGCGGAGTCAATTGGTTGTTGGGAAGACACGGAAGCCGCATTCCTCGACAATTTCCGGGGCACATATGTGCGACCACGAACGCCGATGACCTAAGCCACATAATTCAGCAGCCGGAGGAATCGGCGGACAATTACAGACACGTTTCCTAACCAAGAAAAATCAAATCATCGACTGTCCGAATGCAGAGGCCCTTGCAGCCTTCAAACACAACATCCGCGACGAGTGGCTTGCCCGGCACCTAGGACAGGAAAAGCCGAAATCTATGGCAGCCCGCACAACACTCATGACCCGCTTTTGCGCGGGAGAGGACAGCTGGCTAGCTCGTAGTAACAACATGACCAAGAGCCCCGTAATTCGGATACCAAGGACAGCAATGGCGGTCGCGTCGCAACAAGCACAAAGCGCCGCGTGCGGCGATAATGCCGAGGATACGGCGGTCAATGCCGGATTCAGAGGCTCTAAACCGGTCGTGGAAAAAGCCATTTAAAAGAAATACTCCGGGCCCGTCAATTTGGACCGAATACTTTCGATCGCTCGTGCGGATACGGCACCCCGAAAAACCAATAACCACACCAACAGGGATTGTTGGGTGTTCAAGCAGCGAGCAAGTAAATGCGAACACAATGACAAGGGCTGCATAAGCGATGACGAGGAGGATCCCGACGCCCGAACAATAGAGGATGAAGGGCTTCCCCCCGCAAGTGCGGACGGTGAACTTGATATACGCAACCCACATACCCAAAAGGGAGCGGAAGCGTGCACTAAGGGACGTATATGCGATGGAGCCAGTCGCCCCAAAGTTCAACCCGTGGTCTTCCTGCCCGATCACTTTTGATTGAAGGGATCACCCCACTAGCATCCGCTACGGCGGATTCGCCGCATTGGTTCTAGACCCAATCATTGACGGATTTCACCTCACTAGAGTCCTAATGGACGGCGGCAGCAGCCTGAACCTGCTTTATCAGGATACAGTGCGCAAAATGGGCATAGACCCATGAAGGATCACTAGTAGAAAAACACCTATTAGTCCCGGTTCGTAAGGGCCTTTAGTCCCGGTTCATGAACCGGGACTAATGGGTCGTTACTAATACCTCCCCCCTTTAGTCCGGTTCAATCCGAACCGGGACTAAAGGCCCTTGACGTGGAGCTTCACCTTTAGTCCCGGTTGGTAACACCAACCGGGACTAAAGGAAATTTTATGATTTTTTTTTTGAATTTTTTTTTTGGAATTTTTTTTGAATTTTTTTTCATTTTCAAATTTCTGAATTATTTTAACATCTAATCTCTAATCAGAACCCCTCATCACTGCTCAATTTATCCTCTAATCTCTAATCACCCTCATCATTCCAAATCATCTAACTTCCCGAACGGTCACCCATCCTCCCACTCCCCGGCTGAGCACGCTTAACTTACGGGTTCTATTCTCCCTCGTTTCCAAGTCTCGCACTTGTTGTTTTCACGACAATAGTAAGATGTCAATCCTATTAACCCTCGTGAATTTTGCTTGAGCATGAAGTGACACATTTCCTTTGTTTGAGTTTCAAACTATAGAATTAAAAAACAATAATTATTTAGAAAACAATAGTTATTTTGAATAAACAGTTTGACCATAGTTTGACCATAGTTTGACCACAGTTTGACCAGATTTGACCAAAATTCAAAATAACAGAACAATTTATTTAGTAACACTAATATTCTAGAATAATTAGTTTGACCATTGTTTGACCATAGTTAGACCACGGTTTGAATTTTTTTATTTTTTTTTGCCTCTCCAGATCTTAAAAGCCACGTAACTTTTTTTCTATTAGGTTTTTGAGGATTTTTCATATAAAAAACTTTTTCATCCCAGTTAGTATGCAAAAGTTATGCCCATTTTTACAAATTCTCGAGAGATTTTGCAAATAAAGTCGAAATTCATATTTGCAAATTTTCCCAACAACTAGACCACATATCACATGGGAAACTTATTTTCTTTTATTTTTTTGACATTTTCATCATTTTCTTTTATTTTTTATTAGTGAAAAGGCGATCCAGGGGGGGTAGAGTTGGAAAATTGGACCTTTAGTACCGGTTCGTGCCATGAACCGGTACTAATGCCTCAAACCCCATTAGTACCGGTTCGTGGCACGAACCAGGACTAAAGGTCTAACCCTTTAGTCCCGGTTGGTGCCACGAACCGACTAATGGGCATCGCCTTTTAGTCCCGGTTCGTGGCACCAACCGGGACTAAAAGGTCCAGACGAACCGGGACAAATGGCCCACGTGGCCCCTGGGTGCACGAACCGGGACTAATGCCCCCATTAGTCCCGGTTCTAGACTGAACCGGGACTAATGAGCTAACCCGGGGTGGACCAAAGCCCTCTTTTCTACTAGTGGATTAAACCCACGAAAACGACCTTTAAAGGCGTCATACCAGGTGTAGAGGCCAACTGTACAGGCTCAGTTACACTTGAAGTGGTCTTCAGATCCCCGCATAACTTCCGAAGCGAGGAGTTAATCTTTGACATAGTCCTGTTCATGGCGGCTATCACACCTGCTTTCAGACGAACCGCATTTGCAAAGTTCAATGCGGTGCCGCACTATGCATATCTCAAGCTCAAGATGCCAGGTCCTCGAGGAGTCATTACGGTCAATGGAAACACCGAACGCTCTCTCTGTACGGAGGAGCATATGGCGGCCCTCGCGGCGGAAGTACAAAGCAGCCTTTTATGGCAATTCTCGAGTCCGGCTATTAAACGTTCGGACACCGTCAAGCGCGCCCGGAGTAACCTACAACAAGACCGCCTGGCACGTTCCGAGCATGCATAGCAATGCGGCCCAAACCCCAGTCCTCGCGAAATTGCGAATCAGTACTATGCGTACATAATTACGCTCTGGAAATACCATGGGCATAGGGGGAGGGGCATGACCACGGCATGCCCAGAATGCGGCTCAACCGCACCAGGGACTCCCGATTGTGTCATTCTTTTCTTTTCTTCTTTCTTTTTTACTTTCAGGACTCCGTTCTCACGAAGCCCTGTCCGTGATAGAATCGCCGAACACACGATGCAACAGCCACGGAAGCGAAAGCTACGTCGAGTGTCCAGTGGTCTTTATTACGAGCGATATACATGTTTTACATACCATCCGCAGCTTACCTCGAGAAGGACATGTTAAAAGTCCGTCCCTTGCTTATCGCACTATTTGTATCGTTACGCTCTTCATCGCAGCCCTTTTGAATAAACAATACATAGCTTACGCCTATTATTGAATTCCTTTTTCTATATATATATATATATATATATATATATATATATATATATATATATATATATATGTTCAGTTATGACATTGTGCAAACGTACACTTTAGTGCAGGCAATACACCGAGGGCTTAAGTACCCCACAATATGGTGTGATAAGTTCAACACTTTCACAAGTGCGGCACCCGAACTGATAGCATTATATGCATCGGCTCCGAATCATGTCTTGGGTCAATAGTTGGGTTTGCCCGGCTCCAATGTTTTGGTACCTTATGTTCCGTTATATCGGCTAAGGTAGCTGGGAGAACCACTGCGATTGTGCCCGGTTGAGCTGGGTTAAGCACCTCGATTGGAGAAAGCTAAAACTGACCGTCATGATAGAGGCGAGAGCCGATTCGCTGTTCGAGAGGTTTTGAGTCCCTAAAGACTTATGCCGCTTAGAGCGAGGAGTCGGCATTGTCGGCCTAGGCGTGGATAGCACCCCGAACTCGGTCTTCCGAATACCAAAGGGCTTCGCGAAATTTAAAATTATAGAATTCTATGGCTAAGTGAGAGTGTTCAAGCATTATAGTCCGGTTGCCTTGTTACGTTCGTTGAGCGCCTCCCTCGAAGGACCCAAGAATGGGAACAAGAGCGCTCAAGTTTATCCCGAACACCCCAACACTCGTGGCATGGAAATTTGAAGCCGACGACTCGCCATCTCTCAAATTTAATAAACGGCCGCATTTAAGGTAATATTTTAAATTCAAAAGTGTTGCTTAGCGCATATGAACAAGTTTTCAGTGTACAGGATAACAAATGCGAGTCTACTCAAAAATGACATCTTTGGAGCATTCACCCGCTATAAGGCGGGCACCCTTCAGGATGCCCTCATAATACATTTCAGGCTTGCGATGCTCCTTGCCCGGTGGTGGTCTGTCCGTCACAAGCTTCTCAGCGTCTATATTGCCCCAGTGCACCTTAGCACGGGCAAGGGCCCTACGGGCACCTTCGATGCAGACGGAGCGCTTGACGACTTCAACCCATGGACAGGCGTCCACCAGCCGCCTCACCAGCCCGAAGTAGCTCCCAGGCATGGCTTCCTTAGGCCACAGCCGAACTATGAGGCCCTTCATGGCCTGTTCGGTCACCTTATGGAGCTCGACCAGCTGCTTCAACTGGTCGCTTAAGGGCACCGGGTGTCCGGCCTCGACATCTTGAGACCGAACACCTTCTCCGTCGAGCTTCCCTTCTCGGCTCAGTAGAATGCAGCAGCATCGGACACACTGCGGGGCAGATCTATGAATGCTCCTGGAGAGCTCTGGATTCGGGTAAGTAACAGATAATTCACTTCCACATGCTTGCCTTAAGAAAGCCTTACCCGCCGCTATCTTCTTCATCGCCTCAATTTCCTGGAGGGCTTTTTGGGCTTCGGCCTTAGCAGTTTTGGCGCTCTCAAGGGCCAAGGCGAGCTCGGACTCTCGAGTCTTTGAGTCACGCTCCAAACTCTCGTGTTTTTCCACGAGAGCCTGGAGCTCTTGCCGCACCTCCGCCACCCGCGCCTCCTGCTTCTCTCGCTCGGTGCGCTCAGCCCGCATTGCTTTCGGCCTTGGACACCGCTTCCTTGAGTCGCCACCTCGTTCGTGGCCCCTGCAATATTCACGTTATTCCTGTCATTTTTTGCAACCACATCTTTTAAATAATCCCATAAGGTATTGCTTACCTTCCTTGTCCTCGAGCTGCTTCTTGGCAAGGCCGAGCTCGTTCTCGGACCGCTCGAGGCTCTGCTTCAAGGCCTCAACCTCCATGATCGGTCTGGTAGAGGTCGGCAATGCAGCCTGCATTCCCATATTGACATACTTATGTTAGACTCCTGCGTATATCTTTTAGATCCTCAGTTCGGCTTTTTCTTTCCGAACACCAAACTGAGCATCAAGGGCTACTGTCTATGCGGTAATATTTTGACATATCTTAAATACATACCTCAAAGCCTGTTAGAAGGCTGGCAAAGGCTTCGGTCAGCCCGCTCTTGGCGGACTGAACCTTCTGGATCACCACACTCATAATAGTGCGGTGCTCCTCGTTGATGGAAGCACCGTTAAGCGCCTCCATCAAATTATCCGGTGCCTCTGGTTGTACGGAGGTCACCGGCGTCGCAGTCTTGCCCTTCTTACGAAGGGATCGCCTGCCGGACTCCGGGACCACTTAAGGTTCCGGTACGGAGTCCGGCACAGGGCCGGTGAGGGAGTTCCGGACTAGGGGGTGTCCGGATAGCCGAACTATCATCATCGGCCGGACTCCAAGACTATGAAGATACCAGATTGAAGACTTCGTCCCGTGTCCGGATGGGACTTTCCTTGGCATGGAAGGCAAGCTTGGCGATACGGATATGTAGATCTCCTACCATTGTAATGGCGACTCTGTGTAACCCTAACCCTATCCGGTGTCTATATAAACCGGAGGGTTTTAGTCCGTGGGGCGAACAACAATCATACCATAGGCTAGCTTCTAGGGTTTAGCCTCTTTGATTTCGTGGTAGATCCACTCTTGTAACACACATCATCAATATTAATCTAGCAGGACGTAGGGTTTTACCTCCATCAAGAGGGCCCGAACACAGGTAAAACATCGTGTCCCTTGTCTCCTGTTACCATCCGCCTAGACGCATGATTCGGGACCCCCTACCGAGATCCGCCGGTTTGACACCGACATTGGTGCTTTCATTGAGAGTTCCTCTGTCGTAAATGCGCCGTCGGGTTGGATGCCTCATCTCGTCTTTAAAGACGATACTATCGCCAAAGGAGCCTTGGCATTGGCTGAACTCTTGACTAGGTGGTTTTCTTATGACCGCCATCCGCCACTGCCGACGATGACCTCTCGAGTCATCAAAACCAATCTCCAGGTTAGTTCAGAACTTGCTGAACAGTTAGATCCGATCGAGCTATCCTCCATGAACGAGCTCTTGGATCGCATCGCCACCCTGGGAGTCGCCACAGACTACGACCGGATCGGGCCTAAAACCGATCTGAGAGAGATCAACTCTCCCCAGGCTACCCATCATGTTGCTGTGATAGAGCAGCAATGCGGCGATTCCTCTTGTATCTTAAGGACTAGTTACGTCCGGATTCCCGATCCCTCCATGCCGGATTCCCGCAGAGGGACGGATGTTGATCAAGCCCTGAACTTAAAGTCAGGCGGTGGGTTGGACTCATGGATAACACTCAAAAATCCAAACTTTCAAGTTCGGAAACTTCTCGGCCCTTGAGTCCTAAATTGGACGGGGTTCCGGATCTAGTTCCACCCGCCCACCCAAACATTAGCGATCTCTCTCAAATTCGGCAAGAGCCCAATGAAACAGTACATCATTACTGGGCCAGATTCCTCTTGGTTATGAACAGGATAAAGGACTGCCGAGAGGAGGACGCAATCCCAATTTTCTGCAATTATTGCACGGACAAGGGAATCCTGAACGCCATAAGTCGTCGTGAAATTACATGCTTTGCTGACTTGGTGACCATAGTACAAAAGTATTGTGCGATGGAGAGCGCCTGGAAAACCGAAAGTAAATTTTGGGACAATCCGGCCCCGAATACATCCCTAGTCCGAAACAAAAGGGTGCATCATTATCAAGCACCCGGGTTGAATACCAAAAACCAAAACCCCTAAAGGGTAATGCGGAACCGTCTTTGGAGGGTTGGCTCAACGGACCTGCAAGATCCACAAGATGCGGGCGCCACTCCAACACACAGCCTTCGAGCGTGTTGGACACTACGGCAGGTGGCCAAAAGTGGCGTGAGGCTTTTTAGCCCAGGCAAACAACCCAGCAGTACCGATGCGGTATTAATAGTCTTGAGACTTTTGCATCAAATAACATGCGGAAGCGAACAATCCATGACCTACTTGAAAGTCTACCAAGTAGCAACAACAAATCCATGGAGCGACACGGCTATCACCTTCAACGCCCGGCGAACCTAAATTCCGAACAGCTAGAGCACCGGCCGCATTGGTCCTCGGTCCGATAGTGGGCGGTTTTCGTCTTACTAAGGTACTCATGGATGGCGGCGGTATTAAACCTCATCTATGAGGAAACCCTTCAAAAATGGAAATTGACTGGAGCCGCATTGAGCGAAGTAGCACAACCTTCAAAGGGATAATCCCTAGTCGAGAAATGCGTTCTATGCGCAGGAAAAATCACACTAGATGTAGTGTTCGGCTCACCGGACAATTACAGGTCCGAGGAGGTCACGTTTCAAGTGGCCCCATTCGGAAGCGGATATCACGCTTTGTTAGGGCGAGAGGCATTCACACTCTTCCAAGCTATACCCCTTTACGGGTACATGAAGCTCAAAATGCCCGGACCCAATGGGATAATCACTCTGCCCGATGATCGAGATACAAGACTCCGGCGCTGAAAATAAGACAACATGACCGCCCTAGAGGCATTGTCCGAAGCCCTAGCGGCAGAGGAACTAACTACGCTACGCTCCACGATGGATATGGACGATGTGATACTCGATAAGAGGTCCAAGTCCACCTCTTTTAAACCGGCAGACGAAATAGTCAAATTTCAGGTCCATCCAACGGACTCCACAAAGACGGCCTCCATTGGGGCACAATTAAGTCCTGATGTCGAAGCCTCACTGCGAGAATTCCTTCGGGAAAATTGGGACATTTTTGCCTGGCACCCTTCAGACATGCCAGGAATCCCACGCAGGCTGGCAGAGCACAGCCTAAATATCCTAAAAGGATTCAAGCCAGTCAAACAAGCTCTTCGGCGATTTTTCGAACCCAAAAGACAGGCAATGGGAGAGGAGCTAGCCAAACTCCTAGAAGCCGGATTCATCAGAGATATAAAACATCCGGACTGGCTAGCCAATCTAGTAATGGTACCAAAAAATGACAAATCGTGGCGCCTCTGCGTCGATTTTAAAGACCTTAACAAGGCACTGTCCAAAGGACCCTTTCCCCTCCCTCGCATCGACCAAATCATCGATGCTACCGCAGGAACACGATTCATTGTGCTTCCTCGACGCATACTCCGGATACCATCAAATCAAGATGGCGGAGAAGGATCGAGCCATAGCGGCATTCATTACTCCATATGGGCCATTACGCTTCAACACAATGCCCTTCGGACTCAAAAGCGCCGCGCAACATATCAGCGCATGATTCAAACATGTCCGCTACCAATATAGGCAAAACAGTAGAGGAATAAGTAGTAGATGTGGTCGTAAAGACCAAACACTTCGGAACTCTAGTAGAGAATTGATGGTGACATTCGACAACCTCCGAGCATATGTCATTAAGCTCAATCCGGAAAAATGCGTCTTGGCGTACCCGGTAGGAAAGCTCCTGGGCTTCATCGTATCCGGTAGAGGAATTGAAGCAAACCCGGCCAAAATCCGAGCTCTGTCACAATTGGATATTCCAACAGACCTCAAGCAGATACAAAAACTAACCGGATGCGTAGCAGCCTTAAGTCGCTTCATCACCCGTTTGGGAGAAAAGGCTCTGGCCCTCTACCGCCTCCTCCGGTGCACCGAACATTTCGAATGGACGGATGCTGCCACAGCCGGACTCGAAGAAATAAAAGCAATACTGGCAACAAATCCGGTTCTGGCAGCGCCCAACCTGGGCGAACCTATGATTTTATATATCACAGCAACACATCAAGTTGTCGGTAGCGGTACTGCGTCGTTGAGCGAGAAGCAGAAGGGCACAAATTCCCTCTTCAAAAACCGATTGTACTACGTATCCACCGTTCTAACTCCATGCAAATCCGGTACCCACATTATCAAAAGATAGCGTGTCACGGTGTTCATAGCATCCGGAAGCTGCGACACTACTTTCAAGAGTGTTCAATAACGGTGGCCTCAAGTACCTCTCAACGATATTATAAACAATTGCGGCCTTAGCGGGCAGGATTGCAAAATGGGCTATCGAGCTCTTACCATTTGACATAACCTACAAACCACGGCGAGCTATAAAGTCACAGGTACTGGCTGACTTCGTCGCCGAATGGACCGAAGTCGAACTCCCTAAAGAGTACGACACGTACTCCAACTGGATCATGCATTTCGACGGATCCAAAATGTTGGCTGGCTCATGGTTTTCAATTTCAGTTTCAGAAAAATTTCAGCACCAACTGAAATCACTGAAATTCAGTGAATTTCAGTTATTTCAGTTTCCATTTCAGCCAAATGACCGAAATATTCACTTGAATTCAATTAAAAATTTGAAAATTTTAAAAAATATTTTGAAAAATATTGGAATTGTTGTGCTATACTGAAATTGCTGAAATATTTTGACCGAAACGTAATATTTCAGTGTCTGCTGAAATTACTGAAATTCAGTGAATTTCACTGAAATCTCACTGAAAATGAAAACCATGGGCTGGCTTGGGGGCTGGCGTCGTCCTGACGTCCCCAACTGGAGACACAACCCAATACGTACTTCAAATAATGTACACGGACTCCAACAACGCAGCCGAATACGAGGCCCTTCTACATGGCCTCCGGATGGCAATCTCCATGGGCATTCAACGCCTAAAGGTGCGCGGGGAATCAAACCTCGCAATATCCCAAGTAAATGGAGACTTTGACGCCAAAGATCCAAAAATGGCAGCTTACCGCAACGCCGTCCTAAAAATGTCAGCTCGGTTCAAGGACTAGAATTCCATCATGTAGCCGGGATAATAACTAGGCAGCGGATGTGTTAGCACGCATCGGTTGGCGAAGCGAGACGCCGTCCTCCTAACATCTTCTGGAGCGGCTCTTCAAGCCATCCGTATTATGGGAAGAGGAGTCCGGAAATAACAATCCGGAGCCAATGCATCACCTAACTCGGACCGTCTGACACAATCGGCGGCTCGACCAATGAAATAACACCTTGACTCACGAAATAATGGCAGTAATTGCCCGTGGGCAGAACCATTCCTAGCCTACTTAATGCGGCAGGAACTTCCGAAGACCAAAATGAGGCCCGCTGCATAGTTCGGCGATCTAAAGCCTACAAGGTCCATGAGGGAGAACTTTATAAGAAAAGCACAACCGAGTCCTTCAAAGGTGTATCTCCGAAGTTGAAGGGCTAATTCTCCTAGCTCAATTTCACGCCGGACTCGGCGGGCACCTCGCTGCTGCTCGGGACCTTGTAGGCTAGGCCTTCCGTTCTGGATTTTTTTGGCCGACAGCCGGGCGGATGCTCGAGATTTAGTCCAACGATGCGTCGGTTGCCAGCTCTTTGCTAATCGAGCCACATGCCACCCACCGCCCTCAAAACTATACCCATTACCTGGCGTTCGCGATGCAGGGGTTTGACATGGTTGGACCCCTTAAAGGGGGAACCCACAAGCACAAATACTTATTGGTCATGGTGGACAAATTCACCAAATGGATTGAGGCCAAGCGGTTAAAAGCGGCAGAATCCGGACCGGTGATAGACTTCATATCCGGGGTAGTACACTGTTTTGGCGTCCCCCACGGCATCATCACTGATAACGGCACGAACTTCACGGCCGGCGAGGTTAAACTCTGGTGCAAAAACATGGGCATTAAGCTCGATTACGCTTGATCTATCACCCCCAAACTAACGGTCAAGTCGGCGAGCAAATGGTCTAATCATGAGCGGCATCAAACCCGCACTAGTGCGGTCCCTCAAGGAATCTAACACGCCTTTGGGTAGAGGAGCTCGACTCCGTACTCTGGGGCTGCGGACCACGCCAAACCGAACTACCGGATTCACACCATTTTTCATGGTATACGGCGCGAGGCAGTCCTGCCTGCGATATAATTCATGACTCACCTGCGTGTGCGATGTACGAAGAAAGAGAAGCCGAGCTAGATCGGCGGGGACAGTTTGGGCGCCTTAGAGGAGGCGGGGCGTGGCAAAGGCTCGTTCCGCATTTTATCGACAGCGAGCTCGAAGATATCAAAGCAGAGAAATGCGGGCCAAAACTTACAATGTTGGCGAACTTGTTCTCGCTGCGGACAAGAAAAAGGACAAACTTAAGCCCAAGTGGGAAGGTCCCTTCATCATCGACCAAGTCCTGACTGGCGGAGCATACCGTTTACGTAACGCATCTGACAACCGACTCGAGCCGAACCCATGGAACGCAGCCCGTCTCCGAAGATTCTACGCCTTAACGCCGGACTCCGGGTTCGTCTTACTCCCCGTCCACCCCTTTTTTCTTGTCTCGTCCTCCTCCTTCTTCCCACTTTTTTCAATACCTTTTATGGGCTGATTTGCGCTTTGTTCGCACACACTTGATGTGCTCCTGGCACTCATTATACAGGGGCTTCTTTAATGAAGCTTATTCATACGGGCTTCATGCCCAACACATGTGTCATACTTCCGCATGTACCTTTTATTCACCATTATATGCATCGATATGACTTCAGTTTTGGCCAAGCTGGGTTGCCTGGCTCCTGTGCTTACCCCTACGTTCCCGATTGTTCGGCTAGGAGGTAAAGCGAGCACCTCTGCGATTGTTACTGCCGAGTCAGCCGGATGTGTACCTCAGACTGGGTGAAGCCGAAAGCTAGCGTTCTTAAGAGAATATTCGGTCGGTGACTCGAAAGATGATTTATTACTTACTTATTTATCTGCCCCTAGATGCTTTTTCTGCTATTTTTGCAGTCCAGCATTGCACTTTAGGGCATGCCTCCCAGGGAAAGGAACCCTTAACGGAACTATTCTCCCTGGAAGATGTTTCTTACTAACCATGTAATATAACATAACTAGTTGGGCACTTATCTGATAAAGCAATTATGACCCCGACGCCTTGTCTCCATGCATGCCCGGTTCTTTTATAACCGTAAGGGTATTCGGACACACTCCGGACTGTTGGGTCCCGAGGTTGAAGCGAAAGCAGTCCGCAAAGACAAAGCGATCTACAATCCGGCTAGAAGGCATTTTACATGTCATTTCAAATTACATCGTCAAACCGATCGATTGTACTCCTCCTCAATCCCATCTAACAGCTGTCTAATTCTACGATCCTGTTGGGAATATTTCATGCCGATTCAACTTGACCGTACATTAAGCTCACAGGATCTCCTTCCCATCAGGCCCGCAGTCCGACCTCGGCCATGTGGTTTGGGTCGACTTCCGGGTAACGTGTCTTCACCATGGCCCGAGGCCTCCTTGGCGCCACGGCGGCAGGCCGATATCTTCCACAAGCAGGCGTCGTCGTGCTCCCTGAAGCTTCTCAGCAAGCTCACCAAGGCCCTCGGGTAGGGAGACGGATGGCCATAAAGCATGAACGGCGCCACTCATCGCCTGCCGAACACGTTCGAGCAATTGCACTAGCTCGGGAAGTTGGTCACCCGTTGACTCGGGCATTTCCTCCATGAGGCGACACAGTGAGCACACCTAAAGACATATTTACATCAATCGACTTCCTCGCCGAATTCTTCTTTTCAAAGGAATTTGTTCAAGCACTTACTATAAATGCCGCGAAGCCGTTGATTCTCCTTCACGGAGCTGCATTTGGGCCCGAACACCTTTCAGCTCTTCTCCTTCTGGGTGTGGGCATCTTGGAGCTTGTTTCTCTCTGCTGCACCTTCATAAGCACCCTCTTGCGGCCTTTAGCTGCCGCGATGGCTGTTGCTTGTCCGGATCTAGTCCGGCGCCCTCTGCAATATTATTGTCAGATTCACGCCGCACTTTGCTAAATAATTATCTTTTCAAAGTACGTCTTACCAGCGGGGGTCTCTGTGGCTCCCCCTGCGGCGGCCAGTGCGGCCTCAAGTTGGGCCTTGCACTCTTGGAGCTCCTGGGAAAGATGGGTATACTTCTCCGTAAGACCCTGCATAATAATTGATCCTTAAATCGGTTATTTCAACTATTTTAAGTCTCGGGGGCTACTGGCATATATAACTATTAAAATTACTTACCGTATGTCTTTCACATACTGCTCCGTGGCTCTGGTTAACCCATCTTGAGCAGCACGGAGGTGTGCGTTCCGCTTCAAAGGCGTTTAACGCCTCGGGGGGAAAACAGCGTCACGAAGAACTGTCGGCGGCCTGTGATTCATGGCGCTATCCACCTCGGGCACGGGTGGCGGACAGCCTGTCGGCATCCTCCTTCGGAGGAGCGTCCGGCTCACGCCTTGTATTCGCCTCCCTTCCCGGACCATGCGTTGGAGCATGGCCGGCGGAGGCTTGATTGGCAACCTCTCCGGAAACTGTCCGGCGAGCGCTCTTTCTGGAAAAGTTATGAGCATTAATATATCTCCTAGGGATCCTTCCCTTAAAAACAGCGGTGCTCCGTACCGTTGCGACGACGTTTCCGTTCGCGTCGCGCTCCTCTTCCTCCTGCTGGGCCGGACTGACCCTTGTTGGTCGGCCGCCGCGGGTTCGGCTTCCCACCTTAAAGGCGCCTCCTGCGATGCACCATCAGTATGGGATGGTCAGAATTGAGCGTGGATCAAATGATGGTGTCAAGACCTCGGTCGTAGTCACCTGGGAGGCCGGAAACAAACCGGGGTAGTCGGTAGTAATGGCGACTAGGGCATTGTCTATGCTACGTTGGTGGAACACCCGTCAATCAGCTCCACCTTTATGTCCGGATCCTCTTGGAGGTCGGATCAAGGGATCATTCGGATCCTCGGGCTGTGGAGTTAGGCTTCAGTATGCCCTCCACGTCCGGCGCAGCTCCTGCGTCGAAATCATGAGTAAGATACTTGACTTTAAAAAAAGTATGGATCGGGTAGATGAACATCCGCTTACCCAGCTCCGAGGGTTATTCATAGAAAATCCATTCAACGGATTCTTGCGTAGGAAGTCCTCCTCCTCTCCCTTGTACAAGCCGGACAGGATCTTTGCCAGATCGGCTGCCGAGCCTGGCCATTTGCGGCCATGACGGGTGGCGTCATCTTCCCCGTTGAAATACCACATAGGGTGGCCCCTATATTGGAGTGGCTGCACCCCTCGCATAATGCACGTGGCCATGACTCCAATCATGGTCAATCCGGAATGGGCCAGTAACCTAATCTGGCCCATCAGATAATGGACGCTCCTATCATCTTCCCGTTGAGGGCTCCGCGGGCGCCAACTCAGGCGTTTCTTCAAGGGAGCATTGTTGAACTCCGGGAGGCCGATCCGGACTGGATCCGGCAGAGGGGCGTCCTCCATGTAGAACCATTCCGAAGGCCAGTCTTCGGACGCCTTCTTCAGGGTGCCGGATAGATATCCGGTCCCGGCGATGCACCATATTTCGGCTCCGCCCACTTGATATATCGACCCCTCATGAGAACGGGGTATGAGACAAAACAATCTCTTCCACAAGGCAAAATGGGGCTCGATGCCCAAGAACAGCTCGCAAAAAGCTACGAAGCCCGCGATGTGCAAAATGGAGGCGGGCGTGAGGTGGTGAAGTTGGAGTCCGTAGAACTCTAGGAGCCCCCGGAGAAAAGGATGTATGGGAAATCCGAGTCCCCTTATTAGATAGGGGACAAAGCATACCCGCTCCCCTTTGGAAGGGTTGGGGACGCTCTCCGCCTGCTTTCCACCCTTGTAGGTGGCTAGTCCGGCTCGAACCGGAACCATGAAAGCTGGGGGAAGATATCCCTCGGTTTGGAGTACCACTAGCTCGCTGTGTGGAACTGAGCATCTCCCCCAATCTCCTGGCTTAGGGCTGGGAGCGCGAGAGGAGGAGCCGCGTCGGCTATCCATGATGGAATGGATTTTTTGTTAGAGGCGCTTCGATGAGAACTTGCGGATGGAGGATGGTGTGAGCTGGATCTAGATCCTCGCCTCTCTTATAGGCGGCTCGTTCGCAAGGCTAGGGCGTAAAATGTAAAAATATCCCAGCCTTTCGCATTCGTACGACACGTGGAAGAAGGCTATTATTGGGCGTAGAAGCCGAGGAGCGCAAAATTTATGAAGAAGCCGGACACTATTCGACGGGAACATGAAGATTGAAGGAGAACCCGCCTTGCAACACCGAAGACAATATACGCGCCGGACTCGTCGTCGCTGAAGCCCGGTTCGGGGGCTACTGAGGGAGTTCCGGACTAGGGGGTGTCCGATAGCCGAACTATCATCATCGGCCGGACTCCAAGACTATGAAGATACTAGATTGGAGACTTCGTCCCGTGTCCGGATGGGACTTTCCTTGGCGTGGAAGGCAAGCTTGGCGATACGGATATGTAGATCTCCTACCATTGTAACCGACTCTGTGTAACCCTAACCCTATCCGGTGTCTATATAAACCGGAGGGTTTTAGTCCGTGGGGCGAACAACAATCATACAATAGGCTAGCTTCTAGGGTTTAGCCTCTTTGATCTCGTGGTAGATCCACTCTTGTAACACACATCATCAATATTAATCTAGCAGGACGTAGGTTTTACCTCCATCAAGAGGGCCCGAACCTGGGTAAAACATCGTGTCCCTTGTCTCCTGTTACCATCCGCCTAGACGCACAGTTCGGGACCCCCTACCCGAGATCCGCCGGTTTTGACACCGACAGCCGGACTTAAAGCCCTTTGGGGTTTTATCCCCTTTGCGCCCGGAGTCCGGGAGGTCGCCTTGCGGCGCCTCCAGGGCCACCTCCTCCTGGATGGGCCCCTTTTGAGACTCCACCTCGGAGTCATCCGCGACGGGAGGAGACGAGGCGGTCGGAAGTGAGGTGCTATTCACATCCGACGAATCCAGGGAGCCGCTCGTCTCCGCGTCGAGCCCGTCCTTGGGCGGGCTGCATGGTTATATTCGGTGTTATAAGATGTTGTGCGACAAATGAACGCCATGAGTTATTCTGGTGTCCGGACACTTACGATTTCGCCAGGGGCTTGGTCCTCGGTGGCCACCCATCTTCGCCGTCGTCAGCGTTGGTGGTGTAGTTCGGAGGAAGGGTCCTTCCCTTCTTGGACCCTCCGGCCTCCCCAGTTGGGGCGGCCTTCCTTTTCTTCTCTCCCCGGGAGAGAGGCCTCTTCCTCCTCCTCGTCTTCGCGGGAGGAGTCCGCCTCGAAGTCATCGGACGATGAGTCCGACAACACCTGGCGCCGGGAACTCCTTCGAGTTCCCGTGGCCTTCTTCTTGGCCTTCTTCTCCGGCACCACGTAAGGTGCCGGAACCGGCAGCCCCGTCAATCGGGCGTCCGCTGGGTCTTCTGGCAAGGGAGCCGGACAGTTAACTTGTCCGGACGTCTTCTGCCAGTCCTGTCAAAGGTGAGGGAGTTTTAGATCCCGCATAGAGTCAAACTATGAAAATCAAGAGTCCCGTAAAGGGTAAAATAGTTTACCTCGCCGGCTTGATGCTGCGAGCTGAATCCGCGATCTTTGGTAGCGGATGCGGGAGCCTCGGCGCCCTTGAACAGCACCTTCCAGGCATCTTCGTACGTAGTGTCGAAGAGCCGGCTCAAGGTCGGTGTTGTGCGGATCAAACTCCAACAAGTTGAAGGCCCGTTCTTTGGCATGGGAGGATCCGGCGGATGAGCATAACTGGACTACGTTGACAAGCTTGAGCTTCTTGTCCACCAGGTTTCGGACGCAGGTTTGGAGTCCGGTCAGCTTTTCCGAATTACCCCATGTCAGGCCCGTCTCTTTCCATGAGGTGAGCCGTGTAGGGAAGCTAGATCGGAATTCCGGGGCCGCCGCCCATTTAGAATCGCACGGCTCGGTGATGTAGAACCACCCCGATTGCCACCCCTTTATGGTCTCCACAAAGGAGCCCTCGAGCCATAGGACGTTGGCCATCTTGCCCACCATGGCACCTCCGCACTGCGCTTGGCGGCCGCCCACTACCTTCGGCTTGACATTGAAGGTCTTCAGCCATAAGCCGAAGTGGGGCTGGATGCAGAGGAAGGCCTCGCACACGACGATAAACGCCAAGATGTTGAGGATGAAATTCGGGGCCAGATCGTGGAAATCTAGGCCGTAGTAGAACATGAGCCCCCGAACAAATGAGTGAAGAGGAAAACCTAGTCCGCGGAGGAAGTGGGGGAGGAACACCACCCTCTCATGGGGCCTGGGGGTGGGGATGAGCTTCCCCTTGTCGGGGAGCCGATGCGCGATGTCGTCGGACAAGTATCCGCCTTCGCAGCTTTTTGATGTGCCCCTCCGTGACGGAGGAGGCCATCCACTTGCCTCCCGCTCCGGACATAGTTGGAGAAGGTTGAGGTGGGATGTGGACTTGGGCGCTAGAGCTCAAGTGCGCGGAAATGGATGAGCAAAGGAGGAAGAAGGCGTGTGTGAAAAAGTGGATCCTTATCCCCTTATATGGACGGATAAAGCTATGCATCCCCACCGGCCTGATAAAACTCGCTTATCTCCCGAGCGCCGTAATCAATGGTGCGGTTGGATTACCCACGCCCGTATTGATGAGAATCCTGGAATAAGGGGACACGATCTCTGCTTTGACAAGACGTGCCAAGGAAACCGCCTCGCTAAACGCGCTGAGGTGGGATAGTAAAAACAATTCGAATAAAGGCTTGGCCGTGGTGTGATGTCACGCTGCGGAATACGTCAACAGATTGAGCTTGTTTAAATATTATTCTCTCTACGGTGGTATGTGGAACTTATTTTGCAGAGCCGGACACTATCCTTGTGTTCAAAATCTTCTATAAAGAATTTGGAGGAGGAACCCACCTTGCAATGCCGAAGACAATATGCGCGCCGGACTCGTCGTCATTGAATCCTGGTTCAGGGGCTACTGAGGGAGTCCTGGATTAGGGGGTGTCCGGATGGCCGGACTATGACCTTTGGCCGGACTCCTGGACTATGAAGATACAAGATTGAAGACTTCATCCCGTGTCCGGATGGGACTTTCCTTGGCGTGGAAGCAAGCTTAGCGATACAGATATGTAGATCTCCTACCATTGTAACCGACTCTGTGTAACCCTAACCCTCTTCGATGCCTATATAAACCAGAGGGTTTTAGTCCGTAGGACGGAACAACAATCATACCATAGGCTAGCTTTTAGGGTTTAGCCTCTCTGATCTCGTGGTAGATCTACTCTTGTACTACCCATATCATCAATATTAATCAATCAGGAGTAGGGCTTTACCTCCATCGAGAGGGCCCGAACCTGGGTAAAAACATCGTGTCCCTTGTCTCCTGTTACCATCTGCCTAGACGCACAGTTCGGGACCCCCTACCCGAGATCCGCCGGTTTTGACACCGACAGTGACCTTGGGTAGGGCATATAGGTCAGGCCTATGACCCTACCCCAGGTCTATATCATCATCATTAGCCCCCGAATGGATTGAGGTCCGAGTGGAAAGAAGGTTGAAGTTGATCTTGCCTCCACTCTTGTGCTTCTCAAGTACTTTCGTCGAACGGGACGATCATTGTTGGAACTTCGGCTTCGTTTCAGTCGCCTTAATCGATTCAGAAATTGCCGTGTGGATTTATAACGTCATTCGTCGAGTGATGTTTTTGACGCGGAATCTTTGGCGCGATTGGTTACGGCGTATCCCAGATTTCTCGGGATTCGAAATTTCAGGGAAGCGTGCGGGGTGGAGCGTGCCGCGGTAAGCGGGAAGGATAGACAGGAGTGCCTCGATCCCTGCACCATCTTTCCCGCCATGTACCCAGCACGCGACTATTGCGGGATTTGACAGGATCGCCTGGGCCCGCGTGTTAGCCACTCGGAAGTGGGACCTTAAAAGGCGATGGGACCGAGGCGCCTGCACTGTGCGCGTCCATTCTCCCTCCTTCTCCTCTGCTTCTCCACCGCATCTGGTTCTTCCGCTCTCAACGACGCCGCCCCGCCACCATGGGGAAGGACAAGATGACGGCGCTGGAATGCGCGAAGAAGGCGACGGGGGTGGCGAAAGGCAAGAAGACGAATCAGGGGTCGTCGTCGTGGTCGGCGCTGTCGTCGTGTTGGATCCAGGGCGATTGGATCCGATCCTTGCTTTGGCAGGAAGATTTTTATGAGCTAGCTGAGTCCGGACTGATCGCCAATGGTGCTGCGTGGTTGCCGGAGAGGGAGACGGAGCCGCAGCCGCAACCGGGTTAGTGCGTTCTACTTGCTACCCATGTTGACCGTGGTTTCTCGCTTCCTCCGCACCCTTTTCTGGGGTTTCTTGAATTTCTTCGGGGCCCAACTCCATCACTTTTCTCCCAATACCATCACATACCTTTCCGCGTTCGTGTCCATGTGTGAGAATTTTCTGGGTTGTCGACCGCACTGGGGTCTTTTCGAGCACACTTTCACTATCCGCTCTCAATAGGTGAAGAAAGCTAACACGAGTGACGAGAAAACACACGTTATCCAGATGTGTGGGGGTTTGGTTATCCAGAAGAGGAAGAGGAGCTCTTTCCCTTCTATGACCCTTCCTGAGTCGGTCAGGGGCTGTTAGTCGACCTGGTTCTACTGCCAGGACATTCTGACTCCAGGCCAGTCGACTGGACTTCCCCCTTTTACCTTCGATCGTGTTCAGACCCCTTCCTCGCTGAAAGTGACCGCTGCGGAGAGGGTGGAGACAGACATGCTGGTTGAGAGGGTGGTCCAATTGATCAATCAAGGCGTCACTGGCATGGATTTGCTGGAGGTATTCCTCAGTCGGCGCATCCAGCCGCTCCAGGCTCGTGACCACTCTATGTGGATGTATTCTGGAGCCAACGACACAGCTCGGGTTCATCCAGAGGAGGTACTAGCCAAAATAGTGGCCCAGTGGCTGAGGAGTGTTACAGGAAACAAGGACAACCCCAGGGGCGCCAGGAGAGTCGACCCCTTCAGTGAAAGCAACCCGCCAGACAAGGTTCGGCCTCTACCAGCGATTGTATTTGGGTACATTTCCCGACTGTCCTTGAATCCGACTGAATTTTACTCGACTTCTTGTCTTGTAGGTTTATACCAAGATGTACTAGATGCCCAATCCGAGTGGGGAGCAATCCTCCCACTCGGGGGCTTAGCTACGACCCCGTAATCGCCTAAGTTAAAAAACATTCCGAGTGGAGAGCAATCGTTCCACTTTGGGGCTTAGCTGCGACCCGTAATCTCCTAAGTTAAAAACACTCCGAGTGGAGAGCAATCCTTCCACTCGGGGACTTAGCTACGGCCCCGTAGTCGCCTAAGTCACAAATATCCTCTGAGCTACGCTACAAATACGACGTACGTTGCATCCCTATCCGCAAGGACGACGAGGTGTCGATTGTACACCGCGTCTAGGCTCCGTCACAAGTACAATGTACTTTCATTCGGCAAAGGGAGAGAAGATCAAGTCCACTCGGAACCGTAAGACAATCGAAAACAGTTCAAAACTAGAACAAAAGCCCTGATACTCAGAGGACTTCAAGTTCAGATAAACCCTGCAAAAGTTTAGAACCGCAGCAGGCAGAAGTACTCAGGCATCAAGCCTGAAAGAGTTTAACGATTACATAATCACTCGGCATTCCGAGGCAAATAAAGGTGAGGCATAATGTTTTGATCACTCGTCAGGAGAAGGACTAGCTGGATCGCAAAAACTGTCAAGGTCAATGCTGTCTACGATGCGAGTGGCGGTGTCAAGGAAAGTGTCCATGAAGGACTGGAAAGTGTGTTTTTTGCTGTTCGCAACTTTGAGCTCTGCCAGCTTGTCTTCTCTGACGTCCTTGCAGTGCACTCGAACCAATGACAGGGCGACGTCAGCGCCGCAGCGAGCAGATGATTTCTTACATTCTTGCACTCAATTAGGTATTTGATTCAGTCGAGTTATCATAGACTCTAGGTCTTGGGACAGTTCCTCCTGAGGCCGGAGTTCAGCATCAACCCGAGTCACCGCCGCCTTCAGTCGGGCAAGATAAGCAACTGCGTTGTCCGTGCGAGATTCCAACCGCAGCACATTCATTGCGACATCATATTTAATGGAAAAATTTATGGGATCGAGACCCGTCTCGACCCGCCTAGTCTCTGCTTCAAAGTCCTGACAAAGTTCTGCACAGTCGAAAAAAAATAGTGAGTCGACAGTACGATAAGACCTGTCAATCGACAGCAACAAATCAGTCAAACAATAATACCTTCAGGCTTCAAGACCAGTTTTGCAGCAAGCTGGCCCAGATAAGATTCTAGCTCGCCCTTTTTGTCCTTGAGGTTTCCAACCTCATCAATCAGGTTGTCCTTGTCTTTCTTCAGTTGCTCGACCTCCCGATTGGCATCAGAGACAACAGTCTTCAGTTTAGAGTTCTCTTCTTCTAACTTGCTGAATGAAACTAGCTTCTTGTCAGCAAGCGCCGTTTTCTCTCGCGCCTCCTTCTGGCAGCAGCAAGATCCTGATCCTTCTTCTCCAGAGCCTGCTTCATTTTCTCTAAAGAAACAACATTCTTCAGACGAGCTTGAAGTTGAGGTTTTCACTACGCACATCTGTTCGAGTGAAATCACTCGGTTCAAAGTGACTAAAAAACACACGAAGAAGTGCGAGTCGCAAGATGGACAGTTGACGATTGGCTACCTCCCATGATAGCTCCTTCGTCATGAGCAGTCTTGAGGTTCTTCTTGGCCAGTTCCAGATCAAGATTGAGGCTGATTTGCTTCTTGTTCAGTTCAGAAAGTTGAGCCCCAAGATCACAAGACTTCTGTAGTCAGCGTATAAGATATATCAGTCGACAGGAACAAAAGACAATCACAGTGAAGTTGCTCTAAGACTACTGCCGAATCAAACATTCAACGGTAGTCTCGGGGACTACACCCGGTGGGTGCACTTAGCATGCCCCCACTGGTTTGGTTTAACACTCGGCATGGTCTGCCCAGCATGAGCAGTAAAAAAAGAGGAGATTCTCAGACCCCAGCCGACTATGAACAGTCTACCGCGGTCTCGGGGACTACACCCAGTGGGTGCACTCTGCGTGCCCCCACTAGTTCGGAAAAACACTCGACTCAATCCAAGTCGACTCAAGTTGAAGTCTTATACAAATTTAAGATAGACACACCCCAGTGGGTGATTGGATGTGGAACAAGATCAGTCGGGAATCAACTAACATGGACATTGGTTTGCGGAGCAGTGCTGGCATTATAAGCCACCTGACTGGTCTCGTGCACCACCTTCATCTGCTCCATCACAAGGTTCAGCTGAAGAAGAGCCTCCCTGGCAGCACTCGACGAGTCGTCTGAAGTTTGGTACGCGGTGAAGAGCGATGATGGCAAGGCAGTCGAAGCAGCCACCGGGTCAGACACGTGGAGTTGTACTGAAGCAACAGGGTTCTGAGCAGTCGACCCTGATGGGCGATCAGTCGACAGCGGGATAGCGAAAGTGACGTTGGTCCGAGCCGGATCTAAGGATCGCTCGGCCGCCATCCCAGGCACCAGTGTCGACTGAGGGACCTGAACCTCAGGCGCTTTCCTGCCCCTCCCCCTCCTCTCCCTCAGAGGCACTTCTTCTTCATCATCATCCGGAAGCACGACAACGTCTCATAGAGCTGCAACAAACAGAGAACATTAGAAATTCAACCGACCAACAATCTAATCGACAGAATGAATTCGAGTCGAGCGGACTTACTAGCTTTGGAGGTGGCCGCGTCATCGGCTTCCTTGTCACCTGGGACCTTGCCAATGTCCATGTCAGTCGCGGCGGAGGTTGGGCTAGAAAAGTTCACAATCCATTCGGTTAGAACAGAAGATTCAGTCGGTGGAAGAAAACACAGAAAGAACACTTACCCAGAAGCAACAGGAACATCCATCTTAATCTTGGGCAAAGTCTTCCGAGCTTTTGAGGAATTGACATTGGGCTGCTTGGCGACTTTCTCCGTCAGCTCCGGAGTTGGAGCCCGAGCACGCTTCTGCGTTTGAGTGCTCGGGGCCACGGTCTTGCCCCGCTCGCTCGCTGGATCTTGGAGTTGCTTGGATCGACGTTCTGCACGAGGCGGTGAGTCGACTGCCTCCTCGTCGTCCGACTCATCGCTTTCCTCTTCGTCCTCGTCATCTGGAGATTGCCAATCACCACTCTCCTCCGCGCTGTCCTCTCCAGCTAAGCGCCCGAGTGGAAGGATTGCTCTCCACTCGGAATGTTTTCTAACTTAGGCGATTACGGGGTCGCAGCTAAGCCCCATTGTGAAGCACCTTGGTGATGATGAAGGGACCTTCCCAGGCTGGAGCGCGCTTGTGAGGTCGTTTCTGAACCACTCGGAGCACGAGGTCTCCTTCCTGAAACGCTCGACCTCTAACATTGCGAGCGTGGAATCGACGCAGATCCTGCTGATAAATGGTCGACCGAACCAAAGCCATCTCACGTTCTTCTTCCAGGAGGTCAACTACGTCTTTGCGTGCTTGCTCTGCTTCAGCTTCTGAGAACAGTTCAACTCTGGGAGCATTGTGCAGCAAATCACTCAGAAGCACAGCCTCAGCGCCGTACACCAGGAAGAAAGGGGTTCGATCAATCGACCAGTTGGGCGTTGTTCTCAGCCCCCATATGACTGATGGCAATTCAGTCACCCAAGCTCTAGCAGCATGCTTGAGATCGCGCATCAGACGAGGCTTTAACCCCTGAATGATCAAACCGTTCGCCCTTTCAGCCTGTCCATTCGACTGCGGGTGCAAGACGGACGCGTAATTGACCCGAGTGCCTTGAGATGCACATAACGCCTTGAACTCACAAAAATCAAAGTTGGAGCCGTTATCTGTGATGATGCTGTGAGGAACTCCATATCTGAATATCAACTCTCTGATGAAACTGGCGGCAGTGCCTGCTCCAAGGTTTTTAATGGGCTTGGCTTCGATCCACTTGGTGAACTTGTCGACTGCTACGAGCAAATGGGTGAAGCCACTCGCACCAGTTTTGAAGGGTCAAACCATATCCAATCCCCAGACTGCAAACGTCCAGACGAGTGGAATAGTCTTCAGGGCAGATGTGGGCTTGTGGGACATGTTGGAGTAGAACTGGCAACCTGCACACTTGTCGACTATATCTTTCGCCATCTCATTTGCTCGAGGCTAATAAAATCCCGCTAGGTATGCTTTGGCCACGATGGTCCGAGAGGACGCATGGTGACCACAGGTCCCCGAGTGGATGTCATTTAGGATCATTTGACCTTCCTCTGGGTGATGCAGCGTTGGCCACTCCTGTGACACTTTCTCTATAAAGCTGCCCTTTCATCACGGTGAAAGCTTTGGATCGACGGACAATCTGGCGAGCCTCGTCTTCGTCTTCCGGGAGCTCTTTTCTGAGAATGTATGCGATGTACGGTATCATCCAATCGGGTGTGATCACCAAGACTTCCATGATCAGGTCGACCACGGCTGGAACCTCTATCTCAATCGGGTTGGTTGGACTTATTGGTTGCGGGGGCTCTTCCTTGAAGGGATCTTCTTGCACTGATGGGGTATGGAGATGTTCCAAGAACACATTACTGGGGATAGGCTTCCAAGTGGAACCTATCTTTGCCAGATCATCAGCGGCTTCATTCTTGATTTGTGGTATGTGATGGAGCTCTAACCCCTCAAACTTCTTCTCTAGCTTTCTCACTGTGTTGCAGTATCCTGTCATTGCGGGACTCCTTGTTGGATATATGCCCTAGAGGCAATCATGTATGATGATATTTCCTATGTGTTTATGAATAAAGATAGTCCTTGGACATTATCAATGATGTGTATCAGCAAGTACGTGACTTGTTTGTGGGACTATGCATTGTATGATGACTGTCCTAAAAGGTCCCTAGTTGAAAGGGTTGTGTGGACGCCAAGAGCCGACTAGACTAGCATATGACACGGTCGATGGCTTGGTCTCACTAGCCATGGAGCATTGGATTCTAACCGGATAATATGGACTTGGAAAGGTCTGGTCGGATTCGACTTAGTCGGATCTGAGTCGAGATAAGGTCTGATTCGGACAGACCCAACTATGAGACGCAGCGATATGTCATCTGCGAGTCTCTAGTACAACATATGTTCTATGTCCTAAGACCTGAGCTGACGCATGTACTCGGGATGGTGATGACTTGCTTTGGGCCGACCAAACGCTACACCGTGGATCGGGTAGTTACAAAGGTAGGTTTCGGGTTTGTCCAATCCCATGCTGCGAGACATGGTCGAGCAAGATGGGATTTGCCCCTTCGATCAGGAGAGATATACTCTAGGCCCCTCGTGTGATCCGACTAGGATAAGCATGGCCATGCGACAAGGATTATGAGATAATCCGGATAGTGGTCGGCATCACAGGAACGAGAAAGAGGTCGGGCTACCACAAGGATGACAGACTCGCCTTGAGCCCGACAACATATATCGTGTGGCAAAAGGAATGGAAGTATGATGTACAGGTTCACCTAACCAGCTTCATGGTCTGCTTGGTGTTCGGCATGCCTTGCTAGAGGCCGCTGTCGGTGTCAAAACCGGCGGATCTCTGGTAGGGGGTCTCGAACTGTGCGTCTAGGCGGATGGTAACAGGAGACAAGGGACACGATGTTTTTACCCAGGTTCGGGCCCTCTCGATGGAGGTAAAACCCTACTCCTGCTTGATTAATATTGATGATATGGGTAGTACAAGAGTAGATCTACCACGAGATTAGAGAGGCTAAACCCTAGAAGCTAGCCTATGGTATGATTGTTGTTAGTCCTACGGACTAAAACCCTCTGGTTTATATAGACACCGAATAGGGTTAGGGTTACACAGAGTCGGTTACAATGGTAGGAGATCTACATATCCGTATCGCCAAGCTTGCCTTCCACGCCAAGGAAAGTCCCATCCGGACATGGGACGAAGTCTTCAATCTGGTATCTTCATAGTCCAGGAGTCCGGCCAAAGGTCATAGTCCGGCTATCCGGACACCCCCTAATCCAGGACTCCCTCAGTAGCCCCTGAACCAGGCTTCAATGACAATGAGTCCGGCGCGCATATTGTCTTCGGCATTGCAAGGCGGGTTCCTCCTCCGAATACTTCATAGAAGATTTTGAACACAAGGATAGTGTCCAGCTCTGCAAAATAAGTTCCACATACCACCGTAGAGAGAATAACATTTACACAAGTTCAATCTGCTGACGTATTCCGCAGCGTGACATCACACCACGGCCAAGCCTTTATTCGAATCGTTTTTGTTGTCCCACCTCAGCGCGTTTAGCGAGGCGGTTTCCTTGGCATGTCTTGTCAAAGCAGAGATCGTGTTCCCTTATTCTGGGATTCTCATCAATCCGGGCGTGGGTAACCCAACCGCCCGTTAGCCACGCCTCTATCGGCGAGTCCCAAGCAGTCACGGAGGGCTCCTTGTATTCAACCTCTTTATAAAGAGACCAAGGCCCGCTCCTTTTCTCAATCTCCATCGAATCCGCCCCTCACTTCGAGTTCCAACACCCAAAGCTCCAGATTCAGCGCTTGGACCTTCGATGATGTCCGGCTCCGACCTCCAAGGCCGGTGGATGCCTTCCTCCATCACGGAAGAAGACGTCCTAAAGCTAAGAGATGCCAGGTATCTAACCGGCAAAATCTCGCATAGGCTGTCGACTCAAGGGCAGGTTATTCCCACTCCCAAGCCCGGTGAAAGCGTGGTGTTCACGTCTCACTTTCTTCGGGGACTAAGTTTCCCGATGGACCCCTTCGTGAGGGGGCTCATGTTTTATTACGGGCTGGAATTTCATGACTTAGATCCGGAGTCCATCCTCCACATCTCGTTGTTCGTAAATGGTCAGATGTGAAGCCTTCCTCCGCATTACCCCACACTTCGGATTGTGGCTCAAAACCTTCAAGGTGGAGCCAAAGATGATCAAGGGGCACAGGCAAAGTGCGGAGGGGCTGTTATAAGAAAGAATGCTGACGCTCCATTGCCCGAGGGCTCTTTTCAAAAGGAGCTCAGTCTATGGCAACAAGAGTGGTTTTATATCACAGCTCCCAGAGGCACCAAATGGGTGGCGCCACCTGCCTTTCGTTCGGGTCCTCCACCGCGGCTGGCGTCATGGGTCAATAAAGGGCTTGACTGGGGGCCGTCCAAGGGCGATGCCCTTGTTGCGAGGCCGTGTCGAGACCTCCTAGAGAGAGAGATCAATCTGGTCGTAGTAACGCAGGTCATGCTGATTCGCCGCATCCTTCCCTGCAAACGTCGCCCCCTCCGCCTGTGGGAGTTCAATCCGGAGGGACCACGAGCTCTTCAACACTTCATGGGCGCAACGCCCATGGAGATGTACAAATTGTTCTTCGGATCACAAGTAATGTGTCCGGACTTGACCGAGGACGCAGGTCTGAGTTGCAATCGCCCGGATGCTCAAGTAAGTAGTCCCGTACCCGGGCATGCTATCCGTATATTTATCATAAACTTGCCCTTAAAAGAGCTGTCCCTTAAACAGGAGTGGATAGCGAAAGCAAAACTTATCAGATGTCCGGCCCCCCTCTCTGAGACTACGCCGGATCCAGTGTTAACCAGGATGCTGGAGGTTGCGCCTTTAGGAGAAGGCGAAGGGGGGAACAAGGAAGCTACTGCCTCCGCGAAGGAGGTTATCAAGAAAGGAGGGATCGAGAATCCCTCCATCCAAGGGGAGAAGAGGACCGCCTTTGAAGATCCGGAGACCAAGGCCTCAAAGCGCGGGAAGAAATCTTCGCCAGAGGGTCCTGCGTCGGAAGATGCCCCGGCCGCATTGTTTCCCAAGGAGATCAGCCCTCCAGCGAGCCGTAAGTAGAGAGGGGAGTTTATAAAATAAAAGACATCCCTGTTTTATTTCTGAAGATGATCGAAATTTTACCTTGTAGTTCAGATCTCAGCCCTTCTCAGCAGAGCTCGTCGTCAGGGGATCTTCGTCCGGAGATGATCGAGAGCGGAACGCCTCCCCCTGCCGTACCGCCTAGTGAGGCGGACGATCCTGAGGTGTCGTCGCGGAGGGTTTCCCCGAATCCGGCAGGGGTGGAGTGCGGTCGTAGGGCCCCCCGGAGCCCTCCGTGTCCGGCCTTCGAAAAAGGCCATCGGACAAGTCCGGCACCTCCTGGTGCATGGTCGGAGGAGTTGAAGGATCTGCTCGGGCGAGTGTCTATCTCAGAAGATCACCGTGCATTGATGGGTACGGTGATTGAAAAAATTTCGTCCGCGAAAAGCGGGTTATACGAGGCCGCCAGGAGTTTACTGACGTGTTTTGAGGTACGTGCAATGGTGTACCTTTTGACGGTTCCGCATATATAAGATGCGCCCTGTATAGATAGTAGCCCCTGAGACTCGGTACGTTGTCAAAAATGACAACGTGCCGAGGATCATAGTCCCAGATATAATATGTCGCCCTTCCTATGTAGGTGGCGGGTCGTCCGTGGCTAGCGGTCGATGAATTTGCCGAACTAAAGCGGCAACTTGACGCGGCGGATGCCGACATCGCGCTTGTCAATAAGCGGCTGGACGAGTCACAAGGTATGCAGCTTCTCCGCGGACACCTAGGAAGGGAGCTTGATGCTCGTGCCTTACAACATGTATGCTTGATGCAGATGGTGCCGCTGCCATGGAGAATCTTTGGGCGGAGCTTGCCCGAGCCAAGGAGCAAGCCAGAAAAAGTGATGCGGCTGCCTTAAAGGCAGCCGAAGAGCTAAAAGCTGAACAGGCTGCTCACTGCCGGAGCAAAAAGGAAATGGCCGAAATGGCCGTGAAGTTGAAGAATGCTACCGACCGTTGTGAGCTTCTTGAAAAAGAAGGTCGAGCGGAGCAAGAGGACCTGAAGAAGGCCACCACCGAGGCCAAGGATGCTCGCTCTGCGATGAGAGCTATGAAGGAGGAGCTACGTCAGGCCGGAGATATCATGGCTGGAAAGCCTTTTCTGTTGCGGAGGAAGTTCACGGATCCTAAATATGCTCAGTTGGACCGGCTGTGGAGTAGTGCGGATGCTTATCTGGACTTGGCGGCGAGTGTCGCGGACGCGGACGAACACTTCGGAGATCAAAAAGATCACGAGATGGAAGAGCTTTTTTGGTCGCAGTTCCGTAGTCCAGAGCGTCCACTTCCATTAACCGATCGTTTGGCCGAATGGGCGGAGCTGAATAGGTTGTCCGGACTTTCCATGAAGAATGTCGTGACTCATTTGTGGCCGAAAAGGCCCGAGCCGAAGAGTTATTTTGGCTTGGTGCAGCAGTTCCTTGGTGCGGTGCTGCATATCAAGGTAATGAGGCGGTCAGCATGCATAGAGGGTGCGCGGATGGCTCTTGCCCGTGTCAAGACACACTGGGCGGAGATGAAGGCCACCGATGTTGCATCCCAAGATTCGGACGAAAGCCGAGTACCTGTCGAGCACTATTTTCGAGGCGATTCTGCAGGCGCTCGTTTAATAGAGACGCAGGCTCGAAGGATATTATGTTGAATAACAGGTATTGTTGTGAAACAATGATTCGATGGAATATAAAAGCTTTTTATACTTGTGCCTTCAAGAATTAAAAATACCTCTTGTGCGGCCGTTAATGTATATGTGTATATAACCTGAAAGATGGCAGTCTTTGGCTTCAGCCCCCACGCATATAATGCGGGGGTGTTTCTGAAAAACACATTTTCACACTTGATCCAACGTCTTGGTCCTACAAAGGAGGTGATAAGCGCAGCAAACTAGGCAACCAGACTATAATGCTTTATCACTTTCACTTAGCCATAGGAGTTCGACGGTGGGGCTACTATATAGCCCCTAGGGGCACCAGCGCTCACCCGAATTGGGCGTGTATGTGCCTGGCCGAAAGCGGCCCTTCGTCAATGGAGGAATTCTAAAGATTCCAGCGGGTCATCGAGTGGTTGACCAGTCTCACGCTATATCATGACAGTCGGTTTTGGCTTTCTCTCTTGAGGTGCTCCCGTGAACCGGGGGCACAATCGCAGTAGTTCTCCTGGTGCCGCATTAGCCGATAGAGCGGAACGTAAGGCAGCAAAACACAGGAGCCGGGCAAACCCAACCAGTAGTTCATGTGGCTCGTAGGATCTATGGTCTAGTGGTTCAGTTGATATCTTTTGATAGCTTGCTTCAATTGGTATCTTTTGATTGCTTGATTGCTTGTTTCTCTCTTTGTTATGTCTTTGTGGCATATCATTCTTTTGCAATTTGGTGCCTCAATATAGTTGGTCTTCCTCCAAGTATTACCTTTGGATATGTGTATGGCATTCCACTCTCTTGTTGAGAAATACACAACTTTTGGAGGAACACCTTTTATATTGGTCTTCTTAGCTTTTCGCCCATTTTGGCAATCGATGCCAATGGGGAGAAGTTTCAGAGAGTTTTATGGAGAAGTCTTGAGTTTTCTCCTTGCTTCGGTTTTGTTCCTAAGCATTTGCATCTCATACGCATGCATTATTGGTTGTTGCATTGCATGGTGATGCATAATTCCTTATATAAACTCTCTTGAAAGTGATTGTCATCAATTACCAAAATGGGGAGATTGAAAGGACATGTGGTGCCCCCATGTGTGGTTTTGGTAATTGATGACATTCTCTATGGACTAATGGTTGCATTGAGTTATATTTGAAGGATTTGTCCATAGGCATTTCTTGAAGTCCATGTGTTGGTTTCAAGGAGTTTATGTGTTGACCAAGGTGCTATTAAGGAATTATCCAAAGATTGGTCATGTGAGTGTTGAGCTTATTGCAAGCATGTCTTGAAGAAGAAGATTGTGTGATCATTCATGTTTACCTTCAAGACATCATCCAAACGAATAGAGTTGGAAAGATTCAAGGTTGATCAAGACTAAGTCAAGAGTGAATCAAGTTGATCAACTCACAAAGCGTAGAAGATGTACCGAGAGGGATCAAGTGATCCCATGGTATGGTAAGCATTATCCATTGCACTTTGTGTACTAACCCATGGTCTATGTGAGAGTCTATGTGGGGTTAGGTACGTGTCCATGGGCTTGCGTCAAGAGGAAGATATCATACAACCCATGGAAAGGATGACATCAAGTGGTGGTCGTCATCAAGATTGTCGTGTGCAAGTTCAAGTGGAGCATCACGAAGAGATCAAGTGCTTGAAGCTTGCCATCCATTGTGGTGTCAATGGACTTGTGAAGATGAGCCGAAGAGTGGCTCACCCATAGTGGACTATGGGGAGCAATCATCTAGTCTTCATCGAGCCAACGCAATCAAGAAAGGTGGTCCATCTTGAGGAGTCAAGATCATCATCATCTAGCTCAAGTGGACCATGTGCAAGGCAAAGGTTTGCCCTTGATAGGTTTTCTATTTTACCGGTCTCATGGTGGTAGTTGGGAGACCGGGTTATAGGATCGATAGCCGTACTATCAAGGGGGGGCTCTCAAGTGAGTAGCTTGATCGTATCGTTCGTCGAGAGCTCAAACCATTGCATCCTTGCATCATGTTTCTTTGTTCTTGTTTGGTTCTCTTTGTGAGTCTTAGAGCTTATGGTCATCTTTATGACAAGCTTGAGTTCATCGAAAACGGAGTTTGCATGCGTCTTCTATGATGTTTTCGGTGTTGGAGGTTTTACCGGTCTTTTTCGAGGAAGGGTTCTCACCATATTATTTTGGGCCTTTTCTCATTTGCTTATTATTGGTATTTCTCTCAAGATTGTGTTAGCCCTTGTTTCTAGCTTTCCAACAAACTTGGTTTCGTTGAATTCGGAGTCCGCTTGCAAAAGTTGTGGCTGTTTTGGTAAAGGCTGCAGCGGTACTACCGCGACTAGAGCGGATGTAATTTTTACTACCGCTCGAGCAGTACTACCGCGGCTCTGAGCTGTAGTACCGCCCCGAGCAGTACTACATGGCTCCTAAGCGGTAGTACCGCTCCGGACCAAAATCTCGTGTTTTGCTCAGCGGAAGTAGGCACAGAAGTATTTTTTAGTACCGCATAGCAGTAGTACCGCTACCATTTGCGGTAGTACAGTGAGGTCGAGCGTTAGTACCGTGAGGACGAGAGGTACTACCGCTCCGAAGGTTCTTTTGGCCTTTTTGCCTCCTTGCTGTTGTGTTTCGAAGGGGTTCTACCGCCCTAGCGGTAGTACCGCTCCTTGGAGCGGTAGTACCGCTCTGTGCGGGCTGTGAACATAACGGTTGGATTCGGGAGCTCCTATAAAAGGGGTCTTCTTCCCCATTCAACCCAATCCTTTTTAGCTCGTGTTCTTCCCCCATTGTTGACCTTCTTCGAGCTTGCTAACTCTCAAACCCTCCAATGATTCTTGCTAGTTCTTGAGGGAAAAGAGAGAGGAGATCTAGATCCACGTTTCCACCAATCACTTTCTCCTCTAAGTGAGGGGAACCCCTTGGATCTAGATCTTGGAGTTCTTCGTGTTCTTCTTTCGTTCTTCCTCTCATTTCCCTTCCTAGCATTAGTTGCTTTGGTGGGATTTGGGAGAGAAGGACTTGGGCACTCCGTGTGCCCTTGCCATTGCATTTGGTGCATCGGTTTGAGTTCTCCACGGTGATACGTGGAAGTGAAGTTTGAGACGCTTATTACTCTTGGGTGTTTGGGCACCTTAGAGTTTGTTCCTCTTGGGTGCCTTGGCGCCCTAGACGGTTGGTGGTGTTCGAGCTTAATCATTGTGGTGTAAACCTCCAGACAGCGTCGGGGTCTCCAATTAGGTTGTGGAGATCGCCTTAGAGCAAATTGATGGTACCGGTGACCGCCCCAAGGGTTGCCAAAGTGTACTGTTCGGTGACCGCCCCCAAGGGTTGCCATTTATGCGGGTTCGGTGACCGCCTCAAGGGTCCCTTAGTGGAATCACGGCATCTTGCATTGTGCGAGGGCGTGAGGAGATTACGGTGGCCCTAGTGGCTTCTTGGGAGCATTGTGCCTCCACACCGCTCCAAACGGAGATTAGCATCCGCAAGGGTGTGAACTTGGGATACATCGTCGTCTCCGCGTGCCTCGGTTATCTCTTTCCCGAGCTCTTTACTTATGCACTTTACCTTGTGATAGCCATATTGGTTCTTGTCATATATCTTGCTATCACCTAGTAGTTTATCTTGCTTAGCATAAGTTGTTGGTGCACATAGGTGAGCCTAGTTGTTGTAGGTTTTGTGCTTGACAAATTAACCGCTAGGTTTATTCTGCATTTGTTCAAGCCTAAACCATAATTATTTTAAAGCGCCTATTCACCCCCTCTAGGCGACATCCACGATCTTTCAATTGGTATCGAGCCTCGTCTCTCTTTGTTGGGCTTAACCGCCTAGAGAGTAAATATGTCGACTAGGGGATTAGGATTCTCTGACACTCTTAGTTTCGATGGCACAAATTTTGATGTTTGGGTAATTCGCATGCTTAATTTCTTTAGGGTCATGGACCCAAATTTGGAGCGAATTGTAGATATGGGTTTTTCTCCTCCAAAGGATCCCCAAAGATTATCTTTAGAGGAAGAGAAAACTCTTATCTCAATGCTCAAGCTTCTAATGTGCTTTTCGATGCTTTGAGCAATGTAGTTATATTTCAACTCATGCCGTTCCGGATGCTCATGAGTTGTGGATGAAGCTTCAAGATAAATATGGTGTGTCCAAGATTTGTAGGGATGATTGTTCTCCCTCCACCTCCGCCGTATAGTCTTCTCAACTTCTTCTACTTCACCTACATGTGGTTTGCCACAAGGTAATGATATGGTGAGTAGTGCCAGTCATTGCAATGATGATAGTGTGCTTTTGTGGATGATTCTTCATCACTATATTATTGCAATGCTCTGCCTTTTGGGCCTTAGCACTTGAGCACTCCAAATGTTTCACTTGCTTGTGTTGATAGTCCTTGCATATCATGTAGAAATTGCTTGACTAAATCTCATGATGATATGCTTGCTATATCTTGTTGCCATGATAAAAATGCATGTATTTCCTCGAGTTGTTGTGGTAACAATGTAGATGAAACCCAACACTCCATGGAACAAGATGTGGTCTTGAATGGTGCTTCAAGGGATCCTATATCATCATCTACTGCATTTTGCCTTATGGCCAAGGCTTCAAAGGTATCTCCCACTTTGAATCCCAATATATCTTGTGATGATATTGATGATGGCAAGAGTGATGATGATGTTGATTATGATGAAGAGAGTGATGATGTTGCCTCCTTAAAAATTAAGGGGGAAATGATTTTTAAAGCTCTTCTTAAGAATAAAATTGCTCGTTCCAACTTCATGGAAATCATGTCTATTGCTATTGAGGGCAAGAAATATATTGATGAGTTGGAATCTCGTCTTGAGGAGCATGAGGTCACCATTGATAAAATGGAAGGTCATGAGCGTGATTACGCTAATGAGATTGCGGACCTCTCTCAAGCTCTTGAACTTGAACAAACCACCAAGGAATCTCTTGAGGAGACTTTTGCTCTAGAATTATCTAGAGTGAGGGAATCTCGTGATAGAGCTCTTGAGGTGGCCAATGATTTTGAAACTAAAAATGAGGAGCTTGAAGTTGTGCATGCTAAACTCCTTGAGGACTTTGAGCACCTCGAAAATGGCTCAAGGGTCATTAAGAGTGAGCTCATCAAAATCACCGAGTCTCATGCTCAACTTAAAGCTTCATATTCAAAAGAGCTTGCCAAGTTGTCTTCTCCTCTTGTTGCTGATGATGATGCTTGTGCTACTAACTCTATCTCTTGTGAAGCATCCATTTTGAAGGAGAATGTTGAGCTACGGGCTCAACTTGAGTTGCTATCTAGCAATTATGGGAAATTGGAAGAAAGCCATGAAAAGCTCTCAAACTCTCATGACTATCTTATAGTATCCCATAATGTGCTAATGATAGCTCATGAGGCCATGCTTGCTAAGGTAACATCTAGTGATCCTCATGTGGATACTAGCACTACTTCTAGTCAAAATGCTATATTAATATGTGCTAGTCCTTGTAATTCATCTACTCACAATGTTGGTACATCTTGTGATGAATTGCTTTCCTTGCCGTGTTGCTCTAACAATGAAGCTTATACTTCCTCTAGTACTTGTATTGAGACTAACCATGTAGAGGAAATCAAAGAGCTCAAGGCCCAAGTCACTTCTTTGAAGAAAGACTTGGAAAAGAGTCATGAAGGAAATCCACACTCAACAATATCTTGAGTGTGCAAAAATCCCCAATGACAAAGGTGGACTTGGATTCAACTCCAATAAGAAGAAGAAGTCCAAGATGAACAAAAAGAAGGGCCAAGAACAAGTCAAGAAATCGGCCAAGATTGTTTGCTTCAAGTGCAAAGTAGAAGGGCATCATGTTAGATCTTGCCCATTGAAGAAGAAGGCCATTATTGTCAAGCAACAAGGGAAGAGGGCACAAGTTCAATCTCATGCTCAACCTCAAGTTGAAGAGAGGCCACTTCCCAAGAAGACTCAAGTTAATGCTTCTCTTATTGAGAAATCAAGTGAGAAGAAAGTGAAGAGTAGACGTTGCTACTTATGTCGTGAGAAAGGCCACGCCGCTTCTTCATGCACTAGTGGTAACTTATCCAACCCAATTATTATTGATGATGTCTATTCTCTTGGGAAGGATAAGGTTGGCAATGTGTTTGCCAAGTTTGTTGGTACTCAAAGTGGTGTCAAGAAAAGAACCATTTGGGTGGCCAAGCCTATTGTGACTAACCTCTTAGGACCCAACTTGGTTGGGGACCAACTAGCTCAAACTTGATCAATAGGTGTTGTTGGAGGTCATTGGAGACTTGGCTACATTATGAAGATTTAAGGGGTCCTCATCATTCATATTGTGTCAAGCCAAGTCATTCGGATTATCTTTCTATCATATATCCAATGTTCCTCCTTGCGGTAACTCGTGCTTAAATTGCTTACATTAAAAGTTACTTCTCCCTTAGCATGTTGTGGTTTTGTATCTTGCATGTGCTTGTATATGTTGTGCTTCAAAATTGCTTATCTTGAGAAATCAAGTATGTGCATGTTGGTTTGCACATCATGTACATGTGTGTTGTGTGTTGAGCCTTTTTGCATCTTGTTTATTTCTTAGTTGGCTCTTGTGAGAGATTAATGGAATATCCCATTATGGGGGAGTGATGTGCTTTATGCACCTCACAATCCTATAAATGTGTGTACATGAGTAATACCATCTAGTATTGATATTTCAAGATTATCTAGTCTCTAGGTGGTATATCTCTCATGAGAAATTCAAATTCTAAATTTTCCATTAATTATCTCTTGTTGGATCCTTTTAATTGCCTCTTGTGTATCTTTATTTGGTATCACATTATGGGGGAGTAATATGCTATGTGTGTATTACTAGCCTAGAAAATGTGTACATTTGAGATATTGTCACCTAGAATTGATATTGTAAATTATCTTGTTCCTAGGTGGCATGATAGCTCTACAAGTTGCAATTTGCTTGTGTTTGTTGTGAAGATGATGTTGGATATCCTTGGTATCTACCACCGGGAATTATTTCCATATACTTTTTGTCTTTTGACAATTGGTAGTCACTTATGTGTGGTAGAATTTATTGATCATCTTTACATTGGCTTTTGTTTTTATTTGCCTTTCCTCTTGCCAAGTTTGTGTCAACTCCCTTTGTCTTACCTACCACTTGTGGATCTTGTTTATTTCTTGTTCTTGTCTAGTGTTTTCTAGATATAGTGAAAGTGGTGATCCCACCTTGTGCATTTTGTATTCAAATGCAAATCCTATGTAATGCACAACTCGTCGGGGAGCTATCCTATTTTCTCTAAAACGCTCATCTTGTGATCCTTATCAAGTGTGTGTTTGTGGAAGGCAAGCCGTTTCTTTTTGGTACTTTGTGCCATCATGAAACTTTGTAGAGGGCTTGGTTTGTTTGGAACCATTCTCTCTTTTGGGAGTTTGACATCCTTCATTTCGTGTGTATCAATGGATATCTCATTCCTTGATGTATCTTTAATGATATCTTCCAAGTGATAATTTATCTATTTGGTATCCTTTTTCTTTGCATCTCGTTTTCATTTGGTTTCGGTTCTTGAAAGTTTTGAGCATGCATGTTTACTTCATGTATTTTATTTGGCATGCTTTCTTTCTTTGACCCAATATATAGGGAAACTCCACCAAGTCTCAAATTGGATGAGAGGTGCATGAAATTCATTTTCATATCTATATGCACCTATTTATGTGGAGTTTGTCCTATGTATTGGTGTTTCTAACTATTTGGTCCCGATAAGTTTGGGTACCGTTTAGTTTGTGTTGTTCTTCTAGGAACATTTGGAGATGCATTGGATGCTCGGCTCACTCACAAGGAAGGTGTTGTCACCATGTGCATATTGGAGTCAAGCTAGGATGATCAATGAACTACTATATACCTTCAATTGGTATCTACTACAACCTTCCAATGATATCTCGGTAACAAGTATCTATTCATGCTTTCTCCTCTTGCATTCAACCTTGTGTAGGTTGCATCTTGGCATGATTTTCATTTCATATCTTGTGATACTTGTTTCCTTTCTCAAAGCATCCCAACGATGATCTCTTGTTGCTAGTTGTGATGTCTTTGATGTTCATGCGTTAGGAATTCATTTATATACAATAAGACCATATCTAGCCAAGTGTTATGCTTTCAAGCAAATATCTTATTGGTATATTTATGACTTCGTTGTGGATATCTTGTTCCTTCATGTTGTAATTATTTCGGGTGTACATCCCTCTTTGTAGATATATATCATCATGATTTTGTCTACCTAGAACCTTATACACTTGAGAGAAATTACATCTCTAGTTGATATCTTTTCTTTCACGTCCACCTTGTCTTTCTTATGTTATTTCTTTGGTGGCTCCGTGGAAGCTTTTGCCTTGAGTGAGTGTCCTCTATCGTTGCATCTTGTTGCACTCTTGTGTGGTGAAGATTATTTTCCTCTTGCTTATCTTTACGAGGCTTTTGCCATCTTAATTGGTACCCCTCGTCTTGAGGAGCCTCTCATCGCCTATCTTCACCACGGGTTGTCACAAGCATAGGTTCTCTATTTTCTTATTAGTAAGCTTGTGAACCCATTTGCTAGTTGTGTGTGAGAATGAAAGGCTTTGCACCGTGTATCTCATTCATTCGAGACTATGTTGATGCTTATGCTCATCCATATATTAGTCTTCTCATGTGCTTTGCCATGACTCACACACATCATTTTGGTTGAGCCTATTCTTAAGTTGCCTCTTTTACAATGTTGCTCAACCATGTGCTTGTTGCAAGCGCTAGCCTTAGTTTCCTATATGCTCTCTTGCCTTTGGTTGTTAGTTTACATTGACTTTGGGGGAGCTATGATCCTTTTTGTGCACTTTGTATCCAAATACAAAAATTCTTGATGTGCACAAATCATGGGGAGCTTCTCTAGTTTCTTTAGAACAATCCTCTGCTCATATCATAATATCTTTTCATGTGGCTCGTAGGATCTTTGGTCTAGTGGTTCAGTTGATATCTTTTGATAGCTTGCTTCAATTGGTATCTTTTGATTGCTTGATTGCTTGTTTCTCTCTTTGTTATGTCTTTGTGGCATATCATTCTTTTGCAATTTGGTGCCTCAATATAGTTGGTCTTCCTCCAAGTATTACCTTTGGATATGTGTATGGCATTCCACTCTCTTGTTGAGAAATACACAACTTTTGGAGGAACACCTTTTATATTGGTCTTCTTAGCTTTTTCGCCCATTTTGGCAATCGATGCCAATGGGGGAGAAGTTTCAGAGAGTTTTATGGAGAAGTCTTGAGTTTTCTCCTTGCTTGGTTTTGTTCCTAAGCATTTGCATCTCATACGCATGCATTATTGGTTGTTGCATTGCATGGTGATGCATAATTCCTTATATAAACTCTCTTGAAAGTGATTGCCATCAATTACCAAAATGGGGAGATTGAAAGGACATGCGGTGCCCCCATGTGTGGTTTTGGTAATTGATGACATTCTCTATGGACTAATGGTTGCATTGAGTTATATTTGAAGGATTTGTCCATAGGCATTTCTTGAAGTCCATGTGTTGGTTTCAAGGAGTTTATGTGTTGACCAAGGTGCTATTAAGGAATTATCCAAAGATTGGTCATGTGAGTGTTGAGCTTATTGCAAGCATGTCTTGAAGAAGAAGATTGTGTGATCATTCATGTTTACCTTCAAGACATCATCCAAACGAATAGAGTTGGAAAGATTCAAGGTTGATCAAGACTAAGTCAAGAGTGAATCAAGTTGATCAACTCACAAAGCGTAGAAGATGTGCGAGAGGGATCAAGTGATCCCATGGTATGGTAAGCATTATCCATTGCACTTTGTGTACTAACCCATGGTCTATGTGAGAGTCTATGTGGGGTTAGGTGCGTGTCCATGGGCTTGCGTCAAGAGGAAGATATCATACAACCCATGGAAAGGATGACATCAAGTGGTGATCGTCATCAAGATTGTCGTGGTGCAAGTTCAAGTGGAGCATCACGAAGAGATCAAGTGCTTGAAGCTTGCCATCCATTGTGGTGTCAATGGACTTGTGAAGATGAGTCAAGAGTGGCTCACCCATAGTGGACTATGGGGAGCAATCATCTAGTCTTCATCGAGCCAACGCAATCAAGAAAGGTGGTCCATCTTGAGGGAGTCAAGATCGTCATCATCTAGCTCAAGTGGACCATGTGCAAGGCAAAGGTTTGCCCTTGATAGGGGGGGCTCTCAAGTGAGTAGCTTGATCGTATCGTTCGTCGAGAGCTCAAACCATTGCATCCTTGCATCATGTTTCTTGGTTCTTGTTTGGTTCTCTTTGTGAGTCTTAGAGCTTATGGTCATCTTTATGACAAGCTTCAGTTCATCGAAAACGGAGTATGCATGCGACTACTATGATGTTTTCGTGTTGGAGGTTTTACCGGTCTTTTTTAGGAAGGGTTCTCACCATTTTTCTTTTGGGCCTTTTCTCATTTGCTTATTATTGGTATTTCTCTCAAGATTGTGTTAGCCCTTGTTTCTAGCTTTCCAACAAACTTGGTTTCGTTGAATTGAGTCCGCTTGCAAAAGTTATGGCTGTTTTGGTAAAGGCTGCGGTACTACCGCGACTAGAGCGGATGTAATTTTTTACTACCGCTCGAGCAAGATTACTACCGCGGCTCCTGAGCGGTAGTACCGCCCCAGCAGTACTACTACCGCGGCTCCTAAGTGGTAGTACCGCTCCGGACCAAAATCTCGTGTTTTGCTCAGCGGAAGTAGGCACAGAAGTATTTTTTTAGTACCGCTCGCAAGCAGTAGTACCGCTACCATTTGTGGTAGTACCGTGAGGTCGAGCGGTAGTACCGTGAGGACGAGCGGTACTACCGCTCCGAAGGTTCTTTTGGCCTTTTTGCCTCCTCGCTGTTGTGTTTCGAAGGGGTTCTACCGCCCTAGCGGTAGTACCGCTCCTTGGAGCGGTAGTACCGCTCCTTGGAGCGGTAGTACCGCTCTGTGCGGGCTGTGAACATAACGGTTGGATTCGGGAGCTCCTATAAAAGGGGGTCTTCTTCCCCATTCAACCCAATCCTTTTTAGCTCGTGTTCTTCCCCCATTGTTGACCTTCTTCGAGCTTGCTAACTCTCAATCCCTCCAATGATTCTTGCTAGTTCTTGAGGGAAAAGAGAGAGGAGATCTAGATCCACGTTTCCACCAATCACTTTCTCCTCTAAGTGAGGGGAACCCCTTGGATCTAGATCTTGGAGTTCTTCGTGTTCTTCTTTCGTTCTTCCTCTCATTTCCCTTCCTAGCATTAGTTGCTTTGGTGGGATTTGGGAGAGAAGGACTTGGGCACTCCGTGTGCCCTTGCCATTGCATTTGGTGCATCGGTTTGAGTTCTCAACGGTGATACGTGGAAGTGAAGTTTGAGACGCTTATTACTCTTGGGTGTTTGGGCACCTTAGAGTTTGTTCCTCTTGGGTGCCTTGGCGCCCTAGACGGTTGGTGGTGTTCGGAGCTTAATCATTGTGGTGTAAAGCTCCGGGCAAGCGTCGGGGTCTCCAATTAGGTTGTGGAGATCGCCCCGAGCAAATTGATTGCACCGTGACCGCCCCAAGGGTTGCCAAAGTGTCTGGGTTCGGTGACCGCCCCAAGGGTTGCCATTTATGCAGGTTCGGTGACCGCCTCAAGGGTCCCTTAGTGGAATCACGGCATCTTGCATTGTGCGAGGGCGTGAGGAGATTACGGTGGCCCTAGTGGCTTCTTGGGGAGCATTGTGCCTCCACACCGCTCCAAGCGGAGATTAGCATCCGCAAGGGTGTGAACTTCGGGATACATCGTCGTCTCCGCGTGCCTCGGTTATCTCTTTCCCGAGCTCTTTACTTATGCACTTTACCTTGTGATAGCCATATTGGTTCTTGTCATATACCTTGCTATCACCTAGTAGTTTATCTTGCTTAGCATAAGTTGTTGGTGCACATAGGTGAGCCTATTTGTTGTAGGTTTTGTGCTTGATAAATTAACCGGTAGGTTTATTCCGCATTTGTTCAAGCCTAAACCATAATTATTTTAAAGCGCCTATTCACCCCCCCCCCCCCTCCCTCTAGGCGACATCCACAATCTTTCACCAACATTTGACCAAAGACATGATTCAGAGCTGATGCATATAAGGCCTAACTCGAGACGCCGAACACTCCCTAAGGTATTCGGTCTTTATGAAAACGGGTCGAACAATCGCCCTTGGTAAAAAAGCCCCTGGTGTCCAGGTACGCGCAAAATTCTGACGTGGCCTATGCCAAAACGCCAGCCTCCTCCTCGGTTATAGCAAGAAACCGGGTGATGTGTATCAACGAGAGACAGTGAAAAAGGTTTACGCGGGGTCTTAATCTGAAAAGAATCCTTGCAACGGGTCCCTACTGCACGTCTACGCCTGTGTCTCTGTTGTGCCGTATCCTGGATGGGTGTAGCACGGTGTTCATCTGTAAAAGAGAGGAACTTAGTTGAAAAAAAACGTGCGAAAATGTACGTTATACTAAATAAACAAAGTACAATTCAAAGACTGAACAAAATTGAGATTTATTGTCTCTTGTTGTGGATGCGCGGAGCCCCTTGTACGGGGGTATGCGTCTAGCGAGCCCATGTATGTTTATGCCGGACTCGTCCAGCCATGACCGGGGTCTGGACGACTTGTCTAAGTGCTTGTATTGGTGGAGCCGGTTTATTGTGGGGCTGTCAAGGCATCCGCAAAATTTTCCGGACTCGAGGAGCCCTTGATGTTTCCCTTTAATGAGATGATGCCACGTGGACCGGGCATTTTAAGTGTAAGAGATGCATAATGCGGTATTGCGTTAAAGTGGGCGAAAGCTTCGCGTCCCAATAGTGCTTGATAGCTACTTGTAAATGGGGCGAGGTGGAAGGTTAACTTTTCGGCGGAAGTTGTCGGGTGAGCCGAACACAACTTCTAGCGATGAGAGAGCCCGTACAATGGGCATATGGGCCTGGCATTACCCCTTGAAAGGAAGTGTTGCTATGGCCAAATTTGGTTGGGTCTATCCCCATATTCCGGATTGTGTCCTGATATAGCAGGTTTAGATCACTGCCGCCGTCCATTAGGATTTGTGAAAATTGGAGTCCGCCAATTATCGGATCTAATATCAAGGCAGTCCAACCTGCGTTCCGTATACTTCTAGAGTAATCCCGATGGTCGAAGGTGATTGGTTTTAACAACCAGTGGCAGGACTCATCCGGGATAGGCCGTCTGGCGCGTACCTCTATGGGCGCCGCTCTATTTTTCCCTTTTGTCACGTGAAGTAAGTTCACTGTTTTGATTTCTTGTGGGAAATTCTTTTGTTTTCCGGTGCTCTGCTTTTGGGGTTCGTCATCTCCTCGGTTGGTGTGTCGAGCCCCTTGTGTTCAGCGTTGAGTTTGCCGGACTGCTTGAAGACCCAACAATCTCTGTGGGTGTGGTTTGCATGCTTTCCGGGAGTACTGTGGATTTGGCATATCTTGTCCAAGATTTTGTTTAAGTTAGATAGCTCGTCCCTGTTATCCTTAAGGGGCAGCTTTTTATGATTCTGCCGAGAGCTTTTGAATCTGCCGTTGACTGCCGTGCTCTTCGGGCTGTTTCCCTTGGTCCGACGCTGGTCCTTGCTACGTCGTGGTTTCCCGTTTCCATCCCTGACTTCGGATGTACTTGGGTCTCTGGTGCTGCATCTTGCTAGCTAGCTATCCTCTCCCGCGCAAAAGCAGGTCATGAGGCTTGTTAATGCGGCCATTGTTCTTGGCTTTTCTTGGCCGAGGTGTCTGGCGAGCCATTCGTCTCGGACGTTGTGTTTGAAAGCTGCTAAGGCTTCGGCGTCCGGACAGTCGACTATTTGGTTCTTTTTAGTAAGGAATCTGTTCCAGAATTTCCGGGCTGACTCTCCGGGTTGTTGGGCTATGTGACTTAAATCGTCGGCATCTGGAGGTCGGACATAGGTCCCTTGAAAATTTGCCCGAAAAGCATCCTCAAGCTCCTCCCAACTTCCAATGGTATTTTCGGGAAGGCTTTTAAGCCAATGCCGGGCTGGCCCTTTGAGCTTGAGGGGTAAGTATTTTATGGCGTGGAGATCATCTCCTCTAGCCATGTGTATATGGAGGATGTAATCCTCAATCCGCACTCAGGGTCTGTTGTTCCGTCGTATGCCTCTATGTTTACGGGCTTGAATCCCGCTGCAAATTCATGATCCAGCACCTCATCGGTGAAACATAAGGGGTGTGCGGCACCCCTATATTTAGGTGTACCGTGATGTTCGGATACTTGATGTGTTGCCTTGCTTACTAGAGCTTGCTTTCTTGGCCCGTAGATAGATCTAACTGGGCCATCTTTTTGATGTGAATCCTTGTGCGGATCGCGTGCCGGCTTATGTGCGGTGCCGTTCGCCGCTCTCTGTTTGCCATGGGGTCGTCCATCCGACCGGGTGGCCTCCTTGTTTTTGATTATGGGGCTCTCTGGCCTCCTCATCAAATTCGGGCAGTAGTTTTTGCTTTGGGTAGCTCTTTGTTCGGCGACTGACGCTGTATTTGTCTGCGGTGTTGAGTACTTTGCTCCATCTGATTATGAGTGCATCTTCCGCTGTTTTGAGCTTCCGCTTCTGCTTTTTCAGGCTACGTGTTGTGGCGACGAGCCTTTTGTGGAGGTTCTTCTGCTCCAGCAACTTGTCCAGCGTGAGATCGTCCGGACTGTTATCTTCGCCGGGGACAGGTTGTTTATCCAGATTGTCCTGTTCGGACGGTTGCTCGATAGCATGTTCGTCGTCCACCGGTTCACCCTGCTCTATAGCTGGGTCTGTATGGCTGTTGTCTTTGTCGAGGCGGGACTTTGAGCGGCGCTTACGTCGCCGTTTTGACTGCTTTTCGATGGAGCGATCCTTCGTAGCGTCCCGTTGTTCCTCGTCGTCGCTTCCTTTAGGTGTGTCCACCATGTATACATCATGAGATGAGGTGGTTCTCCAGTGCCCTATAGGCGCTGGTTCATGCTCCTCCCCTACATCGTCATCCATACCGTCGATGTCTTCGGAGTCGAAGTTGAGTATGTCGGTTAAATAAATCGGCGATGGCTCTGAAGTGGGTGGTGGGTGGGCTTTGAATTTCTTCGTCGTCCGCCTCCCAACCTTCCTGACCATAATCCAGCCAGGGCTCTCCTGATAAGGAGAGAGACTTTATTGAATTCAGGATGTTGCCAAAGGGCGAGTGCTGAAAGATGTCCGCAGCAGTGAATTCCATGATCGGCGCCCAATCTGATTCGATTAGCACGGGCGCGGAAGGCTCGGAGTCTGGAGAGGAGCCCGGCACCTTGGAGTCACGAGCTTCGCAAAGGACGGGGTAGGTGTACGGCTCAATCATCATAGAGATCGCAGCCCCCGAGGCGGTGTCCAGCCACCCGTCCTCGATCGGCGCAGTCGGCTCCGAGCTAAAGGTCGGAGCGGACACTGGTGCGGCCTCCAGGACACTGTCCGGCGGCAGAGCTAGATCATGCCCCTCGTGACAGTGCGGCGCGCTTGGCTGTGGCTCGAACCCGTCGAAGATCAAGTCTCCACGGACATCAGCCGTGTAGTTCAAACTTCCAAATCTGACCTGATGGCCAGGGACGTAGCTTTCAATCTGCTCCAGATGGCCAAGCAAATTGGCCCGCAGTGCAAAGCCGCCGGATACAAAGATCTGTCCGGGGAGAAAAGTCTCACCCTGGAGCGCATCGTTATTGATGATCGGAGGAGCCATCGGGCCTAAATATGACGACACAGAGGAACTCTCAATGAAAGCACCAATGTCCGGCGGATCTCTGGTAGGGGGTCCCGAACTGTGCGTCTAGGCGGATGGTAACAGGAGACAAGGGACACGATGTTTTTACCCAGGTTCGGGCCCTCTCGATGGAGGTAAAACCCTACTCCTGCTTGATTAATATTGATGATATGGGTAGTACAAGAGTAGATCTACCACGAGATCGTAGAGGCTAAACCCTAGAAGCTAGCCTATGGTATGATTGTTGTTCGTCCTACGGACTAAAACCCTCCGGTTTATATAGACACCAAAGAGGGTTAGGGTTACACAGAGTCGGTTACAATGGTAGGAGATCTACATATCCGTATCGCCAAGCTTGCCTTCCATGCCAAGGAAAGTCCCATCCGGACACGGGACGAAGTCTTCAATCTTGTATCTTCATAGTCCAGGAGTCCGGCCAAAGGTCATAGTCCGGCTATCCGGACACCCCCTAATCCAGGACTCCCTCAGCCGCTACCAACCATGCAATTCGGAGGTGATCCAAACTGCGACCAAGCCGACTTGAACCTAAGGGGTCGCGCGCTTAAGGGAAGGAACCTACGAGGTCGGATCCGACGACACTGGTCGGATGTGATCCGAGCTATATTCGGATTGTGGCCGAGTAGACTTGTGGGCTTTAGGGTCCGTGCGAGGCCCAAGTGTTGAGCCCACGACGGACGCCTATATAAAGTGGAGGTGTAGCACACTCTTGCGGTTGATCGCTTCGGCGCTGTCACTAGGGTTTGCATGTGTTGCGAATAGACACCTCCACTCGCGGCCGACTATGTGATCTGACCTAGCAGTCCGCTGCACGGTGTTCCTTCTGCACGTGCGGATACCGTTAGAGGCGGTGCACTTGCGCCGCTCCGGCGAACTTGTACGTGGGATCGAACGACCGGCTGTTCAGGGGAGATTGCACGAGGAGGAGACGATCCACGCGGACGCGCTGCCTCAACTCTACTTCCGCTGCATGGCACTGCGCGTCTAGTGGTAACGAACTGTGATCCATCTCCCGTAGCATGTTCTTGGTTGTTCGGCGCGTAGGAAATTTTAATTTGCAGTCGACGCACCCTACCATAGATCCCAACAGTGGTATCAGAGCCTCTGCTATAGGATTTGGTTTCAGATCATATGCACATTAGATATGTGGAGGCGGCAGATGAGATCTGTTGTCGTTGATGAGATCGGCTGTGTGCACGGTTGATGAGATCAACTGCACATGGCGATTGATGTGGCTATGTTTTCTGTCAATCGGGATCGATGAGGTCGTGACACGATCTACCCCTACCGGTCGGTCATCCGCCATCGGGGTTAACAGTGAAACGTAAATCCGAATCGGATTCGCGATGATCGATAAGATCGGTCAGATCAGAGAATTCGGCGTGATCGGAGTTCAGATGTGATATGTGATTTCCGGAAACATCGGGCATTGCCCGCACCCGCGAGGGGTGCTGCCCCTTCGAACCCCGCCCGCTAAATGGCTAGCGGGACCGCCGTGTGCGTGGCGCCGTGTATTTCATACCCGACACACAAACCGGTTGAATACGATTCTATGTATAACTCTGTTTTGCAGGTTTGATGTGAATAGTATGGCTCATGTGTATGTGATGCATGTGTGTAATTTATACATGGCCTACGTGTCATGTTTGTCAGCCGACAGAAGCCAAAGTGCTGTCATTATATTGTATAACGACCTGCGTGTCAACTTGTGACTCTGTGTAAAATTCATTACTAGTTGTAGTAGTTGGATAATAGAGATCAGGTTGGTGGCTTGGCATCCCGGCGTGACAAACAAGATGGAGTTCATAGATGGTCATCGGAGTCGGAGCCGACCTGGAAGAACATCCATGAAGGAGCCATACTATTTCACAATATGTGTTATATTTATGATTGTTATGCTTCTTTGTTTCTATGCATGTTAGAATGGTAGAATGATCCCTCATGAATATCAAGCGAATTGCCATCCCCGATGTTGCACCTTCACATGTCAAGTACGTCTAGTAGTGGGCTCATAAAATTGGGGTGCTGCTGGGTGTCCTTGAACTGAAGGGTTCGTGTCGGACACGGACATGCACCTTTGCATCGAGTTAACTTGACAAGGCTATCAAAGCGGTTTTGGGCCTTGTGGCAAAGAAGGTTGGGAGCCGGGTATGAGATACCTTCCTAATCGGCTGTGAGTCTTATAGAGATACGATTAGCAAGGAGTTGCTTACCGAATAGGCATGTTGTCTAGCAGTGCTGCTAAAGCTCACTAGTCGCATGTGCTAGTCGGATCCTGAATCACTGAGAGTTTACAAAGGGATGTCAACTTCAGTGGGAGTATTTCTGTTTAGGCTAGAATTACTCTACATAAACACATTCCTTAGTGATTGCATATTTTCTGTTGTAGATCAATGGCACCACCTGCTCAACCCAACTTTGCATTGAAATCAATTCTGGAAAAGGATAAACTGAATGGAACAAACTTTACCACCTGGTATAGAAATCTGAGAATTGTTCTCAAACATGAAAAAAAAAGGAACATGTTCTAGAGGATCCGCTTCCAGAGGAACCTGCTGATAATGCTAATGCCACAACTAAGAATGCCTACCAGAAACTCGTTGAAGAATCAACGGGGATCAACTGTCTGATGTTGGCTTGTATGGAGCCCGATTTGCAACAACATTTCGAAAATGTTGAGGCTTACGATATGATCGAGAGTCTCAAGAGCATGTTTCAGACATAGGCTATGACCGAAAGGTTCAACGTCTGGTGATCCTTGATGGATTGCAAGATGAAGGAAGGTGATCCACTGAGCCCGCATGTGATCAAGATGATCGGATATGTGCAAGCTTTGGATCGTTTGGGCTTCCCACTCTTGGATGAGCTGGCTATTGATGCTATTCTGGGTTCTCTTCCGCCCAGCTATGGGACGTTCATCTCGAACTATCATATGCATGGCATTGATAAGAAGCTCACTGAATTGCATGGGATGCTCAAAGTGGCAGAGCAGGATATTAAGAAAGGCACGCATCAAGTGTTGATGGTGGAGAAATCGGCTAAGTTCAAGAAGAGTTGGTCCGAAATAGGCTAAGGCAAAGGGCACGGAGACGGTAACCTCCGCCGCTACGCCGAAGTCTGGACCGGACTCGAAGACCATCTGCTATCACTGCAAGGAGACCGGTCACTGGAAGAGGAACTGTAGCAAGTGGCTTGCAGAGCATGGCAAGAAGGCCGGAAATGCTTCTTCGGGCAAAGGTACACTTGTTGCATATGTTATAGACATTTACCTTGGTGACATACCTAGTAGCTCTTGGGTATTTGATACCGGATCGGTTGTTCATATTTGCAACTCGATGTAGGGGCTGGTAAGAACTAGGCGTGTGGCACAAGGGGAGATTGACATCAGGGTCGGCAACAAAGCAAGAGTTGTTGCGTTGGAGGTCGGCACTATGCAGCTCCAGCTTCCTTCCGGATTCATTATGGAATTGAATAATTGTTATTACATTCCTGCACTTAGTCAAAACATTATTTCTGCCTCATGTTTGATGAGTCAAGGTTATGAATTCAATTTAAAGGACAATGGTTGTTTGATATTTTTGAATGGTATGTTCCACGGCTATGCACCGATTGTTGATGGGCTATTTATATTGAATCTAGAACAGGAACCGGTCTATAACATGAATGTCAAGAGGCATAAGCCTAATGAGATAAATCCGACATACTTCTGGCATTGCCGGCTTGGACACATTAGTCTAAAACGCATGAAGAAGCTCCATGATGATGGGCTCCTAACTTCGTCCGACTTTGAGTCATTCGAGACATGTGAATCATGCTTGCTAGGCAAGATGACTAAGTCTCCTTTCGCAAAGAGTTGCGAGAGGGCGTCCGAGCTATTGGAACTTATACATAGTGATGTGTGTGGTCCAATGAGCACAACTGCCAGAGGTGGCTATCAGTACTTCGTGACTTTTACCGATGACTTGAGTAGATATGGATATATCTATTTAATGAGGCACAAGTCGGAAACTTTTGAAAAGTTCAAAGAGTTTCAGAATGAGGTTGAGAATCAGCTCGGCATGACAATAAAGCTTCTACAATCATATCGTGGAGGTGAGTACATGAGCCAGGAGTTTGATGATCATCTGAAAAGCCGAGGTATAGTACCTCATGTCACACCTCCGGGTACGCCACAGAGAAACGGCGTGTCGGAACAGAGGAATAGGACCTTTTTGTACATGGTTCGGTCAATGATGAGCAAATCGGATTTACCCTTGTCATTCTGGGGATACGCTCTAGAAACTGCAGCTTTCACACTTAACAGGGTACCATCAAAATCCGTAGACAAGACACCACATGAGATGTGGATCGGGAAGAATCCCAGTTTTTCTTTTCTAAAGATTTGGGGTTGTGAAGCATTTGTCAAAAGACTTATGTCATACAAGCTTACACCCAAGTCGGATAAATGCATATTCGTGGGATATCCGAGGGAAACCTTGGGAAATAGCTTCTACAACCGGGAAGATAACAAAGTGTTTGTTGCTCGGAACGGGGTTTTCCTTGAGAAAGAGTTTCTCAGTCAGGAGGCCAGCGGGAGGACGGTCCAACTCAAAGAAATCCGAGGACCACTCGGGGACGGCTCGACTGATGATGAGATCATACCGGAGTCAGTCAGGCAACCCGTAGTGGAAGCGGCACCGGAGCCACGGAGGTCAGAAAGATTGTGCAGAGTGTGTGATGTATTGTTGCTAGAAAGCGACGAGTCGGCCACGTATGCGGAAGCGATGGTGAGCCCAGATTCCGAGGCATGGCTGGAGGCCATGAGATCCGAGTTAAAGTCCATGGATGAGAATCAAGTCTTGGACTTGGTTGATTCGCCATCCGCGAATCGCCATTGGTTGCAAATGGGTCTTTAAGAAGAAAACCGATGTGGATGGAAATGTTCAGATCCACAAAGCTCGGCTTGTCGCCAAAGGTTATGGACAAGTTCAAGGAATTGACTATGACGAGACTTACTCGCCGTAGCGATGCTGAAATCGGTAAGGATCAGATTAGCTATAGCTGCATATTTCGATTACGAGATATGGCAGATGGATGTCAAAACGGCTTTCCTTCACGGAAATTTAACCGAGGACGTGTATATGATACAACCCGAGGGTTTTGTCGATCCGACTAGCACTAGTAAGGTATGCAAGCTCAAGAGATCCAATTATGGGTTGAAGCAAGCATCTCAGAGTTGGAACATTCATTTTGATGAGTTCGTCACTGGTATTGGTTTCATCAAAAGCGAAGAGGACTTTTGTTTATACAAGAAGTTAAGTGGGAGCTCGATAGTATTTTTGATCTTGTATGTGGATGACATACTACTGATCGGAAATGATGTTTTGATGCTAAACTCGGTCAAGGAGTCATTGAATGGCAAGTTTTCGATGAAAGACCATGGTGAGGCAGTGTATATTTTAGGCATTAAGATCTATAGAGATAGATCGAGAAGGCTGCTCGGCTTAAGCCAGAGCACGTACATAGATAAAGTGTTGAAACGGTTCAACATGAGTGAGGCGAAGAAAGGGTTCTTGCCACCCTCACATGGTATAAGGCTAAGAGAGACTCAGAGTCCTTCGACACCTGCTGAGCGAAGCAGGATGAGTAGGATTCGGTATGCCTCAGCAATCGGATCCATCATGTATGCCATGATATGTACAAGGCCAGATGTTGCTTTTGCAATAAGCCTAACAAGCAGATACCAGGCCAACCCAGGTGAGAGTCGCTGGGCAACGGTAAAGACTATTTTGAAGTACATGAAAAGGACTAAAGAAATGTTCCTAGTTTATGGAGGTGAGGAAGAGCTCGTCCTAAGGGTGCACTGGATGAGTTCCAAGAAGGATACGGTGGCCGATTCTACCACAGAAGCCGAATACATTGCGGCTTGTGAAGCTGCAAAAGAATGTGTTTGGATCCAACATTTTCTGGATGATCTTGGTATTTTCCCAGCCTCGGGGAAAACGTTGGACCTTTATTGTGATAATTCTGGTGCCATCGCACAAGCCAAGGAGCCGAGGAATCACCACAAGGTCAGACACATAGATCGGAAATATCACCTGGTACGAAAGACCGTAAAGAATGGTGATGTAGAGTTATGCAAGATTCACACAGATGCAAATGTTGCAGATCCCTTGACTAAGACGCTTCCACAACCCAAGCATGAGGGGCACGTTAGAGATATGGGCATTCGATGTCTATTAGATTGACTCTAGTGCAAGTGGGAGACTGTTGGAGATATGCCCTAGAGGCAATCATGTATGATGATATTTCCTCTGTGTTTATGAATAAAGATAGTCCTTGGACATTATAAATGATGTGTATCAGCAAGTACGTGACTTGTTTGTGGGACTATGCATTGTATGATGACTGTCCTAAAAGGTCCCTAGTCGAAAGGGCTGTGTGGACGCCAAGCGACTAGACTAGCATATGACATGCTCGATGGCTTGGTCTCACTAGCCATGGAGCATTGGATGCTAACCGGATAATATGGACTTGGAAAGGTCTGGTGGGATTCGACTTAGTCGGATCCGAGTCGAGATAAGGTCCGAGTCGGACAGACCCAACTATGAGATGCAGCGATATGTCATCTGCGAGTCTATAGTACAACATATGTTCTATGTCCTAAGACCTGAGTTGATGCATGTACTCGGGATGGTGACAGACTTGCTTTGGGCCGACCAAACGCTACTCCGTGACTGGGTAGTTACAAAGGTAGGTTCAGGTTTGTCCAGTCCCATGCTGTGAGACATGGTCGAGCAAGATGGGATTTGCCCCTCCTATCAGGAGAGATATACTCTGGGCCCCTCGTGTGATCCGACTAGGATAAGCATGGCCATGCGATAAGGATTATGAGATAATCCGGATAGTGGTCGGCATCACTGGAACGAGAAAGAGGTCGGGCTACCACAAGGATGACAGACTCGCCTTGAGCCCGACAACATATATCGTGTGGCAAAAGGAATGGAAGTATGATGTACAGGTTCGCCTAACCAGCTTCATGGTCTGCTTGGTGTTCGGCATGCCTTGCTAGAGGCAGCTACCAACCGTGCAGTTCGGAGGTGATCCGAATTGCAACCAAGCCGACTTGAACCTAAGGGGTCGCGCTCTTAAGGGAAGGAACCTACGAGGTCGGATCCGAGGACACTGGTCGGATGTGATCCGAGCTGTATTCGGATTGTGGCCGACTAGACTTGTGGGCTTTAGGGTTCGTGCGAGGCCCAAGTGTTGAGCCCACGACGGACGCATATAAAAAGTGGAGGTGCAGCACACTCATGCAGTTGATCGCTTTCGTGTTGTCACTAGGGTTTGCATGTGTTGCGAACTCTGTTGGAAAAGACAGTCCCTAGGAGGCACTTAGGCACGCCTAGGCGCTAGGCAATGGCCAAACGCCTCGCCTAGGGCATAAATGGAGGTCTAGGCAGGGCAAGCAAGGAATTGCCTACCCAAGCAAGAAATCATGCCACATACTGCACTGATATGCCAAACGTGTTATATTTCGATGGCACTAGATGGTAATTAACTTATTTATATGCCCTAAACTGATATCAACACCCATATAATAATAATCACAAATACACTACCAGTAAAAACTATATTACCGCCTAGGCCACGCCTAGGGCGCTTAGGCACCGCCTAGGCACTAGGCGATGGCCAACTGCCTCGCTTACGCCTACCGCTTTTTCCAACCTTGGTTGCGAATAGACACCTCCACTTGCCGCCGACTGTGTGATCGGACCTAGCAGTCCACTGCACGGTGTTCCTCCTGCACGCGCGGATACCGTTAGAGGCGGTGCACTTGCGCCGCTCCGGCGAACTTGTATGTGGGATCGGACGATCGGCTGTTCGGGGGAGATCGGACGAGGAGGAGATGATCCACGTGGACGCGCTGCCTCAACTCTACTTCCACTGCACGGCACTGCGCGTCTAGTGGTAACGAACTGTGATCCATCTCCCGTAGCATATTCTTGGTTGTTCTGCGCGTAGGAAATTTTAATTTGCAGTCAACGCACCCTACCGTAGATCACAACACTCCTGACGTCCCATTCCTTCATTACTTGGTTAACCACTAAATCTGAGTCGCCATAGACCATCAGGCGCCGGACGCCGAGTGAAATGGCCATGCGCAACCCATATAATAGTGCCTCATACTCAGCTTCATTATTCGAAGAGTCAAAGTGAATTTGGAGGATATAACTGAGCTTGTCTCCTCATGAGGACACTAAGACCACTCCTGCACCAGAGCCATTTAACATCTTGGAACCATCAAAAAACATGTTCCAATGTTCCGACTGAAGTTGAGTCGGTTGTTGTTGTTCTGTCCACTCTTGGAGGAAATCCGCAATTGCTTGAGACTTAATGGCCTTCTTTGCCTCGAATTTGATATCCAAAGGGAGAAGTTCAATCGCCCACTTTGCCACTCGACCAGTTGCGTCTCTATTATTCAGAATCTCTGACAATGGAGCGTCGCTGACGACTGAAATTGAGTGATCAGAGAAATAATGTGCAACTTTCTTCAAGGTCAGGTAAATCCCATAAACAAGCTTCTGATAATGAGGATATCTCTGCTTGGATGGGGTTAAGACTTCTGAAATGTAATACACAGAGCGCTGAACTTTGAACGTCTTGCCTTCTTCTTCCCGCTCGACCGTTCGCACTGTGCTAACAACTTGTCCTGTGGCTGCGATGTAAAGCAGTAGAGGCTCCTTGCTAACCGGAGCAGCAAGCACCGGCTGGGTGGAAAGCAGGGCTTTGAGCTCTTCAAACGTTGCTTCAGCTTCGTCATTCCACTCGAACTTGTCAGATTTCTTCATCAGTCGGTAAAGAGGCAATGCCTTTTCACCGAGGCGTGAGATGAATCGGCTCAAAGCAGCCAAGCAACCAGTAAGCTTCTGAACGTCATGCATGCGCACTTGGCGTTTCATTCGGAGGATTGTGCCAATCTTCTCTGGGTTTGTGTTGATTACTCGTTCGGAAACGAGAAAACCAAGTAACTTTCCGCCTGGGGTTCCAAATGTGCACTTGGATGGATTAAGCTTGATATCATACCTTCTCAGGTTGGCAAAGGTTTCAGCAAGGTCAGTCAGCAGGTCGGAACCTTTGCGTGACTTAACCACTATGTCATCCATATATGCTTCCACATCCCAACTGATTTGAGTGAGTAGCCACTTCTAAATCATGCGCATGAATGTGGCACCAACATTTTTTAGGCCGAAGGGCATAGTAATATAGCAAAAACACCCGAACGGGGTGATGAAAGCCGTTTTTATCTCATCGGGTCCATACAGTCGGATCTGATGGTACCCGGAATAAGCGTCCAGGAAGGACAGTCGCTCACATCCCGCAGTTGAGTCGACAATCTGGTCGATGCGAGGCAGAGGAAAATGATCTTTCGGGTAGGCCCGATTGATGTGCTTGAAGTCAATACACATTCAAAGTGATTTGTCTTTCTTGGGAACCATAATGACATTGGCGAGCCACTCGGAGTGGTACATCTCACAGATGAACTCAGCAGCCAGGAGCCGAGCCACTTCTTCGCCAATGGCTTTTCTCTTCTCCGTGGCGGACCAACGGAGGTGCTCTTTGACATGTTTTACCTTTGGATCGACACGCAAACGGTGCTCAGCCAGTCCCCTGGGTACACCTGGCATGTCAAATGGTTTCCATGCAAAGATGTCCCAGTTCTCACGGAGGAACTGGATGAGCGCTTCTTCCTATTTGTTGTCGAGCGTTGACGAGATATGGGTCGGAACAGCATTGGGGTCGGTCGGGTGAACATGAACTGGCTTGGTTTTGCCGGCCGACTGAAATGCGAACTCCGAGGCAGGCCTCTTAGCACGCAGCAAATCACTCGGATCTGCAGTCTTCTGGTATTCTTGGAACTCCACTGCTGCCATCTGCTCATCTGCTATTTTTGCTCCATCTTGAAGACAATCTTCTGCTCTCTGACGGTTACTGGAAACCGTTATCACGCCTCTGGGGCCAGGCATCTTCATCTTGAGATAAACATAGCACGGTCGAGCCATAAAGCTAGCATAAGCAGGTCTGCCCAGGATGGCATGATACGCGCTCTGGAAATCCACTACCTCAAACGTCAACTTCTCCTTGCGGAAATTATTCTCATCACCGAAAACCACATCGAGAGTGATCTGGCCGAGTGATTTAGCTTTATTTCCTAGGATGATTCCATGGAACCGCATGTTGCTCTCGCTGAGTTTGGACATCGGAATGCCCATTCCTTTGAGAGCCTCAGCATACAGAATATTCAGGCCGCTGCCACCATCCATCAGGACCTTAGTCAGTCGGGTGCCCCCCACGATTGGGTCGACCACCAGCGCCTGCCGCCCAGGGGTAGCTACGCGTGTCGGGTGGTCGGACTGGTCGAATGTAATGGGGTTTTTTGACCACTTCAGATATCTTGGTGTTGACGGAGCAACCATGTTCACCTCCCTGTTAATAACCTTCAGTCGACTTTTGCTCTCGACGTCGGCAAAAATCACCAAGGTGGCATTAACATTGGGATAACCATCGCCGTCTTCCTTATCCTCTTCTCCCTTCTCAGGTTCTTTGTCCTTATCACTAGATTTACTCTCTCGGAAGCTCTGGATTAGGAATCGACATTGTTGAGTGGTATGTTTTGGGAGAATCAGGTTCCCGTCCTCATCCTTCTTGGTGTGAATATGATACGGCAAATCCAACACGTCATTTCCTTCCTGATATTTCACCTTCTTGGGGGTCCAAGGTCCTTTAGGTTTCCCTTTGAACTTTCCCAGATTCAACACTGCTGCCTCGGCAGGTCCTGCTGCCTCAGCCTTTTGCTTTTGCTTCCGACTGGAATTTCCTCCTCCTGTGACATGGGCGACTGTTTTGTGCTTGCCACTCCGGAGTCGGTCTTCCTCTTCGCCGTTAGCGTATTTGATGGAAATCTCCATCATCCGAGCCAAAGACATATCTCCAGTCCGACCGAACTTCAGATTGAGCTCTCTGTAGCGAACGCCTTCCTTGAAGGCACAAACTGCTTGGTGATATGACACATTCTCCACTATGTGGTGCAAAGTGATCCATCTCTCGATATAGTCTCTCAGGGTTTCATTCGGTTTCTGCACCCAATGCTACAGCTCCGTTAGACCAGCAGGTCTCTTGCAGGTGCCCTCAAACGTTCTGGTGAACACTCGGGCTAACTCATCCCAACTCAAAATACTCCCAGGGGCCAACTGATTCAGCCAAGCTCTGGCAGAACCTTCAAGCATCAGAGGGAGGTGCTTCATGGCCACCTCATCGCTGCCGCCGCCAATATGCACAGCCACTCGGTAGTCTTCGAGCCAAGTATCGGGCTTTGATTCACACGTAAACTTACTGACGCCGGTTGCCATTCTGAAGTTATGGGGAATCTCAGCAGCTCTGATGGCCCTTCCAAAACACTCGGGGCCGGAAACATGGACTCTACCTCCACTGAGTCTGTCCCGATTCAGCCCTTCTCTGTATGCTCTGTTCCGGTCGACCAAACCCTGCACAAGGACGGACCTTGCATCAAAGCCAGGTTGTCTGGGGTCGACTGGAACTCTGCCGTCTTTCCCATATGGGCCTTTGTAAATGCGTTCTTGGGCGCGTCTGACCGCCCCTCGGAAGGGGCGAAGGCGCTCGATGGTAGTTGTCATGGGCGTATTCTCGATCATATTCTCCATGAGCTCTTCCCAGGTACCGATCTTGGCGGTGATCACGGCCTCCATGCCGCAAAGGAGACCTAGGACTGTGAGCCGACTGAATGGTATTTGCTCTCACTGATATGCTATGGATTATGTTCCATGACTGGGACATAGCAGAGTTCTGGTCTCCCGCTGCTCGGAGCAGCGTTCTGATCTGTTCCAAGCCTCTCCCAGCCTCCGAACAGGATGGCTGAATAGATCCTGCGATACGTGCGGTGGCTGCCAAATTCTGAATCGGTGTACGGAATACCTGAGTTTCCGATGGAAACAGTTGTCGTGGACGCCGACTGGACTTAGGGATCAGTCAGCGGGCACGCTCGTCGAGAGAATGTTGGAGATTCTCCAAACAAGCGCGCTTAGCTAGAGTGGCCAGATGCGCCGCCTCCAAGGCCCGGGCCTCGGCGGCTTCCCCTATGATGGGGGTCTGGAGAGCCTCCATGTTGCGGCAATGCAGATCCTCCCTCTGCTGCGAGCTGAGAGGTTGGGGCTAGTACTCTTCATGGTCGAGTGATGGGCCAGCGCTTCTGCTGCCGTCACCGCTGCGACGAAAGCTAGGAGGACTGCGATGGGAGTTGACCATGAGAACCTCCGCTGCGGGTTCACAACTCCTGCTCTCAGAAAAGGTATCTGCAAAACCAGTGGACAGGTCGACCGATCCGCGAGAAAACATGTCGGGCTGAATCGCCACGACTTGAGGGGTGAAGACCTGACGAGCCACCACGTGTCTCACCCACCGCTGAAGCCGCGAATGCCCAGACCGCTTGCGGCGGCGCCCAGCGGAGTGAGACGACGACGCGATGACCGACTGGTACGGGGAAGACGGCTGCCGGAGGAGGACACCGCGAGAACTCACGCGGAAGTGTGCCAAGGCGCGAGCCGGGAGAGTCTTGACATCGAAGGGAGCCTCCTGGAGCCAGGCGGAGTCGTCCGCGATGAAAGTGAGTGCGCCGAGTCGGAACTCGCGGCCCACGACCAAACCGCCGCCGGAAAGCCATGCCGATGAAGTTTGAAGAAAATGCAACCTTGCCGGAAGTCGCTAAGACGCTTTGCCCAAAGGTGGACACCAACTGTCGTGGTACTAAGTCTGACAGTAAGTATAGGGGGTACGAATGAGGAGGCAAGGTCCTAGCTACGACGAGATTGTACGCAAGTGTTTACGAGTCATGCCCCTCTCGGAGGAGGTAAAAGCCCTACGTCTCGGTGCCCGGAGGCGGTCGACTGGATTGTATGAATGTGTGTTACAGGGGGTGCGAACCCTTGTACCAGAGGAAGGGGGTGGCTTATATAGTGAGTGCCAGGACCCTAACTATCCCCCGTTACCAAGAGTTCAATGTACATAAAGACGGGGCATTACTGATAACGCCAGCCTTAAGTGCCTTAAATGACCTTAAAGACTACAGAGTGAATGCTAGCCCGTTGCTGTTCTGGATGACCCCTGGTCTTCAGTAGGTCGAGTGGTTTCTTGTATGGTCGAGTGATTGGTCGGTCGTGTGACTTCAGGAAGGAGGGGTGCCGGAGTGGTTGATTGGTTGAGTGGATTGCACTCGACGCCTTTGTTGGGCCCTCCCTGTTGTCTCTTGAGCTTCTTTGCTTCTAGGATGGTGACCTTGGGTAGGGCATATAGGTCAGGCCTATGACCCTACCCCAGGTCTATATCATCATCACCTCCCACTGCTCCTGGACCTCAATATGACTATCATGTGGAGCAGAGGCCACAAGTTCAGAAGCCAAAGCCCAGGCTACCAAGACTTCCAGGTGATGCAACCTCCCCAGGATCCTTCAGTGTCAACAGCTTCAGAGCCCACAACACCTTCTTTGATAGTGCCAAGAATCCTTACTCGCAGCCAAAGATCTCTTCTGATCGCTTCTGGAGCTATCCGCAGCGCAGCTATTATTCATGTGTCTTATACAATCAAGAGCAAATCTTTCCTCACATGCGTCTGGATTGTGAAGCCATTGCTGGCCTGCCCTGCCTGGAAGAAGCTTTGGACTGTTTCAGAGAAGTTGGTCTTCTACCATTCGTCGCGGGCAAAGAGCACTGGAATGAAGAGTTTCTGCTGCAGTTCTATGCCACTCTTCACATTCGTGGCTACAACAGGGATCCGAAGACATGGGTCCTTGAGTGGATGGCAGGTGATGTGCACCATGAAGCCAAAGCTCAAGACATTATTGAGCTTACTTCCGTGCCCACTCCAGGTGAACTCTATGGGCCTGGTTGTCAACTACACCAAAATGAACTGCAGAGTATCTTCAAGCGGCCTGAACCAAACATTAGTCAGATGCTCAGCATGATGAAGCCATTGCCTCAAGATGCTGATTATCCCATGGAATTCTTTGTCAAGGACCTTGAGTATCTGCCCCGCACAATCTATCATATTCTAAGGCGTACTCTCTGGCCCATCAAGGGACACTCAGCTGAAGCCACACTTGAAGGAGCCATGAAGACTTTGGTGTTCTATATTGTCAATGGCATCAGATTCAATTCCTTGGATTTCTTCATCAGATAGCTTGCTGCATCTGGAATTGATCTGTTTGGCTTGAAGTTTTATGCTCCATGGGTGATGCGCTTAATCAAGCTTCACTCTTCTATCGACTATCAGCCCTCAGCGCGCAACCATCTTATCTTTTTGCCTGAGGTTGATATGTCCGTCGAAGCCATCTACCCTGAGCTTGCCAAGGAGCCAATTTATCTTCATAATGTTGATCGCCAAAGCTTCACGCAACCAATTGAGGGAGTTCTTGCTGCAACTCGGGTCTATCCTATGGCTGGAAATCTGCGTTCACCTCATCGTGCTCCCACTGAAGCCACTGAAAGCACCATTACTCAAAGGCCTCGGAAGTGATCTCGTGTACTCAATGACCGAGAGCTTCTTGTGGCCTTACATCAGAAACAGGATAGACACCATTACTGGCTAAAGCGTCAGATGCAGAGCCTCTTGGTGGACATTAATCGCATTCGCAATTTTGCCACCAAGAACGCATTCGTAGCACATGAAGCCTGTCGGCGGTCTTGGAAGAGTCTCACTCTGCTATGCCCTGAAGAGGATCTTCGCGATGATGGCTTCACGGAGCGCTTCAAATTTGATTCCACGCCTCCCCAGAATGCCATCTTGCATCGGACTCCTTCCATAGAAGACCCTGAGTATTCATCTTCGACTGCAACTGTTGTTGCGAGAGTCGTCGATGAAGAAGACGATGCCACTTCACCAACCATGGCTTCACCACGTCTCGGCACTTCACCAGGCCCCTCTGCACCACCGAACTCCAACGTTGACCCTGCACCTTCATCTACTCCTGTTGGGAACGAGTAGAGGCTTTATGTCTTCAAACCTTTTTTGTCCTTACTGACAAAAGGGGTAGAAGCATATGAGTTGATAGTCTTCAAGCGGGTCCATATGGGTGGTTGCTATTTTTTTGCCAAGTGGTTACAACTCTCCTTTTTTGACATATTTGGTTCTTTGGGTTGTAACACTTAAACTTGACGGTCGTCTGTTATGTTTTCTGTTACTCTAATAAATCCCGCATGAAGTCATTCCGCAGACGTCCATTTCTCATTATGCATGTCATAATCTTCGTTATATCTTTATATGCATGATGAATTGTCTTCATAGGTTAAAGAGGATCTCCACAAGTAAAACCTGCCATGTGCTTTTGCATTCAAGAGCAAACTACTTATATGCACATTTTCAGGGGGAGCCTTTTGCTACTTATGAAGACAATGCCTTAAATCCTTAAACTTTCACATACTTTTATCCCCGTTGAAAACTTCAACTAGTTTGTCATCAATCACCAAAAAGGGGGAGATTGTAAGTGCATCTAGTGCCACCCCTAGTTGGTTTTGGAGTATTGACGACAAACTTGGTTGAGGGACTAATGTGTTTGTGAGAATTACAGGATAACACAGGTAGTAGTCTCTCATTGATTCGGTTTTCCTACTAGAGATGACCCCTAAAAATGCGTGAAGACATTGAAGACAATGGTGGTTTGTGAAGATATTCACAATGAAGATTATGACTCGAGAAGACATTCACGTGAAGACTATGGAGTGCGAAGACATAGTTGTTTCGTAGTTTCCTTTTCTTCTTTGTTGAGTCATAGCAACCACCGTACTGTTAAGTGGGGTCCAATTGAACAAAGTAAGAGTGACTGAAGTGATGCTCAACCAAATCCTATGTCTCCGAGCGAAGATAATGAGAGCAAATCTTATCCAGAGCTGGATGAGTCAGCTTTACTTGTAGCCCAAGTCATGCTGACGTGTGTGTTTGAAATCTGACCGTTGGACACGTGTCAGTTCCTTAGTGACCTAGGGTCATTTTGGACAAATCAGATCGAGTTGCCTCCTGGCTATAAATATCCCACCCCCTGCACCATAAATTGGTGGCTGCTCACAGTTAGTGCACGGCTTTTGTCTTTTGAGAGCAACCCACCTCCGAAGCATTTGAGAGAGAGATCCTTGCGAGGACAAAGCCCAAAACACCCAGAGCCAAAGAGTGTTAGGCATCACTTAAGTTTTTCTGTCCGCGTGATCTGAAGACTTATTACACTTGAGAAATGTGAATCCTCCAGCCGGTTAGGTGTCGTGTTCTGAGCATCCAAGAGTCATTGTGGATTGCCGGTGAACGAAGTTTGTGAAGGTTTGGAAGCCTACCTTGAAGACTTACCAGAGTGATTGGGCGAGGACTAAGTGTCCTTAGCTCAAGGGGAATAAGGTGAAGACGCGGTCTTCTGAGTTAAATCTCAGCCTCCCAAACCAGACGTACAATTGTCACAGCAACTGGAACTCGTCCAACAAATCCCTGTCCTCATCAAGCTACTGGTTCTATCTCTTACCTCTCCTTACTTACAGTGTGTTTTCGTGAAGTCATTGCATGCTTGCTTGATCTGATTGACTTCACTGTGTGATAACTATTGTTGTTTGGCTTCATACTATCTTCCATCCTGATCCATACTACCTAGCTGCTAATAGTCTTCGTGCTTTCACTTCATTACTTACTTGACTATGGCTTGTCTAGTGTAGTTTACCTTCCGCTGCATATCTATAGGTTCATTTCTATTGTCTGTCTTCAAAGCCTCCGTGTTTTGAAGACTCATAAAAATCGCCTATTCACCCCCCTCTAGTCGATAACTAGAACTTTCACACGCCTCCTCCTTCTTCGCCATGATGTGCTCTAACTTCGTGGTTATCTTGGTAGTCGCCCCTTCTCGCTTTACCTTCTCCTCCTCTCACTTCCTCCCCCAGTTCCTAATCACCTTCTTCGCCGGAGCAAGCCCTTCTTGTGTCGTAATAATTGGATCAACACATTTTATCATCATTTAGCATGACGATCTTGACGGAATTGGCAATAGCGACGAGTCACTTGATTTGCCTTTTCAACTTCATCCAACAATGCATAAAGATAAAGTAATTGTTCTCTGTCTTTGCAGTATAGCGTGCACGCACTTCCGGTCTAGCGAAGGAAGACAATGGATGGTCAACAAGTTGCAATATTGAACGAATCAATGAGACCAACACATGGAGCAACGTGCCATAAAAATTACGGGATCTTGGATCGCTGCGCCACTTTGTTACCGGGTTTTCACTTGATTGTAAGGTGCTCTTGAATGGTGTAGCATCGATGGCTTAGCCACTCCGGATTGCGTTGAAAGATCACTTTCGTGCGGTAAGGATTATAGCACTTTGCTCGTGAAACCAAACATGCAAAGTTTGTCAAATGCCGAGCTCTTTTGCTCGTAGTTACGTGTTGGCTGGACCGAGGTGTTGGGAGGCGAAATAATAGAGCGGCTTGAACTGCGACGACCACTATGCCGATTGCCTGGACGACAACACCTTGTTCTTATTGGGGCGCTTTGGTTGATGAGGGTCCCGCTGCCGCTTATTTCGTCATCTTCTTTGCCGGCGTCTACACGCATCGAGTGTAGCGCTTCGAAGACCGGGCCTTATGGGTGGCCACCAGCATCGGGTCCTCCGGCTCCGGCTGGACGACAAACATCTCAGTCTCCTCCTCCGGAGTTGGGTCGATCAAGGAGATGAACGGCGGAACGGTGGGAGGGATGCAGTTGGAAGGGGCGGGCTTTCGCACGAAAGCAGTGGCGAAAATGCACCGACATCGCCTTGGTTTTGGGTGGGTCCGCGTTGTCGAATGTCTATGTGGCACATGTCCGGATGCCCGCAAACCGCCCCCGGTTTTGTTTCGGTTCGTGAGATTTCGAACATTCGGATCAGTCCGGACAATTTTCATGGCCAACATTGGATGACAAAAAACATCTGGACTATTCGATCCGTACATTTGCGGACAGTTTGGTGATCCGCATTGGAGTTGCCCTTCCTTACACACACTCACCACTTCAGTAGGGTTACCAATAACAAATTGGTTAGCCTCCTTTTCGAACAAAAAAAAAATCCCAATAACATAAGGGTTGCATGGTGTGCGTGCCAACTTGTCATCGTCAGCTCATCATCGTGGTACAGCCAACATGCCACTACTCGGAACGAATTGATGCAGGCCATGATGCGTGGCACAAATCATGCAGCCATATTAGCCATTGATTCATGGTCATGCATGAACAGGGCGGCAGCATCGAAGGGTCTCCCAAATTTCCCCATGGTCACCACTCGCGCACACGGCCGACGTCCCTACCCGGCTCCCCTACCCCTCATGATTCTGCTCTTCCAAAGGAACGGCGTCTCGTTCTCAGTAGAAAATGAGAGGAACGTATGGCGTCCGTGTTACCCTACCGATGCAAGAGATGGCGACGAGGACGCGAGATCCCAAACGCACGCCGATCCCGAGCTGGAATCCATGGCAACGAAGCGCGAGCCCGAGCAAGCAGGCACGGCTGCAAAGCCAACACACATCGTGGCATCGCTTGCCGGAGCGGCAATGACCACGAGGAGAGGGGAGGAGGCAGGCAGCAGGGCCGTGACAGAGCGACGGTGCTTTATCTATCCATCTATCTGGCGTCGGTGATCTCGGCGCTGCAGCCCAAACAGCGGCACGGCGGACCCGGGCAGCGTCCCAACCAAAGCCGACACTGCCGCACTGTTGGCCCGCGTACAGCGCCCAGACTCTCCCTGACGCGCCTGACCCAGCCTCGTCACGGGGGCGCCCGTCGGTCGGTCGGTCGCCTTTGACCCATGCGACTGGTGCATGCGCCGACGCGACGACAAGCCACGGAAACGTCCGTGGCGGAGTGGAGTGGGCGATGCTTTCCCCTCGTCTCTCTCTCCGCTCCTGTTGCCGGTGCGGCGGTGGGTGCCCGTCGACTCGCCACGAGGAGTGCCCATGCACGCACGCGCGCGCGGACACGGAGGGCGGAGGAGAGCTAGCTCGTGTCGGCACCTGCGCGGCGGTGCGCGTGCGCCACACCTATGCCTACCTACCCCTGGGCGCGATGGCCATTACGCTCTTGTCTTGTCATGTTCCCGAGGAGCACCACCGCGGCACAATCCCGGGCACGCCATGGTTAACTCGGCATGGCCGTAGAGACGGGTCGTGAAAGCCACGGAGGGGAGATGGGCGGCTCCGCTTGTTCCTGTCGGTGGTCCGCGGCTTGCTCCATGGCTTTTGCATCAATTTTCTGGGCGTTCCTCGAGCTTTTTTGACTGGCCACCACGCAGAAATCTATAAACGAAAAGCCGCACACTTCGGATCGCCAGGCCCCCCAACGGCACAGAGAAATAACTGCAAAACCAATTCCACTAGCTCGTCTCATCATCAGCACCCAGCATTCCAGCAGCTAGACTCAGCACGATGAGAGCTCCGAGCAGTCCACATCTTCCGTCGCCGTCGTCCATGGCAACCAGCAGCAGCAACAGCCGATGAGATAATGAGAAGCCCGCCATGTCCAGTCCAGTCCAGTCCAGTCGAGCCCATCCCCTTCTCACTCACACCAGTAGCTCTGTCTGAACGCTGCTCACCTAGCTCCTCCCCACCTCCGTCCTCACCCTCGGTTCCCGTGCCAGGCCAGGGGGAGAAGGCTGCTGCGACCTGCGAGTGCTGCCTGGCCGCTGCTCACCTGGCTTTCCTTCCTTCCTCCCGACGCGTCGTCTTTCCCTACCCCCTTCCGCGTCACGCCGCGCCGACCCACCCCCACTGACGCCGCGGCCCGCGCCCCGCCGAGCCCCACCGGTCATCACCCACCCCCGCCACCTCCTCGCGGCGCGCGCCGAGGTGGCGGGTAGCGAGCCCTAGGTGCCGTTGCGTGCCACCTACTACAACATCCTCCACGCCCCCGCTTTTCCGCCCCCGGACCCAAGCACGGGTCGGCGAAAACAAGTACACACACATCGCTCGCACGGCCAGGCCCGGCCGGACCTGACCCGAGCCTGAGACGGAGGAGCAGTGGTGACGCGACGCCGTTGTGGTGGCGGGAGGTCGGGGGAGGAGGATGGGCGGCGGCAGCCTGGCCATCGTGGAGAAGAAGCCGCCTTTCGGGGGCGGGGGCGCGGGCGCGGGGGGCTGCGCCGGCGGCGTGCTGTTCCACCTCCTGGACTGGCACCGCCGGCTCGCGCGCAAGCGCCGCCTCTTCTCGCCGCGCCGCCTGCTGCCATCCGCCGTCCGCAGCTCCTCGCTCCGCAGGCTCGCGCCGCCGCCGCCGCCCTCTCCGGCGGCCCCGCAGCCCCCTCGTCACGCGCCGAGCGCGGCCGCCGGAGCCGATGGGAAAGCCGCTGCTGCCCCTCCCGGCGTCGTCGCGCGCCTCATGGGCCTCGAGTCCTGGCCCGCCGCCCCCGGCGCGTCCGCGTTCTCGCCGCCCAGGCCGCAGAAGCAGAGGAAGGTGGAGGCGGCGGCACCGGCGGGGGGAGGAGACAGCGAGCCGGCGCCGGTGGTGGTGATGCTGCCGCCGAACCGGCGCCCGCCCGCGCCCGGGTCGCCAACGCACGCGCAGCGGAGCCACCACAGCGCCGACCTGCCGGCGAGGAGCCCCAGGCGGAGCCGCCTCGCGCACGCCGCCGCGTCGAGGCTGCTGGAGCCGGGCGCGCGCGGGAGCCCGAGGGCCGGCGCCAGGCTGCAGGCCGTCGCGTACGCCTGCTCCTCGCCGCAGCACCGCGGCCACCCCGGCGCCCCGCAGCAGAGCTGGGGCACGCTCGAGCTCGACGACTTCCTGTCTCGCTCCGATAGCCTGTCGTTGGAGCGTCGTGCGCCTCCACCGGAGCTGGACGCGGATCAACGGGGCAATGCCGTCGGTTCCCGCTGCTGGCAGGAGACCGACTCCATGAACACCATGAGCAGCACTGCTGCTGCAGGCTCAGTGACAAGCACTAGCCATACCATTGTGGTACCAAGAGTGGATTCCTTCGATGCACACATGAGTAGAGGCAGCAGCTCTGATGTGGATGCAATGCAAAGAGATTATAGGGCAAGAACTGGGGGAATGGGCAGTTATGCTGGGGTCAGATCGAGCAATGCCGGTGCCGGTGCCGGTGCCGGCGCAAGAACCGGAGAACAGAGGATGTTGCGCAAACGGGGAGCCTTGTCTAGGCCAGATGTTCCAAGGAGTGGTGTGCCTGGGAACTTGGCTAGTTCAATGCGTTCCATCGGCAATGCTCGTGAAATGGCACCTGCTACTAGTAGGAGAGCAGCACACAATTCTGGCAGTGGTAGTATGAGGGCACCACGCAATTCTGGTCCGAGGAGGGAGTCGTTGAGTTCGACCACCCCGCAAAGAAGCACGCTAAGAGACGTTATCGACCGAAATGGGTCGGCGTCCACAAGTAGGGATACAAGCAATGCATCTGGGCAGAGGAGAGGATCACGCAAGAAAATCGACCGCGGTACCACAGCCAGTAACAGAGGAGGTCAGAACACAGTTGCATTTGCCTCTAGTTCATCAGCGAGACCGGTATCCAGGGCTTCATCAGACGGCAAAGTTTCAGAGAACAGAGGGCTCCGAGGTACACACTCCGATACCGGTTGTGCAAGAACGCCGGTGGTAGATGCCAAATGTTCTGAAGCTGAACCTTGTGCCGTGAGCGCCACGTCTGAGAAAGAGGAATTTAGGAGACTGCTGAAAGCAAAGGTGACCGAGCTTGGCCTGTCTGATCGGGTTGAACCAAGTGATGGTTGTTCAGCAAACTTGACTGTGTCGGTGCTCCAAGAGCTCATTTCTGCCCTTACTAATGACACAAACACCTCAGCATCCCAAAGTAGTAACTATTCGGATTCATCAACTCCTCTGAATAATGCCGAGACTGTATACGATTCCAATGATCAATCACCTGACTTTCGCAAGCATTATCAGGTCAGTTTAAATGTTACCTTGCTGCTTCATGTTGTCAACTTTTTACGTCTTATGTTTACTTCAGTAATGTTGATTTTGCATATCCTTAAACACTTTGTCTAATGGTAGAGACTCATAAATCCATGCCTGGTACATATTGTGAATTTGTAGAAAATATATTTTTGGACGTTCCCTGATCTTTACTGAAGTAATTGTGTACCAACTTAGATGACTTGCATTCATTGTATTGTGGTCAGTGGTCACACTATTTTTTGTCTCGCTGACTATTGAGATTTGAAAACATTCTTTTGTTCTAGTTCCAGGGTGACCAAGGGGCCAATTCTTCCACTACATGCACAAACGATGAGCCCAATCAGCCGAGCCCAACATCAGTCCTCGAAGCATGCTTCTCAAACGATGCTTCGTCCTCAGGAAGTCCAACTGAAAAGATCGGTAAATATTTTTGTATCATCTTGAATGTTTGTACTAGAATGTAAGGATACTTTGTAGTAGTAGCTGGTAACACCAGCAAAAGAGTAGTTACCTACAAAGCTTGGTTGAAAGGCCTTTTCTGAAAGAAAAAGTGCGCTATAAAATAAACTTCCCCCCCCCCCCCCCCTTTTTTTTGTTTGTTTACTCAACTTCTGTTACTGATCTGAAGTAGAAATATATCGTGACGAAACCTTAAATGAATAACTATGTTTTGCGTAGAACGCATTTGGCCACAAAATCGATTGCTTTAGTGCACATCTTGACGCTGTATTGCAAATCGAGGTATGCATCATGATGAGTAGCACAGGAAACAACAAATAATTTACATGTATCGCTGATATTTGAACTATTATAACAGTGTTATGTTATAATATATTCTAGTTAAATTTGCTCGGCTTAAATTAACACTTCCTAGAGAGAAGCTTAAAACAATTTTAATTTACAGACTGGATTATATTAGCAGGTTTTGACGTGTGTGATGGAGTAGAGTATGATGGTAATGCATGGTTTCTTCTTTTGTCTGCAGAGAGTACAGAATTCTTTATTTCAATGGAGCACAAAATGGAAGATCTCTTCAATCTTGAGTCTGACATTGTTGACTTGTCCATGTCCATCGACACAACAAAGACTGATGATCATGTCAGCAATGCTGAAATACCATGTGTTCAAAGTTCTCCAGAGCATGATTTTGAATTCCTAGAAGGCAGGCTCCACAGCATCGGAGAGGCCATTGCAAACGCTGAGCTGCTTTTGGACAGCAGCCTCTTCTGCGGCACACCGTCAAGCCTATCACTCCATTCTTTCATCGTCGAGATGCTGGAGACCGTCGAAGCTGTCTTCGGCGTTGAATCGGAGAGCAGCTTCGGGTTCAAGGAGGAAAACAACTGCCAACGCACCAACTTCCTGTTCGACTGCATCGTCGAGTCGCTGGACTCGAAGTTTCGCGATTTCGGGAAATGCGGGTACAAGGCTTTGTTGCGAATGCCCCTCACCCTGAGCAAAGACCTGCTGAAGAGGGAGATATCCGAAGAGATCAGCAGCTGGAGCGATGTTTCATCGGACCGTGCCGCGGAGAAGGAGCTGGACCAGGTGGCGGCGGCGAGGTGCGGCGCGTGCCGGACCGAGGCGTTCGACATCAGCCTCGCCATCGAGGACGACATACTCGAGGCCCTCGTCGGTGAGTTCGCCTTCGACCAATGCTGCTGAAAGTGTGGAAGTGCACTGCTTGGCATGGCACTGATCACGCATGAATAACACTCTGCAGATATGTACTCTATTCCTCCGCGTGAGATTTTGTACAGCGTCATGTAGTAATATGGACGCCCCCCACCCTCCTGGTTATTTTCCCTTTTGTGTGCTACTGTGTCTAACTGAAACGTGGTAAAAGTGTATGCACTGTTCTCTTTTCTTTTACCTTCAGGGGCGTTTCCTGCCGTTTCACTGAATAATGCAAGGTTCTTTCATGCTACGGCTGTAGTACATCCAAAAGAAAAAAAATGTTTTAAATAAAACATTTTCTTTAGTGATATTAAGTATTTTCATGCAAAAAAGTAACGCAATTCTTCACTGAACCCATTGACCTAGGTACCGAGTCTGTTATGCGTACGTCTTTTCGGACTTTTTATTTGTTTGTGGACAGCAAAAATGCAAGCATGAGAAAAGGGGATCATTCCATTTTGAACACACCCATTATCTCGTCTGGCCTCTCCGAATTCCCGATTCCTGTTGGGCAAATTTTGCCCTGCTCATGTGTTTGTTGTCCAAGGCCATTTATTTAGCCTTTGTGTACCGATGATGGAAGAAATGGAGGTGGATATTGTAAGATTTTTCTCTTTTCAAAAAGGAGGTTTCACCCCGGGCATCTGCATCATACATTCATACTGACACTTTTTTTTTTTTGCGGGTGGCATCATGTAGCTTTTGCTAGAACTATTTTGTGGAACTTGCAAATCCCTCTGAGAAACGAGAACACCTTTGCCTCAAACGCTTTAACCTTTCCGGCATCAAGCCGTTGCGATCCGCGAACGAGCTCCCACCGAGCGAGCAAGGTGGAATTTTCAATGCTACATTCCCTGGACTTGCTCGAGTTGTTCAAGTATATAAACTCGTCAGGAAACAGGCAAGGATCAGAGAACAAAACATCGCCGGTTCTCGAAGCAGAGCAGAGCAGAGCATTCTCTGCATCATGAAAAGCGCTCCTAGATTCACTTTTTTGAGACAAGGCAACCGCGCCTTGAGAGAAACGCTCTTATCACATTGTTTACGGCCAACTTTTCCATGATTTGCTCTCTTCTTCTGATTTTTAAATGAACTCATGTAAACAACTGAACTCGAACGGAGATTATGAATCTGTGATGCGTGACGCACTGCCATGACTGAAGATTTGAACTCAGACAACATTTATCAACACCACAACAAAGTCAACAACAGGGAATTTTGGGTAAATTCAGACACATGACTGACTATGGTACTACTTGAACAACAACACTGCGAGAGGAAGCAAGAGCAAACACACTGTAACTGTGACCGAAGGAACTGCAGCCAAGATAGCTAGCGACAATTCTACCAAGACGAAGACGAATCCGAAATGCAGACAGAGTCGTCCATGGATCCGGCCGGCCTAGAGGAGGCGCCTCTGCTGCATCCTCATCTCCTCGTAGAACCTCTCGATGAACCGCTCCGCGCGGCCGTCCACCTCCTCGTCCCCCTCGAACTCCTCCGCCACCTCCCCCTCCTCCTCGCCGTCGGACACCTCCTCCTCGCCGTACCCGTACGCGCCGTCGTCGTCAGCCGCCCGCTCCTCCTGCAGAGCCCGAGGCAGGGGCAGCAGCCCGTCGAGCACGGCGACGTCGATCCCGCCGTCCTCGCCGTCGCCGAAGACGCACCCGCCGCCGCAGAGGAGCGCGGCGAGGACCGTCCTGGCCCGGCTCCTCCGCTTGGCGCGCCACGCGGAGACGCCGGGCGGGCGGGGCAGGAGCAGCGGGGAGCCGGAGGGCGAGAACTGGTACTCGCCGACGTAGGCGTAGTTGTAGTGGCGGAGGCGGCGCGCGCGGCGCTTCTTGAAGAGGAGCAGGGTCCGCGCCGCCCGGGCCTTGGACAGCGGGGTGAGCGGCAGGGAGAGGATGGCCATGGCCCTGCCGAGGATGCGGGGCGCGGAGGACGAGGAGGAGGGGGAGGAGGACCTCGGCATGGCCGGCCGGCGTCTTGGTCGGCGGCGGCGGCTTGGCTTCTATGGTTTCCCTCTCTTTGTCACATTCAAAACGGGCCAAGGTGGCGGACGCAGTGATCGTGGTGGTGGTGGTTGCTGGCCGCAGGTGGGGTGGTTTTATGGGCGCGTGGCTGGTGCTCTCGTGCTCGGGCTCGGGCTAGCCGTTCGCCCGATGGATCGTGCGTAGTACGTAGAGGAAAGCTTTGCGTCGCGTCTTAAAGCGCCTTTACAGTTTGCATCTCGGGGTCGCGACGAAATCGAAATCTGCACGCTCATTACTAGTACCTGACGACGTCTCTCTGAATTCCTGGCGTACGTACGCACGCACGCAGGCCTCGTGAATGATCTCTCGCTCGGATCAATCATCAATGGGGTCATGATGCAAACCGTAGGACACTTGCGGAGTACAGCAGCGGTGTAAATGCGTGATTTTCTCGGGCGACCATCATATTCATAGCCGGGGTCGTATACCGCGTAGCCTTTTTTCATCCCCGTTCCCTCGTGCTTGCATACGGGCTACGGGCTAGGGTTACGGTGGTGAAATGAAGTAGTAGGAGTAATGCGTGCGTGCGTGCGTGCGTGTGATTGCACCGGCTTACTAATTCCGGTCGTGGGGCTCAAGATTCAAGAGCAGATTACGCGCGCTTGGTTGGGTGGGCAACGGCAACGGCAACGGCAACGGCAACGGCGCGCTCCAGGAGAGTGGAGATGGAGCGGAGGCGGTCGGGCTCTCGTGCTGTGCTGGTGGTCGTGGGCGTGGTGGTGCTCGTGGGGTCGCAGCCTGGAAAGCGTCCCGCGCCGTGCCCAGGCCGGTGGCTCTGAGCTGGCCGGCGGACCGACCGACCGACCGACCCCTTTTCGAACCGAGCTAGCCGTTGCCGTTGGCGCCTCTCCAGTCTCAAAGTGAACCCTAAACCCCATGCCGCTCGCGTCACGGCACTCACTATTCCCAAATTTCTGGCCACGCTCGCGCGCACACGGACAGACGCCTCGGGCACCTGACCGGACCTGGCATACGAAATTTATTTTCAGATCCCAGCACGCACGTACTACGTCTACTCCCTGCTGCTTCGGCAGCCTGTTAAATTCGGTCCATCACTACACCTGCTACTGGATTGGATTTGTGTCCACTGACAAGCATTCACCATATACTTATCTTAGTTATATCTACGACGGTACGAATACACGCGGCACTACGGCCGCCATCAGCATATACACTTGCGTAGTACGAGCACCCCTTCAAAAATGCAAAAAAATGTTTATATATAGCAGTACTATACTTAACACCGATTGCTAGCTCTTTGGTAGATTCATGATGTTTTTTAGACCAAAAACATGCAATTTCTAGTATACTTTCTTTTGAAGTTCAATTCTAGTATTACTTTTCACAAAGTTTATATCCGTGTATTGAAGTTGGCACCCCCATTTTCTTAGACCCTAGATCCGCCACTGAGTACGAGTGCTACTAGGGTAGATCGATATACGTACGTACGTGAGCAGGTCAGGTCGATCGATTCGTTCGTCAAAATGCGTACACCAGCGGGAGGAGCGTCCGTCCGTTTCCATCACCCAATACCCAAGCCTTTTTTCTTCTTCTCTACTCCTGGATTTGGCTGTGCGAGCTGCTCCTCTTTTGTTTTCCGAGAGTAGGCAAAGCGTGCGAGCTACTCCTACAGCTACAGTACAAGAGCGTCGTTTGCTTTTATTTGGATCTATGAGTGCCGTCCCTTGGTGGTTGTTTTCTTTGACTAGCGTGCCCGTGGACATTTACTCTGACCGGCGTCGTGCCAGGAGCATTCCTAGGCAATGCGTGCGTGCGTGTGTGACTCTGGGCGTGGGCAAAGACAAACACAAGGCCCGGGTAATGAACGCTTTCCTGGAGAAATTCGAGAGATTGTAGCATAACCATAATCTATTGTTCATCATAAAAGACAAAGTGCCTTTCCCCACTCACCAGGTAGCACATGCGCACATCCTGGGAGTTAAAGAGTGAAACAGCAACAAAAGTTGAGACGCAGCCCCAGAAGCCCGCCGGGAACCAGTTATATTACAGAATGCAAAAGAAACAGCGGCCCAAAAGCAACAAGAATACTACGAAGAAGATCAACGCGCGAGAGAAGCAGCCTAAGCCTTCTCAGCCGTCAAGCCTCGGCACATTCAACCTCCATCCATGTGAAGCCTTGTAAACATCACTTGCTACTCCTTCTAGTAGTTTTGTTCGCAGCTCCAGCACCCCTTTGTTTTGTTCCTTTCTCGGCAAAGTAGACCATCCCATTATCCAATAGCACATAATCTAGATCAAAGTCATGGGATCATTATAAATTTTATTATCACAAATAATCCCGTTTCTGCGTTTCCACATACTACAAAAGAAGGCAGTGATCCCAACGAGGTTTTTATCTGCCTTACGAAAGGTTTTAATCCAGTTCCCAAAACATTCTTCGGTTGAAGAGGGAATAGACCGCAAACCAAGAGTACATTTCAACATACAGGAAATCAGAGACGCAACAAAGCAAGAAAACAGTAAATGATTCACAGTTTGTTCCTTGCCACAAAAAAAAACAAATTCTTTTGTACCTCTCCAGCCTCTTTTCAACAAAGAGTCCTAGCTTGAAACACTTTTTTGATTAACCAGCCACAAAAAGACTTTAATTTTGGTAGGGACTTTCACTTTTCACAATTTTTTTGTGGGAAATTACAATCCTCTATCACTAGCTTTGGGTTTTGAAGTCTTGAGCATGCATGTTTTCTTCATGTATTTTATTTGGCATGCTTTCTTTCTTTGACTCAATATATGGGAGAAACTCCACCTAGTCTTAATTTGGATGAGATGTGCATGATATTCATTTTCATATCTATATGCACATATTTATGTGGAGTTTGTCCTATGTATTGGTGTTTCTAACTATTTGGTCCCGATGAGTTTGGGTACCGTTTAGTTTGTGTTGTTCTTATAGGAACATTTGGAGATGCATTGGATGCTCGGCTCACGCACAAGGAAGGTGTTGTCACCATGTGCATATTGGAGTGAAGCTAGGATGATCAATGAACTACTATCTACCTTCAATTGGTATCTGCTACATCCTTCCAATGGTATCTCGGTAATAAGTATCATCATCTACTACATGCACACATTACTTGCATCAACCTTGTGTAGGTTGTATCATGGCATGTGTTTCATTCTTTCTTGTGATACTTGTTTCCTTTCTCAAAGCATCTCAACGATGATCTCATGTTGCTAGTTGTTATGTCTTTGATGTTCATGGGTAGGAATTCATTTATATACAATAAGACCATATCTAGCCAAGTGCTATGCTTTCAAGCAAATATCTTATTGGTATATTTATGACTTCCTTGTGGATATCTTGTTCCTTCATGTTGTAACTATTTCGGGTGTACATCCCTCTTTGTAGATATATATCATCATGATTTTGTCTACCTAGAACCTTATACACTTAAGAGAAATTACATCTCTAGTTGATATCCTTTCTTTCACGTCCACCTTGTCTTTCTTATGTTATTTCTTTGGTGGCTCCGTGAAAGCTTTTGCCTTGAGTGCGTGTCCTCTATCGTTGCATCTTGATGCACTCTTGTGTGGTGAAGATTATTTTCCTCTTGCTCATCTTTACGAGGCTTTTGCCATCTTAATTGGTACCCCTCGTCTTGATGAGCCTCTCATCGCCTATCTTCACCACGGGTTGTCACAAGCATAGGTTCTCTATTTTCTTATTAGTAAGCTTGTGAACCCATTTGCTAGTTGTGTGTGAGAATGAAAGGCTTTGCACCGTGTATCTCATTCATTCGAGACTATGTTGATGCTTATGCACATCCGTATATTAGTCTTCTCATGTGCTTTGCCATGACTCACACACATCATTTTGGTTGAGCCTGTTCTTAAGTTGCCTCTTTTACAATGTTGCTCAACCATGTGCTTGTTGCAAGCGCTAGGCTTAGTTTCCTATATGCTCTCTTGCACTTGTTGTTAGTTTACATTGACTTGGGGGAGCTATGATCCTATTTGTTGCACTTTGTATCCAAATACAAAAATTCTTGATGTGCACAAATCATGGGGAGCTTCTCTAGTTTCTTTAGAACAATCCTCTGCTCATATCATAATATCTTTTTCATGTGGCTCGTAGGATCTTTGGTCTAGTTGGTTCAGTTGATATCTTTTGATAGCTTGCTTCAATTGGTATCTTTTGATTGCTTGATTGCTTGTTTTTCTCTTTGTTATGTCTTTGTGGCATATCATTCTTTTGCAATCTTGGTGCCTCAATATAGTTGGTCTTCCACCAAGTATTACCTTTGGATATGTGTATGGCATTCCACTCTCTTGTTGAGAAATACACAACTTTTGGAGGAACACCTTTTATATTGGTCTTCTTAGCTTTTTCGCCCATTTTGGCAATCGATGCCAATGGGGGAGAAGTTTTAGAGAGTTTTGTGGAGAAGTCTTGAGTTTTCTCCTTGCTTTGGTTTTGTTCCTAAGCATTTGTATCTCATACGCATGCATTATTGGTTGTTGCATTGCATGGTGATGCATAATTCCTTATATAAACTCTCTTGAAAGTGATTGTCATCAATTACCAAAATGGGGGAGATTGAAAGGACATGCGGTGCCCCCATGTGTGGTTTTGGTAATTGATGACATTCTCTATGGACTAATGGTTGCATTGAGTTATATTTGAAGGATTTGTCCATAGGCATTTCTTGAAGTCCATGTGTTGGTTTCAAGGAGTTTATGTGTTGACCAAGGTGCTATTAAGGAATTATCCAAAGATTGGTCATGTGAGTGTTGAGCTTATTGCAAGCATGTCTTGAAGAAGAAGATTGTGTGATCATTCATGTTTACCTTCAAGACATCATCCAAACGAAGAGAGTTGGAAAGATTCAAGGTTGATCAAGACTAAGTCAAGAGTGAATCAAGTTGATCAACTCACAAAGCATAGAAGATGTACCGAGAGGGATCAAGTGATCCCATGGTATGGTAAGCATTATCCATTGCACTTTGTGTACTAACCCATGGTCTATGTGAGAGTCTATGTGGGGTTAGGTACGTGTCCATGGGCTTGCGTCAAGAGGAAGATATCATACAACCCATGGAAAGGATGACATCAAGTGGTGATCGTCATCAAGATTGTCGTGTGCAAGTTCAAGTGGAGCATCACGAAGAGATCAAGTGCTTGAAGCTTGCCATCCATTGTGGTGTCAATGGACTTGTGAAGATGTGTCAAGAGTGGCTCACCCATAGTGGAGTATGGGGAGCAATCATCTAGTCTCCATCGACCCAACGCAATCAAGAAAGGTGGTCCATCTTGAGGAGGACAAGATCGTCATCATCTAGCTCAAGTGGATCATGTGCAATGCAAAGGTTTGCCCTTGATAGGTTTTTTATTTTACCGGTCTCATGGCGGTAGTTGGGAGACCGGGTTATAGGATCGATAGCAGCCGTACTATCAAGGGGGCTCTCAAGTGAGTAGCTTGATCGTATCGTTCGTTGAGAGCTCAAACCATTGCATCCTTGCATCATGTTTCTTGGTTCTTGTTTGGTTCTCTTTGTGAGTCTTAGAGCTTATGGTCATCTTTATGACAAGCTTGAGTTCATCGAAAACGGAGTTTGCATGCGTCTTTTATGATGTTTTCGATGTTGGGGGTTTTACCGGTCTTTTCCGAGGAAGGGTTCTCACCATTTTCTTTTGGGCCTTTTCTCATTTGCTTATTATTGGTATTTCTCTCAAGATTGTGTTAGCCCTTGTCTCTAGCTTTCCAACAAACTTGGTTTTCGTCGAATTCGAGTCCGAATGCGAAGTTATGGTAGTTTTGGTGTTACGAAAAAGGCTGCAGCGGTACTACCATGGTAGGAGCGGAAGTAATTTTTACTACCGCCCTTGGGAGCGGTACTACCGCTTGGAGCAAGTACTACATGGCTACTTCCATGGCTACTTCCGCTCGGGACCAAAAACTCGTCACAAGTCCAGCGGTGGTAGGCACGGATGTAATTTTTAGTACCGCTTCATAGCGGTAGTACCGCTACCCCTAGCAGTAGTATCAGTGATGTCGAAGCGGTACTACCGCTTCGATGGGCTGTGAGCATAACGGTTGGATTTTTCCCCACCTATAAAAGGGGTCTTCTTCCCCATTGAACCTTATCCTTTTAGCTCGTGTTCTTCCCCCATTGTTGACCTTCTTCGAGCTTGCTAACTCTCAATCCCTCCAATGATTCTTGCTAGTTCTTGAGGGAAAAGAGAGAGGAGATCTAGATCCAAGTTTCCACCAATCACTTTCTCCTCTAAGTGAGGGGAACCCCTTGGATCTAGATCTTGGAGTTCTTCGTGTTCTTCTTTCGTTCTTCCTCTCATTTTCCTCCCTAGCATTAGTTGCTTTGGTGGGATTTGGGAGAGAAGGACTTGGGCACTCCGTGTGCCCTTGCCATTGCATTTGGTGCATCGGTTTGAGTTCTCCGCGGTGATACGTGGAAGTGAAGTTTGAGAAGCTTATTACTCTTGGGTGTTTGGGCACCCTAGAGCTTGTTCCTCTTGGGTGCCTTGGCGCCCTAGGCAGATTGGTGGTGTTCGAGCTCAATCATTGTGGTGTAAAGCTCCGGGCAAGCGTCGAGGTCTCCAATTAGGTTGTGGAGATCGCCCCAAGCAATTTGATGGTGCACCGGTGACCGCCCCAAGGGTTGCCAAAGTGTCTGGGTTCGGTGACCGCCCCAAGGGTTGCCATTTGTACGGGTTCGGTGACCGCCTCAAGGGTCCCTTAGTGGAATCACGGCATCTTGCATTGTGCGAGGGCGTGAGGAGATTATGGTGGCCCTAGTGGCTTCTTGGGGAGCATTGTGCCTCCACACCGCTCCAAACGGAGATTAGCATCCGCAAGGGTGTGAACTTCAGGATACATCCTCGTCTCCGCGTGCCTCGGTTATCTCTTACCCGAGCTCTTTACTTATGCACTTTACCTTGTGATAGCCATATTGGTTCTTGTCATATATCTTGCTATCACCTAGTAGTTTATCTTGCTTAGCATAAGTTGTTGGTGCACATAGGTGATCCTAGTTGTTGTAGGTTTTGTGCTTGACAAATTAACCGCTAGGTTTATTCCGCATTTGTTCAAGCCTAAACCGTAATTATTTTAAAGCGCCTATTCACCCCCCCCTCTAGGCGACATCCACGTTCTTTCAATTGGTATCAGAGCCTCGTCTCTCTTTGTTGGGCTTAACCGCCTAGAGAGTAAAGATGTCGACTAGGGGATTAGGATTCTCTGACACTCTTAGTTTCGATGGCACAAATTTTGATGTTTGGGTAATTCGCATGCTTAATTTCTTTAGGGTCATGGACCCAAATTTGGAAGCGAATTGTAGATATGGGTTTTTCTCCTCCAAAGGATCCCCAAAGATTATCTTTAGAGGAAGAGAAAACTCTTATCTCAATGCTCAAGCTTCTAATGTGCTTTTCGATGCTTTGAGCAATGTAGTTATATTTCAACTCATGCCGCTTTCGGGATGCTCATGAGTTGTGAATGAGCTTCAAGATAAATATGGTGTGTCCAAGATTTGTAGGGATGATTGTTCTCCCTCCACCTCCGGCCCGTATAGTCTTCTCAACTTCTTCTACTTCACCTACATGTGGTTTGCCACAAGGTAATGATATGGTGAGTAGTGTCGGTCATTGCAATGATGATAGTGTGCCTTTTGTGGATGATTCTTCATCACTATATTATTGCAATGCTCCGTCTTTGGGCCTTAGCACTTGAAAGCACTCCAAATGTTTCACTTGCTTGTGTTGATAGTCCTTGCATATCATGTAGAAATTGCTTGACTAAATCTCATGATGATATGCTTGCTATATCTTGTTGCCATGATAAAAATGCATGTATTTCCTCGAGTTGTTGTGCTAACAATGTAGATGAAACCCAACACTCCATGGAACAAGATGTGGTCTTGAATGGTGCTTCAAGGGATCCTATATCATCATCTACTGCATTTTGCCTTATGACCAAGGCTTCAAAGGTATCTCCCACTTTGAATCCCAATATATCTTGTGATGATATTGATGATGGCAAGAGTGATGATGATGTTGATTATGATGAAGAGAGTGATGATGTTGCCTCCTCAAAAATTAAGGGGGAAATGATTTTGAAAGCTCTTCTTAAGAATAAAATTGCTCGCTCCAACTTCATGGAAATCATGTCTATTGCTATTGAGGGCAAGAAATATATTGATGAGTTGGAATCTCGTCTTGAGGAGCATGAGGTCACCATTGATAAAATGGAAGGTCATGAGCGTGATTACGCTAATGAGATTGCGGACCTCTCTCAAGCTCTTGAACTTGAACAAACCACCAAGGAATCTCTTGAGGAGACTTTTTGCTCTAGAATTATCTAGAGTGAGGGAATCTCGTGATAGAGCTCTTGAGGTGGCCAATGATTTTGAAACTAAAAATGAGGAGCTTGAAGTTGTGCATGCTAAACTCCTTGAGGACTTTGAGCACCTCGAAAATGGCTCAAGGGTCATTAAGAGTGAGCTCATCAAACTCACCGAGTCTCATGCTCAACTTAAAGCTTCATATTCAAAAGAGCTTGCCAAGTTGTCTTCTCCTCTTGTTGCTAATGATGATGCTTGTTCTACTAACTCTATAAACATGAAGCATCCATATTGAAGGAGAATGTTGAGCTAAGGGCCCAACTTGAGTTGCTATCTAGCAATTATGGGATGTTGGGAGAAAATCATGTAAGGCTCACAAGCTCTCATGATGATCTTCTAGTATCCCATAATGTGCTAAAGATAGATCATGAGGCCATGCTTGCTAAGGTAACATCTAGTGAGCCTCATGTGGATACTAGCACTACTTCTAGTCAAAATGCTATATTGATATGTGCTAGTCCTTGTAATTCATCTACTCACAATGTTGGTACATCTTGTGATGAATTGCTTTCCTTGCCTTGTTGCTCTAACGATGAAGCTTATACTTCCTCTAGTACTTGTATTGAGACTAACCATGTAGAGGAAATCAAAGAGCTCAAGGCCCAAGTCACTTCTTTGAAGAAAGACTTGGAAAAGAGTCATGAAGGGAAATCCACACTCAACAATATCTTGAGTGTGCAAAAATCCCCCAATGACAAAGGTGGACTTGGATTCAACTCCAATAAGAAGAAGAAGTCCAAGATGAACAAAAAGAAGGGCCAAGAACAAGTCAAGAAATCGGCCAAGATTGTTTGCTTCAAGTCTTGAAGTAGAAGGGCATCATGTTAGATCTTGCCCATTGAAGAAGAAGGCCATTAGTGTCAAGCAACAAGGGAAGAGGGCACAAGTTCAATCTCATGCTCAACCTCAAGTTGAAGAAAGTCCTCTTCCCAAGAAGACTCAAGTTAATGCTTCTCTTGTTGAGAAATCAAGTGAGAAGAAAGTGAAGTGTAGACGTTGCTACTTATGTCGTGAGAAAGGCCACGTCGCTTCTTCATGCACTAGTGGTAACTTATCCAACCCAATTATTATTGATGATGTCTATTCTCTTGGGAAGGATAAGGTTGGCAATGTGTTTGCCAAGTTTGTTGGTACTCAAAGTGGTGTCAAGAAAAGAACCATTTGGGTAGCCAAGCCTATTGTGACTAACCTCTTAGGACCCAACTTGGTTGGGGACCAACTAGCTCAAACTTGATCAATAGGTGTTGTTGGAGGGCATTGGAGACTTGGCTACTTTATGAAGAATTAAGGAGACTTCATCATTCTAATTGTCTCAAGCCAAGTCATTCGGATTATCAAGTTTCTATCTTATATCCAACGTTCCTCCTTGCGATAACTCGTGCTTAAATTGCTTACATTAAAAGTTACTTGTCCCTTAGCATGTTGTGGTTTTGTATCTTGCATGTGCTTGTATATGTTGTGCTTCCAAATTGCTTATCTTGAGAAATCTAGTAGGTGTATGTTGGTTTGCACATCATGTACATGTGTGTTGTGTGTTGAGCCTTTTTGCATCTTGTTTATTTCTTAGCTGGCTCTTGTGAGAGATTAATGGAATATCCCATTATGGGGGAGTGATGTGCTTTGTGCACCTCACAATCCTATAAATGTGTGTACATGAGTAATACCATCTAGTATTGATATTTCAAGATTATCTAGTCTCTATGTGGTATGTCTTCTCATGAGAAATTCAAATTCTAATTTTTCCATTAATTATCTCTTGTTGGATCCTTTTAATTGCCTCTTGTCTATCTTTAATTGGTATCACATTATGGGGAGTAATATGCTATGTGTGTATTACTAGCCTAGAAAATGTGTACATTTGAGATATTGTCACCTAGAATTGATATTGTAAATTATCTTGTTCCTAGGTGGCATGATATCTCTACAAGTTGCAATTTGCTTGTGTTTGGTGTCAAGATGATGTCGGGATATCCTTGCTATCTACCATCGGGAATTATTTCCATTTACTTCTTGTATTTTGACAATTGGTACTCACTTTTGTGGTAGAATTTATTGATCATCTTTACATTGGCTTTTGTTTTTATTTTGCCTTTTCTCTTGCCAAGGTTTGTGTCAACTCCGTTGTCTTCCCTACCACTTGTGGATCTTTTTTCTCGTCCTTGTCTAGTGTTTTCTAGATATAGTGAAAGTGGTGATCCCACCTTGTGCATTTTGTATTCAAATGCAAATTCTCTATAATGCACTAGTCTTGGGGGAGCTATCCTATTCTCTATAGAACACTCTTCTTGCGATCCTTATCAAGTGTGTGTTGGTGGAAGGCAAGCCGTTTTTGTTTTGGTACTTTGTGCTATCATGAAACTTTGTAGAGAGCTTGGTTTGTTTGGAACCATCCTCTCTTTTGGGAGTTTGATATCTTTTATTTTGAGTGTATCAATGGATATCTCATTCTTTGATGTATCTTTTATGGATATCCTCCAAGTGATGTTTTATTCATTTGGTATCCTTTTCACTTGGCATTTCTTTGTCTTTTGGTTTTGGGTTTTGAAGTCTTGAGCATGCATGTTTTCTTCATGTATTTTATTTGGCATGCTTTCTTTCTTTGACTCAATATATGGGAGAAACTCCACCTAGTCTCAATTTGGATGAGATGTGCATGATATTCATTTTCATATCTATATGCACATATTTATGTGGAATTTGTCCTATGTATTGGTGTTTCTAACTATTTGGTCCCGATGAGTTTGGGTACCGTTTAGTTTGTGTTGTTCTTATAGGAACATTTGGAGATGCATTGGATGCTCGTCTCACGCACAAGGAAGGTGTTGTCACCATGTGCATATTGGAGTGAAGCTAGGATGATCAATGAACTACTATCTACCTTCAATTGGTATCTACTACATCCTTCCAATGGTATCTCGGTAATAAGTATCATCATCTACTACATGCACACATTACTTGCATCAACCTTGTGTAGGTTGTATCATGGCATGTATTTCATTCTTTCTTGTGATACTTGTTTCCTTTCTCAAAGCATCTCAACGATGATCTCATGTTGCTAGTTGTTATGTCTTTGATGTTCATGGGTAGGAACTCATTTATATACAATAAGACCATATCTAGCCAAGTGCTATGCTTTCAAGCAAATATCTTATTGGTATATTTATGACTTCCTTGTGGATATCTTGTTCCTTCATGTTGTAACTATTTCGAGTGTACATCCCTCTTTGTAGATATATATCATCATGATTTTGTCTACCTAGAACCTTATACACTTGAGAGAAATTACATCTCTAGTTGATATCCTTTCTTTCACGTCCACCTTGTCTTTCTTATGTTATTTCTTTGGTGGCTCCGTGAAAGCTTTTGCCTTGAGTCGTGTCCTCTATCGTTGCATCTTGATGCACTCTTGTGTGGTGAAGATTATTTTCCTCTTGCTCATCTTTACGAGGCTTTTGCCATCTTAATTGGTACCCCTCGTCTTGATGAGCCTCTCATCGCTCTATCTTCACCACGGGTTGTCACAAGCATAGGTTCTCTATTTTCTTATTAGTAAGCTTGTGAACCCATTTGCTAGTTGTGTGTGAGAATGAAAGGCTTTGCACCGTGTATCTCATTCATTCGAGACTATGTTGATGCTTATGCACATCCGTATATTAGTCTTCTCATGTGCTTTGCCATGACTCACACACATCATTTTGGTTGAGCCTGTTCTTAAGTTGCCTCTTTTACAATGTTGCTCAACCATGTTCTTGTTGCAAGCGCTAGGCTTAGTTTCCTATATGCTCTCTTGCACTTGTTGTTAGTTTCTGTTGACTTTGGGGGAGCTATGATCCTATTTGTTGCACTTTGTATCCAAATACAAAAATTCTTGATGTGCACAAATCATGGGGAGCTTCTCTAGTTTCTTTAGAACAATCCTCTGCTCATATCATAATATCTTTTTCATGTGGCTCGTGGGATCTTTGGTCTAGTTGGTTCAGTTGATATCTTTTGATAGCTTGCTTCAATTGGTATCTTTTGATTGCTTGATTGCTTGTTTTTCTCTTTGTTATGTCTTTGTGGCATATCATTCTTTTGCAATCTTGGTGCCTCAATATAGTTGGTCTTCCACCAAGTATTACCTTTGGATATGTGTATGGCATTCCACTCTCTTGTTGAGAAATACACAACTTTTGGAGGAACACCTTTTATATTGGTCTTCTTAGCTTTTCGCCCATTTTGGCAATCGATGCCAATGGGGGAGAAGTTTTAGAGAGTTTTGTGGAGAAGTCTTCAGAGTTTTCTCCTTGCTTTGGTTTTGTTCCTAAGCATTTGTATCTCATACGCATGCATTATTGGTTGTTGCATTGCATGGTGATGCATAATTCCTTATATAAACTCTCTTGAAAGTGATTGTCATCAATTACCAAAATGGGGAGATTGAAAGGACATGCGGTGCCCCCATGTGTGGTTTTGGTAATTGATGACATTCTCTATGGACTAATGGTTGCATTGAGTTATATTTGAAGGATTTGTCCATAGGCATTTCTTGAAGTCCATGTGTTGGTTTCAAGGAGTTTATGTGTTGACCAAGGTGCTATTAAGGAATTATCCAAAGATTGGTCATGTGAGTGTTGAGCTTATTGCAAGCATGTCTTGAAGAAGAAGATTGTGTGATCATTCATGTTTACCTTCAAGATATCATCCAAAGCGAAGAGAGTTGGAAAGATTCAAGGTTGATCAAGACTAAGTCAAGAGTGAATCAAGTTGATCAACTCACAAAGCATAGAAGATGTACCGAGAGGGATCAAGTGATCCCATGGTATGGTAAGCATTATCCATTGCACTTTGTGTACTAACCCATGGTCTATGTGAGAGTCTATGTGGGGTTAGGTACGTGTCCATGGGCTTGCGTCAAGAGGAAGATATCATACAACCCATGGAAAGGATGACATCAAGTGGTGATCGTCATCAAGATTGTCGTGTGCAAGTTCAAGTGGAGCATCACGAAGAGATCAAGTGCTTGAAGCTTGCCATCCATTGTGGTGTCAATGGACTTGTGAAGATGTGTCAAGAGTGGCTCACCCATAGTGGAGTATGGGGAGCAATCATCTAGTCTCCATCGACCCAACGCAATCAAGAAAGGTGGTCCATCTTGAGGAGGACAAGATCGTCATCATCTAGCTCAAGTGGATCATGTGCAATGCAAAGGTTTGCCCTTGATAGGTTTTTTATTTTACCGGTCTCATGGCGGTAGTTGGGAGACCGGGTTATAGGATCGATAGCCGTACTATCAAGGGGGGCTCTCAAGTGAGTAGCTTGATCGTATCGTTCGTTGAGAGCTCAAACCATTGCATCCTTGCATCATGTTTCTTGGTTCTTGTTTGGTTCTCTTTGTGAGTCTTAGAGCTTATGGTCATCTTTATGACAAGCTTGAGTTCATCAACGGAGTTTGCATGCGTCTTTATGATGTTTTCGATGTTGGGGTTTTACCGGTCTTTTCCGAGGAAGGGTTCTCACCATTTTCTTTTGGGCCTTTTCTCATTTGCTTATTATTGGTATTTCTCTCAAGATTGTGTTAGCCCTTGTCTCTAGCTTTCCAACAAACTTGGTTTCGTCGAATTCAGTCCGAATGCAGAAGTTATGGTAGTTTTGGTGTTACGAAAAGAAATTTGCGGTACTACCGCGGGTAGGAGCGGAAGTAATTTTTTACTACCGCCCTTGGGAGCGGTACTACCGCTTGGAGCAGTACTACCGCGGCTACTTCCATGGCTACTTCCGCTCGGGACCAAAAACTCGTCACAAGTCCAGCGGTGGTAGGCACGGATGTAATTTTTTAGTACCGCTTCATAGCGGTAGTACCGCTACCCCTAGCAGTAATGCCGTGATGTCGGCGGTACTACCGCTTCAGTCTTGGCTGTGAGCATAACGGTTGGATTTTTCCCCACCTATAAAAGGGGGTCTTCTTCCCCATTGAACCTTATCCTTTTTAGCTCGTGTTCTTCCCCCATTGTTGACCTTCTTCGAGCTTGCTAACTCTCAATCCCTCCAATGATTCTTGCTAGTTCTTGAGGGAAAAGAGAGGAGATCTAGATCCAAGTTTCCACCAATCACTTTCTCCTCTAAGTGAGGGAACCCCTTGGATCTAGATCTTGGAGTTCTTCGTGTTCTTCTTTCGTTCTTCCTCTCATTTTCCTCCCTAGCATTAGTTGCTTTGGTGGGATTTGGGAGAGAAGGACTTGGGCACTCGTGTGCCCTTGCCATTGCATTTGGTGCATCGGTTTGAGTTCTCCGCGGTGATACGTGGAAGTGAAGTTTGAGAAGCTTATTACTCTTGGGTGTTTGGGCACCCTAGAGCTTGTTCCTCTTGGGTGCCTTGGCGCCCTAGGCAGTTAGTGGTGTTCGAGCTCAATCATTGTGGTGTAAAGCTCCGCAAGCGTCGAGGTCTCCAATTAGGTTGTGGAGATCGCCCCAAGCAATTTGATGGTACCGTGACCGCCCCAAGGGTTGCCAAAGTGTCTGGGTTCGGTGACCGCCCCAAGGGTTGCCATTTATGCGGGTTCGGTGACCGCCCTCAAGGGTCCCTTAGTGGAATCACGGCATCTTGCATTGTGCGAGGGCGTGAGGAGATTATGGTGGCCCTAGTGGCTTCTTGGGAGCATTGTGCCTCCACACCGCCTCCAAGCGGAGATTAGCATCCGCAAGGGTGTGAACTTCAGGATACATCCTCGTCTCCGCGTGCCTCGGTTATCTCTTACCCGAGCTCTTTACTTATGCACTTTACCTTGTGATAGCCATATTGGTTCTTGTCATATATCTTGCTATCACCTAGTAGTTTATCTTGCTTAGCATAAGTTGTTGGTGCACATAGGTGAGCCTAGTTGTTGTAGGTTTTGTGCTTGACAAATTAACCGCTAGGTTTATTCCGCATTTGTTCAAGCCTAAACTGTAATTATTTTAAAGCGCCTATTCACCCCCCCCCCTCTAGGCGACATCCACGTTCTTTCAATTGGTAACAGAGCCTCGTCTCTCTTTGTTGGGCTTAACCGCCTAGAGAGTAAAGATGTCGACTAGGGGATTAGGATTCTCTGACACTCTTAGTTTCGATGGCACAAATTTTGATGTTTGGGTAATTCGCATGCTTAATTTCTTTAGGGTCATGGACCCAAATTTGGAGCGAATTGTAGATATGGGTTTTCTCCTCCAAAGGATCCCCAAAGATTATCTTTAGAGGAAGAGAAAACTCTTATCTCAATGCTCAAGCTTCTAATGTGCTTTTCGATGCTTTGAGCAATGTAGTTATATTTCAACTCATGCCGGTTTGGGATGCTCATGAGTTGTGGACGAAGCTTCAAGATAAATATGGTGTGTCCAAGATTTGTAGGGATGATTGTTCTCCCTCCACCTCCGGCCGTATAGTCTTCTCAACTTCTTCTACTTCACCTACATGTGGTTTGCCACAAGGTAATGATATGGTGAGTAGTGTCGGTCATTGCAATGATGATAGTGTGCCTTTTGTGGATGATTCTTCATCACTATATTATTGCAATGCTCCGTCTTTGGGCCTTAGCACTTCGAGCACTCCAAATGTTTCACTTGCTTGTGTTGATAGTCCTTGCATATCATGTAGAAATTGCTTGACTAAATCTCATGATGATATGCTTGCTATATCTTGTTGCCATGATAAAAATGCATGTATTTCCTCGAGTTGTTGTGCTAACAATGTAGATGAAACCCAACACTCCATGGAACAAGATGTGGTCTTGAATGGTGCTTCAAGGGATCCTATATCATCATCTACTGCATTTTGCCTTATGACCAAGGCTTCAAAGGTATCTCCCACTTTGAATCCCAATATATCTTGTGATGATATTGATGATGGCAAGAGTGATGATGATGTTGATTATGATGAAGAGAGTGATGATGTTGCCTCCTCAAAAATTAAGGGGGAAATGATTTTTAAAGCTCTTCTTAAGAATAAAATTGCTCGTTCCAACTTCATGGAAATCATGTCTATTGCTATTGAGGGCAAGAAATATATTGATGAGTTGGAATCTCGTCTTGAGGAGCATGAGGTCACCATTGATAAAATGGAAGGTCATGAGCGTGATTACGCTAATGAGATTGCGGACCTCTCTCAAGCTCTTGAACTTGAACAAACCACCAAGGAATCTCTTGAGGAGACTTTTGCTCTAGAATTATCTAGAGTGAGGGAATCTCGTGATAGAGCTCTTGAGGTGGCCAATGATTTTGAAACTAAAAATGAGGAGCTTGAAGTTGTGCATGCTAAACTCCTTGAGGACTTTGAGCACCTCGAAAATGGCTCAAGGGTCATTAAGAGTGAGCTCATCAAACTCACCGAGTCTCATGCTCAACTTAAAGCTTCATATTCAAAAGAGCTTGCCAAGTTGTCTTCTCCTCTTGTTGCTAATGATGATGCTTGTTCTACTAACTCTATCGCTTGTGAAGCATCCATATTGAAGGAGAATGTTGAGCTAAGGGCCCAACTTGAGTTGCTATCTAGCAATTATGGGATGTTGGGAGAAAATCATGTAAGGCTCACAAGCTCTCATGATGATCTTCTAGTATCCCATAATGTGCTAAAGATAGATCATGAGGCCATGCTTGCTAAGGTAACATCTAGTGAGCCTCATGTGGATACTAGCACTACTTCTAGTCAAAATGCTATATTGATATGTGCTAGTCCTTGTAATTCATCTACTCACAATGTTGGTACATCTTGTGATGAATTGCTTTCCTTGCCTTGTTGCTCTAACGATGAAGCTTATACTTCCTCTAGTACTTGTATTGAGACTAACCATGTAGAGGAAATCAAAGAGCTCAAGGCCCAAGTCACTTCTTTGAAGAAAGACTTGGAAAAGAGTCATGAAGGGAAATCCACACTCAACAATATCTTGAGTGTGCAAAAATCCCCCAATGACAAAGGTGGACTTGGATTCAACTCCAATAAGAAGAAGAAGTCCAAGATGAACAAAAAGAAGGGCCAAGAACAAGTCAAGAAATCGGCCAAGATTGTTTGCTTCAAGTGCGAAGTAGAAGGGCATCATGTTAGATCTTGCCCATTGAAGAAGAAGGCCATTAGTGTCAAGCAACAAGGGAAGAGGGCACAAGTTCAATCTCATGCTCAACCTCAAGTTGAAGAAAGTCCTCTTCCCAAGAAGACTCAAGTTAATGCTTCTCTTGTTGAGAAATCAAGTGAGAAGAAAGTGAAGTGTAGACGTTGCTACTTATGTCGTGAGAAAGGCCACGTCGCTTCTTCATGCACTAGTGGTAACTTATCCAACCCAATTATTATTGATGATGTCTATTCTCTTGGGAAGGATAAGGTTGGCAATGTGTTTGCCAAGTTTGTTGGTACTCAAAGTGGTGTCAAGAAAAGAACCATTTGGGTAGCCAAGCCTATTGTGACTAACCTCTTAGGACCCAACTTGGTTGGGGACCAACTAGCTCAAACTTGATCAATAGGTGTTGTTGGAGGGCATTGGAGACTTGGCTACTTTATGAAGAATTAAGGAGACTTCATCATTCTAATTGTCTCAAGCCAAGTCATTCGGATTATCAAGTTTCTATCTTATATCCAACGTTCCTCCTTGCGATAACTCGTGCTTAAATTGCTTACATTAAAAGTTACTTGTCCCTTAGCATGTTGTGGTTTTGTATCTTGCATGTGCTTGTATATGTTGTGCTTCCAAATTGCTTATCTTGAGAAATCTAGTAGGTGTATGTTGGTTTGCACATCATGTACATGTGTGTTGTGTGTTGAGCCTTTTGCTTCTTGTTTATTTCTTAGCTGGCTCTTGTGAGAGATTAATGGAATATCCCATTATGGGGGAGTGATGTGCTTTGTGCACCTCACAATCCTATAAATGTGTGTACATGAGTAATACCATCTAGTATTGATATTTCAAGATTATCTAGTCTCTATGTGGTATGTCTTCTCATGAGAAATTCAAATTCTAATTTTTCCATTAATTATCTCTTGTTGGATCCTTTTAATTGCCTCTTGTCTATCTTTAATTGTTATCACATTATGGGGGAGTAATATGCTATGTGTGTATTACTAGCCTAGAAAATGTGTACATTTGAGATATTGTCACCTAGAATTGATATTGTAAATTATCTTGTTCCTAGGTGGCATGATATCTCTACAAGTTGCAATTTGCTTGTGTTTGGTGTCAAGATGATGTCGGGATATCCTTGCTATCTACCATCGGGAATTATTTCCATTTACTTCTTGTATTTTGACAATTGGTACTCACTTTTGTGGTAGAATTTATTGATCATCTTTACATTGGCTTTTGTTTTTTATTTTGCCTTTTCTCTTGCCAAGGTTTGTGTCAACTCCCGTTGTCTTCCCTACCACTTGTGGATCTTTTTTTTTCTCGTCCTTGTCTAGTGTTTTCTAGATATAGTGAAAGTGGTGATCCCACCTTGTGCATTTTGTATTCAAATGCAAATTCTCTATAATGCACTAGTCTTGGGGAGCTATCCTATTCTCTATAGAACACTCTTCTTGCGATCCTTATCAAGTGTGTGTTGGTGGAAGGCAAGCCGTTTTGTTTTGGTACTTTGTGCTATCATGAAACTTTGTAGAGAGCTTGGTTTGTTTGGAACCATCCTCTCTTTTGGGAGTTTGATATCTTTTATTTTGAGTGTATCAATGGATATCTCATTCTTTGATGTATCTTTTATGGATATCCTCCAAGTGATGTTTTATTCATTTGGTATCCTTTTCACTTGGCATTTCTTTGTCTTTTGGTTTTGGGTTTTGAAGTCTTGAGCATGCATGTTTTCTTCATGTATTTTATTTGGCATGCTTTCTTTCTTTGACTCAATATATGGGAGAAACTCCACCTAGTCTCAATTTGGATGAGATGTGCATGATATTCATTTTCATATCTATATGCACATATTTATGTGGAATTTGTCCTATGTATTGGTGTTTCTAACTATTTGGTCCCGATGAGTTTGGGTACCGTTTAGTTTGTGTTGTTCTTATAGGAACATTTGGAGATGCATTGGATGCTCGTCTCACGCACAAGGAAGGTGTTGTCACCATGTGCATATTGGAGTGAAGCTAGGATGATCAATGAACTACTATCTACCTTCAATTGGTATCTACTACATCCTTCCAATGGTATCTCGGTAATAAGTATCATCATCTACTACATGCACACATTACTTGCATCAACCTTGTGTAGGTTGTATCATGGCATGTATTTCATTCTTTCTTGTGATACTTGTTTCCTTTCTCAAAGCATCTCAACGATGATCTCATGTTGCTAGTTGTTATGTCTTTGATGTTCATGGGTAGGAACTCATTTATATACAATAAGACCATATCTAGCCAAGTGCTATGCTTTCAAGCAAATATCTTATTGGTATATTTATGACTTCCTTGTGGATATCTTGTTCCTTCATGTTGTAACTATTTCGGGTGTACATCCCTCTTTGTAGATATATATCATCATGATTTTGTCTACCTAGAACCTTATACACTTGAGAGAAATTACATCTCTAGTTGATATCCTTTCTTTCACGTCCACCTTGTCTTTCTTATGTTATTTCTTTGGTGGCTCCGTGAAAGCTTTTTGCCTTGAGTCGTGTCCTCTATCGTTGCATCTTGATGCACTCTTGTGTGGTGAAGATTATTTTCCTCTTGCTCATCTTTACGAGGCTTTTGCCATCTTAATTGGTACCCCTCGTCTTGATGAGCCTCTCATCGCCTATCTTCACCACGGGTTGTCACAAGCATAGGTTCTCTATTTTCTTATTAGTAAGCTTGTGAACCCATTTGCTAGTTGTGTGTGAGAATGAAAGGCTTTGCACCGTGTATCTCATTCATTCGAGACTATGTTGATGCTTATGCACATCCGTATATTAGTCTTCTCATGTGCTTTGCCATGACTCACACACATCATTTTGGTTGAGCCTGTTCTTAAGTTGCCTCTTTTACAATGTTGCTCAACCATGTGCTTGTTGCAAGCGCTAGGCTTAGTTTCCTATATGCTCTCTTGCACTTGTTGTTAGTTTCCTGACTTTGGGGGAGCTATGATCCTATTTGTTGCACTTTGTATCCAAATACAAAAATTCTTGATGTGCACAAATCATGGGGAGCTTCTCTAGTTTCTTTAGAACAATCCTCTGCTCATATCATAATATCTTTTTCATGTGGCTCGTAGGATCTTTGGTCTAGTTGGTTCAGTTGATATCTTTTGATAGCTTGCTTCAATTGGTATCTTTTGATTGCTTGATTGCTTGTTTTTCTCTTTGTTATGTCTTTGTGGCATATCATTCTTTTGCAATCTTGGTGCCTCAATATAGTTGGTCTTCCACCAAGTATTACCTTTGGATATGTGTATGGCATTCCACTCTCTTGTTGAGAAATACACAACTTTTGGAGGAACACCTTTTATATTGGTCTTCTTAGCTTTTAGCCCATTTTGGCAATCGATGCCAATGGGGAGAAGTTTTAGAGAGTTTTGTGGAGAAGTCTTGAGTTTTCTCCTTGCTTTGGTTTTGTTCCTAAGCATTTGTATCTCATACGCATGCATTATTGGTTGTTGCATTGCATGGTGATGCATAATTCCTTATATAAACTCTCTTGAAAGTGATTGTCATCAATTACCAAAATGGGGAGATTGAAAGGACATGCGGTGCCCCCATGTGTGGTTTTGGTAATTGATGACATTCTCTATGGACTAATGGTTGCATTGAGTTATATTTGAAGGATTTGTCCATAGGCATTTCTTGAAGTCCATGTGTTGGTTTCAAGGAGTTTATGTGTTGACCAAGGTGCTATTAAGGAATTATCCAAAGATTGGTCATGTGAGTGTTGAGCTTATTGCAAGCATGTCTTGAAGAAGAAGATTGTGTGATCATTCATGTTTACCTTCAAGACATCATCCAAACGAAGAGAGTTGGAAAGATTCAAGGTTGATCAAGACTAAGTCAAGAGTGAATCAAGTTGATCAACTCACAAAGCATAGAAGATGTACCGAGAGGGATCAAGTGATCCCATGGTATGGTAAGCATTATCCATTGCACTTTGTGTACTAACCCATGGTCTATGTGAGAGTCTATGTGGGGTTAGAGTGCGTGTCCATGGGCTTGCGTCAAGAGGAAGATATCATACAACCCATGGAAAGGATGACATCAAGTGGTGATCGTCATCAAGATTGTCGTGTGCAAGTTCAAGTGGAGCATCACGAAGAGATCAAGTGCTTGAAGCTTGCCATCCATTGTGGTGTCAATGGACTTGTGAAGATGTGTCAAGAGTGGCTCACCCATAGTGGAGTATGGGGAGCAATCATCTAGTCTCCATCGACCCAACGCAATCAAGAAAGGTGGTCCATCTTGAGGAGGACAAGATCGTCATCATCTAGCTCAAGTGGATCATGTGCAATGCAAAGGTTTGCCCTTGATAGGTTTTTTATTTTACCGGTCTCATGGCGGTAGTTGGGAGACCGGGTTATAGGATCGATAGCCGTACTATCAAGGGGGGCTCTCAAGTGAGTAGCTTGATCGTATCGTTCGTCGAGAGCTCAAACCATTGCATCCTTGCATCATGTTTCTTGGTTCTTGATTGGTTCTCTTTGTGAGTCTTAGAGCTTATGGTCATCTTTATGACAAGCTTGAGTTCATCGAAAACGGAGTTTGCATGCGTCTTCTATGATGTTTTCGATGTTGGAGGTTTTACCGGTTTTTCCGAGGAAGGGTTCTCACCATTTTCTTTTGGGCCTTTTCTCATTTGCTTATTGTTGGTATTTCTCTCAAGATTGTGTTAGCCCTTGTCTCTAGCTTTCCAACAAACTTGGTTTCGTCGAATTGAGTCCGAATGCGAAGTTATGGTAGTTTTGGTGTTACGAAAAGGCTGCGGTACTACCGCGGGTAGGAGCAGAGTAATTTTTACTACCGCCCTTGGGAGCGGTACTACTACCGCTCTTGGGAGCGGTACTACCGCTTGGAGCAGTACTACCGGGCTACTTTTCGTGGCTACTTCCGCTCGGGACCAAAAACTCGTCACAAGTCCAGTGGTAGGCACGGATGTAATTTTTAGTACCGCTTCATAGCGATAGTACCGCTACCCCTAGCAGTAAATGCGTGATGTCGAGCGGTACTACCGCTCGGTGCGGGCTGTGAGCATAATGGTTGGATTTTTCCCCACCTTTAAAAGAGGGTCTTCTTCCCCATTGAACCTTATCCTTTTTAGCTCGTGTTCTTCCCCCATTGTTGACCTTCTTCGAGCTGCTAACTCTCAATCCCTCCAATGATTCTTGCTAGTTCTTGAGGGAAAAGAGAGAGGAGATCTAGATCCAAGTTTCCACCAATCACTTTCTCCTCTAAGTGAGGGGACCCCCTTGGATCTAGATCTTGGAGTTCTTCGTGTTCTTCTTTCGTTCTTCCTCTCATTTTTCTCCCTAGCATTAGTTGCTTTGGTGGGATTTGGGAGAGAAGGACTTGGGCACTCCGTGTACCCTTGCCATTGCATTTGGTGCATCGGTTTGAGTTCTCCGCGGTGATACGTGGAAGTGAAGTTTGAGAAGCTTATTACTCTTGGGTGTTTGGGCACCCTAGAGCTTGTTCCTCTTAGGTGCCTTGGCGCCTGGACGGTTGGTGGTGTTCGGAGCTCAATCATTGTGGTGTAAAGCTCCTGCAAGCGTCGGGTCTCCAATTAGGTTGTGGAGATCGCCCGAGCAATTTGTGGTACCGTGACCGCCCCAAGGGTTGCCAAAGTGTCTGGGTTCGGTGACCGCCCCAAGGGTTGCCATTTATGCAGGTTCGGTGACCGCCCTCAAGGGTCCCTTAGTGGAATCACGGCAACTTGCATTGTGCGAGGGCGTGAGGAGATTACAGTGGCCCTAGTGGCTTCTTGGGAGCATTGTGCCTCCACACCGCCTCCAAAGCGGAGATTAGCATCCGCAAGGGTGTGAACTTGGGATACATCCTCGTCTCCGCGTGCCTCGGTTATCTCTTACCCGAGCTCTTTACTTATGCACTTTACCTTGTGATAGCCATATTGGTTCTTGTCATATATCTTGCTATCACCTAGTAGTTTATCTTGCTTAGCATAAGTTGTTGGTGCACATAGGTGAGCCTAGTTGTTGTAGGTTTTGTGCTTGACAAATTAACCGCTAGGTTTATTCCGCATTTGTTCAAGCCTAAACCGTAATTATTTTAAAGCGCCTATTCACCCCCCCCCCTCTAGGTGACATCCACGTTCTTTCACCCGCCATGGGTCTCGATCGGTGCCACGACTGCCGCGGCCTCCCCACTTGCCGACGCTCTAGATCCGGCCGTAGTTGACTACCTGTACATCATCTCAAGGAGGAGGGGCGTGAGGCGGTTGCCGCCGCCGGTGGCTGCACTTGAAGGTCTCCGCTGCTTGCTCCAACCAGATGTAGCCAGACCGTCCTGTGGTGGTCCACGTGCATCTGGACGGACGCAACGGCTTTGCCTCCCCTGTCCCATGTCTTCGTCCACCACACCACCCCATTGCGGTAATAAATCTCTAGCCATGCCCTTTTCCTTGAGATGAACTACAAAATTTCTGTTCTGTTATATCTTGGTGAATGTCTTGTCAATTGCCATACAAATACATGTGTGCTTCTCCTGTCGTGCATTTGCTGGATAAGCTGCTGCTACCCGGGCTCACATGACCCCGTGGAGGAAGGGGTTGTGCAAGGAATCACTGCCAAAAGACTCAAGACGAGTTTGGAGTGTCCTGGATTCCAGGCCATGTTCATAAGGGACGAAGCAACGCGAGCTAGCCGAGGGTTCAGATTGACGTTCGCTTTGATTCTCGTTGATTCATTGTTTTGACCGACCCAAGCAGCGTCGGCGCTCACGGAGGAGAACCTGATGTTCCTAGAGGCCTGACGCGCGGTCGATCACACTTACTACGACAAGTCCTCCAACGGGTGGAGCTGGTTCAGGTACCACAAGCACCCTCCATGAAAAGCAGGTTCCAGCTGTGCAAAGTCTGCACTGCTACTTGCTATCCATACTTTGCGCCATAGCAAAATAGGTTTGTCTGATGCCTCAACGGCTCACACTTCTGCCAGTCGCCCATTTATTTAGTGTTGGTCTAGGGAATTTTTTGAGTTGTTGTGTGTACCTTCATGTTTTTCCTTGTGAAATATCTTCATGTTTTTTAGATTACATAAATTTTTGAAAGCTGAATTTTTGTATGTCTTAGTTTCTACATTTGTGAAACTGAAAGCTATTATCATCGGACAGAAAAATAAACTTCTTCTGTTGCTATTGTGTATTTGACCTGACATTGTTTGTTTTCTAATTTCAGCTTTGGATCAGGACTAACCTCTAGCCAGGAAAGAACCTGAATCCCAAGGTGAGAGGCACCTTATCCCTTAATATTAGAGATGTGAACAAGTACTTTTCTCTATTTGCTTCTTACTCACAAGTAGTTTCGTTTAATTTGCTTACGTGAGATGTGAACCCACAAATTCAGTGAGCTGGGAACTCAAAATTCCAATGAGGCGCGAGATGCAGCAAATTATACTCATCGTATGCCTCGTTATTATTGTTGTTGTGTCGTTTTATTCCCGACGTGACGCTGCGGTGCCCACGTCCAGCGTCATCGGTCTTTGCTAAGGGTGCTTCACCCTGTTCGGCATTATCTTCTATTCTTCTTACGGCTGCAAGAACCCTCACCTTGGCTATGGCAGATGCGACAGATAAAGCAGGAGGTCATCTTCTCTCCTTTCTCTTTTACCATTAGAGAATTTTAGCCAAGCCTGCTGAGTAACACAAAGCTATTATATGCGTTCAATGGAATGTCTGCAATGCCAACAATATTCTGAGTAAAAATGAACAAGAGTAACATGCATTGGATGGCTCAATTGTTTGTTGAACTAGGTTCGGTTTAGCTTTCTCTCACCAATACAAATTTTCCCACAGCTCATATGTTCAAAGATGGCGATTTCAAGAATCTATCAAGTTCAACAAATCATGCTCCTGTTTATAGAAACTTAAAGAACAACATACATGTAATTTGTTTGCTTTATCACTTTATTGTTCGTTACTCTCGATCACCATCGGAGAAGGCGATACTCAAATTTGTGGCTGGGTGCATCTGCGGAAGTACTTGCTGATCTTACCATGTCAGGTTGTCCTTTGCCCCTCTTAGATGTTGTAATGTGTTCTTCACATGTGACAACACTAAGTGAACCATTTTGGGCTTCATTTGCATTCTAGCATGGTGGTCTCTCCTATAGCTAGCTATAAATGTTGGCAGTTTCTTCCCTTTTTCTTTGGTGTTGTTTATTTACTGAAAAGAGTGTTTTTCTTGGTTTAGTATTACCTAACATAGTCATGTAAAGTAAACTAAACTGTTCAAATGCCCTCATGTTACTAAAAGGTGCTACTCCCTCCTTTCCGGTTTATAAGGCTCAATTCAAAAATCTCACCAACCAAGGTAGATGGTGAGTGGTGGAATACTTTTTGTAGTTTGCAAAAGCACCCAATTAATGCTCTTGTTTTCCTCAAAAAAGTATGTTTACCAATGCATTAATTGCAATGCATGCATGCATAAATTACATGCATTGGTCAATTTTCTCTTAATACTTGCATGCAATGATTTAATGCACCTTGGAATTTGAACATGCGATGGGGAACAACCAAATTGAGCCTTATAAAATGAAAAAACTAAAATTTTGAGATAAGCCCTATAAACCGGAAAGGAGGGAGTAATAGTTAGCATAGCTGTAGTCGGTGCCCTGTTATTATTTGTTAAGTTAGGATGCTTACGTTGTTTCGTTGTGTATGTAAGCTGACAAGTAATACATCTCCATTTTTTCAGTTTCAGAAAAAAAATGCACTGGACTGTGCCGGCTGGGGTGGTCTGGCTGGATTTGGAAAGAAAGAAACATATATATTGGAGATGCATGCGTTTAGATTTTTTTTTGCCATGAGTTCAATAGTCTCTGTTAAATCACAGTATTGCTCAGCTGAGCAGGTTTTTTATACATATATTTATTTTAAAAATTCATAGATGGATGAAATGCTGCTGAGACGTTACAAGATATTCCAGCAGAGGCATCCTTACCGTCCGCATTACAAGGATATGAGAACATTGGGGTCCTGAAGGCAGTGAACTGTTTACCATACACATATTTACTTCCTTTCTAGGGTGGAACAATGGAAGGCACAATTCCAAATTTCCAAGTACAGCTCTTCAAGAACAGGATCTCTGAAGGAACAACAATTTACAAGCTTGGCGCTTACCAGGTTCAATATGCTAGGGAAAGATACAAAACTGTAGATCGTGCATGGAGAGTAGTGTTTGCCCAAAAAAACTACCGTGGAACCAATTGTGCCTCAGCCACCAAACTTTCCCAAGTATGGATATACCACCTACAATGTACACAGTACCAAAGCTGCATTAAACAAATCGTTTTGTTGTCAGGTCAGCAACTCTTAAGAATTGTTTTATTGTATAATTTTCCACTTCTTACAACTTACAATTTACTGAACTTGTGAATGTTGGATTAGTTACCAGCATCACAAGAATATTTTTATACGAGCGGATCGATTGATCAGATATGAGAAAATCACATCACAAATGTGCGCCAACTTTTATCATTTTTCATTCCGTGTTCTTATCTCTCCACTGAAACAATGATATTTCCAGAATGCCCGCCGTTGTGATGTTTTGGGGAAAATTAGCAGATGCCCTTGATGCAGACAAGCTACAACGGTGGTCTGCTCAAGAACCCATTATAGTTCTATTTGTTGGCATGCCAGTACATGAATTTAATGTAAGTACTTATCGTCATCTTATATCCATCCCGCACAATTTAGATAAGAAATTAAAATTACCCGTTAAATTTTTTGTACAGGAAACTTGACCTTCAAGTCCTGTCTGGCAACTCGATGGTACATAAATCCAACTATTTCTGAAGTGGCAGCTATTCTAGGAAGGTACACACAGCACAAATGATCCATCTGTGCAACTAATTTTCAATAATCCAGCATCTGTGTTGACAAATTTCACAATATCTCAGATCTACTGCAAGATCCCATCAAATTGAGATAAGCACCGGCTCACAGGGTCATCTCTAGGCAACAAATACAACAATCACATAATTATCAGCCGTTGACCCTGGTGGAATCATGATATGTTGTCATTGCTATCAAAGCTACACTAATGTCTTTCTCCGAGTAACAATATTTGGTTTCTTTCTAAAATAGATTGACCTGATGTAACTTGCAGGACCAGTACTATAAACTGGAAATAAAGAGAACTGAAGTGTCCCCTTCCATGTCGTTGGGGGGCCTTTCTCTGCCAGGCGCGGTGGCTCCTTGGTAGGATGATGCAGCTGGCTCGGCGGAGGCTAGGAGGCTCGTCGGCCGACATTTCGTTGATGCATGGGTGCCATATTGCGATGGAATGGCAGTATAATATACAAAACTTTGACGAGGCTCACCTGCTTCAAAATTTCACAATAAGGTTTGCCTTTTTTCTCTTTGTATTTATTCTGTTAAGTCTTCAGATTGTTTGTGTTGGCCGACGAAAAAAGATTTAGGATCCTAGATTTCTACTTTATATCACTCTGAAAGCTCACTAACCAATCCGTCCATTTGGATTTCAGTAGATATAATGGACTATATTCACTCACGTTGGCCACAACCTATTTGAAGAAATTTCTCTTTTGATTTATTGGTGTGAAGTTGTTGTTTCATAGATATATCTAAGCAAGGAAAGTTTGTTGTAGAGATATATGCATGTTCTGGCCTTCTATTCTCGTCCTTTTCATGTTCGAGATCGGCGTACTCATTAGATTAAATTTTAGTATTGCATCGTTAAGAACTTTCTGGAATAACATGCAATAGGTGTATGTTCTATAACCTCTACGCTTTAGCTGGAAATGGTAACTTGATTGAACTCGATCGGTTGTAAGCTTACCTAAATTAAATGCGTACATAATCAAACTGCACTTCCATCTCCCTGTAGTCATAAAGAAGTATACTGTAAAATTCATAGATGATCAATACTATTTCATTTGCATAAACAAACTCAAGGCATGTACAAATTTTGGATCACGATCTACTATTTACCATGCATCAGTTAACTCAAGGCATCGACCAAAATCTAGCATTCTTTGTTGTGTGCAGCATGGAGAAGACAGAGATTGTCTGATATATCCGATAGCGCAATATAATTTTCTCTTGCATATTTATAATCTGCCATTTGAATGATGTTTTTTGTGTTGTAGTCCAATCAAGACAATTTGCAACTTTGGTGTTGTCACATTGGAGTCCGTGCTGAGCAGTAATGGGAGACTGTCGTTGATGCCCAACCCATGATGCCGACGAAGGAACGAGAGTCGACGAGGAGTAGACGCCATGGGTTTGTGAACTAGCCAAGCCACCGTTGTCCGTTTGGTAATGTCCGACGCATCAGAGGCTTAGTATGACCTGCCCTGATTTTGACGCCGTCTACCAACATCCGACGAAGGGAACCCGTCCCGGTTTCCATCTTGATGGTAAGTTCTCTAATCTTCTATCTCATGGGATGTGATGTGGTTGCCTTCATTTTGGCTTTTGACAAAGGGTTGAAATTAGCTTATGTGCTTCCGACGATTGAAATTCCAGTTATATTATCAACCTTCAGCGAGCAGTGACAACAAACTCCATCCCCCCACCACACCACACCCATGTTTCATGTGATGTGCTTTAAGCCATGTTTCAGCTTGTCTCGACCCAGCATGTATTTTTTGTTTCAGTCGTTGAGCTCTGCACTACAAAACTGAGAAAGACCCATAACTTTTTACAGGCCAGCCATGTTTACTAAAATATATAATTTCTAAAACATTTCCAGCAATATGTGAGTTGTTTGCTTGCTCAACCTTACGCTAGGATCATCTCTACATACTACAAATAGAGGGAAGTTGGCTTGTGCCTTACTAGAGACAGATGAACCAATAAAATGTTTGGAAAGGCTCTTTCCAAGCATAAGGTAAGCTGAATCTTGTAAAACTTACTTCTTAATGTATTTTGGTCAGTATGTTGTTTATTTTATGAAATTGATACTCCATTGTAGAGGAGCTTTTGAAGGGACTGAAGAACCGGAACCTCCCCTCCTCCCTCCCGCGACGCTCCCGCAGGCGTCCGGGGGGCAACCCTAGCACCGCCGCCGGTCCCCCTCCTCCTCTCCCTCCCCCCTCGCCGCCGCCCGGGGGGCCTTCTCGTCTCCGCGTGTGGGGGTTTCTGTGAGGGCCGGACGCCTCTGGCCGGATGCGGCGCTTGGCGCTGGGCGTGGCAGCTCGGCAGCGCGCCGACGTGGGCTGTCGGCGGCGCATGCCAGCGATCTGACAGGCGGTCTGCAGTGGTCTTGGCTGGAGGCTGGTGGTGGCGGCGGCGCCCAGATCCGCCTCTGGCGCCCGCGAGTTCTTGATCGGCTGGGTCGCGGTCGGCCTTCCCTACCATGGCTCGTGGGCGGGGAGGCAGTGGGTGGATGCTTGTGTCGTTGCCCGTCCGGGCCCTTGCGGCAGGTCGACGTCGCACGACGCTAGAGCAGTGGGGTAGCTAGGGGGTGGCCATGGTGGTCCATGGACCACCCTGAAATTTTCCCATAGCTTCTATATAGTGTAGTAAAAAATATTTCTTTGAAAATAAATAAACTTATGTAAATATTTATATTGATGGACCACCCTGGCTTATTGGGCTGGCTACGCCACTACGCTGGAGACTCCCCTGGTAGCCATCCATGGATGCGGCGGCGGGCTGTGCTTCCTCCTTTGCGGCGGCGGGCTCTGCTTCCTCATTAGATTAAATTTTGGTATTACATTTTTTAGCACTTCATGTGAATGTTCTATAGTCTCTATTGTGCAGGGGGTTCTACTCTCCCTCTTGAGGCGAGTGTGGATGTAATGGATATTGATTGTGGTTGTTCGGACAAAAATATTGCGTGGAAACATTATATACTGATGGTGAGACTTCCAATTCCTTTATCTTTTGTCCGTTTAATCAAGAACAATGTTTAGAGCTTACATGGCTGTCTAAATTTAGTTCTGTAAGAGAAATATTGATGTCATGCAATGATCAGTGTGGAGTAGGGTAGTTTTTTTTACAGAGTTGTTCCTCAGTTCTCATTGAGCAAAGATTGAACGCATGTGATTTGATCTACTACCAAGTCAATCTCGGTCCACATTGTCGGAGTTTTCTTATTAAGTTTTTTTGTTGCTATTAGTATTTTCATTTATGCAGAGAGGCCGGGTATAATGCTTAAACCTTTTAAGTAATAAAGCTCCCTTCATCGAAAACAATAGTATTTTCATTTAAACTGGAAGTTTATGTGAAGAAGGAGCTGTGTTGAAATGTATGAGTTTGTTTTCCTATTTTTTTTTTGGAAGAATGAGACTACCATTAACAGTATCAAGTTTGTAGCTGCTCATCGTCTCATCCATAAAAAAAAGGTTGTAGCTGCTCACGTAATATTCACACATCGTCGGTGGCATGCCAGTGGCAGGCGGAAGGAAGCTTCTATTTGACAAATCTCATTTTTCTAGCAACTACAAGAAATCAGTGAAGCACATCAAGAGACGCTTCAATTCCAATCGGGACCAAGTCCAGGTGGGAGACATAGAGATTTGCAAGATACATACAGATCTGAATGTTGCAGACCCGTTGACTAAGCCTCTTTCACGAGCAAAACATGATCAGCACCAAGACTCCATGGGTGTTAGAAAAATTACAATGTAATCTAGATTATTGACTCTAGTGCAAGTGGGAGACTGAAGGAAATATGCCCTAGAGGCAATAATAAATTTATTATTTATTTCCTCATATCATGATAAATGTTTATTATTCATGCTAGAATTGTATTAACCGGAAACATAATACATGTGTGAATACATAGACAAACATAGTGTCACTAGTATGCCTCTACTTGATTAGCTCGTTAATCGAAGATGTTTGTGTTTCCTAACCATAGACATCAGTTGTCATTTGATTAACGGGATCACACCATTAGGAGAATGATGTGATTGACTTGACCCATTCCGTTAGCTTAGCACTTGATCGTTTAGTATGTTGCTATTGCTTTCTTCATGACTTATACATGTTCCTATGACTATGAGATTATGCAACTCCTGTTTATCGGAGGAACACTTTGTGTGCTACCAAATGTCACAACGTAACTGGGTGATTATAAAGGTGCTCTACAGGTGTCTCCGAAGGTACTTGTTGAGTTGGCGTATTTCGAGAATAGGATTTGTCACTCCGATTGTCGGAGAGGTATCTCGAGGCCCATTAGGTAATGCACATCACTATAAGCCTTGCAAGCAATGTGACAAATGAGTTAGTTGCGGGATGATGCATTACATAACGAGTAAAGAGACTTGCCGGTAACGAGATTGAACTAGGTATTGAGATACCGACGATCGAATCTCGGGCAAGTAACATACCGATGACAAAGGGAACAACGTATGTTGTTATGCGGTTTAACCGATAAAGATCTTCGTAGAATGTGTAGGCGCCAATATGAGCATCCAGGTTCCACTATTGGTTATTGACCGGAGACGTGTCTCGGTCATGTCTACATAGTTCTCGAACCCGTAGGGTTCGCATGCTTAAAGTTCGGTGACGATCAGTATTATGAGTTTATGTGTTTTGATGTATCGAAGGTAGTTCGGAGTCCTGGATATGATCACGGACATGACAAGGAGTCTTGAAATGGTCGAGACGTAAATATCGATATATTGGATGACTATGTTCGGACACCGGAAGTGTTTCGGGAGGTTTTAGGACATTTCTGCAGATCTTGGGGTTACCAAAACTCCCCGGGGAGTATATTGGGCCTAATGGGCCTTAGTGGGAGAAGAGGAGGGGCGGCCAGGGCAGCCGCGCGCCCCCTCCCCCTCTAGTCCGAATTGGACAAGGAGGGGGGGCGGCGCCCCCCTTTTTCCTTCTCCTCCTCTCTCCCTTCCTTCCCTTCTCCTACTCCAAGAAGGAGTCCTACTCCCGGTGGGAGTAAGACTCCCCCCTTGGCGCACCCTCCTTGGCCGGCCGCCTCTCCCCCCTTGCTCCTTTATATACGGGGGCAGGGGGCATCTCTAGACACAACAATTGATCTCTAGATCTCTTAGCCGTGTGCGGTGTTGGGGAACGTAGCAGAAATTCAAAATTTTCTACGCATCACCAAGATCAATCTATGGAGATTCTAGCAACAAGAGGGAAGGAGAGTGCATCTACATACCCTTGTAGATCGCTAAGCGGAAGCGTTCAAGAGAACGGGGTTGAAGGAGCCGTACTCGTCGTGATCCAAATCACCGGAGATCCGAGTGCCGAACGGACGGCACCTCCGCTGCTCAACACACGTACAGCCCGGTGGCGTCTCCCATGCCTTGATCCAGCAAGGAGAGAGGGAGAGGTTGAGGAAGACTCCATCCAACAGCAGCACAACGGCATGGTGGTGATGGAGGAGCGTGGCAATCCCGCAGGGCTTCACCAAGCACCAAGGGAGAGGAGGAGGAGGAGAGGCTGCGCTGGAGAGGAGAGGCTCTCATGTGTCATGGGCAGCCCCTAGGCCTCATATATATAGGGAAGGGAGGAGGGTGCGCCCCTCTGGGGTTCCCACCCCTAGAGGCGGCAGCCCCAAAACCCATCTATGGGTGGCGGCCACAAGGGGAGGAGAGGGAGGCGCGAGTATGGGCCTTAGGGCCCATCTGCCCTTAGGGTTTGCCCTCTCCTTCTAGCCGCATGGGCCATGGTGGAGGCGCCCTAGCCCACCTAGGGGCTGGTGCCCTCTCATACTTGGCCCATGTATGCCTCTTGAGCATGTGGTCCCACTTGGTGGACCCCGGGACCCTCCGGTGGTCCCGTGCGTTACCGATAAACCCGAAACTTTTAGGTGACCAAAACAGGACTTCCCATATATAAATCTTTACCTCCGGACCATTCCGAACTCCTCGTGACGTCCGGGATCTCATCCGGGACTCGAACAACATTCGGTAACCACATACGAACTTCCTTTATAACCCTAGCGTCGCCAGACCTTAAGTGTGTAGACCCTACGGGTTCGGGAACCATGCGCATATGACCAGAGGCGTTCTCCGGTCAATAACCAACAGCGGGATCTGGATACCCATGTTGGCTCCCACATGTTCCACGATGATCTCATCGGATGAACCACGATGTCAAGGACTCAATCGATCCCGTATACAATTCCCTTTGTCTAGCGGTATTGTACTTGCCCAAGATTCGACCGTCGGTATACCGATACCTTGTTCAATCTCGTTACCGGCAAGTCTCTTTACTCGTTCCGTAACACATCATCCCGTGATCAACCCCTTGGTCACATTGTGCACATTATGATGATGTCCTACCGAGTGGGCCCGGAGATACCTCTCTGTTTACACGGAGTGACAAATCCCAGCCTCGATTCGTGCCAACCCAATGCAGACACTTTCGGAGATACCGTAATGCACCTTTATAGCCACCCGATTCGTTGTGACGTTTGGTACACCCAAAGCATTCCTACGGTATCCGGAGTTGCACAATCTCATGGTCTAAGGAAATGATACTTGACATTAGAAAAGCTTTAGCATACGAACTACGATCTTTGTGCTAGGCTTAGGATTGGGTCTTGTCCATCACATCATTCTACTAATGATGTGATCCCGTTATCAATGACATCCAATGTCCATGGTTAGGAAACCGTAACCATCTATTGATCAACGAGCTAGCCAATAGAGGCTTGCTAGGGACATGGTGTTGTCTATGTATCCACACATGTATTTGAGTTTCCTATCAATACAATTATAGCATGGATAATAAACGATTATCATGAACAAGGAAATATAATAATAATAACTAATTTATTATTGCCTCTAGGGCATATTTCCAACAGTCTCCCACTTGCACTAGAGTCAATAATCTAGTTCACATCGCCATGTGATTAACACTGATAGGTCACATCGCCATGTGACCAACACCCAAAGAGTTTACTAGTGTCTGTAAACTAGTTCACATCATCATGTGATTTAGACTCAATGAGTTCTGAGGTTTGATCATGTTTTGCTTGCGGGAGAGGTTTTAGTCAACGGGTTTTAGTCAACGGGTCTGAACCTTTCAGATCCGTGTGTACTTCGCAATTCTCTATGTCATATTGTAAATGTTGCTTCCACGCTCCACTTGGATCTATTCCAAATGGTTGCTCCACTATACGTATCCGGTTTGCTACTCAGAGTCACTCGGATAGGTGTTAAAGCTTGCATTGACGTAACGCTTTCACGCCGAACTCTTTATCACCTCCATAATCGAGAAACATGTCCTTATTTACTCCAAGGACAATTTTGACCGCTGTCCAATGATCCATTCTTGGATCATTCTTGTACCCTCGACCGACTCATGGCAAGGCACACTTCCGATGCGGTACATAACATAGCATCTTTGTAGAGCCTACGTCTGAAGCATAGGGGCGACCTTCGTCCTTTCTCTCTCTTCTGCCGTGGTCGAGCTTTTAACTCTTAACTTCATACCTTACAACTCGTGCAAGAACTCCTTCTTTGGTGATCCATCTTGAACACTTTCAAGATCATGTCCAGTATATGCTCATTTGAAAGTACCATTAAGCATTTTTGATCTATCCTTATAGATCTTGATGCTCAATGTTCAAGTAGCTTAATCCAGGTTTTCCATTAAAAAACACTTTTCAAACATCCCTATATGCTTTCTAGAAATTCTACATCATTTCTGATCATCAATATGTCAACAACATATACTCATCAGAAATTCTATAGTGCTCCCACTTACTTCTTTGGAAATACAAGTTTCTCATAAACTTTGTATAAACCCAAAATCTTTGATCATCTCATCAAAGCGCACATTCCAACTCCGAGATGCTTACTCCGGTCCTTAGAAAGGATCATTGGAGCCAAAGATACCTTTTAGCATCCTTAGGATCGACAAAACTTTCTCGATTGTATCACATACAACCTTTCCTTACGTAAACTTGTAAGGAAACTCGTTTTGACATCCATCTCGCTGATTTCATAAATGCAGCTAATGCTAACATGATTCCGACGGACTTAAGCATCGCTACGGATGAGAAAATCTCATCGTAGTCAACTCCTTGAACTTGTGAAAAACTCTTCGCCACAAGTCGAGCTTCATAGACGGTGACATTACCGTCCACGTCCGTCTTCTTCTTAAAGATCCATTTATTTCAATGGCTTGCCGATCATCGGGCAAGTCCACCAAAGTCCATGCTTTGTTCTGATATATGGATACTATCTCGGATTTCATGGCCTCTAACCATTTGTCGGAATTTGGGCCCACCATCGCTTCTCCATAGCTCGTAGGTTCATTGTTGTCTAGCAACATGACCTTCAAGACAGGATCACCGTACCACTCAAGCGATGCTGGCGTCCTTGTCGCCCTACGAGGTTCGGTAGTGACTTGATCCGAAACTTCATGATTACTGTCATAAGCTTCTACTTCAATTGGTGTAGGTGCCACGGGAACAACTTCCTGTGCCCTGCTACACACTAGTTGAAGTGACGGTTCAATAACCTTATCAAGTCTCCACCATCCTCCCACTTAATTCTTTCGAGAGAAACCTTTCCTCGAGAAAGGACCCGATTCAAGAAACAATCCCTATTGCTTTCGGATCTGAATTAGGAGGTATACCCAACTGTTTTGGGTGTCCTATGAAGATGCATTTTATCCGCTTTGGGTTCGAGCTTATCAACCTGAAACTTTTTTCACATAAGCGTCGCGGCCCCAAACCTTTAAGAAATGACAGCTTAGGTTTCTCTAAACCATAGTTCATACGGTGTCATCTCAACGGAACTACGTGGTACCCTATTAAAGTGAGTGCGGTTGTCTCTAATGCCTAACCCATAAACGATAGTGGTAGTTCGATGAGAGACATCATGGTACGCACCATATCTTATAGGGTGCAATTATGATGTTCGGACACACCATCACACTATGGTATTCCAGGCGGTATTAATTGTGAAACAATTTGCACAATGTCTTAATTGTGTGCCAAAACTCGTAACTCAGATATTCATCTCTATGATCATATCATAGACATTCTATCCTCTTGTCACGAAGATCTTAAACTTTACTCTGAAATTACTTGAACCATTCAATAATTCAGATTTGTGTTTCATCAAGTAAATATACTCAACATCTACTCGAATCATCTCGTGAAGTCGAGAACATAACGATATTCACTGCATGCCTCAAAGCACTCATTGGACTGCACACATCAAAATGTGTTACTTCTAACAAGTTGCTATCTAGTTCCATCTTATCAAACCGAGGCTTTTCACCATCTTGTCCATGTGGTATGATTTGCATATCTCAAGTGATTCAAAATCAAGTGAGTCTAAACGATCCATCTGCATGGAGTTTCATCATGCGTATACACCAATGTACATGGTTTGTATGTCTCAAACTTTTCAAAAGCAGTGAGTCCAAAGATCCATCAACATGGAGCTTCTTCATGCGTTTTACACCAATATGACTCACATGGCAGTGCCACAAGTAAGTGGTACTATCATTACTATCTTATACTTTTGGCATGAAAATGTGTATCACTACGATCGATATTCAATAAACCATTTCTTTAGGTGCAAGACCATTGAAGGTATTATTCAAATAAATAGAGTAACCATTATTCTTCTTAAATGAATAACCGTATTGCGGCAGACATAATCCAATCATGTCTATGCTCAACGCAAACACCAAATGACAATTATTCGAGTTTAATACTAATCTTGATGGTAGAGGGAGCGTGTGATGTTTGATCACATCAAACTTGGAAACACTTCCAACACATATCGTCAGCTCACCTTTAGCTAGTCTCCGTTTATTCCGTAGCCTTTTATTTGGAGTTACTAACACTTAGCAACCGAACCGGTATCTTAATACCCTGGTGCTACTAGGAGTACTAGTAAAGTACACATTAACATAATGTATATCCAATATACTTCTATCGACCTTGCCACCTTCTTATCTACCAAGTATCTAGGGTAATCTTTGCTCCAAAGGGCTGTTCCCCTTATTACGTACACTTAGTCTCGGGTTTGGGTTCAACCTTGGGTTTCTTCACTAGAGCAAAGCCTGATTTGCCGTTTCATGAAGTATCCCTTCTTGCCCTTGCCCTTCTTGAAACTAGTGGTTTCACCAACCATCAACAATTGATGCTCCTTTATTGACTTCTACTTTCGTGATGTCAAACAACGCGAATACCTCAAAGGATCATTATATCTATCCCTGATATGTTATAGTTCATCACGAAGCTTCTGGCAGCTTGGTGGCAATGACTTTGGAGAAACATCACTATCTCATCGGGAAGATCAACTCCCACTCGATTCAAGTGATTGTTGTACTCAGACAATCTGAGCACAAGCTCAATGATTGAGCTTTTCTCCCTTAGTTTGTAGGCTAAGAAAAATCGTCGGAGGTCTCATACCTCTTGACGTGGGCACGAGCTTGAAATCCCAATTTCAGCCCTCGAAACATCTCATATGTTCTGCGACGTTTCGAAAACGTCTTTGGTGCCTCAACTCTAAACCGTTTAACTGAACTATCATGTAGTTATCAAAAGCGTGTATGTCCGATGTTCGCAACATCCACAGACGACGTTTGGGGTTCAAAGACACCGAGCGGTGCATTAAGGACATAAGCTATTTCTTGTCCGCATAATCGCTCTTGTCAACTTTCAACTATATTTTCTCTAGGAACATATCTAAACAAGTGGAACTAAAGCGCGAGCTTACGACATAATTTGCAAAAGGTCTTTTGACTATGTTCAAGATAATTAAGTTCATCTTATGAACTCCCACTCGAGATAGACATCCCTCTGGTCATCTAAGTGATTACATGATCCGAGTCAACTAGGCCGTGTCCGATCATCACGTGAGACGGACTAGTCGACTCGGTGAACATCTTCATGTTGATCGTATCTACCATACGACTCATGCTCGACCTTTCGGTCTCTGTGTTCCCGAGGCCATGTCTGTACATGCTAGGCTCGTCAAGTTAACCCCAAGTGTTTTTGTTGTGTAAATCTGTCTTACACCCGTTGTATGTGAACGTAAGAATCCATCACACCCGATCATCACGTGGTGCTTAGAAGCGACGAACTGTAGCAACGGTGCACGCTTAGGGAGAACACTTCTTGAAATTTGTGTAAGGGATCATCTTATTTACTACCGTCGTTCTAAGTAAACAAGATGCATAAACATAATAAACATCACATGCAATTATATAGTAGTGACATGATATGGCCAATATCATATTGCTCCTTTTGATCTCCATCTTCGGGGCTCCATGATCATTATTGTCACTGGCATGACACCATGATCTCCATCATCATGATCTCCATCATCGTGTCTTCATGAAGTTGTCTCGCCAACTATTACTTCTACTACTATGGCTACGGTTAGCAATAAAGTAAAGTAATTACATGGCGTTGTTTAATGACACGCAGTCATACAATAAATAAAGACAACTCCTATGGCTCCTGCCGGTTGTCATATTCATCGACATGCAAGTCGTGAATCCTATTACAAGAACATGATCAATCTCATACATCACATATCATTCATCACATTCTTCTTGGCCATATCACATCACATAGCATACCACGCAAAAACAAGTTAGGCGTCCTCTAATTGTTGTTTGCATGTTTTACGATAGCTGCTATGGGTTTCTAGCAAGAACATTTCTTACCTCATAAAACCACAACGTGATATGCCAATTGCTATTTACCCTTCATAAGGACCCTTTTCATCGAATCCGTTCCGACTAAAGTGGGAGAGATCGACACCCGCTAGCCACCTTATGCACCAAGTGCATATCGATCAGTGGAACTGTCTCACGTAAGAGTACGTGTAAGGTCGGTCCGGGCCGCTTCATCCCACAATACCGTCGAAACAAGATTGGACTAGTAACGGTAAGCATATTGAACAAAATCAACGCCCACAACTACTTTGTGTTCTACTCGTGCAAAGAATCTACGCAATAGACCTAGCTCATGATGCCACTTGTTGGGGAGCGTGGCAGAAATTCAAAATTTTCTCGCATCACCAAGATCAATCTATGGAGATTCTAGCAACAAGAGGGAAGGAGAGTGCATCTACATACCCTTGTAGATCGCTAAGCGGAAGCGTTCAAGAGAACGGGGTTGAAGGAGTCGTACTCGTCGTGATCCAAATCACCGGAGATCCGAAAGTGCCGAGCAGACGGCACCTCGCGTTCAACACACGTACAACCCGGTGGCGTCTCCCATGCCTTGATCCAGCAAGGAGAGAGGGAGAGGTTGAGGAAGACTCCATCCAACAGCAGCACAACGGCATGGTGGTGATGGAGGAGCGTGAAATCCCGCAGAGGCTTCGCCAAGCACCAAGGGAGAGGAGGAGGAGAGGCAGGGCTGCGCCTGGAGAGGGAGAGGCTCTCATGTGTCATGGGCAGCCCCTAGGCCTCATATATATAGGGGAAGGGGAGGAGGGTGCGCCCCCTCTAGGGTTCCCACCCCTAGAGGGGCGGCAGCCCCCAAAACCCATCTATGGGTGGCGGCCACAAGGGGGGAGGAGAGGCGCGGGGAGTATGGGCCTTGGGGCCCATCTGCCTTAGGGTTTGCCCTCTCCCCTTCTAGCCGCATGGGCCATGGTGGGAGGCGCCCTAGCCCACCTAGGGGCTGGTGCCCTCTCATACTTGGCCCATGTATGCCTCTTGAGCATGTGGTCCCACTTGGTGGACCCCCGGGACCCTCCCGGTGGTCCCGGTACGTTACCGATAAACCCCGAAACTTTTCCGGTGACCAAAACAGGACTTCCCATATATAAATCTTTACCTCCGGACCATTCCGGAACTCCTCGTGACGTCCGGGATCTCATCTGGGACTCCGAACAACATTCGGTAACCACATACAAACTTCCTTTATAACCCTAAGCGTCATCGAACCTTAAGTGTGTAGACCCTACGGGTTCGGGAACCATCTGAGACATAATGAGACGTTCTCCGGTCAATAACCAACAGCGGGATCTGGATACCCATGTTGGCTCCCACATGTTCCACGATGATCTCATCGGATGAACCACGATGTCAAGGACTCAATCGATCCGTGATACAATTCCCTTTGTCTAGCGGTATTGTACTTGCCCGAGATTCGACCGTCGGTATACCGATACCTTGTTCAATCTCGTTACGGCAAGTCTCTTTACTCGTTCCGTAACACATCATCCCGTGATCAACCCCTTGGTCACATTGTGCACATTATGATGATGTCCTACCGAGTGGGCCAGAGATACCTCTCCGTTTACGGAGTGACAAATCCAGTCTCGATTCGTGCCAACCCAATGTACACTTTCGGAGATACCTGTAATGCACCTTTATAGCCACCCAGTTACGTTGTGACGTTTGGTACACCCAAAGCATTCCTCACGGTATCCGGAGTTGCACAATCTCATGGTCTAAGGAAATGATACTTGACATTAGAAAAGCTTTAGCATACTGAACTACGATCTTTGTGCTAGGCTTAGGATTGGGTCTTGTCCATCACATCATTCTACTAATGATGTGATCCCGTTATCAATGACATCCAATGTCCATGGTTAGGAAACCGTAACCATCTATTGATCAACGAGCTAGCCAATAGAGGCTTGCTAGGGACATGGTGTTGTCTATGTATCCACACATGTATTTGAGTTTCCTACCAATACAATTATAGCATGGATAATAAACGATTATCATGAACAAGGAAATATAATAATAATAACTAATTTATTATTGCCTCTAGGGCATATTTCCAACATGCGGTGCCCCCCTCCACCGTATTCCACCTCGGTCATATCGTAGCGGTGCTTAGGCGAAGCCCTGCGTCGGTAGCAACATCATCACCTTCATCACGCCGTCGTGCTGACGGAACTCTCCCATGAAGCTCTGCTGGATCGGAGTTCGCGGGACGTCATCGAGCTGAACATGTGCTGAACTCGGAGGTGCCGTACGTTCGGTACTTGGATCGGTCGGATCGTGAAGACGTACGACTACATCAACCCTAACGCTTCCTCTTTCGGTCTACAAGGGTACGTGGACAACACTCTCCCCTCTCGTTGCTATGCATCACCATGATCTTGCGTGTGCGTAGGAATTTTTTTAAATTACTACGTTCCCCAACACTCCATAGTGTACGCCCCCAGGAGCCTCAAATGTCACAGTGTCTCCTGTCAACTTGTTGAATTTCAACCTCACATTGCATAGGACGATCTGTGTAAAAAAAGCAAAATGACACAATGCAGTAATGCCAACACTAAAAATAAAATAGTTGTTACATTTCATATAATTTCTTACCGCCGCATGATGAAAACTCGGTTGGAAGTAGATGCCGAACAACTTGCCAGTTGCAAGGCTGCTGGCGCACATTGACTTGCACAATCGACATGGTGGTGGTGGCGGCGCCATTTTCCTAAAGCAATATGAGCAAGGATTAACGATCCACTTCACAGAAAAGAAAAATAATTGTTAAATCAAAATGTTCTATAAATCAACTAAATCAACTAGCCTATTAAATCAACTTGCCTACTAAATCAACTAAATCAAAATGTTCTATAAATCAACTAGCCTACTAAATCAACTTGCCTACTAAATCAACTAAATCAAAATGTTCTAAATCAACTAAATCAACTAAATCATATGAACTAAATCAAAATGTTGCATATGAACTAGCCTACTAAATCAAAATGTAGCAGGGAGGAGGGGTTGTGGATGGAGGAGGGAGGAGGGAGAAGGAGGGGCGACTGGAGGAGGGAGGAAAGAGTAGGACGGAGGAGGAAGGGCGTAGCGAGGAGGGGTCGGCCGGCGGCGTGTCAAGGAAGGACGGAGGAGGAGGGCGGTACCGAGTCCAACGAGGAGGAGGAGTTGACGACGGGCGCAGAGGGAAGAGGGGTAGGCGACGGCGGCTGGCGGGGGCGCCGGCGGCTGGCGGGGGAGGACCGGCGCGCGGGGGGTTGAGGGGGAGATGGAGTGAGTGTGAGTGTGGGTCGGATAGAGGGAGGCGTGGGGGTGGGAGATAGCTAGTATTAACAGTGGCGCTCTAAAGGTAAAGGCGCTCTTGCTAAACTACCTAGCGATGGCGTGCTCGAGTTAACGCTACTGTTGCTAGAACTAACTTCAGCGGCGGTCGTGGAAATTATAGCCGTGGCGGCTTAGAGGACGCCAAGGCCATCGCTACGTTTATTTCAGCAGCGAGTACTGCCAGAGCGCGCTACTGCTACATTGCAGCAGCGCCTTAATTTAAAACTCGCTGCTGATAAGATCTTGTGTATAAGGTTTTTCGTAGTGTATGCTAATAGTAATTTTGTTAAGTAAACTAGGTAGCAGTGCAAGCTAATCGGCATGAGTACCTGCAATGGAAAGATAGTTTATTGTGGTAAAAACGTGTGGACAATGGGCATATTGATTCGGTGAGCAGCAGCGAGGATATATGGCAATTCTAGGAAAAAGTATACATATCTATAATGCGGGCAGACGCGGAGATGTCCTTAATATGGATGTACAGATTAAATCACTATGCTTGCTGTTCGAACATAAGTTTGATTCTTCGGTCTTGTTTCAATTTGAGAAGCACTAATTTTAGTCCAGTAACATATACTTCCTTGAGACTGGATCCAGTTTGTGATATGCGGCACATTTTTTTTTGTGGGGAAGTAGATAAGAGAAGGCAATCAGATTTTAGAGCATCTCCAACAGCCGCGCTAAACAAGTGCCGCGCTACAAATTTGGCCAGTTTAGCCTTGTAGCAGAACCAATGAGTGGCTCCGTGAGCCTTGCATAATAACGGTAGCGCGTATAAGGAGTTAGGCCTTGATCGGATTCGTTATCTCGCGCGGTGTATTTGGGGCGCCCACTTCCGCGCGCGGCACACTCGAGCGCTCGCGCTGCACTCTCTCTTCTCCGCCTCCTACGTCCCGCGCGCGCGCCGGCGCCGGCGAACTGCACCCCATGGACGCACGCGCCGACACCCCGCTCACCCCATCCTATAGCCACGACCCCTCCACCGCTGCCGCCGCCGCCGCCGCCGGCGCCGCAAACCCTAGCCCGGACGGCGTTGGCCTCGCCTCCGCCGGAGCTCCTCCGACCATCAGCCTCGCGTGCGGCCTCTTCATGCCGCCGCGGATGACCTCGGCGGCGGGCCGGTGTCGGCCTGAGCCGCCGCCCCCTCAAAGCTCTCCAATGCGGCCCGACCAAAGAAGGGCAAGACATCGGCAAAGAAAAACAAGGCGGCGGACGGCTCCGGCACCTCGAAGGCAAGGAGGAAGAAGCTTGCAGGCGTGTGGCCAGTGGCGGCGGCTGCAAGCGCGGCGGCGAGCTCACTCGTTGAGCCGGCGGCCGACGTGCACAACATGTTCGACGAAATGCCCCCAAGGTAAAAAAAATCCAACTTTTCATTTTTTGTTATTTTTTCAATGCATTCACATATAGATAGCTTATTTGCATTGTTCAAAAAACTTTGTAGTCTCAATGATGATGCATACATGTCAATGATGGGTGTTGGCTCCAACAATTCGCATTGGTCTCAAACCAATGACATGCATTTCGAAGACCATGAGTTCGAGGTGGACGAGGAGGGTGAGGGCATTGTCGACGCACCGAAAGGAAGAGCGGGCAATTACACCAACGCCGATGACATCTTACTATGCAATACTTGGTTGCAAGTGTCGAGGGATCCATCCGTTGGAGGTGATCAAAGTAGAGATGCTTATTGGGGGCGGATGAAAGAACACTTTGATGTTCACAACATGAGTGGAATTGACCGCTCCGAGAGATCACTTCGGTCCCGATGGTCGACAATCAACTCGGATTGTCAAAGGTGGGCTTTGTCAAAAGGCGGTTGACAAGTTGAAGCCAAGTGGCACAAATGAGGACGATAGAGTCAGTGGCATTTCATACATGTTCATCATACTTGTTGTTGGTGCTAACTTGCTTTGTTTTCATGTAGTACAACATTGCGCAAAATTTGTTCAAAGAAGAGGAGAGGAAAATCAAGAAGGGGAAGATCAAGAAAGGAAGGGTCTTTACCTTGCCCCATTGCTATAACGTGTTGAAGGATGATGAGAAATGGAAGAAGCGTGAAGATTTGGATGATTTGCATTTGAGCAACAAACGCAAGCGAACAATTAAGTTGGATGATGATGATGCATCAAGTGATGATGGCAAGAGAAGCCCCACACCCAACTCGGTTTCATACTCGAAGCCAAAGCGAACGGATGAGTGCAAGAAAGACAAAACCGAAAAGAAGAAGAGGAAAGGAGACGATGAGCTCAAAAATGCTATGGAAGCTATTGTGAAGGCAAGAAAAGAAGCCAACGAGGTGAGGAAAATGGCAAGGACCCAAGATGCCACGGCCGAGGAGAGGAGGTTGGCGGCCGAGGAGAAGAGGGTGGCGGCCGAGGAGAGGAAGGTGGCTTTGGAGGAGAGGAAGGTGAGCAATGAGGAGCGAACTAGATTGTTGGAATGGGAGAAGCACTTGTTCTTCTTGGACACATCTAACCTCAATGCGGCGCAAAAGGAGTATGTCAATCTTGCCCAAGAAGAAGTCTTGATCCAAAAAAGAGCCATGGTTCGTGCAATGGGTGGCGGTGGCCTCGGCGCAATGGGTGGCGGTGGCCTCGACGCCATGGGTGGCGGTGGCGGTGGCCTCGGTGCAATGGGTGGCATGGGTGGCTTCGGGAGGTACCGTGGGCGGTTTAGGTGCAATGGGAGGCATGCCTGGCTTTGGAGCACCCCCCGACGCTATGGCCACCATGGGAGGCATGAGTTTTGCTTCTCTCATGGGAGGCATGGGTGCACCTCCGGCCGCCATGGGCGGAATGTCTTTTGATGTGCCTCCTCGCACACATTCCCATGAAGATGCCGTTGAAGATCTTGCCAACACCGTCGGAGCTTCACGTGATGCGGTGCGCGATGAGGAGAGGGAGGAAGATTCATCTTCGGAGGCGGAAGAATCGTCTTCCGAAGATGAGGACGAGGACGAGGAATGATGTGTCTTTCATTTTGTGTATTGAACTTGATATGCATTTTAAACTTGGTTGGATGAACTTGTGGGCATGATTTTGAACTTGTGGGCATGAACTTTTCTTCATCAACTTGTTTGTGTGAAATTTTATATGTCATGTTCATTGCATACTGAATGTTTCAACTTCATTTTGTGTCCAAAATGCCATATATGTAATGCCCGTAGTCATGTGTATTTGCTAGAGCAGCCTTGTGTACATTTTAGCGCTTTGGAGCGGTATTGCCTTGTAAACCAGACGATAAGGCGCTGACAAAGCAATTTTTAACGCGCGGCGCGTTCGGCGCCTGTTGGAGATGCTCTTAGTTTCTTGCTGATGACAGTGAAACTGACTACAACATTGTTCTTCTAAATGGAGGAAACTAGCGCCACCTTGCCCTCGTGAGTCTTGGCATGCATGACAAATCTGTGTAGTGTACCAGCCCTCTAGGTGAATTCCTGGCATTGAGAGTGATAATTTTTTTTTTGCTTCTTTACGACAATATGTTTGATTAAGCTTTTTTTTTTCAGAATCGGTCAATGGCCTTGAATTAAGTGATGCCAACTCTTTTCAGAGATTAATTCTACTTTGCTTCCGTTTGATGAATTCTCTACACCTAAGAAGAGACAATGCTTTCCTCTAGATGTATACAATGCAGATTTATGTGTGTTTACCTCTGACAAGATGTTCAAGTTTTTCTTCTCTTCGTATTTGTAATCTCTGGATGTTCAAGTTTTTGCGCTACAAAGGTCTTTTCCAAGGATGTAAATGCGAATTGTACCTTTGAGGAAACCCACCTGAGCCTATCTGTACCGCTGGATGCAAATCCAGTGGCCCAAAACATCTCCTACTAAGCCCAGATCAAACGCAGGTCTCTCCCAACCCTAACCCGCTCCCCTCTTATCGCGAGAGCTCTCCCTCGGCGCCTTCCTCCCTCTGCCCCCCAAATCGCCGGCCGCCACCTTCCTGCACCCCCGGCGCCAACCCCCCCCCCCCCCCCCCCCCTCGCTCTCTCCGGTATACTCTGCGCCGCCGCGTCGTCTTCTCGCCCCCGCACGCGCCTCGGCGGCTAACCCTAGCCTAGCCGCCTCGGGAGAGAGAGAGAAAGATCGGCGGCGGCGGCGGCGGCGGCGATGAGGATCGAGGAGGTACAGTCGACGTCGAAGAAGCAGCGCGTCGCCACCCACACCCACATCAAGGGCCTCGGCCTCGACGTAACTCTCCTCCTGCTTCTCCCTCCGCTCCTCCTGTTTCCACTAGTTATTACCCCGAATTTTCCTTCTCAGGATGGATTCGTTTGCTTCTCTTTGCTTTGCAGGCCAATGGGACGGCGATAGGGATGTCGGCGGGGTTCGTGGGGCAGGCGGAGGCGAGGGAGGCGTGCGGGCTGGTGGTCGACATGATCCGCCAGAAGAAAATGGCTGGACGCGCGCTGCTCCTTGCCGGCCCGCCTGCGACCGGCAAGACCGCGCTCGCTCTCGGCATCTCCCAGGAGCTGGGCAGCAAGGTACTTTTACTGCTACTGTTACATGTTTGTTTGGCTGCAATGTACAACTTGTTTTCCGGACTAGATTTGGACCAGTTAATCCAAAATAGCAAAAATGTCCATGCTTGCGACCTCCCGGCCGGAGAGAGCCAGAGAGGACATGATTAGTTCTCAACAGCTAGCTAGTGAAATTTGATGCCCCCATCCGAAAGCTCCATCTTCCCCCGGAAGAGCACTTGCACCGATGCCTTGCTGAAATGCATAGGCTATCTCAAACCTGTACCAAGAAAATCTCAAACCTGCAGGCAAGGGGCATTGCATTATAAAAGACTCTGGGCGTGTTCTGATCTCCTCCCGCTCCACGCTTCACCAATTCCTGGAGCAGATACGAGCCGAACGAAATAGCAGCGAGAAGCTAGCTTCAGGAAGCTAGGATCGACCGCAGTGCAAAACCGTGAAGCAGACTCGGCCCAGCTCCACCGATCCGGAAAGCTGAAGTTGGCAGATATTACAAGTGAACTGCCACCGCCAAGTCATATGAGCCGAACCGGTACGCTCGTTCTGTTTGATCGCTCCTTATTCCCTCGCTCATGTTCCCTCGCTGCTCCTCTACAAGGCCAATTTGGGCTGCCTCCTGTCGGCCCAACTAGCCCGAACAGGCCACAACCCTCCTAGCTGGGCTGCAGCGCCGCGAGAAGCTGCAAACCGAGCCGAACAGATTTTTCATTGCTGCGTGGAGTGAGAAGCTACTCTGAGAAGCTGAATCTGTGAAGTTTTGGGAAGCTAGAGGAGATCAGAACAGGCCCTCTGTGTACCACCAAAATCTCAAACTTGCACAATCATGTTTTCATAGCAAAAAGCCCAAGCAAATAAGGCAACATTTACATGAATGCAGTGCCCATACTTACGCATATAAAATTGTAGAATGATTGTAATCTCTTATTCTTCTCTTATCACTGACTTTACTGAAATCAATCACCAACACAACAGGGGTGTGACATGTTCAAACTTCCCCTCACAATCATGAAGCTAGACAGGGTGTGCGTGATACAGATGCATGGGGCATTGCCAGACTACTTCCTTGGACGAATGCCATGGTCGTGTCATTCGCCATCAATCCGGATGACAGCAGGATCCTCCAATCCTCCCTGTATCTCTTCCCAAATCGCCATACCAAACAGAAGATAGCACTTGCTCTTGTTGCACATGTACGAATTGAAACAGGTCTGATTTTGTACACTCTGGTACGTGCCAGAAATCTGAAAAAAACACCCATCTGGGACGTCGGCGGTCTTCCCGTCTCCCGGCGACGCATCCCTGCTTTCTTCGCCGGCAACGTGCACGGCAGGGTTAGGGCAGTCCTCCAGCAATGGGCCGCGGGCAGGACCACGACATGAGGGCGTATGCCTCTGAATCGTGTAGTTCAGGAGTGAGACGCCGATTTCGCCGGAGGAGGTGTCCTGACGGGAAGTCGCGCAGGAGCCACGTATCCTGTGATTGCGGATTTTTTAGGGAGAGAGGCGATGTGAGCTGGTTGTTTATGGGGACGGAGTACGTGTGAAGGAGTCTGACGCGGTCATGCTTTCCTGCTTGTTTCCCTTTGGGCTTTTGAAGCGGCCGTACGAGGGGCCGTCCACCAGGAGGTGTGACGGACAAAAAAAAGGCGACGGATCAAATCAAGATTTTATTTAAGGCAGCACTGCGGTAAGGTCATGGGAGCCCAGAACATAAACGTGGCCCAATAACAGCATCAAGTTTTTTCAGGAGCCCAATAACAAAAACTGCGCACAAAAATAGTACCACCTCGGATAGTAAAAATTCTCAGAAAATCATAAATAATAATGTGGGTGAATGGATTAAAAAATTGGAAAAACGCACCTTGCTTCATTAGTAGTTCTAGTATAGATATAGATATAGATTTGGGGGCTAGGTTGTTACTACCTTACTGGACAGTCCTTGATCGTTTAGTCTCTTCTCTTTTCAAAAAATGTTAACTTACTGCTCGTGAAGAGCAGCTGTATGATGAACAGGCAGCTCTGCATTTGCAAGGTCTCATCTATATCTAGTAAGACAAGCAACCAAAGTAATTCACTGAGCTCTGACCATTGAAGCATTCACCTTTTCATTTTGTTGTAGCTGGGATGTTGCTAGAGTGGTTGAATTTCATTTCATCTACTTAACTAAATTGGTGTTCTGTAGTATCATTTTAGCTAGTAATGTGTTACCATTTGTCTTGGTCATTAAAAATTTATTTTGAGTGCTATATTCTGCTTCTCGCTGGTCCAAAATATTTCAGTTTGCTTCCCTGCTAATGGGAAGTAGGCTGTTCTTTAGAAAATATACTTACTCCAAAACACTGGAGTAAATTTGGTGGATTACTAGCAATTTATCAGGCTGTCTTGTCCATTACATTCAATGTATATGATTTTTTGCAGTGAACTATATATTGATTTACATTTGATGCCCTATGTCTATTTCTGTTTTGGAAGAGGCTTCAATCTTCTCTTGCTATTCTGGAATGCAGGTCCCTTTCTGTCCTATGGTAGGATCAGAAGTGTACTCTTCAGAGGTCAAGAAAACTGAGGTGCTGATGGAAAATTTTCGTAGAGCTATAGGCTTGCGTATAAAGGAAAACAAAGAAGTCTATGAAGGAGAGGTAGGAGTGTCATATATGCTCCTTTTCAAATTTGAAAAAGATATTGTTCTTGAATTAGTGTTTTACTTGATATGAATGCTTTCTTTGTCATCATTTTCTAATACAACTAATATTCTAGTGCTCGTGGCTATATTATTTTGCTTGCCTTTTAGGTTACAGAGCTTTCCCCAGAAGAATCTGAGAGTTCAACTGGTGGATATGGGAAAAGCATTAGTCATGTAGTAATTGGCCTGAAGACTGTAAAGGGACTAAGCAACTAAAGTTAGATCCTACAATTTATGATGCTTTAATCAAGGAAAAGGTTACTATCTGCTACCCACCCTCCCTTGCTCTCGGCCTCTGTTGCTAGACTGTTAAGTTGCATTTGTTTTTCGCTTTGAAGTACAGTGGGTGGACTGTGTATCTGAAGTGTTCAAAATATTTTCTTTATGCTATATATAACCTGTGCAAACTCATGGCAAGTATTTACTCATGGAAACTCACACGCATGATCATACTTCTCTGTTCATTGTTAGATGTTCTGTTATGGCATAACAAAACATCGTGAGACTTTACTTAAGTTGAGATATGATGCATTATAATTTACTTTCGTTGCTTTGCTTTGGCTCTCCTACTTGTCTGATGCATGAAGCTGCTTAACATTTCATCATTTGTATACGGGATGCAGGTGGCAGTCGGTGATGTTATATACATCGAAGCTAACAGTGGTGCAGTGAAAAGAGTTGGCAGATGTGATGCTTTTGCTACAGAATACGATCTTGAAGCAGAGGAGTATGTGCCAATTCCCAAAGGGAAGTCCACAAGAAAAAGAAATAGTGCAGGTACAAATTTGACGCTAGTTCAGCCTTATAATTTGTTTGCACGCATACTTGTTCAGCCAATTCTGCATTGTACCATCCATAAAACAACTTTTTGGTAATTGGATCTGAGATAATATAGTATGCAATTGCAGCATATTATATCTAAGCTAAAGGATCAAAGGTGGAAGCATGATGCATTTTTTAAGATGAAGCTTCTTATTATTATAGTGTTGCTCAAGCATGCTTAAATATGTGGTTTCCCTGCCAGGTAGTTGTAAGTTGCTTGCTCCTGCTAAATTCCAGAAAATAGAAACGGAAAATCCATAACCTAAGGATTAATAAGATTGCAACAAATACTCAAGTCCACATTATTAATTGCGCCTTCCTGGATAAGAAAACATAAAGTTCGCAAGCTAATAAGATTGCGCGCCATTTTTTTTATCATCCGCTCAAACCCAGTTAACTATTATCTTCTTGAATTCACCAATTAAGTTAGGACTCGTTGTTTTTGTTCTGTCTAAAGAAAGTTAGAATCATCCTTTACGTATCCGACGAAGGACAATTGAGTTCAGCGTGGTTTGTTCTCTATTTTCTCTTGGTGGGTGATAATCTTTTCCAATAGCATAGAGTGAAAATTCCTGTTTGTGTTGTAACATAGAAGCATATTCTTCTTCTTTTCAAGTTCAATGTAAGTCAACTGAAAGAAGTAAATTATATGCTTTCATCTGCATAGGACGTTACACTGCATGACCTTGACGCCGCAAATGCCCAGCCGCAAGGAGGCCAAGATATTTTGTCCCTTATGGGCCAGATGATGAAGTCACGGAAGACTGAAATCACTGAGAAGCTGCGCCAAGAGATCAATAAGGTTTCAAAATTCTCGTTATGCAACATTTTTTTTAATTTGGATCAAATTTTGATAGACCTATTGGAATGGGTGCCTTTTCTTTTGTATGGTCATAGGTGGTTAACAGATATATTGACGAAGGTATTGCAGAGCTTGTACCTGGTGTGCTGTTCATTGATGAGGTATTATATTATTATCTCAGGATTGAAAATCTACTTGTCTTCGTAGGTTTGTTTTGGATTTCCTAAAATATGAATGAGCTTGGGCTTGTTTATTTCCAACTTCTCCTATTGCCAAATAAACAAGTGTCCATCTTGTGGAGTAGCATTGTTCTCCTGAACTAGTTGGCTTTATGTTACTAAATGGTAGAACTATGCCTTACAGTGATCTGATTTCATTAATGATAATAATTTTATCTGTAGGTTCACATGCTGGACATTGAGTGCTTCTCTTATCTTAATCGTGCTCTTGAGAGCCCATTATCGCCAATTGTAATACTCGCTACAAACAGAGGAATATGTACTGTAAGGTAAGAAATTTGATTTAGTTGTTGTGAATTGCTCCATGCTGAACTGCAATACCGGAATCCCTGGCAGTGCCTTGCAATTATGCCCACTTTAGGCGCTTAGGCATCAGGGCGGTGTGCTCGCCTTTCCGCCTTAAAAACATTGCTCTTATGTACTATTTTGCCATTATTATACATCTTATGATTGTACAACTCTTTTATTTATTCAGGGGAACTGACATGACAAGTCCCCATGGTATCCCAGTCGACCTCCTAGATAGGTTGGTTATCGTACGGACACAGATATATGGCCCTATCGAGATGATCCAGGTTCCTATTTCCTGTCTTATCATGTGTTCAACTTTCCTATGTAGAAATGCATTTAATGTTTGTTTATTGTGCGTTGCAGATATTAGCTATTAGAGCACAAGTGGAGGAGATTGAAATTGATGAAGACAGTCTTGCATTTCTAGGAGAGGTTGGGCAGCAGACATCTTTGAGGTATGGTTCTTGTTGTTGTTTCGGATTATGTCCACACATTTGCGTCCCATGCCAAGATTAGAAATGCGAAATTAAATTAAATTTAGCTGGAATGTGGGTTGGAAGGACTTTCTCGAGCCTTTAAAGTTAGGACAGTTTCCAACCTGTTTTTTTGCTGTCATCCCACTTTTAGTGTTCTACTGATTTGAATTTCAACATGTCTGTATGTCTAGTGTAAGCATTGTTTGGTTGTAATGGGTTGTAATAGATCTTGAATCTCTTTGCAGACATGCTATTCAGTTGCTGTCACCTGCTAGCGTAGTTGCCAAGGCTAACGGGAGAGAGAAGATCTGCAAGGTATATGTTGAATTTCAGTAACATGTCATCTTCCTAGACTGATTTCAGTCACTTGTAGTCTGACTTCATGATCCTCTGTCAGGCTGATCTCGAAGAAGTTCGTGTTCTGTATTTGGACGCAAAGTCCTCTGCTCAGTTGCTTCATCATCAGCAGGGAAGTTACATCACCTAAATTACCCGTGCACAAGAATTCTCAGCTGTCGGCGCAGGTGACTGGACTGTCTTCCCCTTACCTTGACTTGGCAAGCAAGCGCTGACTTCAAGAGCACAGTTGGGGGCATTGTTTTTGTAGCAGGTGCACTCTGGACTGGACTTCCATTGTTTCCAGAGGACAATTTGATTCTGGTCTATGGCTTCTGTTTGCTGATTAGATTTAGGTTATGTGTAGGGATTATCGTGCACCTTCGTTGCCCTTGCTAATTAATGGTTAGATCTCGTTTCCCCCCTTCGACAACCAGTCAGCCTTGGATGTATCAGGTCGTGATTCCTTTATGGTAGAACTGGAATTTCTTGGATTATGTTTCGTGTTAAGACCGACTCAACTTGTTGAGCATTTGCCATTGCACGTTGCCTTGCTCACTTGCTCAGTAACGTATTGTGTTGTGCTGTAAGTTTGCCTTGTGTAACTTATTACTCGCTCCGATCCATATTAATTGACGTTGGTTTAGTACAAAGTTGTACTAACTTTGTACTAAACTAGTGTCAATTAATATGAATTGGAGGGAGTAGATTAATCCATCGACTGTTTTTTTGCTCCATAAAATCCACTGCCATTATAAGAGGCCAATAAAACGTGGTACTTTGTTTTGTTTTGTTTCTAATCACAGGCTTCATTTATTAGCTCAAGTTAGAATAATTACCACATGTAGGCATCTGATTGATAATGAGGCTGATTGGTTTGCTGCCAATTGTTGGCAAGCCTATTTGCAAAGCTGGAAGTTGCCAACATTTGGCATGTTTTGCTGCCAATTGGTAAGGTAAAAAAAATATGGAATGCGGTGTCAACATGCTTGTCTATCAACCTGGTGAAGAAATTGTTGGTGCTGGTGAATGCACCAGAGAGAAACGGTATCTAGCAAATTCTTTGTTATGGAAGAACCCGAGTAAATTGCGGAAAACCACCACATTTGTGCGGGGGTTTGAGAGGGCCACCGGGGGTGGGGTGGATCGGCAGCGGCGCCAGCGGGAGGAGACTTTTCTTGAGGTATATAGACTAGCTTAGGCCGCGTTCGGCAGTCCTCCGCGGAGCGGGCTTTAACCAACTCCGCAAATTATGGCCTTAATCAACTGGATTGCCGCTACGGCGCGGAGCGGAGCGAATCCGAACGCGGCCTTAATGTCCATGCGTTGCTACGGAGTGAAAGAAAAGAAACATTTTGAGACATCAACGAGATGTTTTCTTTTCATCACCAAAATCTGTTTACCAGTGATCCCAACGTGACCTAGAGGAGATAGTCATGTTCGAGCGATGAATGCAGTCTTGCAGGCCCTTGAAGGCTCCCCCGCACTTGGGTGCCCCAGATCCGCTCCCGTAGCCTTTGAATGTTTCTACTTTATTGAGCACAATAGAAACCATAATAAGAACTTATGTGCACATCAATTGGACCTTTCTAATGTGTATGATCTTGTGGATTGGAGCTTTCTTCAGAGAGCCAAGCAAGGTTTCAGTTTTGCTCATCAGTGGGTCAGCTAGAAAATGTCACGTGTGACCTTGATGAGTCCATGAAACTTTAATGGAACCATGTCGGATTCATTGTCCCCTCACGTGAATTACGGCAAGGTGACCTGCAGTCCTCTTTTCTCTAAATTTTTTTTTGATGGTCTCTCAGCTCTGTTGCATAGAGAGGTCAATGCTCATCGTATGTATAGAACCCAAAAGTGCGTAGAAGGCCCCCATGTACATCTCATGTGTTGTTCATGGATAACACACTTCTGTTCTTCAAGGCAGACTGTGAGCATGCCCTACGGGTCTAACAAATCATCAATACCTTGGCTAGCGGGACAGGTTAGCCCAGAAACCATGATAAATGCTACATCATGTTTGGCCAGTCTTGCACTTTGTGCTTACATGATGAGGTTGAAGAGGTGCTGTAAGTTACTCAAGCCACTTTTGAGGCCAAGTACCTAGGGCTGCCTACTCCAAAGGGAAGAATAAAGAAAGGAAAAACCAAAATATACAAGAGAATGGCCAAATGTTTTATTGACAAGATACGATAATATTTGTCTCAAGGTGGAAAGGAAGTCTCAATAAAAGCCGTGGCGCATTCCATCTGAATTCTAAATGGTATGGTTGTATTGTTCATATTATTTTTCAACGGCTCTTATCTCGTATAGATCATAGCTTCATGACGTTGAAACATTGTAACTACTAAAGGTTAATGTATATGCTTAATTACTTTACTTACTGTAGGACTTCTTAAGAAAGTTCAGATCAGAGTAATATCGTGTATGAAGTATGAAAGAATTTATAGTTCGAGGTTTCAGGCCGGAGAAAACACTATAGATAGAGGTCAAGGATGTGCTTGTTTAGCTAATGAAAATATTCTTTTACCCTTGACTCCTATGCTTCATTGCATTTTGTATTTAATCATTTTGGGAAGCATATTTTCAGTTTTTTGCTATATAATTATCTATCGGTTATGCTAAATTAGTTATGTAAAATAATGTTACAAACATTGCTATTTATTTACTACTACGAAGCAGGTCGAGAATTGTGTCTTTTATAAATAGGAAACAATCTCAGGTCCGTGAGCCATGTTTTTAACGTTGTGGCTTGAACGGTGGGCTTCAGGTTGTTATTCTCCTTCTTGGGGCCGACGTTGGCACAAACGTCGTCCCTCCCACATAATGCTTTGAGATCAAGGTGTCATGTCTCGCGGGCGATGATGTGTCATAGCTATACACACTGGTAGGCATGGGGTTGGCCATTACATCACTGCTTGGCGACATTGGAAAGGAGGAACGACTATGGTATGGTAGAACGGCGTCTGCTTGTGATACACCGAGTGTGCTTCTTTATCGATGTTGTGCTATAGGCAGGCTTGATTATCTACGTTTTCTGGAGTCTGGTCCTTGCGGTTTAATTGTGCGTGGAACGGGATGCGTATCTCCTTCATTGGCAGACCTTTCTTGATGTGAGGGGGCCACTGCCCCCCTCTCACTAGGATAGTGTGCATTGTAATTTTGATGAGTTGTTTCACACACAATGCAAGTACGAAACATTTCTACATTTTAAAATAGTAACATTTGATTTACATCATTTCCTTCATATATAATTCATTAGAAATTATGAATCCCTGGTGCAACGCGTGGGGAAATCACCTAGTTAGATTATTGTTAGTAGCATTAGTTCGTCACGGTCAGCACCACTGTGGTGGCACACTACGGTCAGCACCACTGACCAAGGAAAGCCAGATGGAAGGCATTGGCAAGAGGGAAGGGGCTCACCTCGGCTCGATACCCTCATTCGTCCCTGCAGCGGCATCCTAGGCGGCGTCCTCTGGTGTGGCTTGTCGCGGCTCTCAAAGGTCAGGGCCATATGATCATTTTTTAAGCATTCTTGGTCGTTTGATCCTGATATGTGGGCACTAGAGTCTTCGTTATACGAAATGCTCAAACTACCATACGAAACGTTTTCTGACAAAGAACCCGGGTTGCAAGTTTGGAATAAACCTTTGAAGTAAACATGCAGTTAAAGGGGTTGCAAAATATATTTGGTTCTATCACACTCAGTATAACATAAAACATGTTCACTTCCAGAATTTCGGTTGCTCCATCTAATTATCATAAGGGTTGCAGGCATCTTATGGTAAATAGTACTCCCTCCGTTTTTATTTAGTCTGCATATTAGCTTTGGTCAAAGTCAAGCTTTGTAAACTTTGACTAAGCTTAGTAACAAAAATATTAACATATGTAATAAAAAAATCAATACCACTAGATTCATTATTGAACGTACTTTCACATCATATAGATTTGTTATGGTAAATGTTTATATATTTTTCTATAAACTTGGTCAAACTTTGCAAAGTTTGACTTCGGTCAAACCTAATATGCAGACTAAATAAAAACGGAGGGAGTACAAGCATCTTATGATCACTCAAGAGTCAACACTGCATTTTTGTAGTACTAATGAACATGGGAGTGTCAATGTACTAAATTATTGGGAACCCCTCTGATCAAGTGGATAGCGAAATAGTATACATAAATCTTACGGCCACTCATAAGAATCAGCGTTTCAACGCTTAATAGCAAGTATACCATATTAAACAACAGATCATGTGCTTCACTCCAGGAGTTAATGCAAGGACAGCGTGCTCACGGGTCTGGTCATTCTTGGAGATACTATCCTGAAAACCAGCGGTGGTGGAGTCAATGATGAGCACATCATAGTCAACCTGGGATAAACAAAAAAAAACAATTTCAGCGATATGCTATAGATCAAAGAGGTAGAGTTTGAGGTGTGAAAAGAAAATCACTACTCTGAACTATATTGCCATTATAGAAGTATTTCTTCTTTTTCTTATCATAATCAAGCAAAATCAAAAGAACACGAACAACTTATATTTAAGATTGTATCCAGGATACGAGTAACTTCGTGTGTATGCTAGCAAAAAGGGACAGAAAATTGTGAGCATCCTCAAAAAATATTTAGGATTATCATGCGGGAGTATCCAGTATTTGTTTAATTGCTTGTGCATAGTTGGTGATCATGCGGGAGTAAATCGCTATTTGCTCAAAACTGGCAATTTTGTTGTTTTCATTGGTGAATGGCGAATTTGTTGTATGGTGATTCATAAAACTGATTTACAGTTTTTGTGATATGCCCATTTCCAAAACTGGGTTTTCCACACGTATATGCAGAATATGCTTGCTCTCATTTGTTTGTTTGAATCCATGGACAGTAAGAAATTCAATCACTGCCACAAAACATCCTTTTATTATTGAACTACCGCTCTTCAGCTGCAGACTTCCATTCTTAAAATCGTGCACCCGCTGGCCATGCACCTGTCCTAACCGGATATTGTAGCTAGCTATCTAGGCGGGCCGCGGAGCACAGTCCGGTCCACCTGATCCGCCGAATGCAACGCTGGCACCCACGCTGCCATTGCTTTGGTCGAAGAACTTCACGTCGTAGCAGTCGGGCGCAGTGTGGACAATGATTTCGAGAGTGTCGGTGGCGTTATTCTTCACCGGCGGCGGTTCTTGTCGGTGCGCTGGTCCATGGGCCTTAGACGACGACTTCCGATCTCTACTACAACAAGTTGTGCCTGACTCGACAATGGAGGGTGATGACGGTGGCGGCGCTTCGTTTCGCCGGTCTTGTAGTCGTCGCTAGGTGGTCTACGGATCTGGATGCAATTTTTATTTCTGGTGTTCGTTGTACTGCCATGATTGAAGATGAATAGATTGAAAGTTTTTCACACACACAAAAAAAAATCTTAGACATCTTTTGCTATTTATTTACCTTTACAAAGTGTCTTCAGAATTATGTCTTCTATAAACAGGAAATGATCTCAAGTCCACGAGCAAGATTTTCAATGTCGTCGGTGAAACTATGGACTTCAGGTAGGTGCTTTCCTTCTTGGGCTGATGATCACATAAATGTCATCTCTATAACATAGTTATTCGAGATCAAGGTGTCGTGTCTCACTGCTTGAATAGTCATAGAGCTATCTATGTGAACATTTGCTGCAAGAATAATTTGACTACCTATGTTTTTCGTAGCCTGATCCTCATGGTTTCACTGCCCACGGGTAAGAAGCTTTGTTGGCTACAACTAATGAGGGTTCAGTGTTGACTTGGATCACTATATGATCCACTAATGGAGCTATGTATACATACCCATGTATGGGGCATTGCTCCCCCATGTCGGACCACTCCAGGAAAGATTTTTGTTTGAAGGACTTAGTTTTTTTTTAATATTCTTTTGCCCTCTCCTCCTGCCTCAGCAAATTTTCCTACATCCACCATTGATCTCCTCCTGCATGAGCATGTACCTAGTGTACATTGGCTTAGCATGTATTAGGACCAATTAATGGAAGATTATAAGGTAATGTTTATATAGCTTTTCTCCTAATCTTATTAGGATAGTATGCTTTGTACTGACTAATTATACGTTGTCCTACGCATAGGATATTTGCATGAAGTTTTCTGGTATATAGCTTTTTTGTTTCACCTGCAGCACAACTCATTTCGACTGTGTGGAACATAACGCATGCCACAACCAACCGTTATTATTTGCGCGCGCGCGCACAGAGAGAGAGAAAGAAGAGAGAGAGAGAGAAAGAGTGAGACACGCACGCATGCGCGCGCACACAATGCTTATCCTTCTAACAACCATTATTTTATGAATTTGAGATCGTGAGATATTCTCCCAATTTATCACTTCTACTCGTTTGTGCCTTTGTGTTTCAATTCCAACACCCCCCCCCCTCGGCCCCACTTGTTTTGCAACATTAGGGTATGCCTACAGTTTTTTTTTTGTTTCGGTTTCGTTATCATAAGTAATGAAATATAGTGTCAGCTATTTTCTCGGAAAATAAAATAAAATCATGAGAACGAAAGTACAAACATTTTTGTACCTCTACCACGAAAAGGACAACTTGACTTTAAAAAATGAACAATGTTCATACAGTCCAATCGGTTATGACTTTTTTTGGGCGGGGGGGGGGGGGGGGTACCTATTTAGAATTTTTTAGCAACAACCAGGTTTTTAGACCCAACGACGTGTACTATCACGTTCAACCATCATCTCCTCTTCAACCTCCCGATCATATGTGACTCAACGGAGTAGCATGGCCTTTCTTATGGCAACTTCTTGGCCGGTAGGAATTTTGATACATCTGCCATTCCGCCAGGAGAGTCGTCGATGATGTGACAAAAGGCCCACCTTTGACCGGAGTCGAGAAGACGCAGGCAGCAAAGCTCAATCATGCGCACCAGCAATGATGACCCACTCCGCCGATTACTCTCTAAGACTAGCCACAGAATTTCAAAGAAGAACATCGTATTAACTCAAAGAATTTTATGTGGCGGTGAGTTAATGAGGAGAGAGATAGTTATAGTAACTTAGCTAGTTACTGTAACATCACATGTCCCAAAGCAATATAAGTCTATAGCCTAATAAATGAAGTTTTGCATGTTACCACACTTATGTTACTACCCACTATGAAGGTAGTAACATAGTCTAGAAACATGTTTATGTTACTAGTATATGTTACTACCCATTGTAAGGCCTCCTCCCTTAACTCCTCTCCCACCTTCATATTGTCTAGAAGAGATGAGAGAACCTGGACTTCGTTGAGACGAGAGCTCAAAACAAGCTTATTGACAAGGATCTGTCCCGAACTGCCAACAACCACTCTCCATCAGGGACATTAACCGAAGCTTAGGTTGTATCTTATGCTCAGTTGTCGAGTAGACTGAAGCCTGAGGACATTTTTTTTTGGAGAGAAGGCCATCATGGCTAGCTTTATTTACTCAGATCAAAATTGCATCGTTCACAAGGCTATTGACGATACATGCAGGTGGTTCGTCAGTCCAACTATCTGACATTTTATTACAAAAACTATACTTAGCTAGCTCATGAGGTGCGGTACTTAACTATATGAGGACTTGATTTCATCGAGGTCGCTTCATGAAGGAAAAAAAAACTCAAATACAAAAGCCCACAATCTCGCTCGCTACGCTCTATTTTTAGATGCTGGTCGCCATACACGGCCAATCTCACCGTATGATGTACTTACTACCTCTGTAAAGTAATAATATAGGACCTTTTAGATCACTATAGTTGTTATCCGTATATAAAGCCAAGAAAAAAAAGCGTATATTCATCCTTTTCTTTTTCATCGAGATTTTTTCGAGTCGATCGTATATCCATCCTCGTGATCCAGACGGGGGGCATCGTCATCGGTTGCGTACAAAAATCCTTATCCAATGCACACATCGTTGCCAGCACGGCAGACCCCCCCTCTCTCTCGTGGCGTGTATGTACATGCACCGCGCCAAAAGCAAGAAGAGAGAGAAAAAAAAAAAGAAAACACGAGAAAAGAGGAGGAGGAGGCGGAGGAAGAATTCCATCGACAGCGCTCCCTCGGAACTATCGGATCTCGGGAAGAAGATATATCTTCGCTGGCAGGCACCCGTCGTCTTCCTCCTCCTCCGCCCCCATCCCACCATCTTCGTCATCCGAGCCACAATCCACCCGCCATTAATCCCACCCCACTCGGGCCGGCGGCCTCCGCTCGAAGGTACGACGTCGTTTTCCACCCCCACGTCAGCCACTCCACTCCCGGTGCTACCACTACCAGTCAACGCGCCGGTTTAATGCGATTTTCGCCGTTACGTTTTCTTTTTTGGTAACGGAAGCTGAGAGTTCCTGCGGTGGTGTGCGTGCGATCGCAGGAAGGTCCGTCCCCCTCCCGCCCCCCGTTAAGATGATGCGGTGCGCCGTGAGGGGCGGCGGTGCTCACGTCGTCGTCGCCGAGCGGAGGTCTGCGTCGTCGTCGTCCGGTGGCAGCGGCGGAAGGAGCAAGAGCGTCGTGCGGATGTCGGAGGGCCGCGGCGGGCTCTGCTGCGGCGGCGTGAGGTCGCGCGCGGCGGATCTCGCGGGGCTCGAGATGGGCAGGCCCGGCGCCGGCGCCGCGGGGCTCTTCCGGAGCACGCGCTACGGCCGCGTGCGCGCCACCGCCTCAGGTGCGTCCTCCTGTCCGGCGTCACCGATTCGGGGGTACAGAAGCGTGCTTCTGCAATCTGGGGCTTGGTTGTTAGGGATGATGTAAGCTCCAGCAGCAGCCTACCACCCAATCGCCGTCAGATTCCGTGCGATTCCGTGAATATTTGGCAGGGGGAATGTGAGGGAGGGTCATGCCTGTTGCGCCGGCCAGCAATTTCGTTGTGAATTCCGCTTTGGGCAAACAGGGATTGCATCCGCACTGTCTATCAGTACTAGTAGTACCAGCTGTAGTTGTCGTGGGTGCTGTACTAGTGTGGTTGTCAGCGGACTTGTGACATGCTTATTTGCCGTCTGAGATTCAGCTTCTGGGGTACCATGGGAATGTCCCATGTTGCATAGTATGCTCCGAATTGTATTGTACAGGATGTTGGTAAAGATCTTGCGGTTAGCTGCACATGATACCATGCCAGTGTATTGGCACTGGAATTTCTTGACCGTTTAACCGTGTCAGCTAATCTAGACTCCTTTACCATCTTATCCAGCTGACCCTGAGGATATTCCATCTGACAAGCTTCAAGCTAAATCATCTGGGACTGTTTTTCCGTACGTTGGCGTTGCTTGCTTGGGGGCAATTCTGTTTGGCTACCATCTTGGGTATGTTTTTCCTTTTCACTGTACTGTAGCGTAGAAACTTTTCCCACATGCATTGCAAGGGGTTAAAGCGCAATTTCCTAGTCTAAATGTTAACTGTCGAATACCACTGTCTAGCAAAACTGAATATCTCATTTGAATCTATATGTGCTTTAGTGTGGTCAATGGCGCGCTTGAATATCTCTCGAAAGATCTTGGGATTGCTGAAAATGCTGTGTTACAAGGTATGGCATTCTTTTACTTGCTGGTATAAGCCACATTTCAATTATTGTAGTTTTAGAACCTTTCCGTACATACCTTCTCTTAGTGTCTGCAATAGTGACATCTGAAATGTCAGATCAATTATGTACAACCATTTTTCTTTTGCAAGATACTTGCATACGGTTTTTAAAAGGGATAAAGAATAACATATGCACTAGGGACTTTATGGCATGAGGATTCCATGAGATATCATTTGCCTATATGCTTCACAATACATCTGCCTTTTCACTCAGGATGGGTGGTTAGCACAACCCTGGCTGGCGCGACAGTAGGTTCTTTTACTGGAGGGGCTTTGGCTGATAAATTAGGGAGAACACGGACATTTATCCTAGATGCAATCCCTCTTGCTGTAGGCGCATTCTTGAGGTGTGTTCTGAGACTGAATTCACTGCTATAACAATTTATGGTCCAAGGTATACTATTGCAATGTAAACCTAACTCGCAAAACATTTGTAGTGCAACAGCTCAAGATGTCCGTACAATGATTATTGGTCGATTACTTGCTGGGATTGGTATTGGGATCTCTTCTGCTCTTGTGCCCCTTTACATATCTGAGGTTTGTGATATCTCAAAATTATCACAACCACTGTTCAGCAACTACTGCCTGTGATATTGAACTTCCCCAGCTGACCTATTTGCACCTTGCAGATCTCACCAACTGAAATACGTGGAGCACTTGGTACGATTAATCAGCTGTTTATCTGCATTGGAATTCTTGCAGCTTTGGTAGCTGGATTGCCATTAGCACAAAATCCTGCATGGTGAGTTTTCTCCTATCCTCTTTTCCTTTGTCGCATTCTGTTGATGCCTTTTGAATTTTGTTGTGCTTGTGCATAAAATCTGTTGACCACCAACTTCTGAATTCTCAAAACTTCTAATTTATGAAGTTATGATATATCTAAGAGCAATTGTTTTTTGTAATTACAAGGGAGAAACCTCTTTCTTTATTTTTTTGTGAACAAATGCATTTGTAGAAGTTAGTCAGAAACAGCAGGCATATTCATTTAATACATACGAGAGAACTAAAGATGCAAATCACAACAAATTTGGCATGATAAATATGAGTTATTTAATTTGTGTTATCTGTTTGTGGTTGTGTGCAATCAGGTGGAGGACAATGTTTGGAATTTCAATAGTTCCATCTATTTTGTTGGCTCTAGGAATGGCTGTTTCACCTGAAAGCCCTCGCTGGCTATTCCAGGTTTGTGCTGTGCAAATTCTTTCACCATATTTTGTACTCAGGTGGCAACACGATACTTGAGAATAACTTTCATGTGATTAACCGCAGCAAGGAAAGATTTCTCAAGCAGAAGCAGCTATAAAAAAATTGTATGGGAAAGAGAAGGTTACTGAAGTCATGTATGACCTAAAGGCTAGTGGGCAAGGATCTAATGAGCCAGATGCCAACTGGTTTGATCTATTCAGCAAACGCTATTGGAAAGGTAAAATGTTCTCTGATTGTTTCCCTACACCCTATCAAGTCAATGACTTGGTACAAAGGAATTAGTGATAAAGTTTCATGTGTTGCCTTAATCTTATAGATGCAAGTAGTTTGGGCAAAGCAACTTTCGCCTATCATCTATGACAACAACAAAATGCATATGAATGATAAAAAAGAATTAGTATGTTTTTCATACTCTCACAGTTGCATAGTTGCTTGATCGAAACTATCATCTCAGGGTTAGCCTAGAACTTTTCCTTGCAAACTGCTGCTACCAGCCATGTTCTTTACAGTCCACGATTGAATGAACAATCATGACTCAGCCTACATAATTTGGGTAGCAGTTTATAAGTATTCTTTTGATACTCATTTGTGTCTGCGTCATAACTGATAATCATGATGAAATTTTGGTACATGTGTCCTGATATATTTATCATACTGCAGTTGTGAGCGTGGGAGCGGCACTGTTTTTGTTGCAGCAACTTGCTGGCATAAATGCTGTTGTGTACTACTCTACATCAGTGTTCCGCAGTGCAGGCATTGCATCTGATGTTGCAGCGAGTGCTCTTGTTGGTGCCGCCAATGTTTTTGGTTAGTTCAGTGTTGGTAAGAGTGTTTCGGCAGTAACTTCCAATTCCTTTTCTGAGGTGTATGCATACTTCTCATAGGCACCATGATTGCATCTTCACTGATGGACAAGCAAGGGAGGAAGAGCCTTCTCATAACAAGCTTTTCTGGAATGGTACTGTCTTTTCTACAGTAGTCTGTGTATTTGTGTTTCCCAATGTGTAAATGACTTATGAATTACTGTTTCTCTTTCTCTTTTGAAGGCGGCGTCGATGTTACTCTTGTCATTGTCCTTCACCTGGAAGGCTTTGGCACCTTATTCTGGCACTCTTGCTGTTGTTGGCACTGTCCTGTAAGTGGTTTACATTCACCTAATATGGCTTTCTCCTGGTTTTTCTTTATTAATAATTTTAGCTCTTAACTAACTTGAAGTCTTGATTGTAATTTTTGTTCAGGTATGTGCTGTCATTCGCTCTTGGAGCTGGCCCTGTTCCAGCTTTGCTCCTTCCTGAAATATTTGCCTCCAGAATAAGGGCCAAGGCTGTAGCATTATCAATGGGAATGCACTGGGTAAGTCTCTAGTGGTCTCAGTTGTGACAACTGACAAACAGATGTCTGCGGCAACCAATTATATTTTGTATCCTCCTTCATCAGTATCGCATATCTTGTAGTACAAAATACAAGGTGGCCATAGCTTGTGCATTATTAGATGAACGATCGGCTTATACATGTGATAAATCGTTTTCAGATAGTAAGTTCTGTCCACTTTGGTAGATAGATGAAACTTGAAGGAGAAGAAAAAGAAAAATGCATTCTGCAACAGTGACAATCCTTTCTACTCCCTCCATCCCATAATATAAGATGTCATTACAATCGATAGTTGTAATAACATCTTATATTACGGGACAGAGGGAGTACTTGCTTAGATGATCAGTGTGTTGCAGGATGATCAAACGTCTTCATCTTGCACTGTCGACTTAGCCTACTGGCACCAGTGAATCATCATTTGTTCTTTCTCTTTGCAGGTATCCAACTTCTTCATCGGCCTGTACTTCCTGAGCGTCGTCAACAGGTTTGGGATCAGCACGGTGTACTTGGGATTCGCGTCCGTGTGTGCTCTCGCGGTCCTGTACATTGCCGGGAATGTGGTCGAGACCAAGGGGCGATCCCTGGAAGAGATTGAGCGGGAGCTAAGCCCGCCCAGTAAAGCCGATGCTAATGCTTTCTTGGTGAGTGACCAATGAGCACCGAGCACAAGCGTCTCGTCCTCGGACCTCGGGATGTTGTCTCTGCCTTTTATGTAGTTCCTGAAATAAGCGAGCCGCAAGATCGCCTGCCGCCATCCAAACCGGCTGGTGCTCAGGGTGTTGCGGCACCAGTAAAGCTCAGCGATTTCTTGTCACATCTCAGAATCAAAGATCTCATGTGGCATTGCTTCAGGAGGTGCGAGATTTAGGCTGGCTGCTAGTCCTTGGATGTCATCGTTTTCAGTGTACAGATGAACTCCTTATATGCGTCGGAACTCGGAAAAATAAAACTCCAATTTGCCGAACTTCAAAGCGCGATGTGTAATTATATTACTTACCAATTGAAAATGCAGCGGTAAATCGGTAAGTACTCCACCCAGTTCATGTGTTCATTTGAGAAATCAGTAGCAGTAATAACCATGGGCTACTGCCAGCAACGAAAAACTTTTTTTGCTGGAAGAAATCAAATCATTCGATGAACTCGAGTAGCGTCCTGGCCACCTGGCCCCTCAGCTCGGCCCGCTTCATCCCGGCCTTCACCTCCGCGCGCCGCTGCTTCCTGACCCTGGCCTCCAGAGCCGCCGCCCTCTCGTCGCCGATCATCCTGAACGCCGCCTTGAGCACCCCGCACGGCCGCCGCGACGCGATCGCCCCCACCTCCGCGGCGAGGCAGGGGTAGAGCGCCTCGAGCTCCGCGAAGCCCCTCCGCTCGTGGTGGCGCCTCGCGGCCTTGTCGGCGGCGCGATGCTCCCGGCGCGTCGCCCTCTCCGCCACCGTGCCCTCCCAGAGGCGCTTGGAGAGTCTGTAGACCCTCATGTCGTCGTCCGTGACGGGGACGGTGCCGCGGGAGAGCCGCCGGACGGAGCCGTAGTAGCGCTTGCGCAGGGAGTCCACGCGCCTGGCGGCCTGCTCGCCGCTGTACCGGAGGCGGCCGGCGAGGGCGGCGGCGAGGTCGTCGCGGGAGGGGAGCTGGCCGTGCCGCTCCTGGTGCGCGACGACGGCCTCCAGGAGGACCACCTCGTCCGCGGTCGGCCAGCTTCGCGGCAGCCCCGCGGTGCCGCTCCGGGGTCGTCGCGGCTTCTTGGCTGCGGGAGGCGCGTCCTCCGAGGAGGACGCGTAAGGTTCGGGAGAGGGCTCGGGGGACGGGGAAGGCGACGGCGGCAGGCTGATGTCGTCGTCCTCGGACGAGACGGAGGAGATCGCGGCCTCGTCGGAGGAGGACGGCGGAGACATCGGCGGCGGCGGCGGCGGGTGATGGAGATTTGGGTGAGGGGCGGGGGTTTGCCGGTTTGGACAGTTCGTGGGTGTGTCTGAATCTTGTATAACTCAACTGGGCTATAGCCCAACGTGGCGAGACGGTCTGTTCGTTGCAAATCTAGCATTGGGCCCAAAATGTCACATAAATTTTCTGGACATTCTCGACATTTTATCACAGCACATAAACCCTTTTTTTTTTTGCGGGGAGCACATAAACACGTTGCAACTTGCAAATCGGCCATTACAATTCCCTCCATGTAATTCCCTTGTATTTGATGTTCTTTTCTTGGAGGGAAAACTGCACGTAGAAGTCAAATACAAGGTGAAACCATTGTAAAAGAAAAAAAATAGAAGGCACACCTCAGAAATTTGTAGACAGAAACCTGGGTCAACGTTCCAGGAGAATGACATATAGAGTGGGTTTTCGAAATGCAGCTGCACTGGAACGAAAAAAAAGACAGTACATATAGTTAAATAAAAAATAAAGAGAAATGCCCGCAAGAAGCCACCTAGAAGTTCTGATAAAAAATATATTGAAAATGGCATAAATATACATCTTTCTTAGTGGCCGGTTATCTTTTGTTTAGAGAAAACTTTCAATCTATTCATCGTCAATAATGATGGTACGACGAATATAAAAAATAATAATAATTACATTCAGATTCGTAGACCACACTAAAGTGAGCCGAAGGCGCGCCACAATAATCGCCCCTTTTCTCCCTGGTGCCGGGTAAAACCTCTTATAATAGACAGTCGGGAAGTCGTTGTACTAAGATCCTACATGACCAATGCACGAGAATAATAACCGCCAGAGTACCGTTGCAGGACATGTTTTTGACCGTTCGACTTGGGATTTGAGCGCTCTTGGTTGCCCGTTCGGACACAAGAACTATCAGGATTGCAATGCATACTTGCAATTTTTTTGCTTTTTGCCACAAATTGGCCACACGAAGGGAAACAAAACAAATTGCTTTTAATCCCTCCATTTCTAAATGTAAGTTTTTGTAGAGATTTCACTGCGGACCACTCTAAATGCATCTATATACATCCATATGTGGTCCATAGTGAATCTCTACAAAGACTTATATAGTTATATTTAGGAACGAAGGGGGTACAATAGTTTTGTCACATTTTCCACATACATGGTTGGAAATATATTTGGTTTTCTCATAACAAAACCATACCCTGCAAGATCTGCTAGGGCATTGTATGCAAGTATTCTCTCCGGTCCTAAAGTATTTCTAGAGATTTCAATACGAGCTAACTACGTATGAAGCAAAATGAATAGTACGCCTTATATATGTCTATATCCATCCGCAAGTGGTCTTTATTGAAATCTAAGACTTGAACGGAGGGAGTAGTGCATTCGAACTGTCGGAATGTTCGGGAAATCGTACTTGTAACAGGCAAAGAAAGAAGGGTAAGATGAAGGACATGTTCTTCACTCCCGGCCGCGGAAGCAGATCACCAACCAACGCCGTCATCACGCCCAGATTTGAATTGAATTCTTCCGGAAGCATCTCTCCCCCCCTTGTCGTCAGCGGCCTCGGCGTGCGGGCCGACGGACCAACCCAAGCTCCCTCCCCTCTCACAACAGGCGCCAACCCCAACCCCAGCTCCCGAGCCAGAGATAACCCCAGCGAGTCGGCGGCAACCCTCCCTCCCGCTCCGAAGTCGCCGCGGCCTGTGGTTCCGGTGGAGATGGGCGCCCCCTCGTACCGGCTCGCGGCGGCGGTCACGGGCGCCGAGGCCGAGTTCCTCGTCGTCCGGCAGCTGCCCCCGACGCCCCCGCCGGGGGTGGAGGAGTACGGGCGCTACGTCGACAGCGACCTCTACGACCTCCCGTCGGCGCCGCTGCGGCGCCTCGCGGATGGGGAGCCGGCCCGGCCCGGCGTCGCCGTCGCCGGCGCGGAGGCTGAGGCCCCCCTCGACCTCTCCCGCCTCGACGTCCCCGCCGCCCTCGACCAGGTGACGCACCGTTAGCTCAGTGAAATCTGGCCGCTCTGCTGCGCTGCTGTTCTAGTGTGAAGTAAAGTAGCTTGCAGAATCTCGTGATATATGTCTGGGGAGCTGTGGATTACGAGTTAGTACAAACCTTGTTTAACTGTCGTGGTAGAAGAACCACAATTTAACAAACGGCAACTGATCTAAGAGATGGCCTCTCACCCACTAGATTTTGAGCCAATTGGGCCTGACGAATGCAATGTGCGGGGAGTGGAGGCTCCTCAAGTATATCGAGGAAGCAGAGTTCGGCCCGGACGCGGGCGTCAACACGGTGCTCGTCATCACTTCGCTCGAGTCGAAACCGGAGGCGTTGCAAGGTCTGCTGCTTCATTTCTTACTAATGCTTGTGTCCAGGAATTTGCCTGACCACCAAACCCACCGTAACTTGAGTTGTGCGTTGCAGACTCCTGTAAATGGATGTCCAAGGAGGGTGCTCGGGAATTGCTTTCTGACGTGAAGCCCGGTGATACTCGACTTGGACCCTATGTGCATGCTGGATTTGTGAAATCGGAGCTATCATCAAATTGTACCGGTGGCTCCACATTGGTCTCCCAGGTCTGTGTAATTTTAATTTTGTTTGGATCAAATTTCGGTTTCTAGTCAACTGTCATGCCGATCTGTCTCCTTTCTCCTGAAAAGCGATGTTTGGTGACAGGAGTACCCTCCTGGAATAACCCTTGTGCCAATGAAGAGTAGTACCCTACGGCCTTTTCGCACAACTAATCTCGTGGTAATACAAGCAACCAGTGGTACATGTGGATCGAAGCGATCTGATTATTTTGCTTGTGGAGATGCTTTACTTATAGATCCTGGATGTTGCTCGCAGGTTCATACAGAGGTAAAAGCAAGTATCTAAGATTACATTCGTTTAGCTCTACATACAGTGACAGGGTGTATATCTTGCGGATGCAGCTTCTGCCTTGGACTTATTTTTTAAAGTATTATAATCTGTTTAGTAGCTTCGGTTCCTTCCATGGGACTTCTATTACTCAAACCAACTTCTTCATACAGGCCTCAAAACTACCCCTAGCTTTATGAGGAAAAGAACTTGTGCCTAAAATGTTTGCCTATTAGATTAGAATCACCAAGGAATACCAAAGAGTGACAAGGGGACAAAAAGCGCTGAAGACTTCATGTGAAAACATCCTCTTTTCAGAGCTGCAGTTATCAGTGCAAAGAACACAATTTGGTGCATAATGGCACAAACTTTTGGTTTGGGAAAGAATCTACTTGAATTATTTGAGAAGACTAGATCTGATTTGTGGTGGGTTGTATAACTCTTTAAAATGTGAACTTTAAACTCAAAGTTTGTTAGATGACAGTTACAAGTTTGCTGTAAATAGTAGCAGTTGTGCTTTTTCTTCCCTTGCTGATTTTTCATTTGTCAGAAGTATTGCATTGTTACTCTCACTGTGGAACAATTTTGAACTTGATTATCTTATACATAAGTAGAATATTTGAGAAGTATCCTTCCATTTTATTGATTTTTTCTGTTGCTGATTTGGTAATTGGTACCCAAATCAAAAGTGCACAACATTGTGCTTTGCAATAAGCTTTGTTTTTAATCTGTTAGATGATTTTGCATGCACAGCTATAGGCCTATTGGCCTACAACAGTAGTTGTTTCTATTGAATACTGTTTTAAGCAGAAACTATTCATTCTGTCCTAACAAATGATCACATCCCTGCCATCTTCAGCTTGCAGATCTTGTCAATTCCCTTCCAAAGAAGTTACTGGTCCTTGTTACGCATCATCATAATGACCATGTCGAGGGTACGCTAGAATGTTTCCTGTAGCACGTCTTAGTTTTTCTGTTGAAATTAAGGTCATATCTGGGAGAGAAACGCATGAAGCTGGAAACATATACCATGCTATAGTTCTTTAGCTCCTCATTTGTGTTAATTGTTATCATGCCTATTTGTCCATCCTAAATAAACTGGCTACATTTGGTTGAATGACTTAGGTCTTTCGGTTGTTCAGAGATGCAATCCTGATGCTGTTCTTTTGACACATGAAAACACGATGAAGCGCATAGGAAAAGGTAACGACCCACACCATTTTTTATACCAAAATTGTAAACCACTTTGCCATGGCATATTTGTTTCCTGATTTTGGCGTACAAAAGTAGTTCAGGAATGGGTTTACTTGGGATAATTCCATTGGCATGTAGCAAGTGAAACCTTGCCCTTAGACCTTCTTTTGACCATCCTAAGAGGTTCCTGCTAGTCATAAATCTGTGATTAATGGTGCAAGCAGTGTTTACAAACAAAAGGAGAAAGGGGAAGAAAATTATATCTAACAACCAAGACAATTATTTAATATTTGCATCACCTTGAATGATTTGGAAGATTTGTCCACTATAAGTGTGGTACCACATGTCAGCGCATTTTAGTGGTGGAAGGTGGGGAAGAGAGCCATCAGGCGTACGAGGTGGTTAAAATCATAAAAACGGCAATATCTCTTGTGAAGCTTGCAATGCAACATATCTTCTTGTTTACTTGGATACTCTCTTGGTATACGGTATACCTTTCTACATGGTCCTCCTCATAGTGGTTTTCACTCTGTCCTGGTATGTTTGGCACTGCTAAGGTGCTGAATTGTTGGATAATTATTCATTATTAAATGTCAAACTATTAGTTTGTTTTAGTTTTTATTGCCTGTGAATGACGGTAGTAGATAATAATCCAATTTTATTTCATTAAGTTAGGCTACTCACTAGCCACCATCTTTAACTGCTATATACCATGGCTATCTCTGTGAACTAGCTCACACTTAGAGCCTGTTCGGCAGCCCTCTGCTCCTCACTTCTCAACTCCCAGCTCCATGTAGACGCGGAGCGTCACTTCGGCCACTCCGAGAAAATGGCCTGCTGTCTGCTCCGCTCCGCTCCGAGGAAAGCTTGAAGCTAACGCGTTCGGTGCCACACTGGCCGCTCCAGGAGCAGAGCTGCGGAGCCGAGGGCTGCCGAACAGGCTCTTAATACTCATTAATTTATTTGTGCTGTTCATACACATCTTATATTTCATTTGTGCATGGTGTATAGGGAATTGGTCAACCGTCTATACTGCTGTGACTGGTGGTGAAAGCATATGCATAGGTGACCAAGAACTGCAAGTCGTTTTTGCTCCTGTAAGCCAGTGTTTTCCTTGGAGAATCGTTCTCTGGTTTTAGCTTATGCCATTGTTTCCTTACTTAGCATGATAATTCCTTTGAACTTTCCAATAATTAAATACTTAATTATGTAGCAATTTTTGTAAAGTCCAACGCAAGAACATAAACCCTAATGGTTATAGTAGCATTTGGCAGTCCGACGTATATTGTTTGGTATAATTTTGTTTGCTTCTTGCTGTTCAAATATAGTTGCATGCTATAGTCCATACAGAATGATTATGCCAACCACTGATAATATTTTGCAATGATTATTTTAAGGAAAGATGGTGGCATGACATTTGTTACTTGAATGGATTTACATTTAATAAGATTTAAAGAATATTAGGACTTCAGAAAAAATACACAGACGTAGCATTCCTGATGTTATTTTGAAGCAAAATAGTAGCAACACTATACATGATCTCTGCATGACCTAGAAAGTATTCTCTGGAAAACAGTTGACTTATACAGCAACCCAATATTCACATTTGAAGAAGTCTATCTTTCTGTTATTCTGTTGAATTAACTATGTGAACTCATAATAGCAGAAGCATACAATTTGTCTATTCTAGAGTTTGGAGTTCATCCATTTACTGATATGATCTGATCTGAAGCATTTATTCAGCTGTTTCTGTGGAATCTGCATCATATTTTAGACCAGAACACACTGAATTTATTGATTGATACTTCTCTATGCTTTCAATACTAGGGTCATACAGATGGTCATATGGGGCTTCTCCATGTCAATACCAATGCACTAATTGTCGGAGATCATTGCGTAGGGTAAGCATCATTCTTCAGCATATTAGCAGCAGTTGTTGCAGATACTCTATGACCATTCTTCACTGATATCTAAATTGAGTTCAAGTATTAAATCGAACTACCATATCTAAATTGTATTACTCCCTTCGTTCCTAAATATTTGTCTTTCTAGACATTTCAAATGGACTACCACATACGGATGTATGTAGACATATTTTAAAGTGCACATTCACTCATTTTGCTCCGTATGTAGTCACTTGTTGAAATGTCTAGAAAGACAAATATTTAGGAACGGAGGGAGTACTTGTTAATGTTATATTTGACGAATGGATAAGACACACGAATAGAATGACCAGCTTCAAGGACTACAACATGCTCGGATTTTTAACTTGACCCCACTCACTAAAGAAACAGTAAGGCTAAGCATTTGGAAACTACTGGGCTGTCATATATAGGCTATGTATGATGTACAGAGGCTTGTCTATAAGACAGAATATTAGACACCCACCAGTTTTTTATTTTGTTAATAAAAAAGATGCAAGAACTAAAGTACTGACTACTTTTCCTCAAAAGTTATACAGAATAAAATCACACCCTAAACAGGCAAGTGACGCTAAATAAAATAAACACTGAGAAGTAATGATGCATAATTTTGCCATTTTCAGGCATGGAAGTGCAATATTGGACAATAGAGCTGGTGGCAACATGAAGGTAACAATGATTTTTGTTTGGAAGCTCATTTCTTGCATTATAACCGAAGTTCGCAAATCGTGGAAAATCTCTCGGTTTCTTTCCCATCTTGTACTTTGTTTCCGTGCTTTACGTTTTCTCGCAATGCTGCTTCCAGAGAGTTGTGTTGTCTAAATCAGAATTGCATTGGCATAAGGGTGTTCTGAATTATGCAGGACTACTTCCAAACCACATACAAATTCTTGGAGATGTCGCCACACGTGCTAATTCCAATGCATGGAAGAATCAACCTATGGCCCAAGCATATGCTTTGTGGATATCTCAAGTATGGAGTTAATCGCTACTGCAAACTTTGTCTACACTTCACAAGTTCTATGGTTCCATTTTTAGCAGAATATAAGATGAACTTTATACTTTCGGATTTGTCGAATCAATTCAAATGTAGTCTGTTCCTTTGTTGCAACTTTTCCTGTTTCTTGGCCTATTATCGTTTTCTACATACACACCTCTTGATGGATGCACAATTATGTTGTTATTTCTTCATCTTTGTTCGTACCTGATAGTACGATACAGTTATCCGTTTGTAGATACTGCAGACATTAGCTCAGATATAATGTGCATCTTACTGAATTTGTAGGAATCGAAAGGCTAGAGAAGCCTCCATTCTGCAATCCATAGAGAATGGTGCTCAAACTTTGTTTGATATAGTTTCAAAGACTTACTGTGATGTAGACAGGAAATTATGGATTCCTGCGTCCTTTAATGTTCGCCTTCATGTTGATCATCTGAACTCTCAACATAAACTTCCCAAGGTGAGTGAAAACTGCACTCAACTTCTGTATGTTTCATGATTAATCCAGAGTAAGGAGCCTGTATGTTCCATAATTAATAGAGAAGAAAAGACTACAAGTGAGTGGTTACCATTTGAGAGCTTTTCCTCCTGTGGATGCTCTGAAAATTCAAAGAAACACAATAACACATCAAATTTCAGAATAATTTTTGTTTGATATTGTAGAAATGTTTATAACCTATATTAGTGCAGATGAATTTATGGGATGAAAATTTAGCCAGATGCAAATCAGAATGTACCTGAATGTTTGCTGCAATATTTTACACTGTAACAATATCTTTGACGAAAGAACACATCGAAATATTCTGAAAGCAGTCTGCAACTTTTTATCACGTTTCCTTATTTGACAAGCATGCTCTTGTTAGAACCAGTTATTCATTGATTTTGATGACGATTCAGTTTAATTTTCTTGGGAATCACCATGCAGGATTTCTCCTTAGAAATGTTCAGTGGAAGTTGCGATGAATTTATGTCTAGCCTGCAGCAGTAACCGTGAGTGTGAGAAGAAAATCAAATGCTCCTTCTGAGTTTGTATTCCACCTAGGCTGCTCTGTTGAATTCTTTGGCGTTTTTTTACACGAAACTAAGCAAAGTGATAATGGGGGTTATGTTATTGAATAAACCAAAACGTGTTAGCTATTATCAGAAGTGTACATATCGAGAAGCCCCATTGACATAACATGTTGCTCAATTTATGCAGGACTTCTCAACGGAAAAGTTTGAATCGAGCTGCGGAACACATTTCATATTTCGGTGGGGCGTAGCGTATGCCCAAGCCAGGAGCTCACCCGCCCTCATCATCGCGGCAAGTGCCCTCGCCGCTGGTGGTCTGGCGATCGCGTATGCCCTCAGGAGGAGCAACGGCAACCAGCCCTAGGACTCTTCTCCGAGACCCGGTAATCCCCATCTCCGAGTGCGTGCAAGTGTCTTAAGATCGTGTTGTTTCGCGTGCCAAGTCAGACTGTAAACTCCCAAGATTGCTCATGATTGCATACTGTATTTGTGAACTTTGCTCTGTATACACACAAGGGAGAAGCTCCCGATGCTACGTTGTGTTCTCCCTAAGCCACAGGAACTTTTCCACCTGAGTCCATGTGCAGGTGAATCGAATACAGAGACTTTTGCTGAACCGACGCTACCGTTCCATTCTAATTTAAAATGGAAACCTGATGTGATCTGGGTCTGGGTGCGACAAAGAGAATCTGCTTCCACATATTGGCTCAAGCTACAAGGTTCCATGTGTCGGCCTGGTTATAAATTCGTAAGGTTACTAGAGTGGCCATGTTTAAAAATCATACTTACTATGTAAGAGCAACTCTAGCAGAGCCGTCATAAGTGGCCGATCACCATAATAATCATCTGTATGGTGATTTTGGCTGGAAAGCCTTGGAGCGCCATAATTTATAGAGGTCGCTATCCTGCTCTGAACCTTCATAATTTATTCATAATTTATGGAGGCCGCTCCAAAACCGAGCCTGTGAGCCTCCATATTTAGTGGCTGTCAGGGATATTTGGAGCGCGCTCCATTCCAAAAATGATTTTGCACGAGCGACATTTCCCCTCTTGTTGCTCTTCCCGCCGGCCTTGTCGTATCCCCTTCCTCGCTAGTGTCACTTGTGATCACTTCCGCCTGTCTCCATTCCATGTCGACAACGCCATGGGTGCCACTGCCACCTTGACCAGTGCATCCCAATTTGTCAGTTTGGAGTTGGATCCCGCGACTTCAACATGTTTGTTGCGCCTCATGTGCCTTCGACATATGCCTGCCACCACCAAGGCCAGCACCTTGTCCACCCTATCGGTGACGAGTTGGGTGACAAACCACCTCATGCCGCCACCAACAGGTGAAAAGCCTCCCCCCCTTGCCCCTCATCCCTTCGTATTAGTGGCGGGCGAGACTCGGGCACCTTCCCATTCCTATGTGGGTCCAGAAACACCGATGAGGTAAAAGCCCTCCTTTCCCGTTTATCCGGATTGGTTCAGTGTGAAAAAATGTTGGTAAATGTGCAATTTGTGTTTTAGCGAGTATTTTACGAATCCAGGGGGACCGACTGTCAATGACGAATCATTTCTCCATAGTATGATGGCAATTCTGGGGTAAATGATTTTGATGTTGAGGGGACATCATTCTCGCATTTTAATCAATTGGAAGTGGTGGGTTGAGATTCAGAATTTGATCAAGTTCAACCCTTCGGTCGTCGAGGATGAAAGCACTTCGAGCCGCAAACTACACCCCGGATGAGGATATTGCTTTTCTGAGGGGATGGCAAAAGATTACTCTCGAGGCACTCGCTAGGAAAGATCAAACGAGCGCTAAGTATTGGGTGCGCATCCAGGAGGGTTTCGAACATCAACTTGAGCATCCCATGAATCATACCATCAAATCCACAAACCGACAGGGTACGATTCAAGAGATGTGCAACTGTTGGGCGGGTTATTTCCAGCAAGCGAAGCACACTCCTACTGATATCACCATTAATCAATATGTAAGGAAACTTATTTTTGTATTGCCACATTTGCAATACTTTGAGTTTGTTTATCAACTTGAGCATTGCTATGTTTTAGGAAGATGTATCCCAATAGAGATTCGCCAAATGGCCAAACTGAATGAGAAAATCGTTTGGCCACCAACATTGTTGGAATTTATTGAAAGGCAACAAGAAGTGGAAATCGAGAAATGATGAAAAAATGGGAAGTGCAATAGTTCATCTCGACAGATAGACGGTGGTGAAAATGATGTTGGTGATGGAGGAAAGGGTGCATAGAAGTCCCATTCCTGCATCTAGCACATGTCAGCCTGGTAGGGGGGGGGGGGAGGGGAGGGAGAGAAGAAGCTCAAGAGATATGGAGAGGTGGATGCGATGATAGAAAAGATCGACAACTTGATGAGAACAAGGACGAGTACGCAGAGAAGAGGAAGGAGGAAAAGATGGAGATGGAGGATAAGAAGATCCAAGAGAAGAGAGTGAGGTGAAATTCTATGCGAGAGAGCAGACGCCACTAGGAAGAGATGGATGCGCATAGGCTCGAATTGAGGAGCATCGGGTGGCAATTGAATGAATAACCAAGCAGAATCAATTCATCATGTTGGATCCCAACGTCATGGATCCAGTGGCGCGGCAACTTTGGGAGGAGACGCGAGCGGTTGTCATCGTTCTAGGGTCGCCACAACAAGAGATGGTGGATGTGTCGGAGGAGGGGACGATGCATACGTGGGGGAAGGGGACGGTGCACAAGTTGAACGAGGGGATGGCGCACATGCCGATAACATGTGATTTGTACATGTTGGTTTGGTGCTTTTGTACATGCAACTTATTGAAAATTCTATGCATTATTGTTTTTGAAATGATGTGATAAAATGTTTGATTTTAGAGACAATCCAAGTATTTGAATGAAGAAAACGAAAAATATCATGGAGGCGGAGATATGGCCATTTTGCTAGAGTTGCTATAGAGTACATGCTAGAGATGAACCTAGGACTGATACTAGATCGGGTAAAAAAGAATGAATGATATTTTTCTCAAATAGAAGAAATTAAATAATGGCTCATACTAGATTGCTTTTGTGCTAATTACGACCGCCTCTGAAAGAAAAGAGGTTTTTTAACACTCTTTTTTCCCCAGAAACTTCTAACCTATTCATCTTCAATCATGACAGAACAAAGAACAATAAGGGTAATAAAAATTACAACCATCTTCGTGGACCACCTAGCTACGACTACAAGCACTGCAGCAAGCCGAAGACGCGCTGCCATCATCGTCCCTTCCTCACCAGAGCCGGACAAACCTTGTTGTAGTAGACAATCGGGAAGTCGTCGTGCTAAGCCCTATAGGACCAGCATACCAGAGTAGCAACTATCCCCGATGAAAAAAGTCATACATCAAAAGCATCAAACCTGTAAACACCCAAATTAAATGTCACCTTCCTTTTTCACATGAGAGATATATAAGAGTATAAAATAGATCGCTGATTGCACTAAAAAATTGGTTTGATTAACTCTTATCTTCTTGCATCTCGTGTGAAAAGAGGGGTTAAGACTTAAGAGAGAGCAGGTTAAAATTGCTTGAAAAATAATATTATTAGGAGCACTACTGACTTTTGCATGTGCTAGAATTAGCAGAGAAGCAAGGATGGACGGTTGCACGTGTCTCCCCGACGTAGCTGTGGTCCAGTGTCCATGTCGATGTATAAGTAATAACCAAGAGCTGCATTTCTTTATGCCCGACGTAGCATGGACAACAACAGCAGCAGGAGCAGCACGGCCAAGCCCATGGAAGCCGTCCGTTCCGGGAGCGTCCTCTCCAATGTGGTCACCGTCCTGCTGCTCCTCTCCATGGGCTTCGTCTTCGGCATGGTGTACAACGCCAACTTCCAGGAATCCCATCTCACGCCTTTCCTGCAGCCGGTGCCTTCTCTCCTACGGCCGTCGCCAACTCCGGTGGTAGCGTGTGGCGTCGGGCCACCGTCGCCCTCTCCCACGTCGCCGCAGTCCCCGCCACGGGCGCGAATGGGGTTCGCCGACTTCCTCGCGCCGAGTGGCGGCGGCCTCATGCACAACATGACCGACGAGGAGCTGTTCTGGAGGGCGTCCATGGTGCCCAGGGTAGCCCTCGTGCCGCGGCGCATCGTGCCCAAGGTGGCCTTCCTGTTCCTGGTCACCGGGGACCTGCCGCTGCGGCCGTTGTGGGAGAAGTTCTTCGCCGGGCACGAGGGGCTCTACTCCATCTACGTGCACGCCAGCCCCGCCTACACCGGCTCGCCGCCGGGAGACTCCGTCTTCTACGGCCGCATGATCCCAAGCCAGGTAACCAGCAAAATGCAAACTTAAAATAAGAAAAACGATGCACAAAAAAAAAAAGTTGCGGTGAGCGTGGATCGAACACGCGACCTTCAGATCTTCAGTCTGACGCTCTCCCAACTGAGCTATCCCCGCTTGTGATTAATTTACTTGATAACAAACTTTATTTTGTAGGTGCTGCTTCGGCTCACAGGTGCAGATGATTTCACGGGTGCATCCGGACATTCTATGTTCGCACGCAAACTTTCGCAAAGAAAGATTTTTTTTGTGGCATGTATAAAAAAATAAAAAAAAATATCTTGTGAATAGCTGTAATCATGCATCAAAAATTATCTTTTTTACACAAGTCACAAAAAATGTCCGTTTTCACCGAAACTTAGTGTACGAATATATAATGTCCGGATGTACATGCAGGATTTTTTATTAAAATATTATAATTTTTTAAAATATGTATTTAGACAATGGATGTATATACATTATACACTTATGAGCCAAAGTGAATTTCCAGACTTAATGTTTTTTATACATACAGAACACGAGCTGGGGCAACATGAACCTGGTCGACGCTGAGCGGCGGCTGCTGGGGACGGCGCTGCTGGACCTCGGTAACGCACGGTTCGCGCTGCTGTCGGAGACGTGCATCCCTCTCCTCTCCTTCCCGGCTGCCTACGCCTTCCTCACCGGCGCCAACGCCAGCTTCATCGACAGCTTCCCCACCCGTGCGCGGCATGCGCCCTTTTTCCTCCAGCGCAACATCAGCCGCGCGCAGTGGCGTAAGGGGTCGCAGTGGTTCGAGATGGACCGGGAGCTCGCCGTCGACGTCATCGCCGAGGAGCGGTACATGGCCGTGTTTCGCGGCGACCACGGCATCGCCAACATGTTGGAGCACTACATGCCGACGCTGGTGACCCTGCTGGGCTGGGGCGCGCGCGCCGCCAACCGGACCCTCACGTACACTGACTGGCCGAGACCGGGCCCGCACCCGGCGAGCTACGGCGTGAGGGACGTCACACCAGAGCTGCTGGAGGGGATGAGGCGAGGGAACGGGGAGTGCGGCGGCTACAGCGCCGGCAAGGCGGTTGAGTTCTGCTTCATGTTCGCGCGCAAGTTCTCCGGGGACGCGCTCGGCAAGCTGCTTGAGCTCGCTCCTAAGGTCATGGGGTTCGGCTGAAATTATGTATGTATAATAGTCGCTAGTTTGTGTATGTTTTTTCCGCAAAAGAAATGGTTGTATTTGATTTTTTTTACAGAAGGTCGTGGCGCTTTATTGATTATGATGCTAGGAAAAGTGACTGAAATTATCATTGATTGAACTTATGCATTGTTCTAGTGTTCATATTTCATAAAATATTTCTTTTATCATTTACCTACTCGAGGACGAGGAGGAATTAAACTTGTGATGTTGATACGACTTCAAAGTATTTATAATTTATGAAATATTCATGCCTACAATAATTTTAAATTGTTACACATTTTATATTATTTTTATGGACTAACATATTAATCTAGTGTCCAATGTTAGTTCCTGTTTTTTTTTGCGTATTTCTTTGTTTTGGAGAAAACCTTACCAAACAAAGTCCAAATGCGATAAAAATTTAAGGTAAATTTTATGGCAGAAAAGAGACCCACAAAGCATCGGGGAAGGACTAGAAGATGTCCAGGGGAGCTACAAGCTCAAGGGGCACGCCCTCCCCTGGGGTGCGCTACCCGAGCTTGTGAGTCCCCCGGGAACCTTCCTGGCGTGATTCCAACGCCGAAAAATCCTATAAATCCGGAAACCCCCGAAAGTTGACCTAGATGACTTTTCTGCCGCCGCAAGCATCTGCTCTGAAGCGATCTCATCTAGAGCCCTATTCCAACACCTTGCCGGAGGGGAAAGGTCATCACCGGAGGCAGCCTTCATCATCCCCGCTGCCTCTATGACGAAGAGGGAGTAGTTCACCCTCGGGCCGACGGTATGTACCAGTAGATATGCATTTGATCTCTCTCTCTCTCTCTCTCTCTCTCTCTCTCTCTCTCTGTCTCTCTCTCTCTCTGCCCCTCTCTCTCTCTGTCTATCTCTCACCCTCTCTCTCTTTGTCTCCCTCTCTCTCATGTTCTTGATTTAACACGATCTTGATGTATCATGTGCTTTGTTAATATAGCTCGATCATATGGTGTTCTTCCCTCTCTATCTTTATTGTGATGAATTGGGCCTTGCACTTTGAAGTTTTGTATGTTGGATTAAATACTTTGAAGTCTTGCTTGCGGTTACTCGTGGGGACAATGAGGTAATCTATCGAGATCACTTGATATTCGTTTCGGTAATCAACTTGCAGATTTCTGTGGTGACATTGGAGAAATCTAAGCATAAAGGTTGACAAATGTTTTCATCATACTTTCTTCAATAGGAACTTTGGAGTGATTCTTTATCACATGTTGAGGGATTATTATATAATTCAATTATGTTAGTACTGTTGAGAGATTGCACTACTGAAAGTATGAACCCTAGGCCTTGTTTCTAAGCATTGAGACATAGTTTCACACATTTTTGCTACTTTCTATTTGCTTTATTTATTTATTCAGATTATAAAAAGCTATTCCTACCATCCATATTAAACATCTATCATCATCTCTTCACCGAACTCGTGCACCTATAAAATTGACAACTGTATTGGGTGTGTTGGGGACATAAGAGACTCTTTGTATTTGATTGCAGGGTTATTTGAGAGAGACCATATTCATCCTACATTTCCCATGGATTGATAAATTTTAGATTATCTACTTGAGGGAAATTGTTGCTATCATAGAAAACTTTGCGCTTGAAGGTCCAACAGAGACTTCAAGAATAAAATTGCATAGTAGACATCAACTTATTTCTGGCGTCGTTGCCAAGGAGGTGAGTGCTTGAAAGTATATCTTTTGATCTTGCAATTGAATCTTTTCATTTCTTGTTTATTCACTAGTTTGGTTTATAAATGAAAACTACAAAAAAACTAGAAGTGAATTGCATCAAATTCTTCATCTTCATGATGTCTTTCTTGAAAATATGGATTCCGATAATGGTGCTAAATTGTTAGAAGAAGATTTAATAAAATATTTAATGTGAGTTCTTTGAATGATGAGCATGATTGCAATGTTGTTAGTATGCTTTATATGAATATCCATAAAGCTAATGATAATTGCACTAGCCATGGTAAAAAGATTTCTTATAAGCATGTCTATTATTGTGGAGAGCATAGACTTTGTGAAGACATGCTAATTGGAGATATAGATTTTGTAAGAAGTATAAACATTACAATATTAAATGGTGGCTTAAGGTATTAGATGATTATGCTAGAAAATTATGTTCTCTTCATCCCATTACTTGTGTGCTTTGCAATAAATTTGCTCATTGTATTTTTCAATGCATACATTTTCAGGATCGAATCGTGCCCAAATATTGCACTTGAAGTTCATAATAAACTTTGTCTATTTTTGGGATACGAAGATTTGTCACATAAAATTCATTGGTATGAAGCATACATTTTCACGGAACATACTTAAATTATCTAAGAGAAATCTACTTATTTTATGTGGTAAATTGCAATGAGAATGCTTCTATAGCCAATTATAGAAAGAAGAGAAAACCAATAAAATAGAAAAGCAATAGTAATGAAAGGGAAAAGATTTCCCTATTCCCTCCTATTATTTCTCATGATGGATCATGTTAGCAGGAGGAGCTTCATATCCAACCAATCTCTTCGACAAGAAACTCGGGGAAAATAATTAAACTCATACATAATGTGGTGAAGAAGAAGAAAAAAAAAGGAGGAAGAAATGTAAAAAAGTATTTATCCAAATAATATTGCTCCTGTTATGGTTGTGCCTCATGATAATGAATCAAAAAGTTGTAACGCCCCTATAATTAAGCTACAATAATCCCAACCTAATGATGCCATGTAACCATGTTTGCTAAGCTAAATTGCCACTTGATTAAAACACAAGTCAAATTCAAATTCAAAAACCAAGTCAGATTATTATTTCATCAAAATGTAAAAAACTGTTGGTTGAATTGCGAATAATCACTAAGTAATTGTCATGGAGGACCAACATCACCTGAATTATTTAAATGCCCCTAACCTATTTAAAACTAAACCAACAACATTTAAATTGGCCATTTCAAAATAAATTTTTTTTTTGTAATTCCAAACCACTTAAAACTGTGCGTGCTAGCTCAAAATGTTGCCTACTATTTATGTGTTAAATATCAAGTTCAACGAAAACATTTGGTATTAAGATAAAATAGAAAACAAAGAAGAAAGAATAAAGCATAAAAAGAAAAAGCGAAAAGAACTCATTGTTGGACCGGCTTCTACGTGCACAGTGCATGGCCCAGCCCCACTCCCCCCTCATCTCCTTCCTCTGTTCACCAGGATGGGTGGACGACCTGAGCGCGTCCATGACCGGGGATCGCCACGCGATGGCCATCTATGCCTCCTCGGCGAGTATAACTTCGTCCCCGGTGTCGCAGGGCTCGACCCCTTCCTTCCCCCCTTGCAGACCCCTCCAACTCGCCCGCCCACGCTCGTTTCTGAGCTCGCGGAAACACAACGACCAGCTACAAAAGCGAAGGCTCCAACTTAGTTTTGGGTGGACCTGGGATGTCGGAGTCCTACGTGGTTGGTGTCCGGAGCAAAGTCCCCTGATTTGTTTTTGAAAAACACCCCTTATATTAATTAATTAAACAAAAGGTCATTACAATCATTCATTACAGAATACACCACGCAGGACGGGACAGAGTTAACAAGCAACTCGTCGGACCTACTAATAAAACCGAACTTAGCAATCTCATGTGCCACCTCATTGGCATGCCGCTTTATTTTTAAAAAGCTCAAATTTTGGAACAACTTGGCGATGCACAAAGTCCCCTGATTTTGTTTCAGTTTGCGGAAAAAAAGACGGTCCAGAGTGCTGCACGAACCGATCATCATTGGCGCTGGATGTTCTTTACAGTGTCCTGGCCGTACCGGACTGGTTTTGGGGTCAGCATCTAAGATGCCCTAAAATTAATAGTACTACTAACTTTTTGCAAGACGAAGCAATGTTAACCAAAGCACGTGGTCTACCGTTCCATGTACTATTAACCAGGAGCTTCATCTTCTCCCCTAAGCGTGTGCTAAGCTAGAGGCATAGCATGGCCAGCGGCACGGCCAAGCCCATGCCGGCCCTCCACTCAGGGAGCGTCCTCCCCAATGTGCTCACTATGCTGCTGGTCCTCTCCATCGGCTTCGTCCTGGGCATGGTGTGCACCGCCAACTTCCACGATTCCTACCTCCCTCCTTTCCTGCAGCCGTTGCCATCTCTCGTACGGTCGCGGTCACCCCTGCCCCGCACGCGCCCGCGCCGTCGCCGGTGACAGAGTTACCCTCACAGTCGCCCTCGCCATCCCCGGAGACAGCGTGCGTCGTCGGCCCACCGTTGTCCTCTCCTCCCTCGCAGCAGCCGACCCCGTCCCCGCCGGCGAGCTTGGGGTTCGCGGACTTCCTCGCGCCGAGCGGCGGCCTCATGCACAACATGACCGACGAGGAGCTCTTCTGGAGGGCGTCCATGGTGCCCAGGGTCGCCCGCGTGCCGCGGCGCATCGTGCCCAAGGTGGCATTCCTGTTCCTCGTGAGGGGCGACCTGCCGCTGCGGCCGTTGTGGGAGAAGTTCTTCGCCGGACACGAAGGGCTTTACTCCATCTACGTGCACGCGAGCCCGGCCTACACCGGCTCGCCGCCGGCAGACTCCGTCTTCTACGGCCGCATGATCCCAAGCCAGGTAACGTGCAAAAGAAAAAGGTGATGCGGTGAGCGTGGATCGAACACGCGACCTTCAGATCTTCAGTCTGACGCTCTCCCAACTGAGCTATCCCCGCATACGTCTATGTTAGCTGATGATCTCGCTGTACACGCAGAACACCAGCTGGGGCGACATGAACCTCGTGCACGCGGAGCGGCGACTGGTGGCAACGGCGCTGCTGGACCTCGGCAACGCGCGGTTCGCGCTGCTGTCGGAGACATGCATCCCTCTCCTCTCCTTCCCGGCCGCCTACGCCTTCCTCACCGGCGCCAACGCCAGCTTCATCGACAGCTTCCCCACCCGCGCGCGGCACGTCCCCTTCTTCACCGAACGCAACGTTAGCCTCGCGCAGTGGCGCAAGGGGTCGCAATGGTTCGAGATGGACCGGCCGATCGCCGTGGAGCTCGTCGCCGAGGAGCGTTACATGGCCGTGTTCCGCGGCGACCACGGCATCGGCAACATGGAGGAGCACTACCTGCCGACATTGGTAACCCTGCTGGGCTGGGGTGCGCGCGCCGCCAACCGGACCCTCACGTACGTCGCCTGGCCGAGACCGGGCCCGCACCCGGCAACCTACGGCGTGAGGGACGTCACGGCGGAGCTGCTGGAGGGGATGAGGCGAGGGAACGGGGAGTGCGGCTACGGCCGTGCCGGCGGGGCGGTTGAGTTCTGCTTCATGTTCTCGCGCAAGTTCTCCCGGGACGCGCTCGGCAAGCTGCTTGAGCTCGCTCCTAAGGTCATGGGGTTCGGCTGAAATTTTGTATGTCTACTAGCAGCTCGGTCGTGGCAACCGAAGAAAAAATGGACATGTACTTATATAAAATTTTAAAATTGTATGTGCAAACATAGTTGTTCTTCATACGAAGAAAGTGTTAATTGTCTTGTCCATTATTTACAGGCCTGCTATCCATTGCAAAATGGAATTTGGTACGTCTTTTTCAATAAGAACGTGTCTTAATTGAATCTGTAGTATAAGGTTACATTCATCGAAAGGTAAACGTTCCTATGCGGTGCGCCGGCCGAAATTTTCGACCGGTCCCGCGCGAGCCACTAGATCGAGGCCATCGTACTCCTCGCGCGAGCCCCCTGCCCCCGCCTTATCATCTTTCTCCGATCCCCTTCTCTCTTTAGCCGCGTCCACGCACGGGGGTGGCCGCACTCCTCGTCTTCCTCCTTCATATCCCGTCGTCACCATGGATGCGCCCGTCACCATGACCGCTCCCTTCACCATGGCCGCGCGTGATGAGGCCAAGCACCGTGATGCTTGTGACAAGCAAGTTGTGCTACAACTGGCATCGAAATATGCTACAACCGGTAAGCCGAAGTGCTACAACGGGCATAATTTTTTGCTACCATGGACGGTGACCGCGGTGACCACATCTGCAGATGCTGCAACCGCTCTGACTAGATGCTGGAATCGGCATGATTTCTACTACGGGGCGGTGACCGTGGTGACCACGCGCCCACAGATGTTGCAACCCGCTCTCGCTAGATGCTGGATCCGACAATGAAAAATGCTGGAACCATGGTGTTCATTTGCTGGAACCGGTGAGGTGATTTGCTACAACCAAAGACGGTAATGTTCACGACTTGCACGACAACTACAACTGGCGGCAACGACCATGATGTTCTTTTGCTACAACTGTAACCACGTTTTGCTACGACCATCATTGGAAATCGTTGCCATGACGACAGACGTGTGTTTGCGACCTGCACGGTGAGCTACAACCGGCAACAGACAGCCACAATGTTTTTTGCTACAACTATGTCTCTGTTTTGCTTCGACTAGTGATGAAAATGTTGCCATGACGGCCGCCATGGTTTTTCCATCAAAGGGGTGTGTTCGTTGATGGCAACAGTAGACGACGAGCACGACGACCAGGGGGCGAGGGGTGGTGGCGCGGGGGTGGCCGTTAGCCGCGGACGAGCGCGAGGTGGCGGCGTGGGGTGCGAACCTGTGCGGGAGGAATGAGAGATGCAGATCGAATGGACCTGGTCACTCCAACCGGGCGGCTGCTAGGCGACCGGCCCAAACTTGGGCCGGCGCGCCGGCGCAGATCAGCGGCCTTATCGAAAAGGTTGGGTTACCTCGACCCATATTTACTCAGGCTTGTGCAATACTCAGAAAAGCGAAATGATAGACAATGGGCTTATAGCTCATGTGCGACACATTTGAGGTGAACTGGCAAGAGTGCGACGTTGTTCGAGCGAATGGCTGTGGTGCGACAATTTTGAGCAGGTAAATAGCCCACGCACGACATGGCTGTTAAACTCAACTGATGCCCTCGTTAGCTGTTGGGGGCTGGACCCACCACTTATCCTTGTAAGCGCGGGACCCACCACTTGTCTACTCGCGGGACCCACCTCCTCGCAGCTAGATGAGACGAGCGCCCGTGCCCGTCCACCCGCCGCCGCCCATTCATCCCCTTTCCCCAATCTTTCTCTTCTCCGGCGACCTAGCGCAAATGTCTACCTCCTCTGCCACGCACTCAAAATGGCGACAGTATGGACCAGTGCTGCTCCACAAGGTGCCCTGACTGCCCACACCCAGACCCTCTTAAACGGTTGGTCACTAAGAGGGATGACAATGGCAATCTTTGGCGGGAATTTGTGAAATGCTTGAGCAAACCAATGGCAGGAAGGGATGGCAAGGTTACATCTCAGTTCTTAGCCCGTTCTTTCGCTGTCTTTTGCTCTGATTTCTCCATATTTTGTTTTTTCTCCTCGAATTTGGGATTTAGGGTTCATGTTGTTCTTTTCAGATCTTGAAGAAATGTTACCATTTCGAGTGGATTGATGAATATGTTGATAGGATTCAGTTTGAGGGCTACGTTGATTCGAGCATGGCCGCAACCTGGGAGCTCAATTTGGGCGGGGTGCCGCCGATTGCTGTGGAGAGTACGGGGAGCTCGGGCGGAGGGGCGGGCAGAGTCGTGCCGATGGCGATGTATGCGCGCAATGCTGAACTACATGCGGAGTCCGAGCTGACCGAGGAACTGAAGAAGATCAAGAAACATCTAATGCAGATGATCGATTTGCAGAAGCAAGCAAATATCATGGCAGGGGGGTTCTATTGTTGTATCATTGCTCTGTTTTTGTTTTATTTGTTGTTCATCCGTCATTAGAATGGGAATTTAGGCCTGTCAGGGTAGAGGATGTGATCTGTGTGCCATGCCAAGTTATGTATTTGAATTGAAGCAGCAATTTGGAACAAAAATTATTCAGTGTTCATGCTCTGTTTCCTCTGTTTTTGTTCTTCAGTTAACGGAGTACACACCCAAATTTAGTTTCTAGTAAAAAACAAAACTGGGCTGCCGAATAGATGTTGGGCGGTGAGAAAATAACCATGCCCAAATAGAGACCAGCCCACCCGCGTAGGGGCACGAGCCCACCTCTAACTTCGGCAAATAAAATGTTACTTGTTTTTTACTTTGCCCTTTTTCTTGCACTTAATTTTGTGATGGAACATTTTTTGATGCACTGAAACTAATGTTACTTGTTTTTATGCATGTCTACGGTTCCATGAACTAAATGAGTTGCATGCTTGCATGAAGTAAATTAGTTTGCATTTCATAGTTGCATGTCCATAGTGGGTTTGCATGGGGCTCCTAGTTGCATGTCCATGGTTTGGGTCATGACCCATTATTTGGCCAATATTTTGAAGAAGGTGTGTGTGGTGATTGGGGTGTAGCAACCCGGGCCCGTAGCAACCCATAGCCATACACAAATAATAGCAAGAACAACCCATAGTAATCTACAAATAATAGCACGAAACACACAATACATATATAGTAGCATAACGATTATATAGAAGCATAATGATTGCAATCCATAGTTCCACGATAGCCTTACAACTCCACGATAGCCTTACAACTTAATAATAGTAGCATAACGATTACAACTTAAAATACTAATACGATAGATATATAGCAAGCTAGATAGATCGGGGGGCACCAAATGCGGGTTCTTCTTCGGGTTCTTTGAAAGTGCTAGTAATCGACTAGAGGGGGGGGGGGTGAATAGGCGATTTTTACGGAAGTCTTCAAAACATGAAAGTTTCTAAGACAAACATGAAAACTGGACCTATAAACATGCAGCGGAAGATGAACTACACTAGACAAGCCATAGTTAAACAAGTATGAAGCTAAAGCATGATGACTGATAGCAGCTATGTAGTAGGATCAGGATGGAAGATAGTATGAAGCCAATCAGAACAAGTAGTCACACAGTGAAGACAAATAGGCAGAGTAATCAGGCAATGACTTCACAAAGACAAACTATAAGTAAGGAGAGTAAGAGATAGAACCAGTGTGTTGTGAAGTCAAGGATTTGTTCGACCAGTTCTAGTTGCTGTGACAACTATACGTCTGGTTAGGGAGGTTGAGGTTGAACTCAGAAGACCATGTCTTCACCTTATTCCCCTTGAGCTAAGGACACACCATCACCGCCCAATCACTCTGGTAAGTCTTCAAGGTAGACTTCCAAACCTTCATAGACTTCGTTCACCGGCAATCAACAATTACTCTTGGATGCTCAGAACGCGACGCCTAACCGGCTAGAGGATTCACAGTCCTCAAGTGTAACAAGTCTTCAGATCACGCGGACAGAAAGACTTCAGTGATGCCTAACACTCTTTGGCTCTGGATGTTTGGGCTTCGTCCTCACAAGGATTTCTCTCTCTCAAAAGCTTCGGAGGTGGGTTGCTCTCAAACGACAAAAGCCATGCACTAACTCTGAGCAGCCACCAATTTATGGTGTAGGGGGTGGGCTATTTATAGCCACTAGGCAACCCGACCTGATTTGTCCAAAATGACCCTGGGTCACTAAGGAACTGACACGTGTCACAACGGTCAGATTTCAAACACACGCGACAGCTTGACTTGGGCTACAAGTAAAGCTGACTTATCCGACCCTGGATAAGATTTGCTCTCATTGTCTTCGCTCGAAGACATAGGATTTTGGTTGAGCATCACTTCAGTCACTCTGACTTTGTTCACTTGGACCCCACTTAATAGTGCGGTGGTTCCTATGACTCAACAAGAAGAAAAGAAACAACGAAACTGCTAAGTCTTCGCGCTCCATAGTCTTCACTCAATGTCTTCTTCTGTCATAGTCTTCAATGTGAATATCTTCATGTACCACCATTATCTTCAATGTCTTCATAAATTTTTAGGGGTCACCACCGGTAGGTAAACCGAATCAAGGAGGGACTACTACCTGTGTTATCCTGCAATTCCCACAAACACATTAGTCCCTCAACCACATTCGTCGTCAATACTCCAAAACCAAACTAGGGGTGGCACTAGATGCACTTACAATCTCCCCCTTTTTGGTGATTGATGACAAACTGGCTGAAGTTTTCAACGGGGATATAAGTATGTGAAATATGTGAAATTGTAAAGGATGAGGTATTGTCTTCATAAGTAGCAAAAGGCTCCCCCCTGAAGATGTGCATATAAGTAATTTGCCTTTGGAATGCAAATGCACATGGCAGGTTCTACTTGTGGAGATCCTCTTCAACTTATGACGACAATTCATCATGCATGATTTGATGTAATGAAGATAATGACATGCATAATGAAAAATTGACGTCTGCAAAATGATTTAAGTGCGGAAGTTATCATCGCACATGCGGAATTTATCATCGCATCACAAAATAGCAAATAAGTAGCAGACGACCATCGAGTTTAAGTGTTACAACTCAGAGAACCAAATGTATCAAGAGAAAGAGTTGTAAACACTAGGCAAAATATAAAGCAACCGCCCATATGAACCTGCTTGAAGACTATCAATTCATAGCTTCTCCCCCTTTTGTCAGTAAGGACCAGAAAGGGTTGAAGACATTGAGCCTCTACTCGTCCCCGGAAGGAGTGGGAGAAGATGCAGGGTTGGTGTCGAGGTTTGGTAGTGCAGACGAACTTGGAGCAGTGTCGATACGTGTTGGAGGTGGCGAAGTGGCATCATCTTGATCATCGATCACACGAGCATTCACGGTTGCAGCAGAAGAGGAGTACTCTGAGTCTTCAAGAGATGGAGTGCGCCGCAGAACAACATTTCTGGGCGGAGTGGAATCAAACTTGAATCTTTCTGAGAAGCCATCGTCCTGAAGATCTTCCTCAGCACACATAAGTGTCAGCCCTTTCCATGTGCGTCGACAGGTTTCATGCGCGACAAAGGAATTCTTGGTTGCAAGGTTGCGAATGCGATTGACGTCAGTCATGATGCTCTGCATCTGGTGCTTGAGCCAATCATGATGCCTATCCTGTTTCTGATGCAAGCCAAGCTCTCGGTCATTGAGAACACGAGATCGCCTTCGAGGCCGTTGAGCAATTGTGTTGTCAGTGGCGTCGGTTTGGGCACGGTGAGGTGCACGTGTAGTACCAGCCAACGGATAGACTCGAGTGGCAGCCATCACACATTCAATGGGCTGAGTGAAGCTCTGACGATCAGCATTATGAAGATAGAGTGGCTCCTTGTCAGGCTCTGGATAGATGGCTTCAACCGACAAATCGACATCTGGCAAGAAGAAAATGTGGTTGCGCGCAGATGGCTGATAGTTGAAAGCAGTGTGAAGCTTGATCAGACGCATGATCCATGGAGCATAGAACTTCAAGCCAAAAATGTCAGATCCTGATGCAGCAAGTTGGCAGATGAAGAAATCCTATGCATTGAAGCTTTTGCCATGAAGAATATGGAAGACCAATGTCTTCATTGCACCTTCTAGCTTAGCCTTTGGAGAATGTCCTTTGATGGGCCAGAGAGTTCGCCTTATGATGTGATAGATTGTGCGTGGCAGATACTCAAGGTCTTCAACAAAGAACTCCGTAGGATATTCTCGCATCTGGAGGCAATGGCTTCATCATCTTTGAGCATCCGCTCATGTCGGGTTCGACTTGTGAAAGATGCTTTCCAAAGCTGCAGTGAAGTCGACAACCAGGCTCATAGAGATCCCCTAGAGTGGGCAGGCCAATAAGCTCAATGACATCAAATGCTTTGGCTTCATGATGGACATTTCCTGTCATCCACTCAAGTATCCAAGTCTTAGGATCCCTGTAGTAGCCTCTGATATGAAGAGTGGCGTAGAATTGAAGCAACAACTCTTCATTCCAGTGCTCCTTATCAGTGACAAAGTGCAGTAAGACAGCCTCTCTGAAGCAATCGAGAGCTTCTTCTAAGCAGGGCAGGTCAGCTATGGCTTCAGTATCAAGGCGCATATGCGGAAATATGCGGCCTTGGTTGTACAGAATGCATGAATAATAGCTGCGCTGCTGATAACTCCAGAACCGATCAGATGAAATCTTGGGCCTGGTGTAGGGGTTCTTTGCTCTATCGAAGAAGGTGTTGTGTGCAATGAAGCCGTTGACATTGAAAGATCCTGGCGAAGTGGCAGTACCTGGAAATCTGGGCAGTCTTGGCTTTGGCTTCTGAACCTGAGGCCTGTGCTTGACATGGTAATCAAATTGAGGACCAGCAGCAGGTGGAGGAATCAGAATAGGCCATCTGACAGTGATAAGCTGGCCATAGTTGTATGCTTGCTCGATAGTATGTGGCCTTGGAGGCGGAACAGGAGCAGTGGTATTGACTTCAGGCTGCAGATTTGTGTCAAAAGTGCATTGACTTCATCTGCTTCATGGGCTTCATTGGCTTCATTGGCCCTTTGGTGCATTGGCCACTTATGGGCTCCACATTGGCTTCGGCCATGACAACGTCATTGGCTTCAGGAATGTCATTGGTGGCAGCCTCAGGATTTTCACCCTCCACTTGAGTAGCTGGAGGTTCTGGCATAGACTAGTTCTCTTCAGGAACTTCTTCTTGAGTTGTAGGGGGAGTAGCGACACGGTCTTCTTCTTGTGTTGCTCCGGTTGATGCAGCCGGAGGGTCTTCAGCAGCAATGGCTTCAGACACAGGGACCGTCACAGAAGGATTGTCTTCAGGAAACACTTGACGTGCCACTGAACTTGACAAGTTTGAGCCCTCTTCTGTGATGGTGGTCATGGAGACGGATGGCCTCAGGCCTTTGCGAAGCCGTTGGAATACGGGCGACGCCTTTGGTGATGGTGATGTCTCCATGTAGTTGTCATCATTGGACATGGGGCTAATGACGGGCACAAATGACGGTTGGGGTGTACTTGGTGAGTCTTGATGTGGGGTAGCTTGCTGGGGGCGATCAGTCCACGATGCATCTTGTGAGATTGGCATCAAAGGACGACCAATACTGATAAGCTCACTGTTCATTTGAACAGGCGATGATACCGTCGGGCGCTCGATCTGAGGAAGAACTACATCATCTTGTACAATGTCTTCAGTCGCGATGGGGTCGACGACTGGAACTTCTTGAGCTTCAGGAGCCTCTATGGAAGCAGGCTCATGAACAATCATCCGACGCTCTTGGTTTGCAAATGGAGGGGGAACAAAAGCAATGGGTTCAACAATAAGGGGCTCTGTGGGAGCAGCCCGATCTCTCTTCTTGGTTTTTCTCTTCTTGGGGGGTGGTGCTTCATCAGTGGTGCGCTTGGTTTTCCGCTTCCTGGCTTCGGCTTCAGCTGCCTTGGTTTTCTTCTGTTCAGAAGCCACTGAAGGAGCCTTGGGCTTCGAGCCGCGCATGCTGGCAGGGAAGACAATGTGTGGTTCTTCCTGCCATGGTGCTTCAGTGTTGGCTTCAGATGACTTCTTTTTCTTGGCAACCATTGAGGGGTCAATGCCATGGCAGCCAAGTGCATTGCACTTTTCAGCTTCATTGTAGGCTTGAACGCATTTGTCTGCGAGTGCTTTCATGCGCTCTCTTGAGCCTTTGGCTTCCTCGCGTTTCTTCCGAAACGACTCCTTGAGGTCATTGAGCATCACCTTGAACTTTTGCACATCAGCCACATTCAGCTTGGCTACATGCTTCTTGAACTGTTCCTTCTCGAAGTCTATCTTTCGCTTGGTTCAACTATATTGAGCGAGCAAGCTCAGGAGTAATGGCGCCTTGGAAAGCAACGCTGACGCCAATGGGAAGCTGAAGGTCATCAAAGCTGAGATCTTGATTGTCGAACCACTCATCAATGAAGTTCTTCAGAATGTTAACATCAAAGAGGGGCAGATCATTGAAGATCTCCGCCTCTTGCTTGCTCTTGATCAGCTGCTCCAGAGCGTCTTCACCAAATTCTTCATCTGAAGACAAGTCAATGGCTTCAAATTCATTCCTCAGAATGGCAGCAGGTGTCAGTGCATGACTCAGTTGCTGAACTGGTGTCTTCTGTGTCTTCTCACGCCTCATGGAGATGCGAGAGAGATCTTCAGAGTTATTACTGGGAGCAGAAGGGGCAGTTGCCAATGGCTTCACTCTTGAAGCTTTTGGAGCAGCAGATGATTTTGAAGCTTTAGTCTTCTTCTGCTTCTGCGGCTTTGGAGCAGGAGCTGGAGCTTCATCGGTGTCAGCATCATCATCAGAATGATCCACTTTGGCACCTTGAACAAAGGATGTGAGTGATGAGGCCAAAGCAAGGTTGTAGAAGGGCTGATCCTGTTCTCATTGGCTTCATGGGTGCCATTGTCCCGAGGTGAGGAAGGACCAGGTTGAAGTCAAGCCCTAAATCCTTCTTGTTCTTTGCAGTGAGTCTTTGGCGAACCGGTAGTTGCGCTTGAATGCAGATTGTCTTCACGACACCAGAGCAGTGAAGAAGGGTCAGCATTTTCAGGCTGTGGTCCGCGCACCATGCAAGGATAGAAGCCTTGCTCAATAGCTTCAGCCTGAGTCCTGGGTGGAAGATTTTTGTACAGAATATCACCCCAGGGTGCCTTGATGGCATTCTTCTCAGCATATTCTTGAGTGATGAAGTGATATTTAAACCATTCTTCTGCCCAATATCTTCGAATCCATTGGATTCGATTCTTGCATTCAGCATAGGTTTTGTAGGACCTTGAAGTATGTCTAGAGGTGGGGGGGGGGAGGGTGATTAGACTACTTGACCAGTAAAAACTTAACCTTTTCCCAATTTTAGAGTTTGGCAGATTTTAGCTATTTTAGGACAAGTCAAGCAATCATCACACAATTCAAGCAAGCATGCAAAGAGTGTATAGGCAGCGGAAATTAAAGCATGCAACTTGCAAGAAAGTAAAGGGAAGGGTTTGGAGGATTCAAACGCAATTGGAGACACATATGTTTTTGGCATGGTTCCGATAGGTGGTGCTATCGTACACCCACGTTGATGGAGACTTCAACCCACGAAGGGTAACGGCTGCGCGAGTCCACAGAGGGCTCCACCCACGAAGGGTCCACGAAGAAGCAACCTTGTCTATCCCACCGTGGCCGTCGCCCACGAAGGACTTGCCTCACTAGCGGTAGATCTTCACGAAGTAGGCGATCTCCTTGCCCTTACAAACTCCTTGGTTCAACTCCACAATCTTGTCGGAGGCTCCCAAGTGACACCTACCCAATCTAGGAGACACCACTCTCCAAGAAGTAACAAATGGTGCGTTGATGATGAACTCCTTGCTCTTGTGCTTCAAATGATAGACTCCCCAACACTCAACTCTCTCTCATAGGATTTGGATCTGGTGGGAAGAGGGTTTGAGTGCAAAGCAACTTGGGGAAGGCTAGAGATCAAGATTCATATGGTAGGAATGGAATATCTTGGCCTCAACAAATGAGTAGGTAGTTCTCTCTCGTAAATAGGATGCTGGAAGTGTAGGTTCAGTCTGATGGCTCTCTCCACAAATGAAGAGGAGGTGGAGGGGTATATATAGCCTCCACACAAAATCTAACCGTTACACACAATTTACCAAACTCGGTGGGACCGAATCATTAAACTCGGTCAGACCGATTTAGTAAACCTAGTGACCGTTAGTGATTTTCGGTGGGACTGACAAGCATCTCAGTGAGGCCGATTCGGTTAGGGTTAGGGCATAACTTAATCTCGGTGAGACCGATTACACACACTCGGTGAGACCGATTTGGTAATAAGCTTTCCAGAGAGTTGGTCAGGTAAACTCGGTGGGACCGGTTTGCTCTTTTCGGTGAGACCAAAATGTTACAAAAAGGAAACAAAGAGTTTACATTGCAATCTCGGTGGGACCGATCGCTCACTTCGGTTAGACCGATACGAAGGGAAACAAAGAGATTGCAACCCCATCTCGGTGAGATTGAGGTCCCTATCGGTAAGACCAATTTGCTTAGGGTTTGTGGCAGTGGCTATGACTTTTGGAATCGGTGGTGCCGGATAGAAAGAATCGGTGTGACCGATTTTGGCTTTAGGTTTAGGTCATTTGTGGATGTGGGAAAGTAGTTGAGGGTTTTGGAGCATATCACTAAGCACATGAAGCAAGAGGCTCATTAAGCAACACCTCATCCCTTCTTGATAGTATTGGCTTTTCCTATAGACTCAATGTGATCTTGGATCACTAAAATGTAAAATGAAGAGTCTTGAGCTTTTGAGCTTGAGCCAATCCTTTGTCCTTAGTATTTTGAGGATCCACTTTCATCATCCATGCCATGCCATTCATTGAGCTTTCCTGAAACAATAGTCTTGGAATAGCATTAGCTCAATGAGCTATATGTTGTTATGAATTACCAAAACCACCTAGGGATAGTTGCACTTTCAGGTTTCTTCTGGATCAGTTTTGTACATCTCGTGCAAATCTGGAGGTAAGTCCTTGGAAGTGTTACCACAACGCTGTCTGCCTCCCTTTCTTGCTGACTTTTCAGTTGCCATGAAGTGTAAACTGAAGGGCTTCAGTACGTGCAATGGCTTCAAACGACTGGACTGACAGGAACTCGCTTCAGGTGAGTTGATGTGACTATGAGAACCAAGGGATTCTCCCACGGACATGTACCTGTGACAACATTAAAGGTGCGAGGGAAGGGGAAGAGGTCATATGCATTCTCAGAAGATTTTGAAGATAAATCAGTTTGAAGACATTGACCTCATAACGCAAAGACATTCACTTATATGATGAGAGTTGGTTCCAAAGTTGTACAAATCCAAGAATAAGTACAAGTGAGGAATCTAACTTGTGAAGAAGCATAAGTGAATATACTAGGCAGAGTATGAGATGCAGAAAGAGATAGATTTATGTTTGGAGATCTAGAAACCACTTTTGGTAGGAAAGGATGAATCTATCAGATCAAAAAGACGGTAAAAAGTAAACTTTTATTACCACACGAAGAACTGCTAGACGAAGCGAAGATGGATGCCGAGCAGTTCGATCTCCCGTGCCCTAACTTGGCGACGGAAGACACCTACGGCGATGGTGGAGAAGACGAGGTCCGCAGCCGGCGTGAGGACGACGTCGAGGAAGTCACGGCAGCTAAGCGCTCCGTCGTCAGCGTCGTCGAGAGCTAGCGGAGAGGCTAGGGTTTGCGAAATATGGCGAAGGAGGAAGAAGGATATTTGACCGAGGCGAGGCAGGTATTTATAAGGACAGAGACAACACAACGCAATTATGCAGGTGCCCCTGGCGGTTCACATCTGAAGGACACGTGGCTAACATGCAACTCATTGAGAGTTGTTCCACGTTCCCACGCGCGCCTGGATTGTCGGGGTGGTCGTTCCGAATTCTCCGGGTTTCAGGCAAAAGGATATGTCATTAAAACTAGATATAAATGTTTGTCTCTGTATCTTCTGCTGACAAGGACGCAGAGAAGACATTCGACAGTTTCAACTGAATGCATATGATTTGGATAGATAGAGCTTGAGGTAGAAAGCATAGAGAGATTAGGGTCCGATCACATTCACTTAGTTCAAAAGATTCAAACAAGAAGACATAGCCATAAGTGAATGCTGTAGAGGACAGAATCTCATATATATATATATATGTATATATATATGTATATATATATATATATATATATATATATATATATATATGACAGAGCAAAGCCAAATCAATAATCATGAAGTCAAATTAACGTTGAAGATAAATCAATTGCGAAGACTTTGCAAATATGGCGCCATGAGGAAACACTTCATAAGAGTTTGGTGGTGGCATTACCCACCGTATAGGAAGTATTAGACCCAGACACGGCGCACAATTATCGTGGCGCTCTGAAGTCAATTTCGCATTAATGTATTCACACTTAGAGTGTATGTCTTTATTGATTGAAGATATACATTACTTCGTGTGTTGCACATCTAAGTCATCAAAATGCATAAGTGTTAGGATGTGTGCCTAATCACAGGACATTCGAGGATTCCAAGATATTTAGCTCACACCGCAACTTGCAAAACCTTTTCTCATCCAAGGGCTTAGTGAAGATATCAGCCAACTGCTCTTCTGTCTTGACATGAATGATATCAATATCTTCTTTCATAACATGATCTCTGAGGAAGTGATGACGAATTTCAATGTGCTTTGTCTTCGAGTGCTGAACTGGGTTATTAGCAATCTTGATAGCGCTTTCATTATCGCAGTAGAGTGGCACATGCTTCAGATGGATGCCATAGTCCTTAAGAGTTTGCTTCATCCACAGAAGCTGAGAGCAGCAAGATCCAACAGCAATGTATTCTGATTCAGCGGTTGAGAGTGATACACAGTTCTGCTTCTTTGAAGACCAACAGACAAGAGATCGACCCAGAAAGTGACATGTGCCTGATGTAGACTTGTGATCCACCTTGTCACCAAAGCATAATCAAGATCCAAAATCCAACCAGATCAAACTCTGAGCCCTTTGGATACCATAATCCTAGTGTTGGGGTGTAAGCCAAATATCGAAGAATTCGCTTCACAGCTAAGTGATGCGACTCCTTTGCTGCCCTTGAAATCGGGCACACATGCAAACACTAAGCATGATATCTGGCCTAGATGCACATAAGTAAAGTAAAGAGCCAATCATGGAGCGGTATACCTTTTGATCGAAATCTTTACCATTGGCGTCGGGGCTTAGATGACTTTTGGTTGGCATTGGTGTCGTGATTCCTTTGCAGTCTTGCATTCCAAACTTCTTCAGGCAATCTTTGAGATATTTTTCTTGAGATATGAAGATGCCGCTATGCTGTCTTGTGGATTTGAAGACCGAGAAAGAACTTCAGCTCTCCCATCATGGACATTTGATATTGTTCTTGCATCATGTGACCAAATTCATCACTGTATTTCTTGTTGGTGCAACCGAAGATAATGTCATCCACATAGATTTGGCACACAAATAGTTCACCATCGTATGTCTTCGTGAAGAGAGTGGGATCTAGAGAACCATGTTTGAAGCCTTTGCTCTTCAGGAAGTCTTTGAGTGTGTCATACCAAGCACGAGGGGCTTGTTTGAGGCCATACAATGCCTTGTTGAGCTTGTATACCATATCAGGATGTTTTGGGTCTTCAAAGCCAGGCGGTTGTGCAACATACACTTCTTCTTCAATCTTTCCATTGATAAAGGCACTCTTCACATCCATTTGATATAGAAGGATGTTATGATGATTTGCGTAAGCTAGCAGTATGCAAATGGCTTCAAGCCTAGCCACTGGAGCAAATGTTTCACCGAAGTCAATTCCTTCAACTTGTGTGTATCCTTGAGCAACAAGCCATGCTTTGTTTCTGACAACTTGACCATGCTCGTCTTGTTTGTTGCGATATATCCATTTTGTGCCTATTATGTTGTGCTTGCGAGGATCAGGATGCTTGACTAGTTCCCACACATTGTTCAGCTCAAACTGTTGAAGCTCGTCTTGCATAGCTTGAATCCATTCAGTTCCATGAAGGCTTCAAAGAACTTTCTTGGGTTCGTAGATTGAGACAAATGCAAAGTGCCCACAGAAATTTGCTAGCTGTGTTGCTCTTGAACGAGTGAGTGGTCCAGGTGCATTGATGCTATCAATTATCTTCTCAATTTGTACTTCATTTGCAACACGAGGATGAACTGGACGAAGATTTTTCTCCTGCTGATCATTGTCATCATTTGGAGGATTGTCTTCAGGCTGAGCAATGCCTTCAGGTTGATCCGGTGCAGAAATGATAAGTTCTTCTTCAGGCTGGGCCTCTGATGGTATGATCTCTCCTGTTCCCATTAGCTTGATTGATTCACCGCGTGTACTCCATCTAGCACATTTGGCAGGTGCTCTCTTTGCGAGCAGTTAGTTTCATCGAACTGCACATCCACAGTTTCAACCACTTTATAGTGAAAGAGGTTGAAGACTCTGTAGGAGTGCTAGTCCTTTCCATAACCAAGCATAAAACCCTCATGTGTTTTCGGTGCAAATTTTGAAGTGTGATGTGGATCCTTGATCCAGCACCTAGCACCAAATACTCTGAAGTAGCTTACGTTTGGCTTCTTACCAGTTAGAAGCTCATAGGATGTTTTCTTCAGAAGCTTGCGAAGATAAAAACGGTTGATGACATGGCATGCAGTATCAATGGCTTCAGGCCAGAATTTTCTTGTAGTCTTGTATTCGTCAAGCATCGTCCGAGCCATCTCAATCAGGGTTCTGTTCTTGCGCTCCATGATGCCATTCTGCTGAGGTGTGTAAGGAGCAGAAAACTCATGAGTGATGCCTAAGGTATCAAGATAAAGGTCGAGGCATGTGTTCTTGAATTCAGTGCCGTTGTCACTCCTAATGTGCTTGATCTTGACGCCATAGTTGTTCATGGCGCGGTTGGCGAAGCGTCTGAAGACATCCCGCACTTCAGTCTTGAAGAGAATTATGTGCACCCACGTATATCTTGAATAATCATCAACAATAACGAAACCATACAGACAATCAGTTGCAGTGAGAGTAGAGTAGTGAGTGGGACCAAACAAATCCATGTGGAGCAACTCAAAAGGTCGAGATGTAGTCATGATTGTCTTCAAGGGATGCTTGGCCCTTGTCATCTTCCCAGCTTCACAAGCTCCACACAGATGGTCTTTCTTGAACTTGATGCCTTCGATGCCTATGACGTGCTTCTTCTTGGCGAGAGTGTGTAGGTTCCTCATGCCAGCATGCCCTAGCCTCCGATACCAGAGCCAACACTCTGAAGACTTTGCTAGAAGACATACAGCCATCTGTGGTCCTGCTGAGAAGTCTACCATGTACAGATCATCTTTTCTGTACCCTTCGAAGACTAGAGACTTGTCAGATTCCATTAGTACAAGGCAACAATATTTTTCCAAATAGCACAATCATGTTTAAGTCACAAAGCATTGAGACATACATTAAGTTGAAACCAAGGGATTCAACAAGCATCACTTTGTCCATGTGCTGATCCCTTGAGATTGCAACTCTACCTAGGCCCAATACCTTGCTTTTACCAGTGTCAGCGAATGTGATGTGACTTTTATCACATGGACGTAAGGTTGAGTCCATGAGAAGACTTCGATCACCAGTCATGTGGTTAGTGCATCCGCTGTCCATAATCCATTCTGAAGCACGAGGTGTCATACCCTACAGTGTTGTTAGGAGGATAGGCTTCACAGAGAGTGTTGTGAAGCATAAACATTTGACACACAAGAGGATTATCAAAGCTCAGATCAAGGTTAGGACTGATAGTATGACTGGCAAGCGATTCAGGAACGAAATACATAGTAAGACCATTTGGGCATTTTATCTTGCGTCCCATAATGTGTTTTAGATCCCCAGCAATAACATCGGACGCCTTTGATTTCCGGCTGGATACCTTTCCCTGCAAAAGAAAGTTAATTCTTCTTAACCACCCACATCTTCAGGGGTGGCTTAGAAGCAATGAGTCTAAGTGCAGCATCTGAGAACTTCGGCTTTGGATCCCTAGCAAATAGCCTTGCAGGAGAAGAACAATACTCATATGAATAAGCAGAAAAGTTCTTAGTTCTATGAACATAGCGATTTGAAGACACACGCTCATATTCATAAGTATGAGTATGGTTTCCCTGCAAAACATTGGTGTTAGGGTGACTCACGTGAGTCCTGTATCTGTATGAAGCCTTTGGGCCATATGAAGCCATAGGTCTGGGGTTTGTCTTCTTCCTTGGTGGTGTCATGATGACATGTGACACTCCAAAATTTTTGTTTTGGTTTTCAACAAAAACTTTGTTGGTTTTGAAGGAGGGCATTTAAAACCTTCCAAAAATCTCTTTCTCTCAAGAATTTTTCCTTTGACAAAGGATTTTACATTGGCATCTTCTTCAACTCTGGTGTTGGTTATTAAAAACCTTTCTTCTGATTCTCCCCTTCTCAAAATTTGTTTTTGGGATTTGTTTTCTTTTAAAAGAAAACCCTAGGAGTTTTGGGTCTTCTCTTATTTTGAAACCACCCATGGTTTTACCATGCCTCATGTGGTGAATCTTCCCAAAACCCCTCCTTCCCCTTTGGGACAATCAAAATATTCTGTCCCAACAAGTCCAACTCATTTTTGGATTTTATTTCATTTAATTCTTTCCCCAAAACAATTCTGTCCATATTTTTGAGCCTACGTGATTTGCAAAGCAAGTACCTAATTGCCTCTGAACTTTGCTCTCAAACTAACTTCTCTGGATAGTCCCTAGCACCCACAACCTAGAACCATCAAGATCTACTCTCCTTCTTTTCAAAATTTTCAAATTTCAGCCTCAGCAAGTTTGGACCAGATTTGTCAAATTTGGTGAAATTCATATCTCCTCTTCTCCAAAAATTCCACCAAAATTCAGGCAACCTCCAGTTGCAATGAGAAGCCACTCCACCAAAAATCAGCTCAAGGAAAAATCCCCACATGCCAAAAACATTCTGTCGAACACCTAGCATGCACTGTCACTTTGCAATTTCAGAGAGATTCAGAGTTTCAGTAAAGTTCAGTGTCGTCAGGGTGCAGTCACCTGTCAACAGTGCGCCCTGGCGCGTTGCGCACGGCCTCTCCTCCCTGGCCAGAGCGCCGCACGCCTCCTTGGACGGATGCAGGCGTCGGTGGCGGCGAGCCTCGCCGGCGTTGGCGGTTTCTGTGGTGGCTGCGCCACCTGTGGCGGCCAGCGAGGGCCCGAGCCAGCTCGCCACGCCGCCCGTCAGCCGCCTAACGCTCCTCGCCTTCTGCGTGGTCTCATGCACGCCAAAGACACCTCCCTGCACTGCCGCCGTGGTCGGCAAGCATGCGCGCTTCTTCCGCCGCCGACGGGCCGCTACTCCCATTCCGTCAAAACCCACTCAAAGCTCCTAATCCAAGTCCGTTTAGCGTCTGAATGGAACCAGTGGGCCTCCACGATGACGCTCAACCCCCTAAACCTCCCCGACCAAGCTCTGCGACGCCGTAACCTTCGCCGGAGAACTCCATTCACGGCCATCACCTCGGATCGCCTATAAAAAGGGACCCCGAGCTCGCCCTCGAGCAAGCACCCTCCCTCCACCTCACTAACACTCCGCCAGGCCACTAGGAGGACCTCGAGGAGGTCTCCTCCCCCAACTCCGGCCGCCCCGTTCCGCCTCGGCCTCCACCTCGATTCACTCCGGTGAGGCCGTCCCCGGTTCCCTAACCTCGTCAGCAACCTCTCGAGCACCCAGTAGTCTAACCCCCTCTTCAATTTGCTCTTCGCAGCACTCCCCGGCGAGATCCAACCCCTCCCGGACCGCCGTCCTCCGGAGCAACGGCCGCCGTCGACGTAGTGCTCGCCGGTGACCACCACCACCACCCATCGACGCGGAATGATGCACTGAGCACGGAGGTACCACCCGATCCTCCTGCCTCGCTGTGGATCGCCGCCGGCGACCACCGCAGCTCTCGGGCGCCGACGAGCTCCGTACCCTCATTTGAATTTTCAAACCTGACGGGTGGGACCCGCCCGTCAGCCTCTCTGTTCTTTTTTTGAAACGTTTTCTAAAAGCGTATTCTGACAAATGCGCTTTCCAATCTGAATCGTTTTTGGAACTTTTCTGTTCTGCCCCCTGAGTATTTTCTGTTTCATTACAGAAAGGTCCTTGGACCAAAACACTTATAACTTTTAAACAGAAAAGGATTTTTGAGTGATTATTTTTCTGTCCTCTTCAAAATTTTGTCTAGTGTTTTATCAGATTTATTTGAAAAATATTTGGAATAGTTTTTGAGCACCCCTTGGTATTTACGTTAGTGCGTATATTTTTGTATACAGTAGATACCGAAGGAGGTGACGGAACCGCGAACTTCACCGAGCTAGGCCCCGACTACTCCGAACCAGGCAAGCATGTTTGAACTTTTGATATGATGAGTGTTTGGGCATGTTTGCATTAATTAGTATCATGGCATGTTCATGAGCATCTCAATGATAGTTTTATCACGTAAAAAGTTGAGGCAAGTGAGTTTCGGAAATCCATGAGTTGTTGGGAAAGAGTTGCATGGCCATGAGTTGGCATGAGAATGGGTAAGATGGCAATGTTGTAGCATGCCGGTCTTATGCCAGATCGTTGACCCAGTGTCAACATAAATCAGTCCAGTTCCCGTCCGTCTCCCCTTTCATACTACCACATGTTTTCCGCAAGGGATACGGCTTAGTAAGTTGCAAACCACTTTCTGTTACACACCAAATCGAGAGGCCGGGATGAGGGTTCCATGGCCCTGGATTAAAGCCTATCATCCGTCGGGGGCATGGGTGTTTCCGGTTGGGACCGAGAGGGGGGCACCCCTTAGAGCGCGCGTATATAAATTTGATCCCATGCTATTCGAGATTGTGATCTCCCTGTCTCAAAGTTTTTCTTGAACGCTGTCTAGGGTGATTCCCGGCAACGTGAGGTAGGATGGGTGTGTACTGGTTAGCCGTGTTTCCTCCGAAATACCGTGAACGGAACTAGTCCCTCGTGACTACAGAAATCCGTTGGTTGTGGATAGTTTAGTTCAAACTCTGCAGAGTCAAAAATCCTTGAAATCATCTGATCCATGTTCAAGTACTATGTTCATCTTATCTTGTCAAGTGACAGTCTCGATGACAGAAACTCCTGAGAATCACATGAGGGCCTAGTCCGATTAAATGTTTATTTTCCTGTGGATGAACTAACCCATTTATTATTATGTGTGGAATATTTCCCTGTGAGCTCTATTTCTTGCAAGTTAACATATATGAAAAGTAAATTATAAGCCCTTTCTGCGATGTCGTTCAGACGTCCGACTGCGGCATTGTTATTTATTTACTGTTGATATAAGCCCTTTCTGCGATGTCGCTCAGACGTCCGACTGCGACATTGTTATTTGTTTACTTTGGATATAAGCCCTTTCTGCGATGTCGTTCAGACGTCCGACTGCGGCATTGTTATTTATTTACTGTTGATATAAGCCCTTTCTGCGATGTCGCTCAGACGTCCGACTGCGGCATTGTTATTTATTTACTTTGGATATAAGCCCTTTCTGTGATGTCGCTCCGACGTCCGACTGTGGCACGCATGTCTTTTCTTTCAGTATAAGCCCTTTATGTGGTGTCGCTTAGACGCCCGACTGCGGCATGTTTTACCTATTTGTTCACCCTTCGAGGCGTCGCTTCAGACACCCGATCGGTTTTCAGTTTATTTTATTGGGTTTTCGAGAGGACTACCGCCGATTCCCTTTTTACTTACCTTGTTATACTGATTTGATTGCGCATTGTTAAATTACTCATGACGCATTCGCGCATGCATTGGTTATATCTTTTGTCCAAACTGTCTTGCGAGTACTTTCAAAGTACTCACCTGGCTTGTTGATTTGGCCAGATGCTGACGAAGGCGATCTCATGGATGAAGAGTTCGATAGCGAGTCCGACGCCTAGAGGAATCCCAGTCAGTCTCGTACGACCCCTGGATTAGTCACTGTGTTATATCCGCTTCCGCTACCCAAATAAATTCACCGAGCCTCACCTCGACGCTCGATGATCCGCCAGTGTAGGAGTCATATCATCCACTCCACTGTGTTATTCCACTACTTTAACTCGAGTCAGTAGTATGCCACCACTCCATCAGGTCATATCCGCCACTATGTATAATTATTGGCGTGCTTGTAATAAATTGTTGAGCAAGGTCAGCTCGACCACTGTAATATATTAAATGCTACCGCTTATCGTATCAAGGTTTTGTCTACCAGAAAGGAGGATTTTCCTCACACTGGAATTAATAGATCGGTTTCTCAATAAATATTTTTATTGGAAAACCGGTCGTGACAAGCTTGGTACCAGAGCCAGGCTGACTGTAGGAAGCCACTAGGTGCGATCGCTAATCGGTTATTAGCATATAGAGCTATTTCTTAATTTTACAAATGTAGTCAATTTCTGACAGTCAGCATAAATTTATGATTTGACCACTCAGGATTTTTGCCTACTTTTGTAGATGGTTGGCAACGATTGCGGGTCACAGATGTTCGCCAACATGCCCGATGGGTTCGTCAAGCTTCTCTCCTTCATCGTCCAAGTCGCGATGGGGCCATCTGTGCGCCCAGTCTTCTCACTCTCTCAGCACAAGGTCAATGACCGTCTAACCATGCACCAGGCCGCGGTGCAATTCAAGGGAGGGCGAGTTGAGCGTTTTCGGTTCTTGGGGAGAGCCATGCCTACGGAGAAGCATGCACTGCAGATGGCAGCCCATGAGGCGATAGCTCGTCTCAGGGATATCCTTCCTTCAATGAAGACTCGTCGTTACCGCTACCTTCCATGTCACGTGCCATACACCTGCCACTACGCGTTCTCTTGCCCCAGAGGAGAACGAGACGAGGCCTTTGAGATGCTTATCGAGTATCTCCGGGCTTTGGAGGCAGCCTTCGACAACCTGGTGGACGACTTTGTAGCTGCCCGCATGGACTCAGTCCATGGCTGTGCCGCCAACAGGAGGGAGCTCCTGCGCACCGCACCGCCACTGACTTTCGTCTCATCATCAGCATCTTTTGCTCCTACTGCTCTCGCCACTACTCGTCGCCTGCCTACCACGGAGGAGTTCAACCATGTCATTGCGCCTTCTCCAGTTCGTTCTGCACCACCCCTTGCGCCCGCTCATGTTCGAGTTGTCCCGCATAGGGCACCTGCTCCACCAACTCAGCGCAGCACTTCACGTCTGGAGCCTAACACCGAAGAGGAGGTTGAGTCCCCAGCCTCACTGCGCCTCACCCTTGGCAGGCCAAGGGAAATCCTTACCATCTCCGACTGAGTACGCTTAGCCGCCATGCGATGTACCGGCTTGTGCGATATGTTTATATGTACATAGGCTGTGAGAAGTAGCTTGTTTGCGCATCATGTAGGAACTGAAGGAGTGCACTAGCCTAAATAACATGTCAGGAATATGTACGCATATCCTGAGTGATGTATTGTATAATTACTACTTGCGTGTAAGATATGTAATGCGCAGTCCTTCTCCATGCGCAAACGTTTTTTTTTCTCTTGAAAAATCTTGGAGCATTTGAGACTTCTTCCGTCTTCATGAATTTATTGACTTTTGCGACTCAAATTTCTTTTCTTACGAGTTTCACAAAATATGTCCCCAGAGTGAACAATGTCTCGTCCTTGGACGCGCTCCATGCCAACTCCGCCAGAGCAAAATTATGACACACAACCCAGCAACAATTTCACACAGGGGCAGTCAAGTCAACAGGACAGTGAAACAACACTTTCCCAAATGTGCCGTCTTTATGAGCAAAGTCAGCAACAACATCAGGAAATGATGAACCAAGTCATCAATATGGGAAATCACCGTGGGCAGTTTCAGCAGCAATCAAAGTTATCCGAGCTACAAAAGACGCGTCCCCAAACATTTTCTCACACTGACAAACCTATTGAAGCCGAGGACTGGCTTCGAGACATGGAAAGAAAATTAATTATTGCCCAGTGTTCAGATATGGAGAAAGTACTGTATGCACCGCACTATCTCACTGGAGCAGCCGCATGATGGTGGGAAAATTTCCTACACATGCACCCCAACAAAAATAATATAACCTGGGAGGAGTTTAAAAAAGGTTTTCGTGGGGCACACATTCCTAAGAGTCTTATGAAGATCAAAAAGAGAGAATTTGATGACCTCAAGCAAAGGACAATGACGGTGTCAGAATACAACAGTCAGTTTACTCTGTTGTCTCGCTACGCCAATGAGGAGCGTATGTCCGAAAGCAAGAAGATGGAAAAATTCCTAGAGCGATTACGGCGCCCGCGCTTAAATGCCAACTGGTCGTGCACACTTTTCCAGATTTTAAGACGCTGGTGGATAAGGCCATTACCTTGGAGAATGAGAGACGCATCTTGGAAGATTTCCGCAAGCGGAAGAGGGACCAGACTAATCATGCCCGCAACCACCGCAGCAAGACAGATGTTCAGAAAAACTGGACACCCAAACCCACGACAAGCGTCTCACGTCCAATCAAGAATTTTCATGCAAGGGACAAGGAGTTCACATACCGCCCAGGCGTTACCTGTTACGCTTGTGGAGAAGAAGGGCACTATGCCAAGCAGTGCCCCAAGCCGAGGAACTCGACCCCAAAGCCGAACAACGGAGGCAATAATTCGGCGCCAAAACGCAACAATTTCAACCCAAATAACAACCACAGGAAGGGTCATCTGAACCACGTGTCCAAAGAGGAAGCACAGAATGCCATAGATATCATACTCGGTACGTTTCCTGTCAACACAATACCTGCCATGGTTTTGTTTGATTCTGGAGCTTCTCACTCGTTCATTTCGAAAAGTTTTGCCTTGCAAAATAATTTTTCGATGCTTCCCTTGGAAAAATCTATGATCGTCAAGTCCCCTGGAATTAAGCAAGTTACCCAGAGTTATTGCCAAGGTGTGGTTATTGAGTTTGAAGGGTTGAAGTTCGCGCCAATCTTATTGTGTTGGAAAATAAAGGGCTGGATGTCATCCTAGGGATGGATTGGTTAACCACCAACAAAGGTTTTATTGACTGCTTCAACCGGACCGTGATTCTCACCCACCACCACGGGAAGACCATAAAAGTTTCAGCCAAGGAAAGAAAAATATCCCGGCAACCAAGATTGAACAAGGTGGATATTTCTGAATTAAGCAAGGTTCCAGTAGTGTGTGAATTTCCAGACGTATTTGCCGAAGAACTACCGGGCATGCCACCGCATCGAGAGATAGAATTCAGCATTGAGCTAGCACCGGAACCGCCCCATATACAAGAAACCATACAGAATGGCACCATCCGAGTTGGTAGAACTGAAGAAGCAAATAAAAGAATTCTTGGACAAAGGTTATATACGAGCCAGCTCCTCACCACCGGGTTCACCAATTTTATTTGCCAAAAAGAAGGATGGAACACTGAGATTGTGCATAGACTATCGAGCGCTTAACATGGTCACAATCAAGAACAAATATCCGATGCCACAGATAAATGATTTATTTGATCAGCTCGCTCAGGCCAAGGTATTCTCAAAATTTGACTTGAGGTCGGGATACCATCAATTAAAAGTGCGAACCGAAGATATTCCCAAGACGGCCTTCACCTCCAGATACGGACTGTATGAGTTCACCGTAATGCCATTCGGACTAACAAACGCCCCCGCATATTCTGCTCACCTCATGAACAAAGTATTTATGAATTTTATGGACAAGTTTGTTGTGGTATTTATCGATGATATTCTGGTATACTCCAAGACACCAGAAGAGCACGCTGAACATCTCCGAATTGTACTAGGGGAACTCAGAAACATCAATTGTACGCTAAATTCAGTAAGTGTGAATTTTGGCTAAGGCAAGTAGGTTTTCGGGCCACGTCTTGACCCAAGAAGGTATTGCCGTGAGACCCGGAAAAAGTCAAGGCCGTGCCATTATGGAAGCCACCAGCCAGCGTAACGGACGTACGAAGTTTCTTGGGAATGGCAGGATACTACCGAAGATTTATTGAAGGATTCTCCACCATAGCAAAGCCAATGACGCAGCTACTCAAGAAAGACAAGAAGTTTGAATGGACGGAAGCTTGCGAGAAAAGTTTCCAAGAATTAAAAAGGAAATTAACGACAGCACCAGTATTAATTGTGCCAGACATACACAAGAATTTTGAGGTGTATTGTGACGCATCCCGGAAAGGCCTCGGATGCGTGTTGATGCAAGAAGGCAAGGTAGTCGCATATGTCTCCAGACAACTTCGCAAGCATGAGGAAAATTATCCTACTCATGACCTAGAGTTAGCAGCAGTTATTCATGCACTCAAAGAATGGAGACACTTTTTACTTGGAAATCGCTAGAGATATACACGGACCATAAGAGCCTCAAGTTTATTTTCACACAACCGGAACTGAATTTAAGGCAACGACGCTGGTTGGAACTAGTGAAGGATTATGACGTTGGAATCCACTACCACCCAGGAAAAGCAAATGTAGTGGCAGACGCTCTAAGTCGGAACCCTAGCCCAAACGACGATGGCCTGCAAAACCTGAGACCTGAATTTTGGCAGGAGTTTGCTAAACTCAACTTGCTGGTAGTCACCGAAGGCAGCATATCAAATTTAGAAATACAGCCTACCCTGATGGAAACTATTAAAGAGGCTCAGCATGGACACCCCAGCATTGAAGGCATTAAACGGAAAGTGAGTTTGGGCAAGGCCCCAGAATTCGTTATCGATAAGCAGGGAATATTGTGGTACGGAGATAGACTTTGCGTACCAAATATCAAGAATCTTAAACATCAGATCTTAGCTGAAGGCCACACCGCCCCGTATGCGATACATCCCGGAGGGACAAAAATGTACAAGGATATTCAGGAAAAATATTGGTGGCACGGTCTAAAAAGGGACATAGCCACGTTCATCGCATGTTGTGACTCTTGTCAACGCATCAAAGCCGAGCACCAGAAACCGGCCAGACTTTTACAGCCAAATAAAATACCCGAGTGGAAATGGGACAAGATTGGGATGGATTTTATTGTTGGGCTACCTCGGTCACGACACAGAAATAATGCCATTTGGGTCATCACCGATAGATCGACTAAAGTAGCACACTTCATCCCCATGAAGACAACCCACACCACTCGTAAGCTTGCTAGGCTTTATCTTTCCCGTATAAATGCGCTTACATGGAGTCCCAAAGAAAATAATATCGGACAGAGGCACTCAATTCGTCTCCCCATTTTGGGATCACTTACAACAAGCTCTCGAACTCAAGCTGGCGTTCAAGACCGCATACCACCCCTGCATGTATGGACAAACTGAACGCGTAAACCAGATTCTAGAAGACATGCTGAGAGCATGTGTCCTCACCTATGGGACCACTTGGGAAGAAAGCCTACCTTACGCAGAGTTCGCATACAACAACAGTTACCAAGCCAGTCTGCAAATGGCACCATTTGAGGCTCTGTACGGGCGGAGATGTCGTACCCCGCTAAATTGGTCAGAAACCGGAGACAGCCATATCTTCGGCCCAGCCATGCTCAAGGAGGCTGAAGATAAAGTTAAGGTGATTAGGGATCGACTCAAGACAGCCCAAAATCGACAGAAGAGTTATTACGATCAAAAACATCGGGGAGTCAGTTTTGAACCCGGTGATTTTGTGTACCTACGAGTATCTCCTATGAGGGGCCTGCATCGATTCAAGATTAAAGGGAAGCTAGCACCAAGATTCATCGGACCATTCTGCATAGTGGCACGGAAAGGCACGGTAGCCTACCAGCTAGACTTACCCGAAGATTTATCCGACGTCCACGACGTGTTTGACGTCTCGCAATTGAGGAAGTGCGTAAGCAACCCAGAGAAGCAGGTACCCCATGAAAACATTAACGTGCAGCCAGACCTCACATATCGGGAACATCCAATAAAATTCTTGGAGGAGTCTGAAAGGAGGACCCGACAGAAAACCATCAAAATTTTCAGAGTTCAGTGGAGCAACCACACAGAGAGTGAAGCCACTTGGGAAAGAGAGGATTTTCTTCGGACAGAGCACCCACATTTATTTGAGGATCAGCTGAAATCTTGGGGACGAGATTTTTCCTAAGGGGGTAGGTGTTGTGACACTCCAAAATTTTTGTTTTGGTTTTCAACAAAAACTTTGTTGGTTTTTAAGGAGGGCATTTAAAACCTTCCAAAAATCTCTTTCTCTCAAGAATTTTTCCTTTGACAAAGGAATTTAGCTTGGCATCTTCTTCAACTCTGGTGTTGGTTATTAAAAACCTTTCTTCTGATTCTCCCCTTCTCAAAATTTGTTTTTGGGATTTGTTTTCTTTTAAAAGAAAACCCTAGGAGTTTTGGGTCTTCTCTTATTTTGAAACCACCCATGGTTTTACCATGCCTCATGTGGTGAATCTTCCCAAAACCCCTCCTTCCCCTTTGGGACAATCAAAATATTCTGTCCCAACAAGTCCAACTCATTTTTGGATTTTATTTCATTTAATTCTTTCCCCAAAACAATTCTGTCCATATTTTTGAGCCTAGGTGATTTGCAAAGCAAGTACCTAATTTGCCATTGAACTTTGCTCCCAAACTAACTTCTCCGGATAGTCCCTAGCACCCACAACCTAGAACCATCAAGATCTACTCTCCTTCTTTTCAAAATTTTCAAATTTCAGCCTCAGCAAGTTTGGACCAGATTTGTCAAATTTGGTGAAATTCATATCTCCTCTTCTCCAAAAATTCCACCAAAATTCAGGCAACCTCCAGTTGCAATGAGAAGCCACTCCACCAAAAATCAGCTCAAGGAAAAATCCCCACATGCCAAAAACATTCTGTCGAACACCTAGCATGCACTGTCACTTTGCAATTTCAGAGAGATTCAGAGTTTCAAGAAAGTTCGATCGCTGTGGTGCGATCACCTGTCAACAGTGCGCCTGGCGCGTTCGCCTCTCCTCCTCCTGGCCAGAGCGCCGCACGCCTCCTTGGACGGATGCAGGCGTCGGTGGCGGCGAGCCTCGCCGGCGTTGGCGGTTTCTGTGGTGGCTGCGCCACCCGTGGCGGCCAGCGAGGGCCCGAGCCAGCTCGCCACGCCGTCCCGCTCCCCTGCCTTCCACGTGGCCTCATGCACGCCAGCACACCCCGCGGCACCGTCGCCGTGGCCGGCAAGCACACGGCGCGCCCTCTGCCACCGACGGGCCCGCGCTACCCTGTTCCGTCGAAACCCACTCAAAGCTCCTAATCCAAGTCCGTTTAGCGTCTGAATGGAACCAGTGGGCCTCCACGATGACGCTCAACCTCCTAAACCTCCCCGACCAAGCTCTACGTCGCCGTAACCTTCGCCGGAGAACTCCGTTCACGGCCATCACCTCGGATCGCCTATAAAAAGGGACCCCGAGCTCGCCCTCGAGCACGCACCCTCCCTCCACCTCACTAACACTCCGCCAGGCCACTAGGAGGACCTCGAGGAGGTCTCCTCCCCCAACTCCGGCCGCCCCGTTCCGCCTCGGCCTCCACCTTGATTCACTCCGGTGAGGCCGTCCCCGGCGCCCTAACCTCGTCAGCAACCCTCTCGAGCACCCAGTAGTCTAAACCCCCTCTTCAATTTGCTCTTCGCAGCACTCCCCGGCGAGATCCAACCCCTCCCGAACCGCCGTCACGGAGCAACGACCACCGTCGACGTAGTGCTTGCCACGACCACCACCACCACCCACCGACGCCAGCGTAATGACCTTGACCGAGCACGGAGGTACCACCCGATCCTCCTGCTGCCGTGGATCGCCGCCGGCGACCACCGCAGCTCTCGGGCGCCGACGAGCTCCGTCCCCTCGTTTGAATTTTCAAACCTGACGGGTGGGACCCACCCGTCAGCCTCTCTGTTCTTTTTTTTTGAAACGTTTTCTGAAAGCGTATTCTGACAAATGCGCTTTCCAATCTGAATCGTTTTCGGAACTTTTCTGTTCTGCCCCCTGAGTATTTTCTGTTTCATTACAGAAAGGTCCTTGGACCAAAACACTTATGACTTTTAAACAGAAAAGGATTTTTGAGTGATTCGTTTTCTGTCCTCTTCAAATTTTTTTCTAGTTTTTTATCAGATTTATTTGAAAAATATTTGGAATATTTTTTGAGCACCCCTTGGTATTTACGTTAGTGCGTATATTTTTGTATACCGTAGATACCGAAGGAGGTGACGGAACCGCGAACTTCACCGAGCTAGGCCCCGACTACTCCGAACCAGACAAGCATGTTTGAACTTTTGATATGATGAGTGTTTGGGCATGTTTGCATTAATTATTATCATGGCATGTTCATGAGCATCTCGATGATAGTTTTATCACGTAAAAAGTTGAGGCAAGTGAGTTTCGGAAATCCATGAGTTGTTGGGAAAGAGTTGCATGGCCATGAGTTGGCATGAGAATGGGTAAGATGGCAATGTTGTAGCATGCCGGTCTTATGCCAGACCGTTGACCCAGTGTCAACATAAATCAGTCCAGTTCCCGTCCGTCTCCCCTTTCATACTACCACATGTTTTCCGCAAGGGATACGACTTAGTAAGTTGCAAACCACTTTCTGGTACACACCCAATCGAGAGGCCGGGATGAGGGTTCCATGGCCCTGGATTAAAGCCTATCATCCGGTCAGGGGGCATGGGTGTTTCCGGTTGGGACCGAGAGGGGGGCACCCTTAGAGCGCAGATATAAATTTGATCCCATGCTATTCGAGATTGTGATCTCCCCGTCTCAAAGTTTTTCTTGAACGCTGTCTAGGGTGATTCCTGGCAACGGGAGGTAGGATGGGTGTGTACCGGTTAGCTGTGTTTCCTCTGAAATCATGAATGTAACTAGTCCCTCGTGACTACGGAAATCCGTTGGCTGTGGATAGTTTAGTTCAAACTCTGCAGAGTCAAAAATCCTTGAAATCATCTGATCCATGTTCAAGTACTATGTTCATCTTATCTTGTCAAGTGACAGTCTCGGTGACAGATACTCCTGAGAATCACATGAGGGTCAAGTCCGATTAAATGTTTATTTTCCTGTGGATGAACTAACCCATTTATTATTATGTGTGGAATATTTCCCTGTGAGCTCTATTTCTTGCAAGTTAACAGATATGAAAAGTAAATTATAAGCCCTTTCTGCGATGTCGTTCAGACGTCCAACTGCGGCATTGTTACTTATTTACTGTTGATATAAGCCCTTTCTGCGATGTCGCTCAGACGTCCGACTGCGGCATTGTTATTTGTTTACTTTGGATATAAGCCCTTTTTGCGATGTCGTTCAGACGTCCGACTGTGGCATTGTTATTTATTTACTGTTGATATAAGCCATTTCTGCGATGTCGCTCAGACGTCCGACTGCGGCATTGTTATTTATTTACTTTGGATATAAGCCCTTTCTGTGATGTCGCTCCGACGTCCAACTGTGGCACGCATGTCTTTACTTTCCGTATAAGCCCTTTATGTGGTGTCGCTTAGACGCCCGACTGCGGCATGTTTTACTTATTGGTTCACCCTTTGAGGCGTCGCTTCGCATAATCTCGATCGGTTTTCAGTTTATTTTATTGGGTTTTCGAGCGGACTACCGCCGATTCCCTTTTACTTACCTTGTTATACTGATTTGATTGCGCATTGTTAAATTACTCATGACGCATTCGCCGCATGCATTGGTTATATCTTTTGTCCAAACTGTCTTGCAGTACTTTCAAAGTACTCACCGGCTTGTTGATTTGGCCGATCTTGTGAAAGCGATCTCATGGATGAAGAGTTCGATAGCGAGTCCGACGCCTAGAGGAATCCCAGTCGATCTCGTCGCACCTGGATTAGTCATCATGTTATATCCGCTTCCGCTACCCAAATAAATTCACCGAGCCTCACCTCGACGCTTCGATGATCCGCCAAAGGCAGGAGTCATATCATCCAGTCCATCGTGTTATTCCACTACTTTACCTCGAGTCGGTAGTATGCCACCACTCCATCAGGTCATATCCGCCACTATGTATAATTATTGGCGTGCTTGTAATAAATTGTTGAGCAAGGTCAGCTCGACCCTGTAATATATTAAATGCTACTGGCTTATTGTATCAAGGTTTTGTCTACCAGAAAGGAGGATTTTCCTCACACTGGAATTAATAGATCGGTTTCTCAATAAATATTTTTATTGGAAAACCGGTCGTGACATGACATTCACAGGAAGATTCCCAATACACTTTTTAGGTACCCAGATCTTCTTCATAGGTGGTCCATTCCTGCAGTTAGTACCAATATACCTGGCAAACACTTCACCATTCTGATTCTTAAACAGTTTATAGTTTGCATCAAAGGATTCATCAATAGCAATTGGGTTAGCACAAGTAAATCCAGATAAGGTAGATGGATCCATTGAAGGTTCCTTTGCAGCAACCCATGTGGTTTTGGGGTACTGCTCAGGCTTCCATTAAGAACCAACAACATTCATTTTCCTCTCGAACCCAACAACCTCTTTCCTAGGTTTTCGGTTCAAGATCTGCTTTTTGAGGACATCACACAGTGTCTGATGCCCCTTTAGGCTTTTGTACATTCCTGTTTCAAGCAATGTCTTCAGTCTAGCATTTTCATTAGCAACAGCAGTGGCATCCTCCGCAGAGGGGTTAGTTACCACATCGACGGTTGAAGATATTGAAACAGTAGCAGCAGTAGAACACTCAGCAACAGAATTAGCGTTATCACGCTCAAGACATTTTAAACATGGTGGTTCAAATCCTTCCTGAGCAGGACTGATCTGTTGAGCGCGAAGTGACTCGTTTTCCTTTTGAAGATCTTCATGAGCCGCTCTCAACTTCTCAAGATCTTGCTTCCTTTGAAGATAATCGTAGGAAAGCTTTCCATGGGTAGTTGAGAGTGATTCATGACGACCTTCAAGCTCTTGGTACTTAACATGAAGATTTTTTATATCTTCAATTAAGGACTGAGATCGGGTCATTTCAGCGTCCAATAGATCATCGCTTTTGTCTAACAGTTTTTGAATATGTTCCTTACCTTTCTTTTTTTCATTTGCAATTTTAGCAAGTGTTTTGTAGCTGGGTTTGGATTCACAATCAGAGTCATCTTCACTTGATGTTTGAAAGTAAGCATCGCGTGAGTTTACCTTGGCACCGCGTGCCATGAAGCAGTAAGTGGGAGCGGAGTCGTCCTTGTCACTGGCATCAACGTTGGTGATGGATACATTGTCTTCAGCGTTGAAGATGGACTTGGCAACGTAGGCTGAAGCTAAAGCCAGACTTGCAACGCCAGAGTCAGACTCCTCCTCAGATTCCACCACTTCTGCCTCCTCAGAAGCAGACTCCTCTGAATCCATTTCCTTGCCAACAAAAGCACGAGCCTTGCCAGACGAACTTTTCTTGTGTGATGAAGGCTTGGAAGTTGACTTGGAAGAATATTTTGAGTATTTCTTCTTCTTCTTGTCATCAGAATCATATTCCTTGCTCTTCTTCTTTTTCTTCTCATTGTCCCACTGTGGACACTCAGAGATGTAGTAACCAGGTTTCTTGCACTTGTGACAGGTTCTCTTCTTGTGGTCATTGGAAGAAGCTTCATCGTTTCTTGAACTGGACCGTGAAGACTTTCTGAAGCCTTTCTTCTTAGTGAACTTCTGGAACTTCTTCACAAGCATAACAAGCTCCTTTCCAAGGTCTTCAGCTTCCCCAGAACTGCAGTTAGATTCTTCTTCAGATGAGGAAACAACCTCTGCCTTCAAAGCGCGAGTTCGGCCATAGTTGGGACCATAGATATCTCTTTTCTCAGATAGCTGGAACTCATGTGTGTTAAGCCTCTCAAGTATGTCAGATGGACCGAGTGTCTTGAAGTCAGGGTGTTCTTGAATCATAAGAGCTAGAGTGTCAAATGAGCTGTCAAGAGATCTCAGAAGCGTCTTGACGGTTTCATGCTTGGTGATCTCAGTGGCGCCGAGAGCCTGAAGCTCGTTTGTGATGTCAGTGAGACGATTAAACGTGAGCTGGACATTTTCATTGTCATTTCTCTTGAAGCGGTTGAAGAGGTTGCGTAGGACACTGATTCTTTGATCTCTCTGAGTTGAAACACCTTCATTGACTTTGGAGAGCCAGTCCCAGACTAGCTTCGACGTTTCCAAAGCACTCACACGGCCATACTGCCCTTTGGTCAGATGACCACAGATGATGTTCTTCGCAGTAGAATCGAGTTGAATGAACTTCTTGACATCAGTAGGGGTGACACCTTCACCAGTCTTGGGAACGCCGTTCTTGACGACATACCACAGATCGTCATCAATGGCTTCACACTACTAGGGAAAAGCCTATACACAGAATCTTAGCAGCAGCGCGCTTTAAAATAAGGCGCTGCTGCTAATTAGCAGTAGCGAGGTCGAGCTTAACTCGCTGCTGAAATAAATATAGCAGTAGCACGCCCGCCCAAAGAAGCGCTACTGCTATAATTCCCACGAGGCCGCCGAGAGGCTAGTTATAGCAGCAACGCGTTATAACGACGAGCGCTACTGCTACAGTGCGTAGTAGCAGCGCATTTCTCCAATAAGCACTACTGCTAAGTTTACAACAAAATCCGATCCACTCACACACACCGACCGGATCCCCTCTCAATCCCCGCGCGGTCCTCCCCATCGCCCCTCCTCCCTCGTGCCGCCGTCACCTCCTCCTCCTTGTTAGACTCGGTGCAGCCTCCTCCTCCGTCCTCCCTCCACTCGCCCGGCGGCCTCCTCGCCTCCGCCTTCCTCCTCCGTCCTCCCTCCACTGGCTGCCGGCCAGCCCCTCCTCGCTCCGCCTTCCTCCTCCGTCCTCCCTCCACTGGCCGCCAGTCGGCCCCTCCTCGCTCCGCCTTCCTCCTCCGTATACTCTCTTCTCCCTCCTTGAGTCGCCCCTCCTTCTCCCTCCTGCCTACTACATTTTGATTTAGTAGCCTAGTTCATATGCAACATTTTGATTTAGTTGATTTAGTAGGCTAGTTGATTTAGTTGATTCAGAACATTTTGATTTAGTTGATATGATTTAGTTGATTTAGTAGGCTAGTTGATTTAGTTGATTTAGAACATTTTGATTTAGTTGATTTAGTAGACTAGTTCATTTAGTTGATTTAGTATGCACCATTTTATTGTTATTTTTTCTATACATGGATAGGTACGTAGTTGCTTTTGTTTTTTATAAGTTACTTTTTGGCAAAATGTAGGTGGTACCTTGTCATCTAATATGTTACTCATGGAAGAACCAAAAATATCACATGCTAATACGTAGATCTTAGGATTATAATTGTCCATCAAATTGCTTCTCGCGGAAGAACCAAAAATATCACATGCTACTGTTTTTCTTTCCTATGAAGTGGATCGTTAATCCTTTGCTCATATTGCTTTAGGAAAAATGGTGCCACCACCACCACCACTATGTTGACTATGCAAGTCAAGGTGCGCCAGCAGCCTTGCAACTGGCAAGCTGTTCGGCATCTACTTCCAACCGAGTTTTCGTCATGCGGCGGTAAGAAATTAGATGAAATGTAATAACTATTTTATTTTTAGTGATGGCATTACCGCATTGTGTCATTTTTCTTATTTTACACAGATCGTCCCATGCAATGTGAGGTTGAAATTCAATAAGCTGACAGGAGACACTGTGACATTTGAGGCTCCTGGGGCCGTACACTATGGAGGTCGAGAAAGGACACAATATGTCGCAGATTGGAGGAGATGGATGGGCCCGTTTAAATCGCTTCGCATGCGTCTTACTGGTGGTGAGTTGATCAACTTCTCCTTCAAAGCAGAAAGACCCAAGCTGGCTGTCATTTATCTCAACCTGGTGGAAGATGATGAAGATGATGAAGATAATGAGGACCCACTCGATGAAGATGATGAAGACCCACTTCATGAAGCCATTGTAGCTCAAAGAACAAGGCTGAGCGAGGAGGAGGTGTCCAACCTGTGGGACATAATTCCATACGTCTTGACTTTGTCGGGTGCCATTCGTGACCGCCGACAAATACCAGGGGGGATCGACATGATATGGTATGTTATACTTACAAATGCAAATTATCCGATGAAATACTTAGTGTACAATCCAATGATATGGTATGTTGTGTGGAATCTAGTCGATGATATGTTTTAGTGTAGAGTTCGATCACATGCTTATTAGTGTAGAATCTAAGGAAACTATTAATAGTGTAGATAATCCATATGTACTTATTTGCGAGGCTATTTATTAATTGATATGTTTTTCTTATTCAGAAATTGGCAAAGAGCATATCATGAGTTATGGTATCGAGCCCGATGAAGAAGGCTCAATGGACTACGCCTTACCGCAAGGGGCTCCGTCACAACCTGTACTTACCGCGTGGACACGGACGGTCGCACACACTTAAAGTCGGTTGGGTGGAAGAAATTCCTCGATGGCAAGAATCTTCGTGTTGGACAGGCCATCCTAATTACTATCAGGAACACCAACCGCCCAGGCTTGAGGATGATGATTCTCTTCGATATCATCTAGAACTACATATGTGTGTGTGTGGCTATATCATCTAGAACTACATATGATGATTGTCGTTGATATCATCTAGAACTACATATGATGATCGCCGTTGATATGACCTTGTATCGCTTGAGGATGCATATTGATTATGCATGAAATGTTATCTAGTACTCCCTTCGTTTCCAAATTACTCGTCGTGGTTTGAACTAAAACCACGAAAGTAATTTGGAAACGGCGAGTACTACCGAGAATGGTTTATGAATTTGATATCTAGTAGCGATTTAGTATCTAGTGTCCGAAAGGGAAACCGAAAGGAAAATGATGAAAGATATAGCAGTAGCGAGGGATCGCGAAATCGCTACAGCTAACTAATAGTAGCGTTGCTCGAAAAAAAGCGCTGCTGATATCGTCATCAGTAGTAGCGCGGGTACGGACCGCGCTACTACGACAAGTTAGCTGTAGCGCCTTATTAGTAGCGCGGCCACCCGCGCTGCTGCTACACTCAAAACCCACGCTGCCGCTAAGGTTTTCCCTAGTAGTGTCAAGATGCATACACATCTTATTCTTCCAGTAGGGATATTCAGTGCCATCGAAGACAGGGCATGCAACAGAGACTTTGATTATCCCTGCAGTCGACATAGCTAAAACTCCAGGTGGTTAAACTGAATCACACAGAACAAGGGAGTACCTTGCTCTGATACCAATTGAAAGTGCTAGTTATCGACTAGAGGGGGGGGGGATTGAGTAGGCAATTTTTACGGAAGTCTTCAAAACATGAAAGTTTCGAAGACAAACATGAAAACTGGACCTATAAACATGCAGCGGAAGATGAACTACACTAGACAAGCCATAGTCAAACAAGTATGAAGCTAAAGCATGATGACTGATAGCAGCTATGTAGTAGGATCAGGATGGAAGATAGTATGAAGCCAATCAGAACAAGTAGTCACACAGTGAAGACAAATAGGCAGAGTAATCAGGCAATGACTTCACAAAGACAAACCGTAAGTAAGGAGAGTAAGAGATAGAACCAGTGCGTTGTGAAGTCAAGGATTTGTTCGACCAGTTCCAGTTGCTATGAAAACTGTACGTCTGGTTAGGGAGGTTGAGATTGAACTCAGAAGACCGTGTCTTCACCTTATTCCCCTTGAGCTAAGGACACACAGTCCCCGCCCAATCACTCTGGTAAGTCTTCAAGGTAGACTTCCAAACCTTCACAGACTTCGTTCACCAGCAATCAACAATTACTCTTGGATGCTCAGAACGCGACGCCTAACCGGCTTGAGGATTCACAGTCCTCAAGTGTAACAAGTCTTCAGATCACACGGACAGAAAGACTTCAGTGATGCCTAACACTCTTTGGCTCTAGATGTTTGGGCTTCGTCCTCACAAGGATTTCTCTCTCTCAAAAGCTTCGGAGGTGGGTTGCTCCCAAACGACAAAAGCCGTGCACTAACTCTGAGCAACCACCAATTTATGGTGTAGGGGGTGGGCTATTTATAGCCACTAGGCAACCCAACCTGATTTGTCCAAAATGACCCTGGGTTACTAAGGAACTAACACGTGTCACAACGGTCAGATTTCAAACACACGCGACAGCTTGACTTGGGCTACAAGTAAAGATGACTTATCCGACCCTGGATAAGATTTGCTCTCATTCTCTTCGCTCGAAGACATAGGATTTTGGTTGAGCATCACTTCAGTCACTTTGACTTTGTTCACTTGGACCCTACTTAACAGTGCGGTGGTTCCTATGACTCAACAAGAAGAAAAGAAACAACGAAACTGCTAAGTCTTTGCGCTCCATAGTCTTCACTCAATGTCTTCTTCTGTCATAGCCTTCAATGTGAATATCTTCATGTACCACCATTATCTTCAATGTCTTCATACATTTTTAGGGGTCATCTCCGGTAGGTAAACCGAATCAAGGAGGGACTACTACCTGTGTTATCCTGCAATTCCCACAAACACATTAGTCCCTCAAAAATGTTTGTCGTCAATACTCCAAAACCAAACTAGGGGTGGCACTAGATGCACTTACAATCTCCCCCTTTTTGGTGATTGATGACAAACTGGCTGAAGTTTTCAACGGGGGTATAAGTATGTGAAATATGTGAAATTGTAAAGGATGAGGCATTGTCTTCATAAGTAGCAAAAGGCTCCCCCTGAAGATGTGCATATAAGTAATTTGCCTTTGGAATGCAAATGCACATGGCAGGTTCTACTTCTGGAGATCCTCTTCAACTTATGACGACAATTCATCATGCATGATTTGATGTAATGAAGATAATGACATGCATAATGAAAAATGGACGTCTGCAAAATGATTTAAGTGCGGAAGTTATCATCGCACATGCGGAATTTATCATCGCATCACAAAATAGCAAATAAGTAGCAAACGACCATCGAGTTTAAGTGTTACAACTCAGAGAACCAAATGTATCAAGAGAAAGAGTTGTAAACACTAGGCAAAATATAAAGAAACCACCCATATGAACCTGCTTGAAGACTATCAACTCATAGCTTCTCCCCCTTTTGTCAGTAAGGACCAAAAATGGATGAAGACATTGAGCCTCTACTAAATCCCCGTATGAGTAGGAGAAGATGCAGGTTGGTGTCGAGGTTTGGCGGTGCGCATTTAACTTGGAGCAAAGGTCGATACGTGTTGGAGGTATGGCGGGCATCATCTTGATCATCGATCACACGAGCATTCACGGTTGCAGCAGAAGAGGAGTACTCTGAGTCTTCAAGAGATGGAGTGCGCCGCAGAACAGCATTTCTGGGCGGAGTGGAATCAAACTTGAATCTTTCTGAGAAGCCATCGTCCTGAAGATCTTCCTCAGCACACATGGTTTCATGCGCGACAAAGGAATTCTTGGTTGCAAGGTTGCGAATGCGATTGACGTCAGTCATGATGCTCTGCATCTGGCGCTTGAGCCAATCATGATGCCTATCCTGTTTCTGATGCAGGCCAACGAGAAGCTCTCGGTCATTGAGAACACGAGATCGCCTTCGAGGCCGTTGAGCAATTATGCTGTCAGTGGCATCGGTTTGGGCACGGTGAGGTGCACGTATAGTACCAGCCAACGGATAGACTCGAGTGGCAGCCAGCACACCTTAAATGGGCTGAGTGAAGCTCTGACGATCAGCATTATGAAGATAGAGTGGCTCCTTGTCAGGCTCTGGATAGATGGCTTCAACCGACAAATCGACATCCGCAAGAAGACAATGTGGTTGCGCGCAGATGGCTGATAGTTGAAAGCAGTGTGAAGCTTGATCAGACGCATGATCCATGGAGCATATAACTTCAAGCCAAAAATGTCAGATCCTGATGCAGCAAGTTGGCGGATGAAGAAATTTTGTGCATTGAAGCTTTTGCCATGAAGAATATGGAAGACCAATGTATTCATTGCACCTTCTAGCTTAGCCTTTGGAGAATGTCCTTTGATATGATGGACATTTCCTGTCATCCACTCAAGTATCCAAGTCTTAGGATCCCTGTAGTAGCCTCTGATATGAAGAGTGGCGTAGAATTGAAGCAACACCTCTTCATTCCAGTGCTCCTTATCAGTGACAAAGTGCAGTAAGCCAGCCTCTCTGAAGCAATCGAGAGCTTCTTCTAAGCAGGGCAGGCCAGCTATGGCTTCAGTATCAAGGCGCATATGCGGAAATATGCGGCCTTGGTTGTACAGAATGCATGAATAATAGCTGCGTTGCTGATAACTCCAGAACCGATCAGATGAAATCTTGGGCCTGGTGTAGGGGTTCTTTGCTCTATCGAAGAAGGTGTTGTGCGCAATGAAGCTGTAGGATTCACAGTCCTTAAGTGTAACAAGTCTTCATATCATGCGGACAGAAAGACTTCAGTGATGCCTAACACTCTTTGGCTCTGGGTGTTTGGGCTTCGTCCTCATAAGGATTTCTCTCTCTCAAAAGCTTAAGAGGTGGGTTGCTCTCAAACGACAAAAGCCGTGCACGAACTCTGAGCAGCCACCAATTTATGGTGTAGGGGGTGGGCTATTTATAGCCACTAGGCAACCCGACCTGAATTGTCCGAAATGACCCTGGGTCACTAAGGAACTGACACGTGTCACAGCGGTCAGATTTCAAACACACGCGACAACTTGACTTGGGCTACAAGTAAAGCTGACTCATCTGACCCTGGATAAGATTTGCTCTCACTGTCTTCGCTCGAAGACATAGGATTTTGGTTGAGCATCACTTGATCCACTCGACTTTGTTCACTTGGACCCCACTTAACAAAGGCGGTGGTTCCTATGACTCAACAAAGAAGAAAAGAAACAACGAAACTGCTAAGTCTTCGCGCTCCATAGTCTTCACTCAATGTCTTCTTCTGTCATGGTCTTCAAATGTGAATATCTTCATGTACCACCATTATCTTCAATGTCTTCATACATTTTTAGGGGTCATCTCCGGTAGGTAAACCGAATCAAGGAGGGACTACTACCTGTGTTATCCTGCAATTCTCACAAACACATTAGTCCCTCAACCACGTTTGTCGTCAATACTCCAAAACCAAACTAGGGCTGGCACTAGATGCACTTACATTCTTCTTCTCCTCCTCCTCTGGGTGAACGCCACCTCGCTCCTCCGGTCATCGCCCTTCACTCCTCCCCGTTGTTGATGGGGCACGGGAGCATGTGCATAACGCCGTTGTTGGGGAAGATGCTGTTGAAGTCGGTGAAGATATTATGGGTGGTGAAAGCTATGAACTCACAACCAACCCAATACACTCGCCCGAGGAGGTGGAAAGCATCGAATGGGTTAGTGAACGTAGCGAGGAGCCCAACCACAACGCCATTGTGGTTGACCTCCTCAAGATGGTACATACTTGGAGAGCCGCGGGGGAGGTGGCGGAAGCCGACCGCAAGGAAGAACTCAGTTAACTCCCTTGCGCCCCTCCACCTTGAGATCGCCCAAACCCTAAGGGTTCTCTATACATAGACTCCGGCCGGGTAGAGCCTTTCCGGCACGGTTGGGGGGAAGCGGTAGGTGGGGGCGTTGTACTGCATGGTGGCTCGAGGGCTCGATCGGGTTTGATGGAGAAGAAGGGCAGATGAGGCAGAGGATGGGGTATGGATGAGGAGGGGGAGAGGAAGACGATAGTGCCCGGCTTAAATAGCCCAAGTGCGACGTGGTTTTTGATTTCTTCGAGTGGTTTCACCGGGTACAGTTAATGGGGCGGGCGACGTTTGGTGGCACCCATCATAGTGTGTACACGAGCGTGGGAAACGGGCTGCGACGCTTCTGTGCCACCGGTCGCGGGTCAAGGGGGCGGGCTCACGCACGCGTCTGTGCCGTCGTGGGTAAAGGGGACACGCCTGCCCGGTTCTTCGTGCAAAGCCGCTGTGCATGCATGCATGGCAATGTAGCCTGCTTGCTAGGGCCTGGCTAGAGGGCAACGTTTGGTCGATGGGAGACGTGACAATAATGGATGCCTTAATTTGCCCATCTTGTAATGAGCAGCGCGCCGTTTGAACTGGATCGATACCCATCATGCCAGTATTGTGTCGTTCAAAGAGGAGCGCGCCATGCACCGCACGCCATGCACCGTTGGCTTTTTGGTTGTCTCTTCATCGGGGTCTGGCTGCTGCATTGTGGCCGGGTGCATGCTTTGATGCGACGCTGCATCAGTGCTAATGGTAGGCATGCGACAGCTTACTGCGCCGAGAGGGGTGGCAGAGCAGGGCTACGTTGAGGGCATGCATGCAACGCACGGACGCAGTGCTGTGGGTGGGCATGCATGCTGCAACGAGCGCTGGTGCTACGGGTAGGCACGGGCACGCATGCAACGATGGAAAGGGAACTGCATAGGCTTGGTCCATGCACTGCGTCAACTCGTGCCGTTGGATTCAAATGAACGGTCCTGATGCCTCAACGAGAGAGGCTGATCCAAACCCCACTGATTCAACCAATCAACGCGTCTCATGCGGATCGAAGGACACTGTAGCTAACCCTAGCGCCTGATCTCAACCGTCCATGCACAACGATTGACGACCCGGTAGTGTGCGGGGTTTTGGGGGGTTTTGAGAGGTTTTCAGGGGTTTTGAGTGATTAGGGTTGATCATAACTAATTCAAAAAAAATCAAAAAGTTATAAAACTTGCGCACATAGTCTTATTATGTCGTATAGTAACGAGAAAAATATATATATGTGGTTTACATACATTTTTACGAAAAATCCTTCACTAAATTGTCATTCCTCGAACAATGTAGTATGGAGTTCAAGGGAGAGAGTAGTGGGCACCCGAGAGTAGGTGGGGTTTTGAAAATGAAAAGTGTGAAAACCTCACCAAAACTTCATTTTGAATTGACTAAGAAAGATCTTAACTTACTTTCTCATTTTCATGTTTTAAACTTGTTTTATATATAATTTTCTATTAATCCTTGTTTTTTCAAAAATAAAATAAAATAATAGAAAATTAATTCAATAAATAGTGAGACTTTAGATTTACACTATATAGGTAGAATAGATGTATAGAAAAATTATTTTGCTGGTTTAGACAAGGTGCCAAAAAACTTGCTTAAATATGAGGCCGTTTACCCTACCTTTGGAGGTCATTTGAAACACACTTTTCATGACTAAGAGTTCAACTTACCAAAAGGGCTCGGATTGATCAGCAAGCAAACATATTTCAGTTGACGTACTTTAGATTAAAACATCAATACCCCATCCATAATTCAAATTTGGGCCCAAATTTGAATCCAAATTTGAATTTAAAACAATGACCAAACAAATAAGTTCGAATAGAAAGTCGGGGATACATAGTGACTACCAGTACGCACCAAGTTACAAATATTATTACATGACACAAATTTTCAAACAGTTCTCTGTTCTACCTCTTCCTACCACGTCGTGTGCCCTTCTTCGGCTTAGCACTTCTTGTTTTTAGTTCTACTACACACACAAGTTTACTGATCATCTTGGTTTTATTCACTGGTGTTTTCAACACCTCGCCAACACCCTCAAGATCAGTGTCTTCAGTCTGAATGTTGACAGCAGTTTCAGTTTCTTCGGTGTGTACCTCAACATGGGTTTCTTCAGTTTGAACCTCGACACGCTCAGGTTCAGTTTCACCCTCAAGAGCAGTTTCTTCAGTCTGAATGTTGACTGCAATTTCTGTTTCTTTGGTGTGCACCTCGACATCAGTTTCGTCAGTCTGAATGTTGACTGCAGCAGGATTTTCTTCAGTCTGCTCAGACTCAGGCACACTTCTCTTCTTTCTACAGCCATTGAGTCTTGCTTTTTTTTGTTGGCCAACACTGTTCAACAACAAGGGGTTGACTTGCGCGCTTCCTCCTAGCCATTGGGAAAATGTTATAGATATAGTAATTGGAAAAAAGCACCAAATCCAAACACGGACAAATAAACAAGAACATACTTTGGCTTATCAGGAGTGTAACGACATTTGACAGATCCCACTCTGTGCCCAAGTTGCTGGCACAACTTGCATCTGTTTTTGTTACCTTTTTGGGCCCTTTTTGGCTTTCCATCTTTCTTTCCCTTCTTACTACTCCCACCTTTCTCAAACCATGCCTTGAATCTACTCTGTTTAGGCCTGCCAGCCTTTCTTTTCGTCATGGGAGGACACATGGAAAATTCAATCTCCACTTCAGGCCACTGAGACTGATCTGTAAGTGCTGGAATTGGAGTAGCATATGCAGCTTTGAATTTTTCTACCGAATAATATTCATGCAAATATGGGTGCATGTTTATCTTCGTTTGGGATGCTAAGAAAAGAATGGCATGCTCACATGGTTTACCAGTGTGTTGCCACTCGAGGCAAGTGCAATCATGCAATTCAGTGTTAACAACAATTCTCCTTCCAGTTTTGTTATCTCTAACTTCAGCACCCCAAGGTGAAGATTTTTCAACAAACAAATGTGAAATACTTCTGCTCCTATTGACCACCTGTTGTACCACTGCTGGAAGTTTATCACCTTGCAGACAATCACCTATCCTTCTTCTCAATTCCCACAGCTGCATGAGCATGATCCTAATTTGGTCAACCATGTCATGCACCGGCAAATCTTTTAACTCCTTCACCTTGTTGTTGAAACTCTCTGCCAAATTGTTGTTGATGTGGTCACACTTGATGGCAGTGTTGAATCCTGACCTGTACCATAACAAAGAATGGTAGGTGTTCAGCCATGGGCCAAACTCATCACATGCTGCCATTATCTTATCAAGATGATATTTGTGTGTCTGTCTAGTGTAAGATCTTGCTGCTGGCCACATGCACCCAAATTCTTCTCCTCTAATTTTTTTGATCAAATTCATCCACAAATGACCAAGCACTCCCTCTTGCTCAGCATGTGGGAAAACATTTTTCACTGAATTTTCCAGCCCCTTACATGCATCTGTGTGTATAGCCAAAGGTGACACTGCCCTAGGCATCTTTTCAATCGGATCATGAATCATGTCCATGAAGCCTCTGCTTCTCGATCAAACAAGCCAACAACAATAGGAAACATCCAGTTGTGTCCATCTAGAGCATTGCATGCTGCCAACTGACCATTCCACTTGCCTGTCAAAAATGATGAGTCTATGCTCAAATATGGATTTGCACCCTGCTTTGAAGCCATCGATGCAAGGCTTCAAAGCCATAAAACTTGGAGAACTTGACTTCACGCTTGGCGTATACCTCGATATCTATCTCCACAACACCGCCAGTGACCTCTTTTCCACCTCTGCTTTGAAGTTGTAAAGCATCCTAAATGTATTTGCCCAATCACCATATAATTTTTTCATTGCCCTTTGTTTTGCCTTCCACACTGTGGTATATTTCAGTTTAATGGGGCACATCTTTTCCAAGTCTATTTTGAGTTTCTTGGCAGTAGTGTTTGGTGTTTTGGCTAAAATTGGGGTGATCTTTTCTGCAACCCAAAGTTGTGATGTCATGGTTGATACTCTCTGTGAGCTTGTAATACAAGTATGTTGATTGGGGATTTGGTTAACCCCGATTGCTTCCATCAGGTTGCAGTCTAGCAGATATGTACCACTTGCAAGGCTTGACACTACCATCAAATCCTCTCGCACCTCGTGATAAAACTTCTTTCTATCAGTCCAAACAGTCTTGGCATCAAACTCATGTTTCACTGCATAAGTCTTGAAACACATCCTAAACTCCTTGATGCTTGGGAACAACTTGCCTACCTCAATGACAGGGTTTTCTTTGTCATACATGCACCAGCTCAGCATCATGTGAGTAGTCTACTTCATCTGCAGCTTGTTCCATCAACTGTCCATCTACATCTTCATCAGCATTAGCAGGCAAACTAGATTCGTCCTCTCCTGCTTATCTCTGTCATCGACTGGAATGCCAAAAAGTTTGGCCATCTCAATGTCATGCATTGGTGCAATGACCAAATCAGTAGGCTCATCTAATTCAACTACATTCCAATCAACAATAGCTGCAGTTTCAGTTCCAGTCACCTGTCCCTCTTCGGCTATTACTGTAAGTTCAGTACACATGGGAATCAATGGCCTCTGTGAAGCCCAATCATCGTCTACCATCTGCGCAGCCAAGTGTGACGACACATATCCAACCTTCGAAAAAATATTAAAATCAACAAGCTCAGCAAAAAAAACAGCCCGTTTGCTTGTCCAACCGTTTTTCTGATCGATTTCTTCAACAATCTGTTCACCATCTTATATTCTCACATACTCTCCTTTCCAATCATCAAACCGCAATAGTGATACTTCTTGCTCTGGACCCCAAACAATATTCTTCCCAATTTTTTCCACCCATTTCTTCACTGCCTTCTCTCCCATGTTCTGTAGAACTTGTGGATCAATCTCTGTAAACTCAACCTCCCATTTAACAATTGTGTCTCTCTCAATGTTCTGTATGCTACCATCAACTAATTTTGCCTTTGATGGAAAGAAATTGACCGTCAATTCAAACGTCCGAGCGGCAGCATCCCCTCTGTCAGTGGCAGACAATGTGAGCCCGCGAGAAAGAGCAGACAAGGCCGTAATTGCATACAAAATTGGATCAGAGAGAGGCGCAATACCTATTCGAAGTTGAATCTTGCGGCTCCATCTCAGTATGCCCACGGGCTTCCCTCACAACCTGAGGACGAACAGGCGAAAACAGAGGAAACAAGCTGAGATCTACGGGCCCAAGAGATGAATGGGACTAAGGTTCGAATTCACTCACCCTTTTCTGAGGACGAAGGGAACAGGCGCCCGGTGAGAACGAGGGGCGCCCGAGAACGAGGGCTCCGCCGCCGCCGCCGAGAATGCAAGATCCGCCGCCGCCGAAGAAGAAGTGGGGTGGGGGGGGGGGGGAGTGGTAGTGGGGCGGACGAGGGTGGCAGGGCACGGTCAGCTGTTTTGAGGACCAATTAAGTTGGACTCACATGTCCTAACATAAACGGGCTTGGTTGACGACCAAGTTTAACCCCAGTTAACACCCCATGTGGCCTTGGGCTATTTACATACTAAAATGTGTCGCACCATAGCCATTCATTCGAACTACATCGCACTCCTTCCAATTCATATGAAAAACGTCGCACAGGAGCTATTGGCCCGATAGACAATATTCTTCAAGTATAAACGGTGTGGATGAAGCACGACTTGGAGTACAAATTCAAATGTTGATTTACACAATTCATTATTTAAAATCTTTAAATCAGATCATCACACCACAATAACTTTGGTGCATTATGAATCTTGAATTGTACCGCAAATATTCACAACAAGCACGTGGAAGACCTATTTTGCAGGAGCTTATTCTTCACGATGTAGTGTTCTGCACACAATCATCTACAGAACCTGGTTATTAGCCGGCAGAACTTCAGAATGCACATATTATCCTCCTCCACAAATCTATCATTTTTAAGAAGTTGCTCTCCACTTCTCCTTATTCTCTTATCATGCACACTGTCCACATCAGCTTCATGCCACGTCAGCGCTCACATGAGTCTAATTGTTCAGATGCATGATGCCATGTCATTTTGCCGTTACCAGCATACAGAACGGACCTGGGAGCCCAAGTTGGCACGGTATAATCGGCAGCCCAAGTTGCACCTGCACCTCACGGTTGACTTACGTGCCATCTAGATTTTTTAAAACTAGAATAGACGTGCCCATCTAGCTAGCTTGAGCTGCCCATCGTTGATTTTTTTTTGAGAAATCTCACCACTTTATTACTCAACGATAATGTTCATAGGTACACGGATCGGGTCATGAGGAGTGCCCAACCAAACATGTCTACCTAAGCCTAAATTACAGGCTGATTTGGCGAGATTATGAGCTTTGAAATTATGGCTCCTACGCTCATGAACAAAAGAGCACAAAATAAAACTACTACTACGTTCTGTTATTTCATGTACTATTGCTGAATGAGGGCCTCTAGTCCCATAATTAATATCCTTCACCATGCCCAAACTGTCCGATGCCACCATTACTCTCTGGATGTTTAGATCATCTTCTAGGGCCAATGCTTCTCTGCAAGCAAAAGTTTCAAGAATCATTGGATCAATGATGCCCCGAACCAGGATGACCGAGGAACCAAGGTAGAGCCTTGTGTGGTCTCGGCAAATGGCAGCCACCGCTCCTCCTCTTTTGTTGTGCAAAATCGCTGCATCCACGTTCAACTTTGCCACACCCATCGGTGATGCAATCCAGGAATTGGGAGAGTTATGTTGGACCGCTCCTGGGACTTGCCTTGGCGCAACAGAGGCCAGCTGGCTCAACTCATTCATATACGATGTAACGAACGATGATGTTTGCTGAGGAGATTGAAAGATACCCTCATGGATTGCTTTCCTCCTTGCGAACCAGATGGCCCAAAGAGTGATAACCATTGAGGTAAACAAGCAATGATCCAAAGTTTTTCTCAACTCGAACAGCCAGTTCTTCGCCCGTGGCTCCACATTTTCTGACATCTTTGATACTAGCTCCGGCTCTGCCAATGACCAAGTACTCCTTGCCATAGTGCATGATATAAGCGCATGGCGCCATGAATCCCGCACCTCACACAGCGGGCATGCATCCCTGGTTGCCATGTTTCTCTTGTTCCTCACGTATGTTGTTGGTAAAGAGTGTCATGCAAGGCGCCATAGAAAAATTCTGATTTTTGATGGGACTGTAAGTCCCCAAAGCTTCGTCCAGTCTTTCTCCTCATGATTGTTGCTCGATGAGCCAGCACGCTCATGCAACCATCCTTCCCTCGTATATTTTGTATTTACCAAAAATCTGTAGGCTGAACTCACTATGAACATGCCCTTTTTGTCAGGGTTCCAAGCCCAGAAATCCTCTGTGTTCCTAGTACATAATGGGATCTTCAGTATTGCTTCGGCATCAATGGGTAGAAAGACTCCCCGGACTAACTGTTCGTCCCATCCTTCTCGGGAGGGTTCGGGACTAGCGAGGTAATTCGGCGCAAAGATGCTTCCTTGGGAATCCAATTATCATCCCAAATATTCGTCGATCGTCCATTCCTGATTCTTCGTATGATCCCCTGTTTGAGTATCTCCTTACCCTCTTGTATTGCCCCCCAAATCTGAGATGGCCTAGACCCAAGTTCTGCATTGAGAAAATCTGTACCCGGATAGTACACTGATTTAATAATCCTGGCACTCAATGAGGTTGGTTCTTGGAGCATTCTCCAAGCCTGTCTTGCAAGTAGTGCTAGGTTAAAAAGCTCAAAATCACGGAACCCCAATCCTTCCAAATATTTGGGTCTCGTCATCACTTCCCACGACACCCATGGTGGCTTCCTCTTGCCCTATTTGCACCCCCACCAAAACCTCCTAATGATGGAGTTTAAATGATTGCATAAGCCTCTAGGGAGCTTAAAATAGGACATTCAATATACTAGGATGTCTTGGGCAACCGACTTTATAAGCATCTCCTTGCCGCCTGAACATAAGCATTTCCCCATCCAACCTTTCACCTTGTCCCACACTCGGTCACTCAGATATTTGAAGGTACCCATCTTTGAGTGACCAATGTCAGTTGGCATGCCAAGATATCTGTCGCTTAAGGATTCATTGGGCACATGCAAGCAGCCCTTAACTGCATCCCTGACTATTCCCGGGCATCCTTTATTGAACAAGATTGACGATTTTTCCCTATTTACCCTCTGTTCCAAAGCATGACAGTATGTATCCAGTAGGTTTGAAACCTTTTCAGCTCCATCAACACTCGCCTTAAAAAACAGCAGGCTATCATCCGCGAATAAAAGATGGTTCACCGACGGTGCCGTCGTAGCCACCTTAATGCCGCAAAGCTGGGATGATTCATTCTAAGACTTCAATAGGCACGAAAGGCCCTCTGCTGCTAGCAAGAAGAGGTATGGAGAGATAGGATCTCCCTGCCGAATTACACGAGTTGGTTTAAATTCCTCCAACCGGTTCCCATTAAACAGAATAGAAAAGGAGACTGAGCTAACCATGTTCATGATGACTGAGATCCATGGTTCAGCAAACACCGGCTTCCTCATTATGGCTTCCAAATAACTCCATTCTACTTTGTCGTACGCCTTCACCATATCCAATTTCAGGGCACAATAGTTATTAGATTTTGACCTATTGCTTTTCATAAAGTGCAAACACTCATAAGCTGATATAATGTTATCTGTGATAAGCCTTCCTGGCACAAACGCTGACTGTTCTTCCAAGATGATCTCCGGGAGAATCTCTTTCAAACGATTTACGAGAACCTTTGAAGCTATTTTATAGAAAACATTGCATAAACTGATCGGCCGGAATGAAGGAAATATGCCCTAGAGGCAATAATAAAGTTATTATTTATTTCCTTATTTCATGATAAATGTTTATTATTCATGCTAGAATTGTATTAACCGGAAACTTAGTACATGTGTGAATACATAAACAAACAGAATGTCACTAGTATGCCTCTACTTGACTAGCTCGTTGAATCAAAGTTGGTTAAGTTTCCTAGCCATAGACATGAGTTGTCATTTGATTAACGGGATCACATCATTAGAGAATGATGTGATTGACTTGACCCATTCCGTTAGCTTAGCACTTGATCGTTTAGTATATTTCTATTGCTTTCTTCATGACTTATACATGTTCCTATGACTATGGGATTACACAACTCCCGAATACCAGAGGAACACTTTGTGTGCTACCAAATGTCACAACGTAACTGGGTGATTATAAAGGTGCTCTACAGGTGTCTTCGATGGTACTTGTTGAGTTGGCATAGATCAAGATTAGGATTTGTCACTCCGATTGTCGGAGAGGTATCTCTAGGCCCTCTCGGTAATTCACATCACTATAAGCCTTGCAAGCAATGTGACTAATGAGTTAGTCACGGGATGATGCATTACGGAACGAGTAAAGAGACTTGCGGTGACGAGATTGAACTAGGTATTGAGATACCGACGATCGAATCTCGGGCAAGTAACATACCGATGACAAAGGGAACAACGTAAGTTGTTATGCGGTTTGACCGGTAAAGATCTTCATAGAATATGTGGGAACCAATATGAGCATCCAGGTTCCGCTATTGGTTATTGACCGGAGACGTGTCTCGGTCATGTCTACATAGTTCTCGAACCCGTAGGGTCCGCACGCTTAAAGTTCTGTGACGATCGGTATTATGAGTTTTTGTGTTTTGATGTACCGAAGGTAGTTCGGAGTCTCGGATATGATCACGAACATGACGAGGAGTCTCGAAATGGTTGAGATGTAAAGATCGATATATTGGAAACCTATATTTGGACATCGGAATGGTTCCGGGTGAAATCGAGATTTTACCGGAGTACCGGGAGGTTACCAGAACCCCCCGATAATTGTATGGGCCTTAATGGGCCATAGTGGAGAGAGAGAGAGGAGGCCAGGGTAGGCCGCGCACCCCCTCCCCCTCTGGTCTGAATTGGACTAGGGGGGGCCCCCCCTTTCCTTCCTCCTCTCTCCCCTTCCTTCTCTCCTAGTCCAACTAGGGAAAGGGGAATCCTACTCTGGTGGGAGTAGGACTCATCCCGGCGCCCTGCTAGGGGCCGGCCGGCCTCCCCTTGCTCCTTTATATCACGGGGCAGGGGCACCCCAAGACACACAAGTTGATTGTTCCAAGTCAGCAGCGGTATCCCTTCCACCATAATCCACCTCGATCATATCGTAGCGGTGCTTAGGCGAAGCCCTGCGTCGGTAGCAACATCATCACCGTCATCACGCCGTCGTGCTGACGGAACTCTCCCGCGAAGCTCTGCTGGATCGGAGTTTGTGGGACGTCATCGAGCTGAACGTGTGCTTAACTCGTAGGTGCCGTGCGTTCGGTACTTGGATCGATCGGATCTTGAAGACGGACGACTACATCAACCGCGTTCTCATAACGCTTCCGCTTATGGTCTACAAGGGTAGTGGACAACACTCTCCCCTCTCCTTGCTATGCATTGTTGGGGAACGTTGCATAAAGTAAAAAATTTCCTACGTTCACCAAGATCCATCTATGTGTTCATCTAGCAACGAGTGACAGGAGTGCATCTACATACCTTTGTAGATCGCGAGCGGAAGCGTTCAAGAGAACGGGTTAGACGGAGTCGGTCTCGTCGTGATCCAAATCACCGGAGATCCTAGCGCCGAACGGACGGCACCTCCGCGTTCAACACACGTACGGTCAGCGTGACGTCTCCTCCATCTTGATCCAGCAAGGGGGAAGGAGAGGTTGATGAAGATCCAGCAGCACGACGGCGTGGTGGTGGATGCAAGAAGATTCTGGCAGGGCTTCGCCAAGCAACTGGGAGGAGGAAGAGGTGCAGCAGGGGGAGGGAGGCGCCAAGTGCAAGGGTGCGGCTGCCTCCCTCCCCCTCTATATAGGGTCTCCAAGGGGCGCCGCCCTAGGAGATGGGATCTCCTGGGGGGCCGCCAAGGGGTGGAGTGCCCCCAAGGCAAGTGGGCGCCCCCTCCCTAGGGTTCCCAACCCTAGGCGCAGAGGGGGCCTGGGGCACACCAGCCCACCAGGGCTGGTTCCTCCCACTTCAGCCCATGGGGCCCTCCGGGATAGGTGGCCCCACCCGGTGGACCCCCGGGACCCTTCCGGTGGTCCCGGTACAATACCGGGTGACTCCGAAACTTTCCCGATGGCCGAAACAGCACTTCCTATATATAATTCTTTACCTCCAGACCACTCCGGAATTCCTCGTGACGTCCGAGATCTCATCCGGGACTCCGAACAACTTTTGGTTTGCTGCATACTCATATTCATACAACCCTAGCGTCACCTAACCTTAAGTGTGTAGACCCTACGGGTTCGGGAGACATGCAGACATGACCGAGACGGCTCTCCGATCAATAACCAACAACGGGATCTGGATACCCATGTTGGCTCCCACATACTCCTCGATGATCTCATCGGATGAACCACGATGTCGAGGATTCAAGCAACCCGTGATACTATTCCCTTTGTCGACGGTATGTTACTTGCCCGAGATTCGATCGTCGGTATCCCAATACCTCGTTCAATCTCGTTACCGGCAAGTCACTTTACTGCATCAGTAATGCATGATCCCGTGACCAGACACTTGGTCACTTTGAGCTCATTATGATGATGCACTACCGAGTGGGCCCAGTGATACCTCTCCGTAATACGGAGTGACAAATCCCAGTCTCGATCCGTGTCAACCCAACAGACACTTTTGGAGATACCTGTAGTGCAGCTTTATAGTCACCTAGTTACGTTGTGATGTTTGGTACGCCCAAAGCACTCCTACAGTATCCGGGAGTTACACGATCTCATGGTCTAAGGAAAAGATACTTGACACTGGAAAAGCTCTAGCAAAATGAACTACACGATCTTGTGCTATGCTTAGGATTGGGTCTTGTCCATCACATCATTCTCCTAATGATGTGATCCCGTTATCAATGACATCCAATGTCCATAGTCAGGAAACCATGACTATCTATTGATCAACGAGCTAGTCAACTAGAGGCTCACTAGGGACATATTGTGGTCTATGTATTCACACGTGTATTACGATTTCCGGATAATACAATTATAGCATGAATAAAAGACAATTATCACGAACAAGGAAATATAATAATAATCCTTTTATTATTGCCTCTAGGGAATATTTCCAACAGTCTCCCACTTGCACTAGAGTCAATAATCTAGTTACATTGTGATGAATCGAACACCCATAGAGTTCTGGTGTTGATCATGTTTTGCTCATGAAGAGGTTTAGTCAACGGATCTGCGACATTCAGATCCGTATGCACTTTGAAAATTTCTATGTCTCCATCTTGAACATTTTCACGAATGGAGTTGAAGCGACGTTTGATGTGCCTGGTGTTCTTATGAAACCTGGGCTCCTTGGCAAGTGCAATAGCTCCAGTGTTGTCACAGAAGAGTTTGATCGACCCCGACGCATTGGGTATGACTCCTAGGTCGGTGATGAACTCCTTCACCCAAATTGCTTCATGCGCTGCCTCCGAGGCTGCCATGTACTTTGCTTCACATGTAGATCCCGCCATGACGCTCTCCTTGCAGCTGCACCAGCTTACTTCTCCACCATTCAACATATACACGTATCCGGTTTGTGACTTAGAGTCATCCAGATCTGTGTCGAAGCTAGCGTCGACGTAACCCTTTACGACAAGCTCTTCGTCACCTCCATAAATGAGAAACATGTCCTTAGTCCTTTTTAGGTACTTCAGGATATTCTTGACCGTTGTCCAGTGTTCCTTGCCGGGATTACTTTGGTACCTTCCTACCAAACTTACGGCAAGGTTTACATCAGGTCCGTACACAACATGCAATACATAATAGACCCTGTGGCTGATGCATAGGGGATGACACTCATCTCTTCTATATCTTCTGTTGCGGTCGGACATTGAGCCGAGCTCAATTTCACACCTTGTAATACAGGCAAGAACCCTTTCTTGGACTGATCCATTTTGAACTTCTTCAATATCTTTTCAAGGTATGTGCTTTGTGAAAGACCTATGAGGCGTCTCGATCTATCTCTATAGATCTTGATGCCTAATATATAAGCAGCTTCTCCAAGGTCCTTCATTGAAAAACTCTTATTCAAGTATGCCTTAATGCTGTCCAAAAGTTCTATATCATTTCCCATCAAAAGTATGTCATCTACATATAATATGAGAAATGCTACAGAGCTCCCACTCACTTTCTTGTAAACGCAGGCTTCTCCATATGTCTGCATAAACCCAAACGCTTTGATCATCTCATCAAAGCGAATGTTCCAACTCCGAGATGCTTGCACCAGCCCATAAATGGATCGCTGGAGCTTGCATACCTTGTTAGCATTCTTAGGGTCGACAAAACCTTCCGGCTGCATCATATACAATTCTTCCTTAAGATAGCCGTTAAGGAATGCCGTTTTGATGTCCATTTGACATATCTCATAATCATAGTATGCGGCAATTGCTAACATGATTCGTACGGACTTCAGCTTCGCTACGGGAGAGAAAGTCTCATCGTAGTCAACCCCTTGCACTTGCCGATAACCTTTAGCGACAAGTAGAGCTTTATAGATGGTAACATTACCATCCGCGTCCGTCTTCTTCTTAAAGATCCATTTGTTTTCTATCGCTCGCCGATCATCGGGCAAGTCTGTCAAAGTCCATACTTTGTTTTCATACATGGATCCTATCTCGGATTGCATGGCTTCAAGACATTTGTTGGAATCTGGGCCCGCCATCGCTTCTTCATAGTTCAAGGTTCACCGTTGTCTAACAACATGATTTCCGTGACAGGGTTGCCATACCACTGGTGTGGAACGTGTCCTTGTGGACCCACGGGTTCAAGAGCAACTTGATTCGAAGTACCTTGATCATCATCATTAATTTCCTCGCCAGTCGGTGTAGGCACCACAGGAACATTTTCCTAAGCTGCACTACTTTCCGGTTCAAGAGGTAGTACTTCATCGAGTTCTACTTTCCTCCCACTTACTCCTTTCGAGAGATGTTCGACCTTTCGGTCTCTTGTGTTCCGAGGCCATGTCTGTACATGCTAGGCTCGTCAAGTTAACCTAAGTGTTTTGCATGTGTAAAACTGTCTTACACCCGTTGTATGTGAACGTAGGAATCTATCACACCCGATCATCACGTGGTGCTTCGAAACGACGAACTTTAGCAACGGTGCACAGTTAGGGAGAACACTTTCTTGAAATTATTATAAGGAATCATCTTATTTACTACCGTCGTTCTAAGTAAACAAGATGCATAAAACATAATAAACATCACATGCAATTATATAAAGTAGTGACATCATATGGACAATATCATATAGCTCCTTCGATCTCCATCTTCGGGGCTCCATGATCATCTTCGTCACCGGCATGACACCATGATCTCCATCATCATGATCTCCATCATCGTGCCTCCATGAAGTTGCTCGCCAACTATTACTTCTACTACTATAGCTAACGGCTTAGCAATAAAGCAAATTAATTACATGGCGTTAAATCATTGACACGCAGGTCATACAATAATTAAGACAACTCCTATGGCTCGTGCCGGTTGTCATACTCATCGACATGCAAGTCGTGATTCCTATTACAAGAACATGATCTCATACATCACAATATATCATTCATCATTCATCACAACTTCTGGCCATATCACATCACATGAAAATTGCTGCAAAAACAAGTTAGACATCCTCTAATTATTGTTGCATCTTTTACGTGGCTGCAATTGGGTTCTAGCAAGAATGTTTTCTTACCTACGAATAACCACAACGTGATTTGTCAACTTCTATTTACCCTTCATAAGGACCCTTTTCGTCGAATCCGCTCCAACTAAAGTGGGAGAGACAGACACCCGCTAGCCACCTTATGCAACTAGTGCACGTCAGTCGGTGGAACCTGTCTCATGTAAGCGTACGTGTAAGGTCGGTCCGGGCCGCTTCATCCCACAATACCGCTGAAGCAAAATAAGACTAGTAACGGCAAGAAAGTTGACAACATCTACGCCCACAACTGATTTGTGTTCTACTCGTGCAATAGAGAACTACGCATAGACCTAGCTCATGATGCCACTGTTGGGGAACGTTGCATAAAACAAAAATTTTCCTACGTTCACCAAGATCCATCTATGAGTTCATCTAGCAATGAGTGACAGGAGTGCATCTACATACCTTTGTAGATCGCAAGCGGAAGCGTTCAAGAGAACGGGGTTGAGGGAGTCGTTCTCGTCGTGATCCAAATCACCGGAGATCCTAGCGCCGAACGGACGGCACCTCCGCGTTCAACACACGTATGGTCAGCATGACGTCTCCTCCGTCTTGATCCAGCAAGGGGGAAGGAGAGGTTGATGAAGATCTAGCAGCACGACGGCGTGGTGGTGGATGCAGCAGTACTCCGGCAGGGCTTCGCCAAGCAACTGGGAGGAGGAAGAGGTGTTGCAGGGGGAGGGAGGCACCAAGTGCAAGGGTGCGGCTGCCCTCCCTCCCCCCTCTATATATAGGGTCCCCAAGGGGGGCGCCGGCACTAGGAGATGGGATCTCCTAGGGGGGCGCCGGCCAAGGGGGGTGGAGTGCCCCCCAAGGCAAGTGGGGTGCCCCCTCCCCTAGGGTTCCCAACCCTAGGCGCAGAGGGGGCCGGGGGCACCAGCCCACCAGGGGTTAGTTCCTCCCACTTCTGCCCATGGGGCCCTCCGGGATAGGGGCCCCACCCGGTGGACCGCCGGGACCCTTCCAGTGGTCCCGGTACAATACCGGGTGACCCCGAAACTTTCCCGATGGCCGAAACAACACTTCCTATATATAATTCTTTACCTTCGGACCATTTCGGAACTCCTCGTGACGTCCGGGATCTCATCCGGGACTCCGAACAACTTTTGGTTTGCTGCATACTCATATTCATACAACCCTAGCGTCACCTAACCTTAAGTGTGTAGACCCTACGGGTTCGGTAGACATGCAGAAATGACCGAGACGGCTCTCCGATCAATAACCAACAGCGGGATCTGGATACCCATGTTGGCTCCCACATACTCCTCGATGATCTCATCGGATGAACCACGATGTCGAGGATTCAAGCAACCATGTATACTATTCCCTTTGTCAAACGGCATGTTACTTGCCCGAGATTCGATCGTCGGTATCCCAATACCTCGTTCAATCTCGTTACCGGCAAGTCACTTTACTCGTACCATAATGCATGATCCCGTGACCAGACACTTGGTCACTTTGAGCTCATTATGATGATGCACTACCGAGTGGGCCCGGTGATACCTCTCCGTAACACGGAGTGGCAAATCCGATCTCGATCCGTGTCAACCCAATGTACACTTTCGGAGATACCTGTAGTGCACCTTTATAGTCACCCGATTACGTTGTGACGTTTGGTACACCCAAAGCACTCCTACGGTATCCGGGAGTTACACGATCTCATGGTCTAAGGAAAAGATACTTGACACCTGGAAAAGCTCTAGCAAAACGAACTACACGATCTTGTGCTATGCTTATGATTGGGTCTTGTCCATCACATCATTCTCCTAATGATGTGATCCCGTTATCAATGACATCCAATGTCCATAGTCAGGAAACCATGACTATCTATTGATCAACGAGCTAGTCAACTAGAGGCTCACTAGGGACATATTGTGGTCTATGTATTCACACGTGTATTACGATTTCCGGATAATACAATTATAGCATGAATAAAAGACAATTATCACGAACAAGGAAATATAATAATAATCCTTTTATTATTGCCTCTAGGGCATATTTCCAACATGCATCACCACGATCTTGCGTGTGCGTAGGATTTTTTTGAAATTACTACGTACCCCAACAGTGGCATGCGAGCCAGGTTTATGCGTAGATGTTATATGCACGGGTAGAACACAAGTGAGTTGTGGGCGATACAAGTCATTCTTCTTACAGCATGTCATACTTTGGTTCGGCGGTATTGTTGGATGAAGCGGCCCGGACTGACATTACGCATAGGCTTACGCCGAGACTGGTTCTACCGACGCGCTTTGCACATAGGTGGCTGGCTGGTGTCAATTTCTCCAACTTTAGTTGAACCGAGTGTGACTACGCCCGGTCCTTAAGAAGGTTAAAACATCACTAACTTGACGAAATATCGTCGTGGTTTTGATGCATAGGTAAGAACTGTTCTTGCTCAGCCCGTAGCAGCCACGTAAAACTTGCAACAACAAAGTAGAGGACGTCTAACTTGTTTTTGCAGGGAATGTTGTGATGTGATATGGTCAAGACATGATGCTATATTTTATTGTATGAGATGATCATGTTTTATAACAGAGTTATCGGCAACTGGCAGGAGCCATATGGTGGTCGCTTTATTATATGCAATGCAATCGCCCTGTAATTGCTTTAATTTATCACTAAGCGGTAGCGATAGTCGTACAGGCAATAGTTGGCGAGATGACAACGATGCTACGATGGAGATCAAGGTGTCGCTACCGGTGATTTATGGTGATCATGACGGTGCTTTGGAGATGGAGATCAAAGGCACAAGATGATGATGGCCATATCATATCACTTATATTGATTACATGTGATGTTTATATTTTATGCATCTTATTCTGCTTTGATTGATGGTAGCATTATAAGATGATGTCTCACTAAATTTCATGGTTGTTCTCCCTGAGTATGCACCGTTGCCAAAGTTTGTCGTGCCGAGACACCACGTGATGATCGGGTGTGCTCTACGTTCATATACAACGGGTGCAAGCCAGTTTTGCACATGCAGAAATACTCGGGTTAAACTTGACGAGCCTAGCATATGCAGATATGGCCTCGGAACACTGAGACTGAAAGGTCGAGCGTGAATCATATAGTAGATATGATCAACATAGTGATGTTCACCATTGAAAAGTACTACATCTCACGTGATGATCGGACATTGTTTAGTTGATATGAATCACGTGATCACTTAGATGATTAGAGGGATGTCTATCTAAGTGGGAGTTCTTAAGTAATATGATTAACTGAAGTTTAATTTATCATGAACTTAGTCCTGGTAGTATTAGCATATCTATGTTGTAGATCAATAGCTCACGTTTAGCTCCCCTGTTTTATTTTTGATATGTTCCTAGAGAAAACTAAGTTGAAAGATGTTAGTAGCAATGATGCGGATTGGATCCATGATCTGACGATTATCCTCATTGCTGAACAGAAGAATTATGTCATTGATGCACCGCTAGGTGACAGGCCAATTGCAGGAGCAGATGCAGTCGTTATGAACGTTTGGCAAGATCGATATGATGAATACTTGATAGTTTAGTGCACCATGCTTTACGGCTTAGAATCGGGGCTTCAAAGACGTTTTGAACGCCACAGAGCATATGAGATGTTCCAAGAGTTGAAATTGGTATTTCAAACTCATGCCCATGTCGAAAGGTATGAGACCTTTGACAAGCACTTTGCCTACAAGATGGAGGAGAATTGCTCAGCTAGTGAGCATGTGCTCAGAATGTCTGAGTACTACAATCACTTGAATCAAGTGGTTGTTAATCTTCCAGATAACATAGTGATTGACAGAGTTCTCTAGTCATTATCACCAAGTTACTAGAACTTCGTGATGAACTATAATATGCAAGGGATAATGGAAACGATTCCCAAGCTCTTCGTGATGCTGAAATCGACGAAGGTAGAAATCAAGAAAAGCATCAAGTGTTGATGGTTGACAAGACCACTAGTTTCAAGAAAAGGGCAAAGGGAAGAAGGGGAACTTCAAGAAGAACGACAAGCAAGTTGCTGCTCAAGTGAAGAAGCCCAAGTCGGACCTAAGCCTGAGACTAAGTGCTTCTACTGCAAAGGGACTGGTCACTGGAAGCAGAATTGCACCAAGTATTTGGCGGATAAGAAGGATGGCAAAGTGAACAAAGGTATATTTGATATACATGTTATTGATGTGTAGTTTACTAGTGTTTATAACAACCCCTCAGTATTTGATACTAGTTCAGTTGCTAAGATTAGTAAGTTGAATCGGGAATTGCAGAATGAACAGAGACAAGTTAAGGGTGAAGTGACGATGTGTGTTCGAAGTGGTTCCAAGTTTGATATGATCATCATCGCACACTCCCTATACTTTCGGGATTAGTGTTGAACCTAAATAAATGTTATTTGGTGTTTGTGTTAAGCATGAATATGATTTGATCATGTTTATTGCAATACGGTTATTCATTTAAAGTCAAAGAATAATTGATGTTCTGTTTACATGAATAAAACCTTCAATGGTCATACACCCAAGGTGAATGGTTTACTGAATTTCGATCATAGTGATACACATATTCATAATATTGAAGCCAAAAGATGCAAAGTAATAATGAAAGTGCAACTTATTTGTGGCGCTGCCGTTTAGGTCATATTGGTGTAAAGCGCATGAAGCAACTCCATGCTGATGGAATTTTGGAATCTGTTGATTATGAATCACTTGATGCTTGCGAACCATGCCTTATTGAAAATAATACATAATGATGTATGCGATCCGATGAGTGTTGAGGCTCGCAGCAGGTATCGTTATTTTTTGACCTTCACAAATGATTTGACCAGATATGGGTATATCTACTTGATGAAACATAAGTTTGAAACATTTGAAAAGTTCATATAATTTCAGAGTGAAGTGGAAAATCATCGTAACAAGAAAATAAAGTTTCTACGATCTGATCGTGGAGGAGAATATTTGAGTTACGAGTTTGGTCTTCATTTGAAACAATGCGGAATAGTTTAGCAACTCACGCCACCTGGAACATCACAGTAATGGTGTATTCGAACATCCTAACCGTATTTTATAAGATATGGTGCAATCTATGATGTCTTTTACCGATTTACCACCATCGTTTTGGGGCTATGCATTAGAGACAACTGCATTCACGTCAAATAGGGCACCATCTAAAACCGTTGAGACGACACAATATGAACTGTGGTTTGGCAAGAAACCAAAGTTGTCGTTTCTTAAAGTTTGGGGTTGCGATGCTTATGTGAAAAAGTTTCATCCTGATAAGCTCAAACCCAAAATCGGAGAAATGTGTCTTCATAGGATACCCAAAGGAGACAGTTGGTTACACCTTCTATCACAGATCCGAAGGCAAGACATTCGTTGCTAAGAATGGATCCTTTCTAAAGAAGGAGTTTCTCTCGAAAGAAGTGAGTGGGAGGAAAGTAGAACTTGATGAGGTAACTGTACTTACTCACTTATTGGAAAGTAGTTCATCACAGAAATCTGTTCCTGTGACTTCTACACCAATTAGTGAGGAAGCTAATGATGATGATCATGTAACTTCAGATCAAGTTACTACCGAACCTCATAGGTCAACCAGAGTGAGATCCGCACCAGAGTGGTACGGTAATTCTGTTCTGGAGGTCATGTTACTTGACTATGATGAACCTACGAACTATGAGGAAGCGATGATGAGCCCAGATTCCACGAAATGGCTTGAGGCCATGAAATCTGAGATGGGATCCATGTATGAGAACAAAGTGTGGACTTTGGTTAACTTGCTCGATGATCGGCAAGCCATAGAAAATAAATGGATCTTCAAGAGGAAGACGGACGCTGATAGTAGTGTTACTATCTACAAAGCTAGACTTGTTGAAAATGGTTTTTACAAAGTTCAAGGTGTTGACTACGATGATATTTTCTCACTCGTAGCGATGCTTAAGTCTGTCCGAATCATGTTAGCAAATTGCCAAATTTTATGAAATCTGGCAAATAGATGTCAAAACTACATTCCTTAATGGATTTCTTAAAGAAGAGTTGTATATGATGCAACCAGAAGGTTTTGTCGATCCTAAATGTGCTAACAAAATGTGCAAGCACCAGCGATCCATCTATGGACTGGTGCAAGCATCTCGGAGTTGGAATACACGCTTTGATGAGTTGATCAAAGCATATAGTTTTATACAGACTTGCGGTAAAGCCTGTATTTACAAGAAAGTGAGTGGGAGCACTAGAACATTTTTGACAAATATATGTGAATGACATATTGTTGATCGGAAATAATGTAGAATTTCTGGAAAGCATAAAGGAGTATTTGAAAAGAGTTTTTCAAAGAAAGACCTCGGTGAATCTGCTTACATATTGAGTATCAAGATCTATAGAGATAGATCAAGACGCTTGATAAGTTTATTTGAGTACATACCTTGACAAGATTTTGAAGTAGTTAAAAATAGAACAGTCAAAGAAAGAGTTCGTGCCTGTGTTACAAGGTGTGAAATTGAGTAAGACTCAAAGCCCGACCACGGCAGAAGATAGAAAGAGAATGAAAGTCATTCCCTATGCCTCAGCCATAGGTTCTATAAAGTATGCCATGCTGTGTACCAGATCTATTGTATACCCTACACTGAGTTTGGCAAGGGAGTACAATAGTGATCTAGGAGTAGATCACTGAACAACGGTCAAAATTATCCTTAGTGGAATAAGGATATGTTTCTCGATTATGGAAGTGACAAAAAGGTTCATCGTAAAGGGTTACGTCGATGCAAGTTTTGACACTGATCGAGATGACTCTAAGTCTCAATCTGGATACATGTTGAAAGTGGGAGCAATTAGCTAAAGTAGCTCCGTCCAGAACATTGTAGACATAGAAATTTGCAAAATACATACGGATCTGAATTTGGTAGACCTGTTGACTAAACTTCTCTCACAAGAAAAACATGATCGCACCTTAGTACTCTTTGGGTGTTAATCACATGGCGATGTGAACTAGATTACTGACTCTAGTAAACCCTTTGAGTGTTGGTCACATGGCGATGTGAACTATGGGTACTAATCACATGGTGATGTGAACTATTGGTGTTAAATCACATGGCGATGTGAACTAGATTATTGTGCAAGTGGGAGACTGAAGGAAATATGCCCTTGAGGTAATAATAAAGTTATTATTTATTTCCTTATTTCATGATAAATGTTTATTATTCATGCTAGAATTGTATTAACCGGAAACTTAGTACATGTGTGAATACATAGACAAACAGAGTGTCACTAGTATGCTTCTACTTGACTAGCTCGTTGGATCAAAGATGGTTAAGTTTCCTAGCCATAGACATGAGTTGTCATTTGATTAACGGGATCACATCATTAGAGAATGATGTGATTGACTTGACCCATTCTGTTAGCTTAGCACTTGATCGTTTAGTATGTTGCTATTGCTTTCTTCATGACTTATACATGTTCCTATGACTATGAGATTATACAACTCCCGAATACCGGAGGAACACTTTGTGTGCTACCAAACGTCACAACATAACTGGGTGATTATAAAGGTGCTCTACAGGTGTCTCCGATGGTACTTGTTGAGTTGGCATAGATCAAGATTAGGATTTGTCACACCGATTGTCGGAGAGGTATCTCTAGGCCCTCTCGATAATGCACATCACTATAAGCCTTGCAAGCAATGTGACTAATGAGTTAGTTGTGGGATGATGCATTATGGAACGAGTAAAGAGACTTGCCGGTAACGAGATTGAACTAGGTATTGAGATACCGACGGTCGAATCTCGGGCAAGTAACATACCGATGACAAAGGGAATAACGTATGTTGTTATGCGGTTTGACCGGTAAAGATCTTCCTAGAATATGTGGGAACCAATATGAGCATCCAGGTTCCAATATTGGTTATTGACTGGAGATGTGTCTCGGTCATGTCTACATAGTTCTCGAACCCGTAGGGTCTGCACGCTTAAAGTTCTGTGACGATCGGTATTATGAGTTTTTGTGTTTTGATGTACCGAAGGTAGTTCGGAGTCCTGGATATGATCACGGACATGATGAGGAGTCTCGAAATGGTCGAGACGTAAAGATCGATATATTGGAAGCCTATATTTGGACATCGAAATGGTTCCGGGTGAAATCGGGATTTTACCGGAGTACCGGGAGGTTACCGGAACCCCCCGGTAATTGTATGGGCCTTAATGGGCCATAGTGGAGAGAGAGAGAGAGAGGAGGCCAGGGCAGGCCGCGCGCCCCCTCCCCCTCTGGTCCGAATTCGACTAGGAGGCGGGCGGCACCCCCCCTTTTCCTTCTTCCCTCTCTCCCCCTTCCTTCTCTCCTAGTCCAACTAGGGAAGGGGGGGGGGGAATCCTACTCCCGGCGGGAGTAGGACTCATCCTGGCGCGCCCTGCTAGGGCCAGCCGGCCTCCCCCTTACTCCTTTATATACGTTGGCAGGGGCATGCCAAGACACACAAGTTGATTGTTCCAAGCCGTGTACGGTGCCCCCCTCCACCATAATCCACCTTGATCATATCGTAGCGGTGCTTAGGCGAAGCCCTACGTCGGTAGCAACATCATGACCGTCATCACGCCGCCGTGCTGACGGAACTCTCCTGCGAAGCTCTGCTGGATTGGAGTTCGTGGGACGTCATTGAGCTGAACGTGTGCTAAACTCGGAGGTGCCGTGCGTTCGATACTTAGATTGGTCGGATCGTGAAGACGTACGACTACATCAACCACGTTCTCATAATGCTTCCTCTTAAGGTCTACGAGGGTACGTGGACAACACTCGCCCCTCTCATTGCTATGCATCACCATGATCTTGCGTGTGCGTAGGAAATTTTTTGAAATTACTATGTTCCCCAACACGGAATTGGGACAAGAGAGTGGGGTTAGATACCTTTGGGATCAAGACCAACATGGTGTCATTAACACAAGCAGGGCTCTCCTCCCCACGAACAATGCCCAAAACTGCCCTCATGACGGCTGCTCCACATACGTCCCAATGGCGTTAAAAGAAATGCGCCGGGTATCCATCTGGCCCGGGGGCATTTGTTGGAAACATTTGGAAAAGTGCACGCTTTACCTCCTGTTCTGTGTATGGCGCCATCAGTTTTTCATTCATGCTCGTTGTCACCTTACACGGCACGTGCTGCAGCACTTCACTCATTCCTTGAACTCCTTCTGATGTGTATAAATTTTTATAGTATTCAAGCGCGAGCTGCTGCATCTCCGTCAAGTCATCCGTCAACTGTCCATCATGTTTCTGCAATGCTTTAATCAAGTTCTTACGACTCCGGATCGAGGCTCTGAGGTGAAAAAATGAGTGTTACGGTCACCCTCCAATAACCATTGCACTCTCGACCTTTGCCGCCACATAAGCTCCTCTCGCAAGTAAGGTTCTATTAGACGATCATTGATTTTGATCTCAACATGGCTCGGCCCTGCACGGGCTAGGTCACTTCTCAATCTTTCCAATTCCTTCTTCAACTTTTTTATCTCCGTCCGTACACTACCAAAAGTAGTCTTACACCAAACACCCAAATTTTTGGACAGATATTCCAGATTGGCACGCACCTGGGCGGCCGTATGATTTGGCCGGTTTGCTTCCCATGCCCCCTGGACAGTGGGAGTGAGTTCTTCATGAGTGTCCCACATGCATTCATAACGAAATATTTGTTGGACGTTGCTCCTGATAGCCGGAGGGGTGAACTTAACCAGGATCGGGGAGTGATCTGATGTTGTTGCTGTTAGATGCTCAACAGTTGCCAGTGGGAATTGTGCACACCATTCAACAGAACCGAGTGCCCTATCCAGTCTGACTCGTGTGTAGGAACCTCCCACCACCTTTTTCTCGAAAGTCCACTTCCTCCCTTGAAAGCCTAGATCTATTAAACCGCAAACATCCACGGCATCACGGAAGCCCTGTATCTGTGTTTGGCTCCTATGGCCAATTCCATCATGCTACTCATACCTTAGAACTTCATTAAAGTCCCCGATGCAAGTCCAGGGCATATCATGCAGGGTCGGAAAATTTTTCATTGTGTCCCAGGTTCTGTGCCGAAGATGCATTTGGGCCTCCCCATGGAAACAAGAAAGTCTCCACGGATCACCACCCAGTTCTGAGATTTTTGCATCAACATGGTACTCCGAGTAACCTATATTTTCCACTTTTATATCATTATTCCAGTACATCACCAAACCTCCACTTCTACCAATGGAGACAACAGCAAAAGAAGAATCAAAACCTAAAGTACTAGCTAACTTTTCAGCACGGTCACTACTTATTTGAGTCTCCACGACGCATAGTACTTTAAGGGCAAACTTTAATGGGATCTCTCGCAGCTTTTGAACTGTCGGGGCATTGCCTAAACCCCAACAGTTCCAGCTTAAGAGATTCATACGGCGGTCCTCCGCCGGGGAGGTCGTCGATGCTGCTTCAGTTGGTTTTGCACTAGCTGGCTATTTTCTTCCATTGTTCTTCTCCATTGACTAGACCAAAGTGTTGTTCCTTCCCGCTGATTGCTTCTCGTTTGGCACCACCACTTTGGACCTCTTTGGGTCCTGCTTTGGGGGCGTACTAGGAGGAACTACCTCGCCTCCTTTGACCACCACAACCAACTCCAGCCCTGTGGTGGCACCAGAGTTTAAAACTTGTTCAGAGCCCCTCTTCCGGCTAGGGTCAACATCATCCATAGTAACATCCACTCTCTCTCTGATCCTCTGAAACACTTGCCTGATCGTGCTTCGGCTTCTCCTGGTCCCTTGCCTTCTACTTCGAGTTGCGGCGCCTAGTGCCCCAGGCTGTTCTAGCCGGAGCCCTCAAGTTCTTGAAGATGAGAGCCGGGGGCGGATGGACTCCATCACCGTGATCTTTGAATTCATGCCCCATCATGCCACACACCTGACACCAATCTGGCAGGCGCTCATATCTCGCTGCAAAGATCTCCCTCTCGCCATTGCGAACAAGAGATATTGCCTTCTTTAGGGGCTTGCGAACATCCAAGCGCACCCTCACCCTGTAGTAATTTCCCTCAAAATCAAAGGAGGATGGCTCTGAATCAACAAACTCACACGGTTTTGATGCCAAAGCTTTCACCTTGCCATGATAGGCAATGGGAAGATCGATGATGCATGCCCATATATCGAATTTGAAGAGTTCTAAGGACGTCAGCTTGGTGTATCCGTCATAAGGTCTGATGATTACTGGATTGCCCCAGAAGTGCCACGGGCCTCCTTGGGTAACAATCTCCCAATCCCCAAGGCAATTGAACTGCATGATAAAGAGGTTGTCCTCTAGGGTTTTGATCTTAACGTTCCTGGCTAGATCCCATGCAGATTTCATATTGCGTAAGAACCAGTACGTACTGAAGCTTTTGTCCATGTGAACACGGACTAGAATCATCCATCGAAGGTCTTCCTCCGGCGGTGCGTCATCTTCCTCAAAGATCACATCATCCAGATCCTCTTCCCCTAGAGCAAGCTCTTTCATTAGATCCTCAACCTTGTCCTTCCCCTTGTCCCTTGCCGCAGAGGAACCACCTCGGTTCACCATTTCCAGGGAAACAAAACCGCCACTAGATCGCAGCGGAGACCAAAAAGCAAAACCCTAACCCCTCAACTCACACAAAGGAATCCGTCCAAGGCCAGGCAGTAGTGCTAGGCTACCCCTTAATCAGCTCGAGATGCAGAACTGGTGTTGGTAGAGAGATCGGGATGAGTTTTTCTCAACATCGCCAGCGGCGGCGAGAGGACGACGAAACCCTAACGAGAGGGGAAAAAGCAGCAGTCCATCCTTGATGCTAACCCATGTAAAAATTAGGCCGTGGCTGGCTTAGTTGGTCGTTCATTCAGGCCCATGTAAAACCGACCTTTTTTTCTTCTAACTAATCGCAGTACGATGCCCACCCTTCGTCTTCTCTTCCGCCCGCCGCCGCCCTCTTTCTTCCACTCGCCCCCTTGAAACGGCAGCCAGAAATGCACAAAAAAATCGCAGAATTTATCACCTCTCATTTCCTCCCCCCATCACCGGCGGCAGCGGCTGCCTTCGTCTTTAAAAGGATGCCTACAGTGCCATCATCATTGGCCTGTTCGCGTCCTACTCTCGGAACCGGCCTGGCGGCCTCCACTCTGGTAGGTGATGCTCCATATTCTCAGTCACCCCAATTTTTCCAATCACCGAGACTATGCTTTTGAATCTTACAGCTTGTGCATCGGATCCAAAGGTGCTCAATGTGACAGGTCTCTTGGTACTCCATTGTCATGCTGGCTCTCCTCTTTAGAGAAGTTCACTTGCTTCAGTAGTCCAGCCAGTGAAAAGTTAGCCATATGCAGATTTGTTGGCTTTGGCCATATACATTTAGTCATATTGAATGTTGTATATATATTTCATTTAGTTTGACTGACAAAAGCTGTGGTTTATTTACCTATTATACACGTCTTGGTATGTGTTCCTTAGGGAAGATCTGTGGAGTATATACAACAAATCTAATACATGGTAGGAAGTAAGCAAGGAAACATTAGAAGGTATTTTTCGAAGTCCATTGTACAAACACACTCGAAGATTATGCCCTTTGGGTAAAAGGGATTATGCTTTCAAGTGTTACTTCGCTAGGTTATCACTTGGGGTTTCTATCCATGAATATGTGAGTATTGTATCATACTATGACAAGAGGTATTCATCCATAAAAAATAAGTACTCATGGTTTATGCAGATATGGATCTACTATCATGCTTAAACTTTCTTTCTTCAGTTTGCCGATCCAGAAAAGTTTGTTGTTGCTCGCATTCGCTTCATTGATTCACAGATCTCTTGCTACTCACCTTGGGTATGAAGGAAATATGCCCTAGAGGCAATAATAAAGTTATTATTTATTTCCTTATATCATGATAAATGTTTATTATTCATGCTAGAATTGTATTAACCGGAAACTTAATACATGTGTGAATACATAGACAAATAGAGTGTCCCTAGTATGCCTCTACTTGACTAGCTCCTTTATCAAAGATGGTTATGTTTCCTAGGCATAGACATGTGTTTTCATTTGATTAACGGGATCACATCATTAGAGAATGATGTGATGGACAAGACCCATCCGTTAGCTTGGCATAATGATCGTTACAGTTTCATTGCTATTTCTTTCTTCATGACTTATACATGTTCCTCAGACTATGAGATTATGCAACTCCCGAATACCGGAGGAACACTTAGTGTGCTATCAAATGTCACAACGTAAATGGGTGATTATAAAGATGCTCTACAGGTGTCTCCGATGTTGTTTGTTGGGTTGGCATAGATCGAGATTAAGATTTGTCACTCCGTGTTTCCGAGAGGTATCTCTGGGCCCTCTCGGTAATGCACATCACTATAAGCCTTGCAAGCAATGTGACTAATGAGTTAGTCACAGGATGATGCACTACGGAACAAGTAAAGAGACTTGCCGGTAACGAGATTGAACTAGGTATGATGATACCGACGATCAAATCTCAGGCAAGTAACATGCCGATGACAAAGGGAACAACGTATGTTGTTATGCGGTTTGACCGATAAAGATCTTCGTAGAATATGTGGGAGCCAATATGAGCATCCAGGTTCCGCTATTGGTTATTGACCGGAGATGAGTCTCGGTCATGTCTACATAGTTCTCGAACCCGTAGGGTCCGCACGCTTAACGTTCGATGACGACCGATATTATGAGTTTATGTGTTTTGATGTACCGAAGGTTGTTCGGAGTCCCGGATGAGATCACAGACATAACGAGGAGTCTCGGAATGTCTGAGACATAAAGATTCATATATAGGACGATAGTATTTGGACACCGGAAGTGTTCTGGGGGTACCGGGTACGTATCGGGTTACCGGAAAGGGGTTCCGGGTACCTCGGCCAAGATATGGGGCTTATTGGGCCTAGGGCGGGACAGACGAGCCCCTAGTGGGCTGGTGCGCCCCATATATGACGAAATAGGGTGGGGGAAAGGAAAAGGAGAGGAGAGAAAGAAAGGGTGGCAATTCGGCCTCCCCTTTCCTTCTCTCCCCCTCCTCTTTCCTTCTTCCTCCGGAAAACATGGAAAGGGGGGAGGCCGAATAGGATTATGCCCCAAGTAGGATTCCTCCTACTTGGGGCGCGCCTCGTGCTGCTCCCTCCCCCTCCCACCTATATATATGTGGGGAGGGCACCGCTAGAACACACAACAAACAATCGCTTAGCCTTGTGCGGTGCCCACCGTCCACAGTTACACACCTCGGTCATATCGTCGTACTGCTCAGGCGAAGCCCTACGCCAGTAACTTCATCATCACTGTCGCCACGCCGTCATGCTGATGAAACTCTCCCTCAGCCTCAACTAGATCAAGAGTACAAGGGACGTCATCGAGCTGAACGTGTGCTGAACACGGAGGTGCCGCACGTTCGGTGCTATGATCGGTCAGATCGTGAAGACGTACGACTACATCAACCGCGTTGATAAAATGCTTCCGCTTTCGGTCTACGAGGGTACTGGACACACTCTCTCCGCTCGTTGCTATGCTACTCCTAGATAGATCTTGCGTGATCGTGTTTTTTTTTTTGAAATTACTGCGTTCCCCAACAGTGGTATCAGAGCCAGGTCTATGCGTAGATGTTATATGCACGAGTAGAACACAAAGAGTTGTGGGCAATAATAGTCATACTACTTACCAGCATGTCATACTTTGATTCGGCGGTATTGTTGGATGAAGCGGCCCAGACCGACATTACAAGTACGCTTACGCGAGACTGGTTCTACCGACGTGCTTCGCACACAGGTGGCTAGTGGGTGTCTGTTTCTCCAGCTTTAGTTGAATCGAGTGTGGCTATGCCCGGTCCTTGTTGAAAGTTAAAACAACACACTTGACGAAAAATCGTTATGGTTTTTGATGCGTAGGTAAGAATGGTTCTTGCTAAGCCCGTAGCAGCCATGTAAAACTTGCAACAATAAAGTAGAGGACGTCTAACTTGTTTTTGCAGGGCATGTTGTGATGTGATATGGTCAAGACGTGATGATATATAAATTTTTGTATGAGATGATCATGTTTTGTAAAAGTTATCGGCAACTGGTAGGAGCGTTATGGTTGTCGCTTTATTGTATGAAATGCAATCACCATGTAATTGCTTTACTTTATCACTAAGCGGTAGCGATAGTCGTAGAAGCAATAGTTGGCGAGACGACAACGATGCTTCGATGGAGATCAAGGTGTCAAGCCGGTGACGATGGTGATCATGATGGTGCTTTGGAGATGGAGATCAAACGCACAAGATGATGATGGCCATATCATATCACTTATATTGATTGCATGTGGTGTTTATCCTTTATGCATCTTATTTTGCTTAGTACGGCGGTAGCATTATAAGATGTTCCCTTACTAAATTTCAAGGTATAAGTGTTCTCCCTGAGTATGCACCATTGCGACAGTTCTTCGTGCTGAGACCCCACGTGATGATCGGGTGTGATAAGCTCTACGTTCACATACAACGTGTGCAAGCCAGTTTTGCACATGCAGAATACTCGGCTTAAACTTGACGAGCCTAGCATATGCAGATATGGCCTCGGAACATTGAGACCGAAAGGTCGAGCGTGAATCATATAGTAGATATGATCAACATAGTGATGTTCACTATTGAAAATTACTCCATCTCACGTGATGATCGGACATGGTTTAATTGATTTGGATCACGTGATCACTTAGATGATTAGAGGGATGTCTATCTAAGTGGGAGTTCTTAAGTAATATGACTAATTGAACTTTAATTTATCATGAACTTAGTCCTGGTAGTATTAGCATATATATGTTGTAGATCAATAGCTCGCGATGTAGCTCCTTGTTTTTTTATATGTTCCTAGAGAAATATAAGTTGAAAGATGATAATAGCAATGTTGCGGACTTGGTCCGTGATCTGAGGATTTTCCTCATTGCTGCACAGAAGAATTATGTCCTTGATGCACCGCTAGGTGACAGCCTATTGCAGGAGCAGATGCAGACGTTATGAACGTTTTGACAAAATCTCGGTGTCGGTGTCAAAACCGGCGGATCTCGGGTAGGGGGTCCCGAATTGTGTGTCTAGGCGGATGGTAACAGGAGACAAGGGACACGATGTTTTACCCAGGTTCGGGTCCTCTTGATGGAGGTAAAACCCTACGTCCTGCTTGATTAATATTGATGATGTGTGTTACAAGAGTAGATCTACCACGAGATCAAAGAGGCTAAACCCTAGAAGCTAGCCTATGGTATGATTGTTGTTCGTCCTACGGACTAAAACCCTCCGGTTTATATAGACACCGGATAGGGCTAGGGTTACACAGAGTCGGTTACAATGGTAGGAGATCTACATATCCGTATCGCCAAGCTTGCCTTCCACGCCAAGGAAAGTCCCATCCGGACACGGGACGAAGTCTTCAATCTTGTACCTTCATAGTCTTGGAGTCCGACCGATGATGATAGTTCGGCTATCCGGACACCCCCTAGTCCGGAACTCCCTCAGTAGCCCTTGAACCAGGCTTCAATGACGACGAGTCCGGCGCGCATATTGTCTTCGCCATTGCAAGGCGGGTTCTTGCTCCGAATAATTTATAGAAGATTGTGAACACCAGGATAGTGTCCGGCTCTGCAAAACAAGTTCCACATAACACCGTAGAGAGAATAATATTACACAAGATCAATCTGCTGACGTATTCTGTGGCGTGACATCGCACCACTACCAAGCCTTTACTCAAATTGTTTTTATTGTTCCACCTCAGCGCGTTTAGCGAGGCGGTTTCCTTGGCACGTCTTGTCGAAGCAGAGATCGTGTTCTCCTTATTCTGGGATTTCCATCAATACGGACGTGGGTAACCCAACCGCGCCATTGATTGTGATGCTTGGGAGATAAGCGAGTTTTACCAGGCCAGTGGGGACACATGTTTTTGTCCGCCCATATAAGGGGATAAAGATCCAAACCTTTATGCTGCGCCTTCTTCCTCCTTGGCTTATCCATCTCCGCTTTCTCGAGCTCCAGCGCCCAAGTCCGCACTTCTCACCTCAACCTTCTCCAACTATGTCCGGAGCGGGAGGCAAGTGGATGGCCTCCTCCATCACGGAGGGGCAGATCCAGAAGCTGCGCGACGCCGGATATTTGTCCAGCAACATCGCGCATTGGCTCCCCGACGAGGGAGAGCTCGTCCCCAACCCCAGGCCCCATGAGAGGGTAGTATTTATTCCCCATTTCCTCCGCGGACTGGGCTTTCCGCTTCATCCCTTTGTCCGGGGGCTCATGTTCTACTATGGCCTAGATTTCCATGATCTGGCCCCGAATTTCATCCTCAACATCTCGGCGTTTATCGTCAGTGCGAGGCATTCCTCTGCATCCAGCCCCACTTCGCTTGTGGCTCAAGACCTTTAGTGTCAAGCGAAGGTTGTGAAGGGTAGCTGCCGGAGTGCGGAGGCGCCATGGTGGGCAGGATGTCCCACGTTACGTGGTCGGAGGGCACTTTCGTGGAAACCATCAAGGGGTGGCAATCGGGGTGGTTCTACATCACCGAGCCGCGTGACCCTGATTGGGCAGCGGCCCCCGAATTCAGATCTGGATTCCCCACACGGCTCTCGTCATGGAAAGAGACTGGCCTGAAGTGGGGGGATTTGGATGAGCTGTCCGGACTCCAAACAGGCGTCCGAAACATGGTGGACAAGAATCTCAGGCTTGTCGAATCCAGGTGATGCTCATCCGCCGGATTCTCCCATGCCAACAACGGGCCTTCAATTTGTGGGAGTTCGATCCGGCACAGCACCGAACCTTGAGCCGGCTCTTCGATACTACGTGCGAAGATGCACGGAAGGTGCTGTTCAAGGGCGCTGGTTCCGTATCCGCTAACAAAGATCGCGGATACAGCTCGCGGCGTCAAGCCGGCGAGGTAAGTTATTTTACCCTTTACGGGACTTTTTTTCATAGATTGACTCTACGTGGCTGGCTGAAGACGTCCGGACAGATTAACTGTCCGGCTCCTTTGCCAGAAGACCCAGCGGATGCCCGATTGACGGGGCTGCTGGCTCCGGTGCCCCATGTGGTGCCGGAGAAGAAGGCCAAGAAGGAGGCCATGGGAACTCGAAGGAGCTCCCGACGCCAGGTGCTGTCGGATTCTGAAGCAGAATCTTCTCCTGAATTCGAGGAGGAAGAAGAAGAAGCTTCTCCCCCAGCGGGGGAGGAGAGGAAAAGGAAGGCCACCCCAACTGGGGAGGCCGGAGGGTCCAAGAAGGGAAGAATCCTTCCTCCAGACTTCTCCACCAACGTCGACGACGACGAGGGGGATTGGCCTACAAGGGCCAAGCCCCTGGCGAGATCGTAAGTATCCGGACTCCCGAATAACTTCAAGGTTTTTTCTTTTCGCCACATAATGTCTTCTAATGCCGCATACAACCCTGCAGTCCGCCCAAGGATGATCTTCTCGTTTCATCGAGCAGGTCCTTGGGTGCGTCGGATATGGATTCCCTTCCGACTGCCTCCACCCCCCGTGCCGCGGACGACGCCGAGGTGAGATCCCAAGAAAGGACCCACCAGGAGGAGGAGGCCCCGAAGGTGTCACAGGACACCCTCCCGGACTTTGCACCGGACTCAGCTCCGGAGGCCACAGTGGCTCCGGAGTCCGGCGGGCGACCCCTTCGTAAGAAGGGCAAGACCGTGACGCCGGCTGCCTCCGTCCAACCGGAGGTGCCAGATAATTTGCTGGAGGCGCTCAACGGCGCCTCCATCAAAGAGGAACACCGCACTGTTATGAGTGCGGTGATTCAGAAGGTTCAGCTCGCCAAGAGCGGGCTGACTGAAGCCTGCAACAGCCTTCTAACAGGCTTTGAGGTAAGAATTTTAATATATGTAAAATGGTACCGCATAGAGAGTAGCCCCTGATGCTCGGTTCGGTCTTCGGAAAGAAAAGCCGGACTGAGGATCTTTAAAAAGATAAACGCATGAGTCATATAAAAAATATGTCAATATGGGATTGCAGGTTGTCTTGACCTCCGCCGACCGATCATGGAGGTCAATACTTTAAAGAAAAACCTCGAGCGGTCCGAGAACGAGCTCGGTCATGCCAAGAAGCAGCTCAAGGAAAAAGAAGGTGAGTAATACCTTATGAAAATTGTACCTTACAGAAAAGGATTTGGTTGCAAGAAAAATGACAAGGATAACATGGGTATTGTAGGGGGCACTAACGAGGTGGCGACCCTGAAGGAGGCGGTGGCCGCGGCCGAACGTAATGCGGCCGCAGAACGCACCGAGCGAGTGAAGCAGGAGGCGCGAGTGGCGGAGGTACAGCAAGAGCTCCAGGATCTCGTGAAAAAACATGAGAACTTGGAGCGTGACTCGAAGACTCGAGAGTCTGAGCTTGCAACGGCTCTTGAGAGTGCCAAAGCCGCTAAGGCGAAGCCTACAAGGCCCTCCAGAGATTGAGGCGGTGAAAAAAATAGCAGCGGGTAAGGCATTTTCATGCAGAGTAAGCATGTGAGTGTTAATTACCTGTTGCTTACCCGAATTCGAGCTCTCCAGGAGCGTTCGCAGATCTTCCTCGCAGCGTGTCCGATGTTGCCGCATTCTACCGGGCCGAGGAGGGGAGCTCGACGGAGAAGGTCTTATGGTATCAGTATGCTGAGGCCGGACATCCGGTGCCCCTTAGCGACCAGCTGAAGCAGCTGGTCGAGCTCCACAAGGCGGTCGAACATGCCATGAAGGGCCTCATAGTTTGGTTGTGGCCTGAGGAGGCCATGCCTGGGAGCTACTTCTGCCTGGTGCGGCGGCTGGTGGATGCGTGCCCGTGGGTTGAAGTGATCAAGCATTCCGCTTGTATTGAGGGTGCCGTCGGCCCTTGCCCTTGCCCGCAAAGGTGCACTGGGCAAGATGGATGCCTGTGAGGCTTGTGACGGACCCGCCACCAGAGGGCAAGGAGCATCGCACGCCCGAGATGTATTATAAGAGTGTGCTGAAGGGCGCCCGCACTATTGCGGATGAGTGCTTCAAAGATGTAATATTTGAGTAGACTCGCATTTTGTTATCCCGTGCACTGAAAACTTAGTTCATATGCGCTAAGCAACGCTTGTTAATTTAAAATATTACCTTCTGTGCGACTGTTTATCAAATCTGAGAGATGGCAAGTCGTCGGCTTCAGCCCCCATGCCACGAGTGCTGGGGTGTTCGGGATAAACTTGAGCGCTCTTGTTCCCATTTTTGGGTCCATCTAGGGAGGCGCTCAACACCACGAACAAGGCAGCCGGACTTATAATGCTTGAACACTCTCACTTAGCCATAGAATTCTATAATTTTAAATTTCGGCGAAGCCCCTAGTCTTCGGAAGGTCAATTTGGGGCGCTATCCACGCCTTGGCCGGACAGTATCCGGTTCCTCGCTCTAAGCGGCATAAGTCTTTAAGGACTGTAAAAACCTCTCGAACAGCGACCTGTCTCTCGCCTCATCATGACGGTCAGTTTTAGCTTTCCATCGAGGCGTTAACCCAGCCAATCAGGCGGAATCGCAGTGGTTCTCCGGTGCTACCTTAGCCGATATAACGGAACGTAAGGTACCAAAACACGGAGCCGGAAAACCCAACTATTGACCCAAGACATGATTCGAGCCGATGCATATAGTGCTATAAGTTCGGGTGCCGCACTTGTGAAAGTGTTCGGACTCATCACACCATAACGCTGGAAACATAAGCCCTGGTGTATATTAGCCATACCAAAGTGTACGGATGCAACATGTCGTGAATGAACATATGTATGAAAAAGAAATGCAATTATAAACAAAAAGGTGCTGCATTGTTTTATTCAATAAGTGTTGCTACGAATGCAGAACGATACAAATAGTGCGATAAGCAAGGTATGAGACTGTTAAACATGTCCCCCTCCAGGGTAGGCTGCAGATTGGTGTATGAAAATGCTCGTAATGGAGACCACCTGTATATTCGTTGTAGCCTTTATCCTTCCCTGGCTGTTGCATCGTGAGTTCGGCAGGTCTGCTGCCGGACAGGGCTTCTGACAAATGGAGTCCTGTGGGTAAAAAGTAAAAGGTAAAAAAGAAAAGAAAAAGGAACGACACACGTGAGAGCCCCTGGTGTGGTTGAGCCGCAGTCTGGGTTTATCGTCGTCGTGCCCCTCTCCCCATGCCCATGGTATCTTCAGAGCGTAATGGTGTACACGAAGGACCTGCTGACGCTTCGCAGGGCTGGGGTTGGGGCATCGCCACGCTGGCGTGCTCTGAACGTGCCAGTGGTCTTGTTGTAAGTTACTCCGGCGCTGCTTAGCTGTCCGCCGCTTAACGGCCGGACTCGAAAATTGCCTTAAGAGGCTGCATTGCACTTCTGCTGCGAGAGCAGCCAGTATGTTCCTCCGTCGCGGAGAGAACGTTCGGTGTTTCCGTTGACCGTAATGACTCCTCGAGGGCTGGCATCTTGAGCTTGAGGTATGCGTAGTGCGGCACCGCGTTTAACTTTGCAAACGCTGCACGTCCGAGCAAGGCATGATAGCCGCTATGAACGGGACTATGTCGAAGATTAACTCCTCGCTTCGGAAGTTATCCGGGGATCCGAAGACCACTCCAGTGTAATTGAGCCTGTACAATTGGCTTCTACACCTGGTATGACGCCTTTAATGGTCGTTTTGGTAGGTTTAATCCTTGAGGGGTCTATGCCCATCTTGCACACTGTATCCTGGTAAAGCAGGTTCAGGCTGCTGCCGCCCATCGTGACTCGTTAGGTGAAATCCATCGACGATTGGGTCTAAGACCGGTGCTGGCGAATCCACCGTGGCGGATGCTTTGGTGGGGTGGTCCTTCGGTCAAAAGTGATCGGGCAGGAGGACCATGGATTGAACTTCGGCAACTGGCTCCATCGCGTAGACATCCACGAGTGCACGCTTCCGCTCCCTTTTGGGTATGTGCGTTGCGTATATCATGTTCACCGTCCGCACTGTGGGGAAACTCTTCGTCCTCTATTGTTCGGCGGTTGGGTCTCGTCCTCGTCATCGCTATGCAGCCCCTTGTCATTGCTTTCGCAATTAACTTGCCTGCTCGTTGAATACCCAACAGTCCCTGTTGGTGTGGTTAGCTGGCTTTTCAGGTGCCGTGTATCCGCACAAGCGGTCGAGTATTCGGTCCAAATTGGACGGACCCGGAGTAGTTCTTTTGAATGGCTTTTTCCGCTGACCGGGTTCAGAGCCTCTGAATCCAGCATTGACTGTCGTATCCTCAATATTGTCGCCGTTAATGCGGCGTTTGTTTTTGTTACGACGCGGCTGCCATTTCGGTCCTTGAAGTCCGGACAGCCAGAATTTTTGCTGAGGTTGTTGCTGCGTGCTAGCCAGCTGTCCTCACCCGCGCAAAAGCGGGTCATGAGTGATGTGAGGGCTGCCATGGATTTCGGCTTTTCTTGTCCTAGGTGCCGGGCAAGCCACTCGTCACAGATGTTATGCTTGAAGGCCGCGAGGGCCTCCGCATCCGGACAGTCGACTATTTGGTTTTTCTTGGTTAAGAACCGTGTCCAGAATTGTCTGGCCGATTAAATCGTCTGCTGAATTATGTGGCTTAGGTCATCAGCGTCTGGTGGTCGCACATAAGTGCCCCGAAGTTATCGAGGAATGCGGCTTCCAGTCCTCCCAGCTCCCAACCGACTCTGGCAAGCTGTTGAGCCAATGCCGGGCTGGTCCTTTAAGCTTGAGGGGAGGTATTTGATGGCGTGAAGATCGTCACCGCGGGCCATGTGGATGTGAAGGAGATAGTCTTCGATCCAAACCGCTGGGTCTGTTGTGCCATCATAGGATTCAATATTGACGGGTTTAAACCCTTCGGGGATTTGATGATCCATTACTTCGTCTGTGAAGCATAGTGGGTGTGCGGCGCCTGCATCGGGCGATATCACGACGGAGCTCAAAAGAGCTTGGTCTGCATTTTGTTCGGCCCGGCGGATTTATCGTGGTCCGCGCGACGGTTGTCGCCACGCACTGCGGGCGCCCACGCGATCCATAGATCGATCTTGATTGTCTTGCCTTGTCCTCCAATATATCTCGCAAGTCCGGAGCGTTCCCCTTTGGCCGTGTGCTTTTTGAGCGATGCCGGGGTACAGTTCTAGTGAAGGGCCTAGAGGCCTCTTCTTCGCCGCGACCACGGGGTGGTCGGTCAGCCGTATTGTCTCCTGGTGATGCGGGTTCGTAAGCCTCCTCCTCTAATCGGGGAGCAGCTTGTGTTTAGGGTAGCTTTTGAGGGCGTTCGAGCTCATGCTCTTGACGCGAGGACTTCAGTCCATCTGTCGGCTAGCAGATCCTGATCAGCTCTAAGTTGTTGCTGCTTTTTCTTGAGGCTGTTCGCCGTGGCCATAAGCCTGCGTCTAAAACGCTCTTGTTCGACGGGATTCTCAGGCACGACGAATTCATCGTCGTCGAGGCTTGCTTCGTCTCCGGAGGGAGGCATATAATCCTCTACCTCTTCTCCTGCCGCTCTCTCGTGAGGGCTGGCGTCTCCATCTTCCTGCGCTTGATCTTGCTGGAGTGGATTGTCTTCGGCACTGTCCGGTGTATTGTTATCTCCGGTGCCGGAATCTTCATTCTTGTTGTGGCGGGATTTAGAGCGGCGCCGCTGACGCCGGCGCTTCGGTTGCTTCTTGGAGGGGTCATCCTCCGTTGTTCCATCGCCGTTCCCATCTTTTGGGATGTCCACCATGTATATGTCGTATGACGAGGTGGCCTTCCAGTGCCCTGTAGGCGCTGGGTCTTGGTCATCTCCGGCATCGTCGTCCATACCGTCGATGTCTTCGGCGTCGTAGTCTAGCATGTCGGTTAGATCGTCGACAAATGACTACCAAGTGGGTGGTGGGTGGGCGTTGAATTTCTTCGTCGTCCGCATCCCAACCTTCATGACCGTAATCCGCCAGGGCTCTCCGGATAAAGAGAGAGACTTTAGTGAATTCAGGATGTCGCCAAAGGGCGAGTGCTGAAGATGTCCGCGATGAACTCCATGACGGGCGCCCAATCGGATTCGATTGGCAAGGCATGGAGGGTTCGAGTCCGGAGAGGAGTCCGCACCACAGGTCGAGGTCTTTGCAATGGACAGGATAGAGTTCGCCTCGATCGCCATAGAGATTAAAGCCCCGAGGCGGTGTCCAACCACTCGTCCTCGATCGGGAATCCGGCTCGGATTAAGGGTCGAAGCGGATTCGGTGCGGCCTCCGAGGCACCGCTCGGCTGCAGAGCTAGATCATGCCCATCAAGGCGGTCTGGCGCTTGGCTGCGGCTCGAATCCGTCGAAGATCAAGTCTCCGCGGATGTCGGCCGTATAGTTTAAACTTCCAAATCTGACTCGACGGCCGGGCGTAGCTTTCGATCTGCTCCGGATGGCTGCGAATTGGCCCGCAGTAAAGCCGCCCGAACACGAAGATCTGTCCGGGAGAAAAGTCTCACCTGGACCACGTCGTTGTTGATGATCAAAGGAGCCATCGAGCCTATCGGTGACGGCTACGCAGGAACTCTCAATGAAAGTACCAATGTCGGTGTCAAACCGGCGGATCTCGGTAGGGGTCCCGAACTGTGCGTCTAGGCGGATGGTAACAGGAGACAAGTGACACAATGTTTTACCCAGGTTCGGGCCCTCTTGATGGAGGTAAAACCCTACGTCCTGCTTGATTAATATTGATGATGTGTGTTACAAGAGTAGATCTACCACGAGATCAAAGAGGCTAAACCCTAGAAGCTAGCCTATGGTATGCTTGTTGTTCGTCCTACGGACTAAAACCCTCCGGTGTATATAGGCCGGATAGGGCTAGGGTTACACAGTAGTCGGTTACAATGGTAGGAGATCTACATATCCGTATCGCCAAGCTTGCCTTCCACGCCAAGGAAAGTCCCATCCGGACACGGGACGAAGTCTTCAATCTTGTATCTTCATAGTCTTGGAGTCCGGATGATGATGATAGTTCGGCTATCCGGACACCCCCCTAGTCCGGAACTCCCTCACTCGGTATGATGACTACTTGATAGTTTAGTGCACCATGCTTTACGGCTTAGAACCGGGACTTCAAAAATATTTTGCACGCCACGAAACATATAAGATGTTCCAAGAGTTGAAATTGGTATTTCATACTCACGCCCATATCAAGTGGTATGAGACCTCTGACAGTACTTTGCCTACAAGTTGGAGGAGAATAGCTCAACCAGTGAGCATGTGCTCAGATTGTCGGGGTACTACAATTGCTTAAATCAAGTGGGAGTTAATCTTCCAGATAAGATAGTAATTGAAAAAGTTCCCTAGTCACTATCTCCATGTTACTAGAACTTCGCGATGAACTATAATATGCAAGGGATGACGAAAGTAATTCCCGAGCTCTTCACGATGCTGAAATCGACGAAGGTTGAAATCAAGAAAAAGCATCAAGTGTTGATGGTTGACAAGGCCACTAGTTTCAAGTAAAAGGGCAAAGGAAAAGAAAGGGAACTTCAAGAAGAATGGCAAGCAAGTTGCTACTCCCATGAACAAACCCACAGTTAGACCAAAGGCTAAAACTGAGTGCTTCTACTGCAAAGGAAATGGTCGCTGGAAGTAGCACTACCCTAGAAACTTGGTGGATAAGAAGGATGGCAAAGTGAACAAAGCTATATTTGATATACATATTATTGATGTGTACTTTACTAGTGTTTATAGCAATCCCTCGGTATTTGATACTGGTTCAGTTACTAACAGTAGTAACTCGAAACGGGAGTTGCAGAATGAACAGTGACTAGTTAAGGGTAAAGTGACGATGCGTGTTGGAAGTTGTTCCAAGATTGATATGATCATCATCGCACACTCCCTATACTTTCAGGATTAGTGTTGAACCTAAATAAATGTTATTTGGTGTTTGCGTTGAGCATGAATATGATTGGATCATGTTTATTGCAATAAGTTTATTCATTTAAAGTCAGACAGTAATTGTTGTTCTGTTTACATGAATAAAACCTTCGATGGTCATACACCCAATAAAAATAGTTTGTTGGATCTCGGTCCTAGTGATACACATATTCATAATATTGAAGCCAAAAGATGCAAAGTTAATAATGATAGCGCAACTTATTTGTGGCACTACCGTTTAGGTCATATTGGTGTAAAGCACATGAACAAACTCCATGCTGATGGGCTTTTGGAATAACTTGATTATGAATCATTTGATGCTTGCGAACCATGTCTCATGGGCAAGATGACTCAGACTCCGTTCTCCAGAACAATGGAGTGAGCAACTGACTTATTGGAAATAATACATACTGATGTATGCAGTCCGATGAGTGTTGAGGCTCGCGGCGGGTATCGTTGTTTTCTGACCTTCACAGATGATTTGAGCAGATATGTGTATATCTACTTGATGAAACATAAGTCTGAAACATTTGAAAAGTTCAAAGAATTTCAGAGTGAAGTGGAAAATCATCGTAACAAGAAAATAAAGTTTCTACGATTTGATCGTGGAGGTGAATATTTGAGTTATGAGTTTGGTCTTCAATTTAAACAATGTGGAATAGTTTCACAACTCACGCCACCTGGAACACCACAACGTAATGGTGTGTCCGAACGTCCTAACCGTACTTTATTGGATATGGTGCAATCTATGATGTCTCTTACTGATTTACCACTATCGTTTTGGGATTTTGCATTAGAGATAGCTGCATTCACGTTAAAATAGGGTACCATCTAAATCCGTTGAGATGACACCATATGAACTGTGGTTTGGCAAGAAACCTAGCTGTTGTTTCTTAAAGTTTGGGGTTGTGATGCTTATGTGAAAAAGCTTCAGCCTGATAAGCTCAAACCCAAATCGGAGAAGTGCGTCTTCATAGGATACCCAAAAGAGACTGTTGGGTACACCTTCTATCACAGATCCAAAGGCAAGATCTTTGTTGCTTAGAATGGATCCTTTCTAGAGAAGGAGTTTCTCTCGAAAGAAGTGAGTGGGAGGAAAGTAGAACTTGATGAGGTAATTGTACCTTCTCTCGAATTGGAAAGTAGCTCATCACAAGAAAACCGTTCTCGTGATGCCTACACCAACTAGAGAGGAAGCTAATGATAATGATCATGAAACTTTAGATCAAGTTACTACTGAACCTCGTAGGTCAACCAGAGTAAGATCCGCGCCAGAGTGGTATGATAATCTTGTTCTGAAGGTCATGTTACTAGACCATGACGAACCTACGAACTATGAGGAAGCGATGATGAGCCCGTATTCCGCGAAATGGCTTGAGGCCATGAAATCAGATATGGGATCCATATATGAGAACAAAGTATGGACTTTGGTTGACTTGCCCGATGATCGGCAAGCCATAGAGAATAAAATGGATTTTCAAGAGGAAGACGGACGCTGATAGTAGTGTTACTATCTATAAAGCTCGAATAGTCGCAAAAATGTTTTCAACAAGTTCAAGGTGTTGACTACAACGAGATTTTCTCACTTGTATCGATGCTTAAAACTCTATCCGAATCATGTTAGCAATTGCCGCATTTTATGAAATTTGGCAAATGGATGTCAAACCTATATTCCTTAATGGATTTCTTAAAGAAAAGTTGTATATGATGCAACCAGAAGGTTTTGTCGATCCTAAAGGTGCTAACAAAGTGTGCAAAGCTCCAGCGATCCATCTATGGACTGGTGCAAGCATCTCGGAGTTGGAATATAGGCTTTGATGAGTTGATCAAAGCATATAGTTTCATACAGACTTGCGGTGAAGCCTGTATTTACAGAAAGCGAGTGGGAGCACTACAACCATTCTGATAAGTATATGTGAATGACATATTGTTGATCGGAAATGATGTAGAATTTTCTGGAAAGCATAAAGGAGTGTTTAAAAGGAGTTTTTCAAAGAAACACCTCGGTGAAGCTTCTTACATATTGAGCATCAAGATCTATAGAGATAGATCAAGACGCTTGATTAGTTTTTTCAATGAAGACATACCTTGACAAGATTTTGAAGTAGTTCAAAATGGAACAGTCAAAGAAGGAGTTTTTGCCTGTGTTGCTAGGTGTGAAGTTGAGTAATACTCAAAGCCCGACCACGGCAGAAGATAGAGAGAGAATGAAAGTCATTCCCTATGCCTCGGCAATAGGTTCTATAAAGTATGCCATGCTATGTACCAGACCTATTGTATGCGCTTTACACCAATATGACCTAAACGGCAGTGCCACAAGTATGTTGCACTATCATTATCAACTTTGCATCTTTTGGCATCAATATTATGAATATGTGTATCACTACGATCCAGATTCAATAAACCATTCACATGTATGACCATAGAAGGTTTTATTCATATAAACAGAATAACAATTATTCTCTAACTTAAATGAATAACCGTATTGCAATAAACATGATCTAATCATATTCATGCTTAACGCAAACACCAATAACATTTATCTAGGTTCAACACTAATCCCGAAGGTAGAGGGAGTGTGCGATGGTGATCATATCAACCTTGGAACCATTTCAAACACACATTGTCACCTAGCTTTCAACTAGTCTCTGTTCATTTTGCAACTCCTGTTTCAAGTTACTAATCTTAGCAACTGAACTGTTATCAAATACCCTGGGGTTACTATGAACATTAGTAAAGTACACATCAATAACATGTATATCAAATATACTTTTGTTCACTTTGCCATCCTTCTTATCCGCCAAGTATTTGGGGTAGTTCCGCTTCCAGTGACCATTTCGTTTGCAGTATAAGCACTCAGTTTCAGGCTTAGGTCTAGCTTTGGGCTTCTTTATGGGAGTGGCAACTTGCTTTTCATTCTTCTTGAAGTTCTCTTTCTTTTCCTTTGCCCTTTTTCTTGAAACTAGTGGTTTTGTGAACCATCAACATTTGATGCTATTTCTTGATTTCTACCTTCGCCGATTTTAGCATCGCGAATAGCTTGGGAATCGTTTTCGTCATCCCTTGCATATTATAGTTCATCATGAAGTTCCAGTAACTTGGTGATGGTGACTAGACAACTCTGCCAATCACTATCTTATCTGGAAGATTAACTCCCACTTGATTCAAGTGATTGTAGTACTCAGACATTCTGAGCACATGCTCACTGGTTGAGCTATTCTCCTCCATCTTGTAGTCGAAGTACTTGTTAGAGGTCTCATACCTCTCGACTTGGGCATGAGTCTGAAATACCAATTTCAGCAATTGGAACATTTTATATGCTTCGTGGCGTTCAAAACATTTTTGAAGTCCCGGTTCTAAGCCGTAAAGCATGGCACACTAAACTATCAAGTACTCATCATACCGAGCTTGCCAAACGTTCATATCGTCTGCATCTGCTCCTGCAATATAGGTCCATCACCTAGCGGTGCATCAAGGACATAATTCTTCTGTGCAACAATGAGGATAATCCTCAGATCACGGACCCAGTCCGCATCATTGCTACTATCATCTTTCAACTTATTTTTCTCTAGGAACATATAAAAATTAAACGGGGAGCTACATCGCAAGCTATTGATCTACAACACAGATATGCAAATACTATCAGGACTAAGTTCATGATAAATTAAGTTCAATTAGTCGTATTACTTAAGAACTCCCACTTAGATAGACATCCCCCGAGTCATCTAAATGATCACGTGATCCAAATCAACTAAACCATGTCCGATCATCACGTGAGATGGAATAGTCTTCAATGGTGAACATATCTATGTTGATCATATCTACTATATGATTCACGTTCGACCTTTCGGTCTCCAGTGTTCTGAGGCCATGTCTGTACATGCTAGGCTCGTCAAGTTTAACTCGAGTATTCCGCATGTGCAAAACTGTCTATGTGAACGTAGAGCCTATCACACCCGATCATGACGTGGTGTCTCAGCACGAAGAACTTTTGCAACGGTGCATACTGATCAGGAAGAACACTTACACCTTTAAAATTAGTTAAGGGATCATCTTATAATGCTACCGCCGTACTAAGCAAAATAAGATGCATAAAAGATAAACATCACATGCAATCAAAATATGTGACATGATATGGCCATCATCATCTTGTGCCTTTGATCTCCATCTCCAAAGCATCATCATGATCTCCATCGTCACCGGCTTGACACCTTGATCTCCACCGTAGCGTCGTTGTCGTCTCGCCAACTATTGCTTCTACGACTATCGCTACCGCTTAGTGATAAAGTAAAGAAATTACATGGCGATTGCATTTCAAACAACAAAGTGACAACCATAAGGCTCCTGCCATTTGCCGATAACTTTTACAAAACATGATCATCTCATACAATAAATTATATTGCATCATGTCTTGACCATATCACATCACAACAAGCCCTGCAAAAACAAGTTAGACGTCCTCTACTTTGTTGTTGCAAGTTTTATGTGGCTGCTACGGGCTTCTAGCAAGAACCGTTCTTACCTAAGCATCAAAACCACAACGATTTTTCGTCAAGTGTGATGTTTTAACCTTCATCAAGGACTAGCCGTAGTCAAACTCGAATCAACTAAAGTTGGAGAAACAGACACCCACCACAGCCACCTGTGTGCAAAGCACGTCGGTAGAACCGGTCTCATGAACGTGGTCATGTAAGGTTGGTCTGGGACGCTTCATCCAACAATACCGCCGAATCAAAATAAGACATTGGTGGTAAGCAGTATGACGGTCACCGCCCACAACTCTTTGTGTTTTACTCGTGCATATCATCTACGCATAGACCTGACTCGGATGCCACTGTTGGGAAACATAGCATGCAATTTCAAAAAAAAATCTACGCTCACGCAAGATCTATCTAGAAGATGCATAGCAATGAGAGGGGAGAGTGTGTCTACGTACCCTCGTAGACCGTTAAGCGTAAGTGTTTATCACGCGGTTGATGTAGTCGTACTCTTCGCGATCCGATCACGGTCCAACAATTCTAGTGCCGAACGGACGGCACCTCCGAGTTCAGCACACGTGCGGCTCGATGATGTCTCCTCCTTCTTGATCCAGCAAACGGGAGAGGAGAATTAGATGGGATCACAACCAACACGACAGCATGGTGGTGATGGAACACCGACAACGCTTCGCTGAGCATCGCCGGGACGAGGCGGTGGAACTACGGAGTAACGGGAGAGAGAGGGGCGCCAAGGGCTTGGTGTGTTCTCTTGGGGCACCCCCTCCCCTCTATGTATAGGTGGAGGGGCGTGGTAAACAGCCCCTCCAAGCCCTAGGGCACAGCTAAGGGGGAGAGGACTGGACTCCAAGTCCAATCCTATTCCTACTAGGACTCCTTCTTTTTTTGCCTTCCCTAGCCACATGGGCTTTTGAGGACTTGGTGCGCCTAGCCCAATAAGGCCAGGGCGCCTCCCTGCAGCCCATGCTAGCCCTTGGGGCGTGGTGGAACCACTTGTGGGCTTCCGGACCCCTCCGGAACCTTCTAGAAGCTTCTCGTTACAATACTGAAAAAACTTAATCTTTTTGCGGAACCCAAAACTTGACTTCCCATATATAAATCTTTACCTCTCGACCATTTCGAGACTCCTCGTGATGTCCAGGATCTCGTCCGGGACTCTGAACAACATTTCGTTACCACTCATCAAATATCCCAATACTACTCTAGCGTCAACGAACGTTATGCGTGCGACCCTGTGGGTTTGGGAATTATGTAGTCTTGATCGAGACACTTCTCCGTTCAATAACCAACAGCGGAACCTAGATGCTCATATTGGCTCCTACATATTCTACGAAGTCATTATCAGTCGAACCGTTATGACAACGTACGTTATTCCCTTTGTCTATTGGTATGTTACTTGCCCGAGATTCGATTGTCGGTATCTTCATACCTAGTTCAATCTCGTTACCGGCAAGTCTATTTACTCGTTCCGTAATACATCATTCCACAACTAACTCATTAGTCACATTGGTTGCAAGGCTTATTATGATGTGCATTACCGAGAGGGCCCAGAGATACCTCTCCGATACTTGGAGTGACAAATCCTAATATTGATCTATGCCAACCGAACAAACACCTTCGGAGATACCTGTAGAGCATCTTTAGAACCACCCAGTTACGCTGTGATGTTTGATAGCACACAAGGCATTCCACCGGTATCCGGGAGTTGAATAATCTCATAGTCGAAGGAATATGTATTTGACATGAAGAAAGCAATAGCAATAAACTGAACGATCATTATGCTAAGCTAACGGATGGTTCTTGTGCATCACATCATTCTCCTAATGATGTAATCCCGTTCATTAAATGACAACACATGTTTATTGTTAGGAAATTTAACCATCTTTGATTAACGAGCTAGTCTAGTAAAGGCTTACTAGGGACACGATGTTTTGTCTATTTATCCACACATGTATCAAGTTTCCGGTTAATACAATTCTAGAATGAATAATAAACATTTATCATGATATAAGGAAATATAAAATAAAAACTTTATTATTGCCTCTAGGGCATATTTCCTTCAGCCAGGAGCTGCGACCCCATTGATGTGAGTCGCAAGCCCCGACGCCATTGACGTTCGGAGGAGCTAGCCCCGACCCTCGGCGAGCCAGGAGCTGCACCGAGACGACCGCACCGAGGACAATAGCCCAGCTCTTCCCCTTTTTTTCGGCATGTGAGCAGTTCGGCCCAATATGGGCTCTTTCCAGCCGGCCCAAGGTGGCATCAAGCAGGCCATGAGCGCCCCAGTTGGGCTGCCAGGTCATCCAGGCGCTAGGAGAAGCTATAGCAGCTCCAGAACGTTTTCAGATTGCCAGCTGAAGCAAGAAGCGACATAAGAAGCTAGATATGAGAAGTTTTGGAGAAGTTAGATGGTTTCAGAACAGGTCCTAAGTGTCACACACATGTGGCACGAACACATGGCAACTCCAACGTTTTTATTTATTTATTAAGCAAACAGATTCCATCTCTTTCCTCCCCTACAAGAAAAGTTCTTCTCCTCCCGTCGGTGCTGCCGCCGGTCCGTCCCATCTCCGATGGCCTTTAGGCCATGGAGGTGTGGAGGATCTCGCTCCCCCCCCCCCCCGCCCTCCCCCGACGGCGGGAGGGACCCCATTCTTGTTCTTGTTAGATTCAACGTCACGGTTGGGGCTTCGTGGCGGCGGCGATGTCCCTTAGTAGGAATAATATCTCGCACATTCGATCCCCATCCCGATGGTGCGTCTAACATCGTTGAAGGCCGTGTGGAGGTTTGTCTTCGTCATATCTTGCGGGATTTGGTCGGGGTTGGTCTTCGATGGATCTGTTTGGAGCCGGTCTTCGTTCGTCTTTGTTTGGGTGTTTATAGGTTTGACCCTTCTGATCTACGACTTTCTTTATCAGCGATGGTTGCTACTCTGGTGCACTGGTCCTATGTGGTCTTAACACGACGACTTCCCGACTGTCTACTACAACAAGGTTTGCCCGGCTCCGGTGATTGAGGGGCGATGATGGCGGCGCGCCTTCGTCTCGCTCCAGTGCTTGTAGTCATCGTTAGGTGGTCCATGGACATGATTGTAATTTTTATTACCTCTATTGTTCTTTGTACTGCCATGATTGAAGATGAATAGATTGGAAGTTTCTCGCAAAAAAAAACTCCAAACGTTTTATTATGGCAAGTTTAGTGACGCGAGGACGACAACTTTAGTTGTCAAACATGACAACTTTCTATTTGGATGACAAGTTTTTTTTAGTTTTTTTTATGGCAATTTTAATTGTAAAAAACTTCAGGGCCGAACTACTTCATGCCACACGTGTAGCACGAAGCATTTGGGAATTATTAAGTGTTCATAGAACCATTTTCAACCTACTCATTCGAAGCAACCAACACATCTTTGGTTGAACCCAATTAGAGCATTTTCAATAGCTCGTGTAGGACATTTCCGTAAAATTCAAAATTCGTATTGTAGAATGTCTGTATAATTTAGAGGAAGTTGTCTGCTGACTATTTTTCACAGTTTCTATAAACATCTTATCCGAAAATATATTTTTTATTTCTCATCAAACATGATCTTTAGGCAGTTCAGGCACGCACTACAGGCGGCCATGGCTGAGCGCGACCGAGGCATCAGACCTTACGGGAGTGAGCCCCGGCCACTAGTGCTATGCTTTTTTAATTACTTGACACATCATTATTTTCTATGTAGCATGCAGTTATTAAGCCTTTTCTTTAGAAATTAAATTTACTATTTTTTCGTGAGAAAAACTTTTAATCTATTTATCAATATCCAAGGCAGTAAAAATATAGAAGTACAAATTACATCCAGATCTGTACACCAGCTAGCGAAGACAAGAACAAGCGAGCTGAAATAGGACCAGCGCAACAGAACAACAACAATCATCGATAAAGAGAAGTGTAGATCAAAATGATCCAATCTATAGAGACACGAACACAGATAAACAAAGACCATATCGAAGTGGGTCCACCAAAGACAAACACTCTCTGATGGCTCTAGATGCAACACCCGAATGGGGGCTAGGCAGAGATAACCTTATTCCGTATTCAGAGAGTCACCGCCGCCTCGTCTTCCTAAATAGGACACAAATCCTAAATAAATAGACAAAAATGAAACATATAAAAACAGAGCAGGAGCCCTTCCGCCGGCAAGGGCCGAGGTCCACGCCTCAATGGCTCTAAGGCCACCGAAAACGAAGGCGACCTGCGGCGGCGCTGATGGGATCGGAGGCGAGAAATCCCCGATCACACAAGGCGAAGGGATACAAAAAAGTGGACAAAAGCCCATAAATTTTAACAACATCCATCAATGTAAACAATAAAGTAGTACAATTTGTTTCATTTTTGTGGTCTCATGAAACAAGTTTTAGTACAAATTCAGTCATGTAAGATCAGTTACTCGAGTGAAAACGAGCTGAAGTTGTCAGCCAGAGGCAAACAGCTTGGGAGCTAGGTCGAGCAGGGCGTCGAGCGCCTCTGGCTTGAACTTGCGCGCGAACACGGCGCACACCTCCGCCACCCCGCCGTTGTAGGAGCAGTCGCCGTAGCCCCGCCTCATCTCCTCGAAGAGCTCCTCCGTGACCTCGCTGCCGTTGTGGCTCTTGGGGTGCTGCCCCACCGGGTGCCGCCAGTCGGAGTAGGTGACGGTCCGGTTGGCGTTGCGGGCACCCCAGCCGAGCACGCTCGCCAGCGTCATGGGATAGTGCTCCTCCAGGTTGCGGACCCCGTGCTTGCCGTTCCGGAACACCGGGCCGTAGTAGGTCTCGTCGGAGATGACCTCGAGGGCGAACGCGCGGTCCATCTCGAACCACTGCGCGCCCTTGCGCCACTGCGCCAAGCTGATGTTGCGCTCGGCGAAGAATTCCCGGTGTCGCGCGCGCCCGTCCCGGCGGTCGAAGCTGTCGACAAAACTGGTGTTGGATCCGGTGAGGTAGGCGTACAGGGCGGGGAAGCCGAGGATGGGGATGCACGACTCAGACAGCAGCGCGAACCGCGCGTTGGCGACGTCCAGCAGCGCGTTCCCCAGCAGCCGCCGCTCCGCGTCCATCAGGTTGATGTTTCCCCAGCTCGTTCTCTGCATGCATGTATGCCATAGATATAAATATATAGCTTGCTATGCCTTTTAAGGGAGGACCTTTTTAAAATGCTATACCGTGCTATTTAAAATGTTGATTCATGTGTTTAGATCAAGATCTCTTAACGCAAGACCTCTTGTAAACGCAAAACCATTTGCATGCACACCGTCGGCTATCAAGGTCGTCGGCTGAGGTCGACGAGGACGACAAATATGAAATGTGAGCTGCGTACCTGGCTCGGGATGATACGGCCGTAGAACGGGGAGTCCGGCGGGGCCGAGCCGGTGTAGTCAGGGCTGGTGTGCACGTAGATGGAGTAGAGCCCCTGGTGGCCCTCAAAGAACTTGTCCCACAGGGGACGCAGCGGCACGTCCCCCCTCACCAGGAACAGGAAGGCGACCTTGGGAACGATCCCGTGCTTGGGCGTGCTCTTGATCCTCGGCACCATGGACGCCCTCCACAGCAGCTCCTCGTCGCTCATGTTGTGCATGGCGCTGCTGCCACTCTCCATTCTCCGTCTCTCCAATGACGGCGGCGGCGGGGTCGGCTCCGGAGGGGGCAACGGTGGCAGGATGCATGGTACAGCTTCTGGCGTTGTCGGTGGCGTTTGCAGCCGAGAGGCAGGCAGCATCAATGGCGACAGGAAGTTGTGGACGTAGAAGCTCTCGAAGGTGACGTTGGAGACCAAGCCTAGCACGTATGCCAAGCAGAAGACGAGCAGCATAGGCACCACGTTCACGCGGCCGGCCATGGGCTTCTTCATGGCCTAATTGCTAGCCTTCGAGCATGCGTGTAAGCTACCGAGAAGTTGATGCTCCTTCCAGTTGGCTATGCTTCGAAAGATTAGACCAACTGCGCTGACATGCGACGTTGAATTCAGCCTTGGTTTATATGCATGTTAGTACTAGCTTGCTCTTGAAAAAGGTGATAGCTTAAAACCAACTAAACACGAAGATTTGCGCAATTGGACTTGCATAGTACTAAACCGACAGATTTCTTGAAAATGACTCGTGCAAGTCTGAAAAGGTTCTCAAATTGGAATACGCGATTCCGCTTCAACTTCGAGCTTGAAAGTATGGAGTATGCATGATTATCAATCGGATGTTAGCAACAGCACATTTTGCAAATCCTTCAAGAATTAAAACCGAGATCAATATAACCGGGATCATTTTGCGCCTCTTTGCTATAAAGGCGCGTTAGTTTTCTGCACATCGTTATAACCGAGGTCGGACGTTGCTTAATCGTGACAGATTTTATAGCACAAGGTCAATAGCTAGATGAAACTTGGAAATAACACAAGCAAACAGCGAGGAGACGCAAGATCACGGCAAAGGAGACGTGCAAGTAAATTGCGGGAGCGGCTATCCCTAGTTGACTAAATATATTTTGGCTACCAGTCAATCCTCTCCATCGAACCAGGCCGTCCAAATCGTACGCCCGCAAAAAGCTAAAAACAACAAGGAGCTCTGACTACTAATTGAGCAGAAAAGAACCGATTAAGTTCATAAGGAAACATCATTCGTCATCAGAAACCAACCACATCGGAAACCTCACAAACTCACTCGTTGCCGTCCGTGTTGAAAACCCACATGACAAGCTCGACTCACCTAGCTAAACTAGATAGGGAGGGCAATAACATTTGGCTGCCGTGACTTTCAGATACACGTCGTTGCGCGCCCACTGATACTTGTTCCGTTTTTATTTACTTTACATATTAGATTTGACTGAAGTCAAACTTCATAAACTTTGACCAAGTTTATAGAAAAAAATATAAACATTTATCATAACAAATCTATATGATGTGAAAGTATATTCAATAATAAATCTAATGTGTATTGATTGGTTATTGTATATGTTAATATTATTTTATAAACTTTGTCAAAGTTTACAAAGCTTGACTTTGACGGAAGCTAATACACAGACTAGATAAAAACGAGGGAGTACTACCATAGTCCCAGCATCGACTGCTTTCAAGCCGCATCGGCGCCACACCCCCTTGGACACGACTTTTGACCGAAAAGGGGTCAATGTGTTTGGCGCTAGAAAATTGAAACAATTTTGCTAAGTCTTAGTCGACTGAGACTTTGTTATGTCTCAGTTGATGCTATGGTCCTTTGATTTTGCATGAAGATTGGTACAAAAAATTTCTTGTTAGTTTTTTCTTTTTTCTTCTTATACTATATCACTTGACTGAAACTTGGTTAAGTCTCAGTCGATTGAGACCTAGCCACACCCAAATTGAAAAGTAGATTGAGCCGAATGAAACAAAAATAATTGTCCAATGTACTCTTTTCTTAGCAACTACACCCTCTGTGTTGGGGATATAACTATTTGTGTAAGCCGCCCAGGAGGGGCCGGGTTACGTAAAGAGATTACCAGACAGAAGCCCAAGTCCAAGCATGAAGATGGCGTCTCAACAAAGGGCCTAAGGCCCACAGGCGACTTAAGGCCCGTTGTAGCAAACCGCCATAATGACATGACTTGTATCATAAGGTAGACTTAACTAGTCACCGAGCCGGACATTGTTTATAAGCCGGCCGGGACTCTATAGGCCACAGGGCGTCAACCCGTGTATATGAGGGGACGACCTGTTGGCGGCTTAGGGCAAGAAACAACCAATCGAGAACCGGGCATAGCGTATCTCGCTCCCTGGTCATCGAAACCTCAAGCAATACCAACCCAACTAGACGTAGGCTTTACCTTCACCGTAAGGGGCCGAACTAGTATAAAACCTCTCGTGTCCTTTTTCCCGATTAACCCCTTTAAGCTTCCTAGTTGCGATGGCTCCACGACTAAGTCCTTGCAAGAGGACATCTGCCGTGACAATTCCACGACAGTTGGCGCGCACCGTGGGGCCAGCGCCGCAGTGGATTTGAGTTCTTGAAGGGCAGCTTCAAGGGCTCAAGGGATACGATGGCCGGATGACCAAGAGCCGTCGCGGCAAGATCTACATCGACAACAAAGGCTGGGGCCCCGAGGCCGACTCAATTGAGTACGGGTACCGGGTCCCCTTTGGCGGAATCCACGTCTTCATCGGCCGGATTGGTGAGCCGGGCCCGGAGCCGGACAGCTGCACCGACCTCATTGAGACGGCTCAGCGTGCGAGACCCGCCCGGGTTCAACCTGCCATGAAGCGTGCCTTTGTGGGCTGTGTTCACGGAGAGGCACTTCCTGAAGGATCTAAGGATGGCGGAGAGACGACCGTCCCATCAGATGATGATTCGTCCTCCGGTTCAACAGATTCTCTGTATCAGGTCCAAGAAGGCATGCTCAGGGGCTGTTCTGACGACTCTAGCGTTCCATACTTCTATGAGCCGCCAGGCTGGGCAGGAGTCTTCATGGCTGGTAGTCAACCCGGCCAAAACTCGACGGCTGCGACAACAGTAATGTCCGGTTCAGGAGCGGCCGGGGCAGGAGGCTCTGCGCGCCCGCTGGCTCAGGTGCTGATGGATCTTATGGACAAGTTGACGGCCCTGTTAACCACCACGGTTATTCCTGCAAATCCGGATGAGCACAACACGGAGGTGGCAAAGGTGCGTGAGGAGATAGCCCTGGCCAAGGAGGCCTTGGCGGCTGAGGACACCAGGCTAGCTGCGGAGCGGGCGGCTTTGGATGCACGGGCGTAGCGACTCAAATGAGGCTTTCCAGCTTAATATGAGTCTGAATGCATCCAATGAGGTGATGAGAAGGAGACATCAGAAGACACAGTCCCGTCTGCCGCCGGTTTATGATCCTCAGAATCTTTTCACAACACCCGGAGCTGGTCCTAGCAACCCACCCGAAGCCAATCAGTTTGCAACACCCGGAGCTAGAGGGCCGGTTCAGCCTCGAGAGATGGCACCTCTTCACGGGAGCATGGCCCCGCCCCAATACATACCGACACCGCCGGGCCACTTCTCCAACCCCATGGAGAACTTGATAGCAGCATCGGCGCGTCTGGCGGCTCTTCCAGTGGACGGTGATGACCCGACGGCGGTGGAAACCCGGAGGGTTAGGGATCTTCTTCAGACGGCCTTGGCACATCAAGAGACCTATTCTTACAGCAGGGACATGATTCATTCCACTCCTCAGCCTTGGATAGCACCTCGTCCAAACCGGAGTCCGAGTTACAGCAGGCACATGGAGTCAGAAGCTTTATCAAGCAATGCCCAGCGTCGTAACAAACCCGATGGCTATAACCCGGTACATGATCGATTGCGTCAGGAGGATGAACGGGCGGCTCAATTAGCGGCTCAGCAGACGGCATAAGATGGTCTCCTAGAGTATCCAACAACTTATGTCGGAGCCGGAGTGGCCACTAGAACCGGTGGTGTCCCTTGTCTGGTGTCGGCTCTGCGGGATGTGCGTCTGCCCAAGGATTTCAAGGGACCTCGAAAGGTGCCAAATTACACGGCCGACTTACAGCCAGGGGCATGGATTGAAAGTTACGAGATGGCCATGGAGTTATTGGAGGTCAGCGACGCGGCAATGGCTAAGTATTTCACCATGATGTTATATGGAACGACCCGATCTTGGTTGAAAAGTTTGCCTTCCAATTCCATCAGTTCATGGGCAGAGCTAAACGCCCGGTTTATCCAGAACTTCAAGGATACTTGCAACTAATCCATGTCAATTGTGGATTTGACCAATTGTAAGCAGGAGGAGGGTGAGTCCACAACTCATTGGGTGCACCGGGTCAAGGAAATAATACACTCATCTGATAAGATGGACGCTGACTCTGGTACTTATGCTCCATCGTAATTGTCGTTTTGAGTCATCAAGGTAAGCCGGGCGCCTTAAGCGTGATTGCAATGACATGGGTAGGCTGATGGCGGCTTTGGTTAAATATGCCGATTCTGATACTACCAATGATCCCGCGTCTGAGGAGGAAAAGACAGGGAAGGGAAAGAAGAACGGCAATGGAAAGGGTCAGCAGCATCACCCGGTAAGTCAAGGAGGCAACAAGCGTAAGCCGGATGGTAACCCGGAGTTTGTGGCCAATGCTAATGCCCAAGGTAATAACAAGAAGCGTAAGGGGAGAGCACCCCCTCGATCTGGTGGCTCAGGTCCATCTCTTGAGCAGCTTCTGAATGAGCCTTGTCCAAGACACGGTACTCGGGAAAATCCCGCCACCCACTTATGGAAGGACTGCGCGATCATGAAGGCCTTCAAGAATTCAAACATGTTTGATGCCAATCACGGATCAGGCGGCGGTTCAGGAGCAGGTGGTTTCCATGGCCCGGGTGGCGGCTCAAGTTCCGGTTTTCAGGGCGGTCAAGGTGGCTATAATCAGCAGAAGTCTGGTCAAGGAGGACAGCAGCAGCAGCAGTCAGGTTATCAGAGCCATCCAAAACAGTTGAACGGTGGGCAATACCATGTGTTCACCACTAACTTGTGCAAACGTGACCAGAAGGTTCATAAAAGGGCTGTGAATTCGGTTGAGCCGGCGGTTCCCCGTTATCTGAGGTGGTCAAAGCAGCCTATCATTTGGAGTAGAGAAGATCACCCCCTCCGGGTTGATAACCCGGGTCAGTTGGCCTTGGTGGTGGACCCACAGGTTGGTGGATATAAATTCACTAAGTTACTCATGGACGGAGGAAGCAGCATCAATATTCTCTATTATGAGACCTTTCGCCGCATGGGTTTGACTGATAAGGACTTGAGGACGTCTAACACTGTTTTTCATGGGGTGGTACCTGGTAAGTCGGCATATCCAGTTGGAAAGATCGAGCTGGAAGTAGCTTTTGGAGACGAATATGCTTCCAGGGCTGAGAAGCTAACGTTTGAGGTAGTCAAAATCAGGAGCCCATATCACGCTCTGTTTGGACGGCCGGCTTATGCCAAGTTTATGGCACGACCATGTTATGTTTATCTGCAGCTCAAGATGCCGGGTTACAAGGGCACCATCACTGTGCATGGGAGTCGAAAGGTGGCCATGGAGTGCGAGGAAGGCGATGCGGCTTATGCTGAATTTGTTTGTGCTGAAGAGGAGCTGAAGTTTTATCAAAATAATGTTGACCCGGCGGATATGACCTCTTTGAAGAAGCCGACCACAGAGCAAGACTCGGCGTTGAAATTTAAGTCGGCTGCCGAGACAAAACTGGTTGACTTCACTCCAGGCGACTCTTCCAAACAGTTCAGCATCAGTGCCAATTTGGATCCCAAATAGGAAAGCGCGCTCATCGAGTTCATCCGTGAGAACCGAGACATCTTTGCATGGAAACCTTCTGACATGCCGGGTGTCCCGAGAGAACTCGCTGAGCACACTCTTAATATTGATCCAAAGTATAAGCCAGTCAGACAGTTTGTCCGGCGATTCAATGAGGAAAGGCAAAAGGCTATAGGGGAGGAGGTCGCTCGGCTCTTAGCGGCCGGGTTCATTGTAGAAGTTTTTCACCCGGAGTGGTTGGCTAACCCGGTGCTTGTGCTCAAGAAAAACGGCACCTGGCGGATGTGTATGGACTACACGAACTTAAATAAAGCCTGTCCGGCTGATCCCTTTGCTCTACCCCACATTGATCAAATCATCGATGCTACAGCGGGTTGCGAGCGGTTGAGTTTTTTGGATGCTTACTCTAGTTATCATCAGATCAAGATGGCAGTTAAGGACCAGGAGAAGACGGCTTTCATTACTCCATTTGGAGCCTTCTGCTATGTGTCTATGCCGTTTGGGCTCAAGAGTGCCCAGGCGACTTATCAGCGGTGTGTACATAATTGTCTCCACAATTAGATTGGGCTCAATGTTCATGCTTACGTGGATGACATTGTGGTGAAGTCCAGGGAGAAGGAAACCTTGATATCCGACTTAAAGGAAACCTTTGATTATCTCCGGGTTTACAAGATGATGCTTAACCCGGATAAGTGTGTATTTGGTGTACCTGCAGGCAAGCTTTTGGGATTCCTGGTCTCAAACAGGGGCATTGAAGCTAACCCGAAAAAGATCAAGGCGATTACTTCTCTGGCGAAACTAGTGTGCATCAATGATGTTCAACGACTGGCGGGTCGCGTTGCTGCGTTAAGCCGATTCATAAGCCGGCTAGGTGAGAAGGCTCTACCGCTGTATCAGATGATGAAGAAAATGTACACTTTGTTGCAGGTGAGGTCTTGATGCTGCCTTTGAAGATTTAAAGAGATAGTTGTCCGAGCCGCCGGTTCTCGCGGCTCCCATTGATAAAGAGACGTTGCTGTTGTATGTTGCTGCCAACTCACGTGCCGTTAGTGTGGCCATTGTGGTGGAGCGTAAGGAGACTGGCAAGGAGCATCCGGTTCAACGGCTGGTTTATTACATCAGTGAGGTGCTCATAGAATCCAAGCAAAGGTATCCGCATTGTCAGAAACTTGTTTATGGGGTGTTCATGGCAAGCCGGAAGCTAAAGCAGTACTTCCTAGGTCATCCTATCACTGTGGTAAGTTCAGCCCCCTTGGGAGACATCATCCAGAACAGGGAAGCCACAGGGCGAGTTGCCAAGTGGGCCATCGAGCTTGGGCCTCACGGTTTGAAGTGTATGCCACGAACAACTATCAAGTCTCAAGCCCTAGTAGACTTTATCAATGATTGGACGGAGTTGCAAGCACCAGAGGAGACGCCGGATAAACACATATTGGACTATCCACTTGACGAGTCCAGTAGCTTGAAGGCTCGGGGGCTGGAGTCGTTTTAACTTCCCCCCGAGGCGACAAATTTTGTTATGTGCTCTAGCTTATGTTTCCCTGTACTAACAATGCAGCTGAATACGAGGCCTTACTCCATGGCCTCCGGATGGCTAAAGAGATGAATTTGAGCCGGGTAAGATGCTTGGGCGATTCAGACCTCGTCGCTCAACAGGTGTCAAGCACGTGGGACTCCAAGGATCCCCTTATGGCGGCTTCTCGTCGTGAAGTTGATGTGGTGGCTGGGCACTTCAAAGGTTATCAAGTAGAGCACATTGATCAAAGGAAGAATGAGGCGGCGGATGCTTTAAGCCGGCTGGGGTCTCAGCGTAAGCCGGTGCCGCCTAATACCTTTCTTGACGTTTTGCATAACCCTTCTGTCAGAGTGCCTACAGAGGAATAGCTGGCAGTGCCAGATCCGGAGGCGCAGCTGGTGGCGGCTCTCCACGCCATCCCAGATTGGACAGTCCCATATTTGGCTTATATGACCCGGGGAGAGTTGCCTGAGGACGAGGTTTTGGCGAGACAAATCGTCAGGCGGTCCAAATCCATGACGATTGTTCATGGCGAGCTGCATCACCGCAGCGTCATCACGTTCAACGTTGTGTATCACCTCGCAGGGTCGGGAGATACTTCGTGAGATTCATGAAGGAGATTGCGGTCATCATGCCGGTTCAAAATCTCTGGTGGCCAAGGCTTTTCGTCATGGTTTTTACTGGCCGACGGCTCATGCTGATGCGGAGGATCTGGTCAGTAAATGTGACGGATGTCAAAAATTCTCAAGACGAGCTCATGTGCCGGCTCAAGAATTGAGGATGATTCCAATCACTTGGCCGTTTGCGGTCTGGGGGCTTGACATGGTTGGACCTTTCAAAAGGTCCAAGGATAAGAAGACACACCTGTTGGTGGCAGTGGATAAATTCACCAAGTGGGTTGAAGCAGAGCCGGTCAGTAAGTGTGATGCAGCCACGACGGTTCAGTTCATGAAAAAGGTGATCTTTCTTTTTGGTTTTCCACACGGCATTATCACTAATAATGGTACTAATCTCTCCAAGGGTGCCATGGAAGAGTTTTGTCAACAAGAGCACATCCGGCTTGATGTTTCGGCTGTTGCTCACCCCCAGTCTAATGGTCAAGCAGAAAGAGCTAATCAAGATATCTTAAAAGGTATCAAACCCCGGCTCTTAGTTCCTTTACAGCGAACTCCGGGTTGTTGGGTGGAGGAGTTACCCTCCGTGCTATGGAGCATCAACACAACGCCTAACAGGTCTACTGGTTATACGCCTTTCTTCATGGTGTACGGAGCTGAGGCGGTTCTGCCAAGTGATATCCGGCATGATTCACCCCGGGTGGCGGCTTATGTTGAGGCTGATAATGAAAAAGCTCGTCAGGATGCACTTGACTTGTTGGATGAGGAGCGAGACTTGGCAATAGCCCGCTCGGCGATTTACCAGCAAGACCTACGCCGTTATCACAGCCGCCGGGTTAGAAGCAGAACTTTTCAGGAAGGCGATTTAGTGCTCCGGCTCATCCAGGATCAATCTGATATGCACAACCTGTCCCCTCCTTGGGAAGGACCTTTTGTGGTCAGCAAGTATCTTAACAATGGGTCATATTACCTCATCGATGTTCGAGAGCACAAAGACTCACGTAAGTCGGAGGAAGAGACCCGCCGGCCGTGGAACATAGCGCATCTCCGGCCCTATTATACTTAAGCCACCGGCTCTCAGAGTATATTTGTCTTTCGTTTTTAGCAATGTATATATTATATAAAGCAATAAAGCAGGACCTCTTTTCTTTCCATCCTACAAGGTTTATGTATCTTCTTTACCAGGTGGTGGAAACAACCAACAAGGGGGGGGGATCATATCTGAATCCTGTTTTTTCCCTTTGGTCCGGCTTATGATCATATCTGAATCTAGCCATGGTCAATTGGGGGCTTCCTATTCAAACATAGGTCGTATTCGAACCAAAGAGAACATAGTCGTCGATACCCAATTAATCGGCATACTGCCAAACCCACTTGGGGGCTTCTTGATCATATTTGAATCATAGCTTAACCCCTTTGGGTCTGACGTGGATCGTATTCAAATCAGCGTCATTAAAAAACTCTTGTGGTCACTTGGGGGCTTCCTGTTCAAACATAGGTCGTATTCGAACCAAAGAGAACATAGTTGTTGATACCCACTTGATCGGCATCGCCAAAGCCATCGGGGCTATATGATCGTATCCGAATCTTAGCTTAACCCCTTTGGAACGGTCCTACTGATCGTATTCGAATCAGAGGCCTTTGAAAATTAAGTTTATTTTATCCTATAAGGGTAAATAATATTAAGGGTCAGGTAAACATTATATGTGCCAATTCTTAGAAGTTAAGTTTAACTATCTGCTTTTTGGATCACATAAGCCGGTAATGTACGCTTCAATAAGATAGCAGGTATATTATTATGGTCATAATCATAAACCGGCTGATACTTATGATGTTTTGGTTCATGCTCCGGGTTAACATTATTTTATATGACCCCGGATGTGGTAAGACTCCAAAGGAATTTTTTGTTTTTTATACACAGGGTAATGCAAAAAAGCTTTTGGATGTCAAGGAGCAATTCATATGAGCCTGCGGTATATAATGATAGCGGCTTGTGACATTGTTAGAAACCACAAACATGCGCGAAGGCATGACAGAGTTAAGGAGTTTTTGCTACCCTATTACAAGACTCCCCGAGTCTGAATAATGAAGCATGATTTTTCAAAAGACTTCGTGCCAGGCGGGTTACTCCTTTGGTGGACTTGAAGACTCCGGGTTATCCTTCTCCGCCTCTTAAATGCGCTGTTTTGTCCTGGAAGGTTGACGAGGTCCAGTCAATGCCGCTTAAGGCTTCAAATTTAGTTTCATCATCTATTAAACTGGCCGGGTCAACTTCAGGAGCAAAGGTATGCTTACGAATTGGAGGGATCAGGCTGATGTCATCATAATGCGGAGTTGGAATCCTCCGGTTCTCGTTGTCATAACCCGGCTGATACTTCGTAAGATCAATATCATTGCCGATGATGGTGGCCACAGGACGTACGACTATCACACAGGTGGTGAAGTCTGATTCATTGAATACAGAGCCGTCCTCCTTTAAGCTGGGATGTCCAAGAGCAACATCGGCTAGATCTAGCTCTGGAACCAACGCTTTGGCCCGGCTTAAGGCGGCTATGGCCCTAGCTCTACCAGATGCCTCCCTTAGCTCCTGAATTTGTTGAGGTAACACGACAAGCCGTTTGAGCACGTCCTGCAGGAGATAAGGAGTATCATTTGATAAAGCCACAACGGCCAAAGCACGTTGTGACCCGGTGTATAGCTGTTCCACTAGAGTGTACACCGCCTTAAGCTTGATCAGCATATTCTGCTTCAGGTTGGTGCTCCTGGGGCCTGCGTTTATACATATAAGTTAAGCCGTAGATAATATCTGAAATAGTCATCAAAGAAACCATGGTGATGTTCACGGTTACACATAGTAACTTACCGAAAATTGCTGAGACCATTTGAGATATCTGGTGCTTTAAGCCGGACAGTTCAGCAGTTGCTTCGGCAAGGGCTGCTTCTGCTGTCTCGGCCCGGGTCACAGTGAAGTTTTTTCATCTGCCCAGGTCTTCTTCTCTGCGGAAAAATCCTTCTTCAACTTTTCTTGCTCAGAGACACTGAGGGCGAATTTGGAGTCGGCTTTTTGAATCTCAAGGTCTTGGGCCGCCAGCCGGGTCTTCAAGTCAGCAATCTCCAATTCAAATTGACTGGTGGAGACCTGCATTGATGCCGGGTTACAAGTAAGGTTATGGTAAGATATTATTAAAGTCTCAAGCATTTTACAAGTAAAGACACTTGACACTTGGGGGCTAATGTATGCTGAAGAAAATTTTACCTTATAAATGTCAGATTAAGCATATTAAAGTCTCAAGCACTTTACAAGTAAAGATACTTGACACTTGGGGGCTAATGTGTATCGCGCGTTTTAAAGTTGCTATATTATGGCCGGATTAAAAATCCTTTCTTGTAACCCGGATGAACTAACAATAAGCAGGTATCTAAGTCTATGGCATATTTACTTATAAGCAGTAGACTTGGGGGCTGGTACATTAAGTAAGATTCAGGAGAAATATTTTAAGGTATACCTCAGATTTATGCTGTATCTGTTTCACCATGTCAATTTCCAGGTCACGGCTGTTATGCACTTGATTCAGATAGCCTGAGACTATATCGCCAATGCTTAAGTGAGCATAATCAGCGATGTCCTGTTTGGTCTTCCGGTGTTTGACAAGTTCTTCCTTGGCTGTACATCTGGCAAGGACAGTAGGCCGTCCCGGTTCAACATACTGGCTATTCAAGATTTCAACTTCCGGCTCAGCTGTCTTAACCGGGCTAGGAATTTCCGGATTATCGGAGCTGTTTAAAGTGGCTTCGGCAAGCGGGTCAGAAGATGGCGTTGGAATTTCATTGGCCGGCTCAGGAGGAGGTTGATGGGTAGAAGCGTCAGGGGCAGCTGTTCCGAGCTCCGACTCAGTTGCTACCGGGTCTTCGATCGGCTTATTCTTTTTTGCCCTCTTACTGGGCTTCATCTGCACACTATGGACAAAGCAGAGGGATAAGTACAAAATATGAGTAAGGCAAAGCATGAGGATAACAAAGGTACATTACCCAGGGGCAGTCTTGAAGGCCGGCATGTTGGATTGCATAGACTCGCCAGAGGAAGGAGAGGTATCCTGATAATTGGAGTCAGATGAATTGAGAGGCTGACGAATTAAACCCGCCAAAGGATAAACATAACGCAAAGTGGAGACGACCACTTGGCGCCTCGCTCACATCCGGTAAGCCGGAAGAGAGCTCTACATCTTTACTTGTCCGGGTTTGCCTCCGGCTCTCAAGCTGTTGTTGCTTCAAAAGAAATTGAGGATCTTGATAAGCTAAGGGATGTGAAAATTTTACTTTCCGGGTCACCCGCCGGGTTTTGTGCTTTGGCAAAGGCTCTGAGTCGGAGGAGATTATAGTTACCTCTTCGCCATGAGCTTGGCTATTTCCAGTGTCCTCCTGAAAGGCGAAAATATCAATAAAATAGTAACAAAGGAGTTAAGAGAATAAGGGATTACCTCTTCCTCATCTAAAGAAGAGTCATCCAGTTTGAGCAATTCGGAGGCGCTGGGTTTCTTCTTTTTTGAAGTCCCCGTCTTGGCATTTTTTCCTTTCATTTTTCTTGGCTGCTCTGGCTTGTTGGGCGGCCTCGTGGTCATATCTGACTTTCCAGAAATCATCACCGGCATGTGGAAAAGATAAGGAATTATAAGTACAAAATAGGTAAACATGTTAAAGAGTAATTGTTAAGATTGGTAACTTACTGCGGGGGCCGGGTTCTTTTTGCAGAAGGGAAGTAACCTGAAGGTATTGTTGATAATACCCTCCTTCAGCAGTGACTGGGTTGTAGCATCTGCCACATCATCTGGTAAGTCGTCACAACTATGGCGCATTGGGTCGTTCTATTCGCCTGTGTAGGTACACATTAAGCCGGAGCGGCGGCTTAAGGGGAGTATTCGCTAAGTGACCCAGACCCGGACCAAGTCGATGCCATTTAAACCATTTCCCAGAAGAGCTTTAATCTTCTTGATGGTGGGGTTAAGCGGCAGACGTTCAACAGCGGTCAGTTTATCCGCCAGCGGATGGTTGGACTCAAGGCGCAGGGCGCGAAAGCCGGGCAGAGGCTTCTCATCAGCCGGAGAAGTATCCTGACAGTAGAACCATGACTGGTTCCAATATTTGGGGTGACTCGGCAGCTCAGCATAAGGAAACAGACAATCTCTCCGTCGCTGGATCGAGATACCGCCAAGTTCAAGACTCGGCCCGTTGGCACGCTCATTCTGCCGGTTCAAGTAGAAAAGTTCTCTGAACAAGAGCAGGCTTGGCTCCTCTCCCAGGTACACCTCACAGAAGACTTGGAAATTGCAAAGATTGGATACGGAATTGGGTCCAATGTCTTGAGGTCTCAGGTCAAAGAAATTCAAAACTTCTCTGAAGAACTTTGAGCCGGGAGGGGCAAATCCCCGGCTCATGTGATCCGTGAAAACTATTACCTCCCCTTCTTTGGGTTGAGGCTTCTCTTCACATGGGTCAGGGACGTGATAAGACATGACCTCCTTTTTGGGCAGATGGCCAGACTTCACAAACTCAGCCAGTTTTCTCTTAGTAACTGTGGATAGGACCCAGTTGCAGGTTACAGGAGCTTTGCTCGATTTAGGCGCCATGACAACAGTTGGCCTATTACAAAATAAGAAGTTCCGGTTTAAATTTTAACCCGGGAGAAAAATATTCAAATCACCAAAGGTAGCGGCTTATGAAGGGGCCTAATGACATAAGAATAATTGGGCAGCATTATTTAAGCCGCTACAAGCATTAGCAACAGTTCAAAAGTTTTAAAGGCATGAGAAGGCGCCAAGGTTCACAGATCAAATGGGATGCATTTAAACCAGATACCTGGACAGTTATGTTAAAGGCATTTAATATAAGAAGTTTTCCGGGTGATAAAAACAGGTTTCATAAACTTCTGCTATGATTTGAGATCAAAGGTCTGTTCTGATAAGAATGTTTTTCTAGACCTAAAAACCGACGCAGATGCGTTCACAGGTTCGAATAAGGCCTTCATACAGAGAAAGAGATATGTTTCGTATCCAAGATAAGGGCGAAAACAACTATCGCAACTGTTTTATATCATTCTCGGATCGGAAGAGGTATCTAGGAGAAAAACTAACAAGGAGATGGCTCCAATGGTGATGAACTACGACGAACTCGAAGAAGCTCTAATGCAGATCTAGGCAGGGAAGGAAAGGAAACTTACGGATCTGGAAGAGCTGTGGAGGTTCGCCGACGTTGTTCTGGTCCGATTCAGGTTGATGCGGCGGCCTGGGTCAATGAAGACAAGAAGCTTGACGGCGGCAGCGGCGAAGCTTGAGAGGAGGCAAGAGGAAGAAGACGACTGGAAGGGTGAAAATGAAACCTAGGTCGCGCCTATTTATAAGGAGAGCATAACTGAGACGGCGCGGGAAACGAGGAGATAAGAATTATTATCCAGCGGCCCCGACGCCTCGATTTCCGGAACGGACAATAAAGACTGAGATCCGTTGGGCGATACGGCGGAATAAAAAGGAAAGATGACGTCATGACGGGTTAACACGGATCAAAAGAATGACGTCACGGCGGGTTAAAGAAAGTCTTTTTGCGCAGTCAGAAGACTGAAGATTTATGTTTTAAGTTATTTTAAGATTGACATGAACATGTTCAAATCAATCTAGGGCCTAATGTTGGGGATATAACTATTTGTGTAAGCCGCCCAGGAGGGGCCGGGTTACGTAAAGAGATTACCAGACAGAAGCCCAAGTCCAAGCATGAAGATGGCGTCTCAACAAAGGGCCTAAGGCCCACAGGCGACTTAAGGCCCGTGGTAGTAAACCGCCATAATGGCATGACTTGTATCATAAGGTAGACTTAACTAGTCACCGAGCCGGACATTGTTTATAAGCCGGCCGGGACTCTGTAGGCCACAGGGCGTCAACCCGTGTATATGAGGGGACGACCTGTTGGCGTGCTTAGGGCAAGAAACAACCAATCGAGAACCGGGCATAGCGTATCTCGCTCCCTGGTCATCGAAACCTCAAGCAATACCAACCCAACTAGACGTAGGCTTTACCTTCACCGTAAGGGGCCGAACTAGTATAAAACCTCTCGTGTCCTTTGTCCCGATTAACCTCTTTAAGCTTACTAGTTGCGATGGCTCCACGACTAAGTCCTTGCAAGAGGACATCTGCCGTGACAATTCCACGACACTTTGTTCTTTTTTATAAGGTGTATTTGTTTTTTGATAAAATTCCCAAATATATGGTGCATTTCGTCTAATCCCTCATAATTTCCTTTTTAGCCCTCAAAAAAAGGAAAGTATATCTCTCCTGATTGTCTGTATCTCTTCTTGTAGCAAAAGAAGGAAACTATCTCTCTGTCGATTAAATGTATCTCTTACTTTGCTGGACTAACCGATTTACTTGCCACTAACCTACAAATTTGCCAAGGGTAATTTCATCCTAACATGTCTATAATTATGTGTCTTGGTCACCGTGCTGAAAATATTACACCTTACAAAAAGGAACGGAGGGACCCACTTGTCATCAGTAATTTTCACTGCCCATATATTTTCCTCACCACTCCTCTTGTATTTTCGCTGTGAGATGGGCTCAAATAGGTGTCGAAGATGTCTCTAGACTTGGTGCTTCAATTATAACTGGTTCTAGTAAAAAAAGCTTAGCACCTCACCCCACAATGTTTAGCACCAAGCTTAGACCAACATTGGCTATGCTCTAAGTCGCACCAACATCCGAGGCCACTACTCCGACATATAATTCAAACTACCCCTTGGGATAGGTCACTGTGATAGGTTCATTTGGGCTTGCATCTGACATAAAATTCAAAGACTGGCCAAGGTTTGAGCTAGGTTATTTGACGGGGCTCATGTACTCTTGAACATCTGCCATCCAAGCCATGCCGCGCGTGTCGGGTTTCGGGTTCCGGAAAACCCTTGAGCTTCGAACACTGGGGTGCGCATGAAGATCTCTCTCTCTCTCCCTCTATGGCTAGCTCGCTCAAGGATCTCACGGCCTAGCTCGTCGGACTCAAAGAACAGAGGGATACAAGATTTTTACTGGTTCAGGCCACCGTTGTGGTGTAATACCCTACTCCAGTGTGGTGTGGTGGATTGCCCCTTAGGCTGAGGATGAACAGTTACAAGGAAAGAACAACCTCCTGATGTGGGGTGTTCTTGTGCTTGGCGAGCTGGTGTGGGTCTCGATCTCTCCTCGGATCAGTCCAAGATGAGTTGCCTCCTACGGTGGTGGCTAGTCCTATTTATAGAGGCCATGGTCCTCTTCCCAAATATTAAGCGCGAAGGGATCCCACAACGGCCAAGTTTGAAGGGGGACAGCTAGTACATCTTATCATGACAAAAGTAGTCTTCACCTGCCAAAGGCGCTGGTGGTGACGCCGTCTTGGGCTCCACGGTGATCTCCGTCCTGCCGTCCTGCTGGTCTTGGTCTCGTTGCACCAATATGGAAACATTTGCTTGATGCCTCAGAACTACTCGCCTGCGCTTGCCCCTTTAGCACCAAAGAGGAAACAAGGACACTGCGCGCGCGGGCGCCCGCCTGGTTGCGGTCGTCATGGCTTGCGTCATTGGATCCTCGCGAGGTTTGCCTTGCCTTGATCTCTCCGCCCCTCGCGAGCCAGCCTGGTGAGGCCGCTCCCAAGGAGGTCTTGCGTCGTCCGCCTCGCGAGGGTCTTGAGTGTTTGTTGGTGAAGACAGGCCGTACTGGGTCGCGAGTAGAGCCACGCCGTGGGCCGCGGGCAGGCAAGTTTGGGGACCCCCGTTCCCAGAACGCCGACAGTAGCCCCCGGGCCCAAGGCGCGCTAGGACTTGGCTTCGAGGCGAAGCCAAAGGGCAAGTGCGGAGCGCCGCGGGCCCAATAGCCTGTGGCCTTGGTCGACGCGTGGCGATTGACTGGACATGGGCGTCTCCGCTTCCCCACGCTTCCTCGACAACTGCCCGATTGACAAAAGGCTGGCACGAGCAACACTTGCCTTCATTGCTTCCCTTTGCCTTGATCCAGATCCCCTTTCTCGCTCCTTGCTTCCAAATTCTCCAGATCCGCTTCAATCCCCTTCAAGGTTTCGACCAATGGCGCCCCGCAAGGTCAAGGCCACCTCGTCGCCGGCTTGGTACGAGCCGGCTCTGGACGCGCCCAACATCTCTGAGAAGAACCTCGCCGCCACGCGCTTGCTGATGGCGGGAGAGAGCAACGAGAGGGGGAAGACCGAGCTCCGGGCTGGCTCCGCCGAGCCGGAGGCCTCGAATAGCACCTTCTACCCCTTCTTCATGAGCAGCATCATCGCGGGCCTTGTTCCCCCTTTCTTCGACTTCTTCTACGCCATCCTCCGCCATTATGGGTTACAGGCCCTTCACCTCCATCCCAACTCCATCCTTCTCTTGTCGATCTTTGCTTTCTACTATGAGGCGTACGTCGGCGTGATGCCGTCTGTGGCTCTGCTATGCGACTTCTTCTTCCTCCGCATCAATGAGGGCCGTACCTCTGGGTGCGCCAACTTCATCGCGGCCGACAAGGCCAACGCGATCTCGAAGGCTGGGAAGAAGGCCGACAGCTTCAGGAGCAAGCGGGTCATGACGGACGCCAAGTGCATCAACCCACACTTGAGGTTGCCGACGGAGATGCCCCAGTCTGACGTGGGGTGGTCTCGCATGAAGCTCATTGATGACCGGGCGGCGTCGGTGCTGGAGAAGATGAACGCCGACCTGAAGCCGGGCAACGCGAAGGCGGCGAAGCTGACGGGGGTCATGCTCCTGAGGGAGTTCCTGACGCTGCGGGTGGCTCCGCTTCAGGCGCGCTCGCGCCCCTTGTGGATGCTCGGGGGTGAGGAAGACAAGCTTCGCCTGAGTCTGGTAGCCTTGTCTGACGAGGAGCTGGTTGTAGCTCTCCGACTCTTGGTCGGGGACGACCAAGAGTATCCGCCGAGTGCCATCGTTCCCTTGTTCTGTCGCAAGGACGGGGCGCAGGTCGCGGCTGCCATGCCCACCTTCGGCGAGCACGGCCTGGTGCCGCCGGCGCCCCTTGTGGTCCCGGAGGCGATGACGCCGGTGGTTGTGTCTTCCAGCGAGTCCCGCAAGGGGGAAGGAGAAGAGGAAGACGAGGAACGCGACTCGGAAGCGACCCCCGAGGGGACGGGGGAGACCTCCCCCTTGAGTAAGGCCGACATCCTCCGCACCCTTCCTGACGATGACGAGGCCGACGCCCCCCAGGAGAAGGAGGATCCGCCCGTGATCCCGACGAGGGGCGGGTCGGCGCTGATCTTGCGGGATGCTGCTTCTGCTCAGACGTTGCCTGGAGCCGCTTCCGGCCCGTCTGTTGTTCTTTCTTCTGCTCCTGGAGCCTGTGCGCCCGCGCCCCAGGCTGTGAGGCTCTCGGGCTTCAAGCCTAGCAAGAGGAGGGTGGACTACGTCGCGGTGGACCAATAAGTGTTCGTGCTTCATCTTGTTCTTGATTATGCTGTTGATCCTTGACGTTCACCGTTGATTGGCTAGGCCGCCGCCTGCGGCAAAGAAGAGGAAGGAGGGTACGGTGAGACCGCCCAGGGCCGATCTACCCGCGGTGGCCGCACCTCCCTCTGTGGGGAAGGAGAGCGACGGCGCTCGCACCTCCCCGGCCCGGTCTCCCTCGCGAGGCCCGGAAGTGCATCCTCGTGAGGAGTCAGCTCCCGTGGCCCTGCTGGCTCTGGAGGCGCTGATGCCCGGCGCGGCTGCTGAGGTACCCAAAGCTGAGGAGCCCCCAGTCTCCCAAGCCATGGTGACATCGTCGCCTCTTCCTCCTCCTGCTGCATCGCTGGTTCTAGGTACTTCCGCCTCCCCTGACGTCCTGGAGCATGCCCTTTCTGAGATGACCCGGCTGCGAGAAGATCTTCAAGGCGCCGAACCCCACCTAGTAGCTAGGCGCCTGGAGCTGGTCTCTGGCTGGCTTCATTCTGACGTGTCTATTCGGGCGGTGCTGAGACGAGCCGCGGCGACCTTCGAGGGGGAGAAGCAGGCTGCCACCCAGGCATCAGCTGCTCGCGAGGCGGCGCTGAAGGATGTCGAGTCCGCCCAGGGCCGCTGCCGGGTGGTGGAGGCCGAGCTGAAGACCCTGCGCGATGCGCGTGCGAAAGAAGCTCGTGGTCGCAAGGTGGAGGAGGAGAAGATGAAGGCCTATGAGGACGCCATCAAGGGTCGTGACGCCGAGCTGGAGCAGTCGGCGAAGGCGCAGGGCGCTGAGCGCGGCCGGCTGGAGGAGCTGGAGCGGAAGGTGAAGGCGGAGAAGGCCGAGGACCGCGTGGCCTTCGCGCTCCTCGAGGAGAGGTCTCGCGTGGCACTGAAGGCACTCTATGAGAAGGGCCTGGAGAAGCCGCTGACCACCAACGAGGACGGCCCCGCCTAGCTGCTTCCCTACTTGGTCGAGGCGCTTCAGGAAGTCGTGAGTGGCATCGGCCCCATGGCAGAGGAAGAAGCTCGCGTCCTTTCTTCAGTTGCGCTGACACGCGTCTTCAGCCACCTCCATCTTCGCGATCCTGCCGCCCGCCTTGACAAGCTGCTGGAGCACATGGGACGAAACCTTTGCACCGCTGCCGCAGCCGTGAAGGGTCAGGTGGAGGCCCTGCTGAAGAAGTTCCGCGCCTTCGCTCCCGTGTCTTCAACCGGCGGTGCTATGCTACCTCTTGAGCACTGTGTTGGTTTTCTATTGAAGAGGAAAGGGTGATGCAGCAAAGTAGCGTAAGTATTTCCCTCAGTTTTTGAGAACCAAGGTATCAATCCAGTAGGAGGCCACACGCAAGTCCCTCGTATCTACACAAACAAATAAGAACCTTGCAACCAACGCGATAAAGGGGTTGTCAATCCCTTCACGGCCACTTGCAAAAGTGAGATCCGATAGAGATGATAAGATAATATTTTTGGTATTTTTATGATAAAGACTAAAAGTAAAGAAAGCAAAATAAACGGTGACAGAAATAGCTTGTTGACGGGAGATTAATATGATGGAAGATAGACCCGGCGGCCATAGGTTTCACTAGTGGCTTCTCTCAAGATAGCATAAGTATTACGGTGGGTGAATAAATTACTGTCGAGCAATTGATAGAAAAGTGCATAATTATGAGAATATCTAGGCATGATTATGTATATAGGCATCACGTCCGCGACAAGTAGACCGACTCCTGCCTGCATCTACTACTATTACTCCACACATCGACCGCTATCCAGCATGCATACAGAGTATTAAGTTCATAAGAACAGAGTAACACATTAGGTAAGATGACATGATGTAGAGGGATAAACTCATGCAATATGATATAAACCCCATCTTTTTATCCTCGATGGCAACAATACAATACGTGTCGTTTCCCCTACTGTCACTGGGATCGAGCACCGCATGATTGAACCCAAAGCTAAGCACTTATCCCATTGCAAGAAAGATCAATCTAGTAGGCCAAACCAAACTGATAATTCGAAGAGACTTGCAAAGATAACCAATCATACATAAAAGAATTCAGAGAAGATTCAAATATTGTTCATAGATAATCTTGATCATAAACCCACAATTCATCGGATCTCGACAAACACACCGCAGAAAGAGTTACATCAAATAGATCTCCACGAAGATCGAGGAGAACTTTGTATTGAGATCCAAAGAGAGAGATGAAGCCATCTAGCTAATAACTATGGACCCGAAGGTCTGTGGTAAACTACTCACACATCATCGGAGAGGCTATGGTGTTGATGTAGAAGCCCTCCGTGATCGATGCCCCCTCTTGCAGAGCACCGGAAAAGGCCCCAAGATGGGATTTCACGGGTACAGAAGGTTGCGGCGGTGGAATTAGGTTTTCGTGGTGCTACCCGATGGTTTGGGGGTACATAGGTATATATAGGAGGAAGAAGTAGGTCGGTGGAGCCACGAGGGTCCCACGAGGGTGGAGGGCGTTTGTTCCAAAAATAACTCTCCCGAAGGTTTCATTCCGTTTGGACTCCGTTTGATATTCCTATTCTGCGAAACACTGAAATAGGAAAAAAAAATAGCAATTTGCACTGGGCCTTGGGTTAATAGGTTAGTCCCAAAAATAATATAAAAGTGTATGAATAAGCCCATTAAACATCCAAAACAGAATATATAATAGCATGGAACAATAAAAAATTATAGATACGTTGGAGACGTATCATGCAACTAATCCTACAGCCCCGTCCGATGGTACAGGTGAAGGCGACGCCACCAAGCAAGGAGCGCCCCTTGCGGGCGCCGGCGGTGTCCAGGGGTGACTTGCTTGCGGCTCCTTTCCTGTTTAAACTCCTGCAACATGTATCGTGCCTCGTGGAGGCGTTTAAACTTGTGTTTGATATTCGGAGAACAACAGGTCTTGTAATATTTGCTTTGAGATTTTGCGATTTCCATCCCATTTGCTTTACGTTCTACGTCGGCAGAGCCCGAGCCCGCGCATACCTCAACCGCCGTTGGGTCGTCCAGATCACCAGGACGAGACCAAGGAGTGAGGGGCTACGTGGCCAGTTAGGCTCCTGAGTCGCGATGCTCAGGAGTCCCTCTTGACGCGCAAACAAGTTATGGAAAGGAGATGCAAGGGTAGGTCTAGTGTTCTGCGTCGGCAGGGCCCGGCCCCGCGCATACCTCAGCCACCGTTGGGTCGTCCGGATCACCAGGACGAGACCAAGGAGTGAGGGGTACGTGGCCAGTTAGGCTCCTGAGTCGCGATGCTCAGGAGTCCCCCTTGACGCTCAAACGACCTTCATACCTCTGTCCTCGTCGAGGCTCGGCTCGGGAGGGGCGCGCGTCGACTAGGTCCGGAGGACCTGGCTGGGTGGCGTACGCTTGGGCGTGACCCGAGCGCAGCCCCCGTGCCCAGTCCCCTCGTGCGACTCTCCTATGGGAGGTGTTGCAATGAGGCCGGACACTGAGCTCAAGGGCTCCCTGAGGTTGATACGGCCGTGGGGCCGCCCTCAGTTGTTTATCACCATGTGCGGAGCATAGCGCTTCCGTACTTGCACGAGCATAGCCGCTCCTCGGCAGTGTCGACGGCCAGCGCGGAGCATGGTGCTTCCACTGGTACGTGGGAGGGGACTCCCTACTGCGGAGAGCCCCCGGGGCGTGTACAGCCCCGCCCTGACACGTGGCTTGCACGGCAGGGCTAGACAAGGTGTGTCTGGGCACTCGTGAGCCAGCGCGGGACTCACGAGGCCCTACCTCAAGGCGGGTTGCGCCTGGTCTTGGTTCTTGATGGCTGTGACGGTCCTGCGAAATGGTTAGACAACTTGCGTAGAACGAATCTCCCGAGGTTATCGCATGAGAAGGCCAAGCACCAACGACCCCAGGAGGTGACGTGAACGGGACCGGCCCACCAGACAGATCTTAGCCGTTCGAGTTATCGACGCTGCAAGGATGGGCCCGAGCACAGACGTCGTTCCTAGCCTTCTTATGCGAAGGGTCCTGAAAAAAGACGATCGGCGCGCGGCTCCCATGGTGGGTGACAGTCAAGCAAATGATAACCATAGATATATCATGCATGAAAAGCAAACTGTCTCAGGTAAATGCGAGAACAATACACGCCACTGGGTCAGACCCGAGCGGCTTGGGGATGATGCAGCTCGAGGGGCGCACCCAGCAAGGTAAGCTAAAGACATAAAAAAAGGGATACACGCCGCAGGGACGGACCCACGCGGCCGGGGAATGATGCAACCCGAGGGGCGCTCCCAGCTAAATGAACTTGGAAAATGTCACCTGGTTTAGTTGTTGAAGAGATGTCGGGGCAGCTGAAGATGTGCGATGAAGGGGCTGTTCCTCACGAGCCACCGGGGCCCTGAGCCTCGGGAGGCTCTGGGGGTCCAGGCGGTTCCTTGAGGACTGTCTCCATCTCCGCCAGGACCGCGTGATGTCTAGCCTCCTGAGCCGGCAGGATGCTCCGCAGGTTACGCTGGAAGGCGGACGCCACGTTCGGCAGGCCAAAAGGCATGCGAACGTAGCTGTGAGGTGGGCCCTCGCAGCGTCCCACGTGCGAAGGCCAGAAGCGCTTCTGAGACGCAACCCGGTTGAGCCCTGGGATGTCAACGCAGACACGCAACCCGCCATCCTCTCCTGGATGGGGAGCCGCGCCAGGTGGGCGGCGATCACCGCGCATGGCCCTTGCATCCTGCAGTTCCTCAGTGGTCTTGGCAATGAACTCCTGAGCACCGGGCGTTCCTCGTCCGGTATCCTCCTGAAGGAAACATGCTGCGAAGCATGCCTCCACGTGGCGCCTGAGCGCCTCCCTCATGACGTTGGCGAGGTCTGAGGCCCTCCAGAAGAGAGCCCCCGAGCCTTGCCTGAGGAGGGCGTCGGGCGCGCCTTCCTATGCGCGAGAGGGAGGCGCCCCATCCGTGGTCGCTGGTCCTGAAGTGGTGCTGCTGGAGACGCCGCTCTCCTGAGGCCGTGCATGGTGCAGCTGCTTCTTCTTCCTCGGGACGGCCTTAGGAGGGTACAGGATTCCTTCGTTGTCTAGGTCCTCGACCGCTGCGGCTTGGTAAGCGCGCTCGAGTGAGCACACCGCATCCTTCTCTTCGCAGGGGACTGTGATGATCCCACCACTTCCTGGCATCTTGAGGATGTTGTATCCATGATGAGTTACTGCCATGAACTTGGCCAGGGCCGGATACCCAAGGATGGCGTTGTAGGGAAGACGAATGTGGGCGACGTCGAAGTCGATGAGCTCGGTGCGGTAGTTTTTGCGTTGGCCGAAGGTGACCGAAAGGCGAATCTGCCCGATTGGGGTGGTGGAGCCGTCAGTCACTCCTGAGAAAGGCTTGGTAGGCTGAAGCTGATCATAGGGCACTTGAAGGCTGTCGAACGTCTCGACGGACAGGACGTTAAGCCCTGTGCCACCGTCAACGAGCGTCTTGGTGACTTGCACGTTGCCGATGACGGTGAGCAAAGCATCGGGAGGGCACCAGCAGTGGCTGGGCACTTGAGATGATCTGCCGAACTGAAGGTGATGGCGCACTTGGCCCACCTAAGCGGGCGTGTGGCCTCGAGCCTGGGGAGGACTGCGTTCACCTCGCGAGCAAACTGCTTGAAGATTCGCTGAGAGGCTGGGGCTTGAGCTCCGCCCAAGATGCAAGCGACAGCCTGCGGCTCCTGGAAGCCCCCATCCCCCTTGTCCTGATGGTGGTCGTCGTTCCTTCTTGGTGGTGGCGTCAGCGGAGGAAGATCGGCGTTGCCCTGGGGGCGGTCCTCGCGAGGCTGATCCCTCCAGGCACCTTCACGAGACTGATCTTGCTAGCGGTCCTCACGAGGCCGGTCGCGCCACTCCTGGCGAGGGCCACGGTCGTCCCAGCATCCTCCGCCATGTCCTCCTCCTCGGCCATAGCCCCGGTCGTTGCGCTCGGGGTGTCGATCGAAGCGTCCATCTCGAATGGCCCTGAGCTCTTGACAGTCACTGGTGTTGTGGTTGTGCACATTGTGGAAGGCGCAGAACGGTCGGTTGCTCCTGGATGACTCCGGGTGGTCGCGGCCACGCTTCACCTTCGGCTCAGCCGCGAGCACGACCGCGCCCTTGCGCTTCACGTCCTTGACCTTGGCCTTCTTGTCTTCTGGTTCTGCTGTCGGGAGCTCGACGAGGGAGAGGCGCCCTTCCTCGGCTCTCCCGCACTTGGTCGCCAAGTTGAACAGCTCCAGAGCCGTGCACAGGTCTTCATGGATAGCGAACTCCTCCTTCATCTTGATGTCACGGATGCCGTCGAAAAACGCGGAGATGATGGCCTCGCCCGTCACCTTGGGGATCTTGAGGCGGGCGCAGTTGAAGCGCTGGATGTATTTCTGCAGAGTTTCTCTGGGTTGCTGCTTGATGCGGCGCAGGTCACCCGCGGCCGGAGGGCGGTCGCGAGTGCCCTGGAATTTGGCGACGAAGCGATCGCGCATGTCGCCCCAAGAGGAGATGGATCCCGCGGGCAGGTTCAGGAGCCATGAACGGGCGCCATCCTTGAGAGCCATAGGGAACCAGTTCGCCATGACTTTTTCGTCGCAGTTGGCTGCAAGAACTCCGCGGGGTCGGGGGTGCCGTCGTAACGCGGTGATAGGTCGGGCTTGAACTTCCCGGGCCAGATGACGTTGCGCAGCTCGGGGGTGAAGGAGCGACAGCCTGCTGTGGTCGTCGGAGCTCGCTGCGGAGGCGGAGGCTGGTCTTGACACCCATGCACAGCCGCCACGGGCGGTGCGCGGTCTTGACGTGGTGGCGCAGGGAGTGCGGGGGCGTCCTGTTGTGGCCGAGGGACCTCATCGCATCTTTCTTCTTCACGCGCAGGCACTCGGCATGGGGGATCGTGCCGAGGGGCCGCGCGCCTCGGTGTGAGGGCGACGTCTTGACATGGAGGTGGCGGAGGCGGAGGCGCTCCGTGGGCCACGTTGCCCGCGGCCGGGGGTGGACGAGGCAGCGAGAGAGATAGTGCAGGAGAGCCCCCAGCGGCACTGACGAGCTCGGCGATGCGGTCCAGCCACTCCTTGTAGACGTCATCGACTGGGCGGTAGCGCAGGAGCTCACGCGCTGTGAATAGCGCGGCCTGTGCGTCCACGGGCCCGCGACGAGCGTGAGACGACGAGCCTGCCGGAGTCAGCGACGGGGTGGCGGTGCGGCCGCCCCGCCGCACCGAGGGGTGCAGCGAGGATGCTTGCTGCTCGTTTCCCGCCGGGCCGGTGGCGGCGTTGGCGGCAGGCGACGGAGAACGACGGGGAGGCCCGCCGACGGGAGCCGTCTGGGTGACGCGGGAAGCAAGGGCTGCCCGGAGCTCAGCGCGAGCCCGGCGAGCGTCGGCCATGGAACTGGTTGGACGACAGACCGTGGATCGACGGAAAGAAAGCTTCGGTGCACCCCTATCTGGCGCGCCAAATGTCGGATTTCGGGTTTCGGCGAAACCCTTGAGGTTCGAACACTGGAGTGCGCATGAAGATCTCTCTCTCTCCCTCGATGGCTAGCTCGCTCAAGGATCTCACGGTCTAGCTCGTCGGACTCAAAGAACAGAGGGATACAAGATTTATACTGGTTCGGGTCACCGTTGTGGTGTAATACCCTACTCCAGTGTGGTGTGGTGGATTGCCTCTTGGGCTGAGGATGAACAGTTACAAGGGAAGAATAGCCTCCTGAGGTGGGGTGTTCTTTGCTTGGCGAACTGGTGTGGGTCTCGAGCTCTCCTCAGATCAGTCCAAGATGAGTTGCCTCCTACGGTGGTAGCTAGTCCTATTTACAGAGGTCCTGGTCCTCTTCCCAAATATTGAGCGGGAAGGGATCCCACAACGGCCAAGTTTGAAGGGGGACAACTAGTACAGCTTATCCTGACAAAAGTAGTCTTCGCCTGCCAAAGGCTCTAGTGGTGACGCCATCTTGGGCTCCACGGTGACCTCCGTCCTGCTGGTCTTGGTCTCGTTGCACCGATATGGAAACCTTTGCCTGAAGCCTCGGGACTCCGCGCCTGCGCTTCTCCCTTTAGCACCTAAAAGGAAACAAGGCACTGCGCGCGGGGGCGCCCGCCTGGTTGCGGTCGTCATGGCTTGCGTCATTGGATCCTCGCGAGGTTCGCCTTGCCTTGATCTCTCCGCCCCTCGCGAGCCAGCCTGGTGAGGCCGCTCCCGAGGAAGTCTTGCATCGCCCGCCTCGCGAGGCTTGGCCCCTCGCGAAGGTCTTGAGTGTTTGTTGGTGAAGACGAGCCGTACAGGGCCGCGAGTAGAGCCACGCCGTGGGCCGCAGGCATGCAAGTCTGGCGACCCCCGCTCCCAGAACGCCGACAGCGCAACACATCGGTGTCGTCTCAACCATGCCCACCAATCCACATATACATGAAACACTTTGACACTTCGCCATGTGTTGGACAATGTTGTGCTCAGTCATGCGCTAACATGGTGCCATCCTAGAGTTGTAGCTCCATGAATGCCGATGTCACATAAGCCGCCTCACCCGCACGACAATTGTGGACTAACACATTGTCACCGACAGATCCGACGACACAAACTCTCACATGCCAGGTGTCTCCACAAACTCTCACATGCCAGACGACACAAACTCTCATACGCCGTTGAGGCAGAGTGGAGACAAAGAAATCTTATTCCAACACGTTGTCGTCACCACCACCTCGTCGATGTCGCCAAGGAAATAAACCCTAAGGAAAACAAATGAAGTGGACGGGTCCATGCTCCTCTTGTCGTCGATGAGGCCTTCAAACGGGGGAGAGGAGGAGGACCGTGGTGGCGACGTGGGGAAGACCTTTGACGGCGGCAAGTTAATTTATCCTTCGCCTATATGCATGTTAGCACTAGCTTGCTATTGAAAAAGTACGACTAGATACTCAAAACGTAACTGACACGACAAAGATGATTTACGAAACAGACATTAAATATTATCTTGGTATCTGTAATATGAGTTTATGACTTATGACTTTGTATACGAAAATGAAGGGAGTACTAAAACGCAACTAAAACGACAAATTTCGTGAAAACGGGTCGCGCGGGGTTAGAAAAAGTTCTCGATCTTAACTTTGAACTCAAAAAGCATGGAGTATGATTATTAATTGAATGTTAGCGTTGTCACAATTTTCCAAATTCTGCAAGGATATTAGAACTTCTGAATATTTGCTATTAAGCTGGCGCGCCAGTTTTCTGTACATAAAGATGACCGATATCGGACGTTGCTTAATTGTGACCCATGTGATAGAACAAGGTCAATAGCTAGAGGAGACTTGGAAATAACACAAGCATACGGCGAGGAGACGGAGGATCACAGTAAAGGAGATAGGCAAGTAAATTGCGGGAGTGGCTATCCATAGTTGACTAAATATATTTTGGCTACCAGCTGTCAATTCTCTCTATCCAACCATGTGATCCAAATCATACGCTCCCAAAAGCCGTAGCCCGACTTTATATACAGTAAAACCAACGAACCCAGTGTAACTATCTTTACCTCTTATACCCTAATAATAAAGCAAAATGCGGTCCTCCAGTTACCAACTTGGTTAACCTGCCCCCGCGCCGCTCCTTCCCCGGGGCGACACGGTCGGCGACCCCAGGCCCTCCCGCAGCCTCCCCTCACCAGACCCTCTCCTCCTCGCCGTCGCCGGTGACCTCCGGCAGGCAAAGGCTGCGCGGAGCCGGCGGCGGAGGGGTGCTCTCTGGCAGCTGCTTGCTCGGGAGGAGGGGATCTCGCATGCGGGTGGCGGCTGTCCGGCGTTCGGCTCCGGGGCAGCGTCCTTGCTCGCGGTGGAGGCGGCCTTCGGCGTGCGGCGCGGCATCTGGTCGCGGTGGTGGGCGCACCGTCGCGGTCTTGGTCGCGATCGCCCGGGCCTGTTCGGTCCCGATCCAATCTGGGATCCGCGGGCGTGGCTGGCGCGGGCGGTGGAGGGAGGCTCGGCTCCTCTGTTGGGCGTCCTGGAGGCTCCTACAGCGTCTTCTCCGGCTAGGTGCCATGGTGGTTCAGGCGGTGGCTTCGGCCGGCCGGCTGCCGATCTGGTAGCTCGTCCGGCGAGTTGGGGTGGGTGGCGGCCCTCCCTCCCTGCTCGGGGCTCTTCTTTGGCGCAGCAGCAGTGGGTTGCTGGATCTGGCCTATTTCGGCCGTGTTCGGCTCGTTGGCATCTGGCCGGCGGCGAGGATTGTGGTGGCTCCTGCTTGGTCATGGAGCGATGGCTTCGTGAGAGGTGAGCGGGTCAGCGGAGGTGCTATGCGTGGGGGTGTGGGTGTGGGTGTTGCTCCGGGCGAAAGCTTGCCGCGCTCTTGCCGGCCGGCGGCGTCGGCGTCTGTGGACGTCGTTTCACCTCCTTGGGGGCGCCGCCGTGGATTCCACCCTTCACGGACCCTTGGATCCAGTTCTTCGGGCGAAAGCCTAAGACCCAGTCGGGTCGGGCTACGGCGTCGTCATCATCGCTTCCCTCTTTGGGGCGTCGCCTGGAAGAACTTTGGATCCCGTTTGCACGCTCCATGGGCTGGACGCTCGCGACATCGCGGTCGGCTGGTGTCCGACCGGCGATGTGATTGTTCTGCGCGGCTTCTTGTGTGGCAACGATGGTGGCTTCGAGCGGAGCTGGCTTGCTGATGGGTCTTGGTAGTCGGTCTCTTCCGGCGTGTTTGAGGGGTCACCGCTCTGGCGCTGGCTCGGCGCAAGCCCAACGCTCTTCTCCTGCAATGCTCGTCGACAGAGTCGGAGCCGCCTGGTCGCCGGCGTGTGTGGCTGACTGTTTGGCATCGACCGGCGCAAGCCTCGACGCTTGTTTGTGGTGAGGGCTTCTTCGGTGGTCGTCGATGGTGGAGTCGGAGTTGCCCTCGCGGAGGTGTGATGACGATGACCCGGGTTGTAACCTCGACGATGCTTTTCTCTCAGGCGGCGTGTGTGCGTTCTTGTGTGGGTTGCCAGGTCACCCTGTGTGCCTTGTTTTTGCGGATGTGTTGTAACGGTTTTCGCTCGGTTTTTCGTTAATTAACCGCGCTATTCTCTTCGACCTTTTTTAATGAATCGGGCCCTAAGGGACCGCGTTTCTAAAAAAAAGCAAATAGTGCTTCTGGTCGTCCGTCATTAAAACTGCCCCTAAAGTTGTAAATTATTACTCACCAATGCCACCGGTAAGTGAGAAAAACTTTGGTTTCTTATATTTTGTTTCGTCTGCGGCGGGCATAGCTCAATAGGAAGAGATCCCCTTATAAGCAATAGCTATGCATGCAGCACATTGGTTGGTGCCTTCGCCTACTGCGCTGGAGGTTGTGGGTTCGATTCCCACCCTTTCCCTTTTTTCCAAAAGATCAAATACTTTTTGAAAATTTCATATCTTTCAAACCTTAACTCCAAATCTAACATACCATATATGAAAATTCATCAGAAAAATGTGTAGATTCCAAATATTCCTTTATCAATAATTTTAGATTTCAAATATGCCTTTATCATTAATTTTTTAAAATATGTTCAGGGTGCAAACTTAAATAATACGTTCTTTATATGATGAGATATTTTAGAAATGCCTATTACATATGCCCTTATAGATTGGTTGTTTTTGGTGCAGCTATCCGATATGTTTGCAACCAAATTAAGTCTTGAATTAAATTATGGTTGCAAACGCACATATATTTTTATATATGCAAACACATATATGACAAAAATAATGCTTTTCAAATATGCCTTTATCATTAATTTTTAAAAATATGTTCAGGGTGCAAACTTAAATTGAAATATGTATTTGGCAACCCTGTGCCAGATTGCAAAAACGCCACACCATCTGGATATCGTTCGTTTTGATCCAAATCGAGCGAGCGACATCACGCATCTCGCATCACAACACTCGAGCGCGCCCCATTCCCGAGCTTCAACCGCGCGGCGTCGCCGCCACCTTGATGCGCCCCCCCCCCCCCTCCGATGAGCCGCCGTCGGTGAGCCAGACCGCACTGCACCTCCCTGCTCTTTCTTTCCCCTCCATCCTCCTTCCTTCCTCTCTGTCTCATCTCCTTCTTCTCTCTGTTATCCCATCCGGCGGGAGCTCCTCCACTGGATTCTACCCGCCTCGACGGTCGCGACCTCCGGCGATTCCTTGACGTCCGCCGCTGCCCCCCGCCTGCACCTCTCCACCGGCCGTCTGGCTCGATCCGTTGCTCGCCGCCGCTGGAAATGCAGCTCCTTCGCTGTACCCCCTCTGCCCTGACGGTTGTGGCCTCCGGCGCCTCCCTGATGTCCACCGACGACCCTGCCTACACAGCTCCGGCAGCCGCTTAGCTTGCCGGTGAGGGTTTGCTCCCGTCGAGCACGTTGACCCCAACCACGTTCGCGAGCCTGCAGCGTTGAATGGCCCGCAAGCAGTCCACCCTTCCTCTATTCCATTTTTCTCTTCTTTGGTATTTTTTTGACCCGGTACTTTTCTTGGAAAGTATGATAATTGACCAGAGAAAAAATTGTTCAAAACATGCACCCAAAAAACTTCTGTTTAAATAACAAGGTGATATATGCACCAAAGAATTGATAATTTAGGTACAAATACCGTGGTAACTGTGACCCTCTGATAACTTCAGTGTAAATAACATGATAATATACGAACCGCAGAGTTGATAACTCTAGGTAACTTTGAAGGGGTGGGGAGTTATGTAAATAGAAGGGTAATATACAAACTGTAGATCTGATAACTTGGGTAGAAATATAGGCGGCCGTGGGAGGAGGCTATGCAACGGAGACGAGAACGGGAAAACATACTACTTACAAACACCACGGTAATATTGACCAAGCAAGAAAAATGTGTTGAAAATATGTCAACGGTAGCTTCTATGTAAATAGCATGGTAATATATGGAGTACATACACAATAACTTATCGTGGTAACATTGATCAAGAGAGAAAAATTGTTGTAAAACATACCCCGGTAATTTTATGCAAATAGCACGGTAGTATACACAATGCAGACATGTTAACTTACGCAAAAACACCGTGTTAACTTTGATCTAGGAAAAAAGTTGTTGGAAACGTACCCTCGGTAAATTTTGTGTAAACATCATGGTAATATACGCAGCACAAACTTGACAACTTAAGCACAAACACCATGATAACTTTGACCCGGATGAAGTTGTTGAAAAGCATACCCTCGATAATTTGTGTGTAAATAACATAATAATTTACCAACCGAAGACCTGTAACTCTCGTTTAAACACTATGATAACTTTTTGACATTGAATTTTTTTAACATTAACCCCAATAAGTTCTAGGTAAATAGCACGGTAATGTACTTACTATAGACACAATAACTTACGCAAAAACAATATGGTAGCTTTAACCCACGAAAAAAGTTGTCGGAAATATATCGTTGGTAAATTTTGTACAAATAGCATGGTAATATATGCACCTTAGACCTGATAAGTTACGCACAAAGACCATGATAAGTTTGATTCGGGTAGATGAAGTTGTTGAAAATAAACCCCGAAAACTTATGTGTAAATAGCACGGTAATAGTCTTGATTTGTGGAAGGATAGTAAAAAGTGGTAATATGCATCACGTGCAAATACATGATAACTTACATACAAACATCATCGTAATATTTGACTCGATGGGGAAATTATTGAAACATACCCCCGTAAATTTTGTGTAAATAGCATGGTTACATACGCATTATGTACAAATACCATGGTAATTTTTGACTCGATGGTGAAATTGTTGTAAACATACCCCATAAATTCTGTATAAATAGCATGATTACATATGCATCACATACCTACGTACAAACACCATAATAACTTTGATCGAAATATGTATCTGGCACACGTAAGTTTTTCTGCAAAACTGCCTACCGCATCCAGCATCGTACGATTTGCATCAAACGCTTCTTTTTCGAAAACGCCCGCGCGTGGGCTGATGCTATGCGCTGCTGCTCCATGTGCAGCTCCGCCCGTGACAAAATGTGCGTGGGCTCCATGTGCCTGCTCCTATTTGTTGTTCCTACCACTATTCCATACGCGTGCTGCTCCTGTTTACTAGCTAGGCTAGGCTAGCTGCTATCTGCTAATTAGGCTAGTTACTACTCCCTCTGTTCCGAATTACTTGACACGTATGGACGTATCTAAATGTATTTTAGTTCTAGATACATCTATTTCAGAGAAGAGTAATTTGAAATGGAGGGAGTAGCTAGCAGCGAGTGCTACTGCTATTTCATGCCAGTAGCCAATGCGTTCTACTAGCTTTTATGCATTTTCTTCCATTTTTGTGGTAAATTAAAAGAAAAAAGTTAGAAAAAGAATCATGTTTTTGTCAGATACACATCTCTCTCGCAATAAACTGTCTGTCGACGATTTTTTATACTTTGATCCAGACAACTTCGATACCATCATGGTAGTAATTTTGACCCAAAAAAAAGGTTGTTTGATCTAGTAGAAAAAAGTTTTTGAAATATACTCCGATAAATTTTGTATAAACAACATGGTATTTTAAGCACCACGAGCCTGATAACTTACCTACAAACACACATATTAAGTTTCTTAAAAAAGATGCCTCGATAACTTTATGTGAAAATAGTATGGTAATATACAAACGCATATATGATAATATACATACAAACATTGCGGTAAGATTTACCGGGGGAGGGGGGCTGTTCAAATATACCCCCCGATAATTTTGTTAAAAAACATGGAAATAAGCACCATATAAACACCATGGTAACTTTTGCACCGAAGACAAAAGTTATTGAAAAATGTAACCATGTTAACTCATGTGTAAATAAGATGATAATTTACGCTCCGTGGTCTTGATAACATACTTACAAACATCACAATAACTTTGACCCAAGGCGTGTATTAAAAATGTGCCACCGGTTATTTCTATGTAAATAACACGGCAATATAATCACCGCTTAACTGATAACTTATACAACACATGATGGTAACTTTTTGACCTAGATTTTTTGTTGAAAAACATAATCTCGCTAACTTATGTGTAAATGGTACGGTAATATATGTGTCGCATACCCGATAATTTACGTACAGAACACCGCGGTGACGAAAGAGGAAAACGTTGTTTAAAAACGCACCCTTGATAACTTATGTGAAAATAGCATGGTAATATAAGAACAAGCACCGTGATAACATTTTGTACGAAGGGCAAAAATTGTTGAAAAATATACGCCTTGTGTGTAAGTGCCATGAGGATATATGAACTGTAGATCTGATAACTTGGGTATAAACACCAAGGTAACATTGATCAAAAGTGGAAAAGGTGGTTGAAAAACATAACCCTGGTAACTTATGTGCAAATAACATGGTAATACATAAACCGAAGAACTGATATATAAACACCACAGTAATTTGTTTAGGGAAACATTGCGGTAATTTTTGACCTAGGAGAAAAAAATTGTTGGAACAATTACCCCTAGTAATACGTGTAAATTGCATGATAATAGATGAACTGAAACTTGATAACTCTGTAAACATCACGGTAATTTGAAACATGGGATGTAGTATGTCAAAACTTCATGTTTTTTCGCCCTCTTTTTGTATGCTACCAGGTTTCCTCTCAAAACCATAACCTACACCAAAACGCCATGGTAACTTTCACGAAGGGGAAGGGGGTTGTTCAAACATCCCCCCCCCCCCCGCCCACCCCAACCCCGCGTGCACGTTAAATTTTGTGCAAAGTTATGATGTTGCACATGTTAAATTTACTGTGATTTCCACGCTATAGTTACTGGCCTTCTCATGATATGATATAGTTACAAGCTTTATCATGTCATTTTTTAAACCAAGGTGTTAATGTTTGAAGTTATCAGCATGCATATGTGATAGTTATCATGCTGCTCGGCCAAAATTATCAAGCCTAAAATTAAGCTTTTTGTTGACATGGTAGAAAAATGAAGGGTTCAAATTCCGTTGTTTACATACTATGGACAACAAGTTAAGGTGGATGAGTTGGTTATTAGGCATAGTAGACACGCATTAGATCTGAGTTCAACTCCCCTTTTAAGTGCTTTTTTTCTTCCCACGTAACTTAACTAGCATAAAACCGAAGAGATAAGAAAACTGATTTGAAAATAAAAACCGAGAGGAAGAAAATCGATGGAAGCGTTTTCAGCGCTCCTACGATAGAGCCAGTTGAAAACGCTCGTTCGATCGAGCGAAATGAGGCCGCGTCTGGTAATTTTGTTGTCTCAGGAAGATACAACTAGCATATAAGTTGTATGTAATCAGTTAAGTGTGCTGGTGCAGCTGGATGTTGCAGCTTAGTTTTGTATGAGAGGGTCTGGGTTCGATTCCTATTCAGTGCCATTTTTGAACTACAAGCCCGAAAAAAGTGGAGAAGATGGGATCGAAGGAGGGCGGCTCGGTAGGAGGTGGGATCGAAGGGATAAGAGTAGTGTGGTACTTTTAGCAATCTGGCACACGTTTGCCAGATATCACAGTCCACCTTAAATAATACGTTCTTTATATGATGAGATATTTTAGAAATGCCTATTACATATGCCCTTATAGATTGGTTGTTTTTGGTGGAGCTATCCGATATGTTTGCAACCAAATTAAGCCTTGAATTAATTATGGTTGCAAACGCACATATATTTTTATATATGCAAACACATATATAACAAAAATAATGCTCTTATGCACATGCTATCATTGAAATACTAAAATGTACTTTGGTATTTTCATTCTAATGCAATATTTTTGGGCATCACCGAGAAACAACATCAAATGCATAAACATATACTGGCAACTAGGTAGATATTTGTGTTGTATAATGAATTCTAAATACCTTGAGTACACTTCACAAATCATCACACATTTATGTTTTTTCACAACACCACTTAGCATGTTGTTGCGTGGCATCATGAAAGATTTCAAGGGATTTGCTGTGTCATCAAGTTGAAGGAAATATGCCCTAGAGGCAATAATAAAGTTATTATTTATTTCCTTATATCATGATAAATGTTTATTATTCATGCTAGAATTGTATTAACAGGAAACATAATACATGTGTGAATATATAGACAAACAGAGTGTCACTAGTATGCCTCTACTTGACTAGCTTGTTAATCAAAGATGGTTATGTTTCCTAACCATAGACAAAAGAGTTGTTATTTGATTAACGGGATCACATCATTAGTTGAATGATCTGATTGACATGACCCATTCCATTAGCTTAGCACCCGATCGTTTAGTATGTTGCTATTGCTTTTATCCATGACTTATACATGTTCCTATAACTATGAGATTATGCAACTCCCGTTTACGGAGGAACACTTTGGATGCTACCAAAGCGTCACAACGTAACTGGGTGATTATAAAGGAGTACTACAGGTGTCTCCAAAGGTACATGTTGGTTTGGCGTATTTGAGATTAGGTTTTGTCACTCCGATTGTCGGAGAGGTTTCTCTGGGCCCTCTCGGTAATGCACATCACTAAGCCTTGCAAGCATTACAACTAATGAGTTAGCTGTGAGATGATGTATTACGGAACGAGTAAAGAGACTTGTCGATGAACGAGATTGAACTAGGTATTGGATACCGACGATCAAATCTCGGGCAAGTAACATACCGATGACAAAGGGAACAACGATATGTTGTTATGCGGTCCGACCGATAAAGATCTTCGTAGAATATGTAGGAACCAATATGGGCATCCAGGTTCCGCTATTGGTTATTGACCAAGAATAGTTCTCGGTCATGTCTACATAGTTCTCGAACCCGTAGGGTCCGCACGCCAAGGTTTCGATGATGCTTATATTATGAGTTTACATGTTTTGATGTACCGAAGGAGTTGAGTCCCGGATGAGATCAGGGACATGACGAGGAGTCTCGAAATGGTCGAGACATAAAGATTCATATATTGGATGATATGTTTAGGCCAAGGGTCAAGCCCATGAGGCTTTAGGTCGGTGCAAAAAGAGTTTTGCGGAGGCCAGGGGGCCAAACGCCGGAGACCCTGGCGTCTGGCCCTGGGCCAGACGCCGAGGCCCATGGCGTCTGGGCCAGATGCCAAGGATTGTGGCATTTGGTCCTGGAGTCCGAGTGGGACTCTTGCCTTTCGGGCAAAACCGACTTTGAGGAGGCTTTTGCTCCAAGTTTCGACCGGGGCTCAACATATAAATAGAGGGCAGGGCTAGCACAAAGACACAACAATTGATCCCTTGGATCTCTTAGCCGTGTCTGGTGCCCCCTCCACCATATTCCACCTCGGTCATATCGTCAGCGGAGTTTAGGCGAAGCCCTCGCCGATGAGAGCATCATCATCGCCACCACGCCGTCGTCTTGTGGAACTCATCCCCGACGCTTTGCTGGATCGGAGCCCGGGGATCGTCATCGAGCTGAGCGTGTGCTGAACTCGGAGGTGCCGTACGTTCGGTACTTGGATCGGTCGGATCATGAAGACGTACGACTACATCAACCGCGTTGTCATAACGCTTCCGCTTACGGTCTACGAGGGTACGTGGACAATACTCTCCCCTCTCGTTGCTATGTATCACCATGATCTTGCGTGTGCGTAGGAAAATTTTGAAATTACTACGTTCCCCAATAGTGGCATCCGAGCCTAGGTTTTTATGGTTTGATGTTTTGCACGAGTAGAACACAAGTGAGTTGTGGGCGATACAAGTCATACTGCCTACCAGCATGTCATACTTTGGTTCAACGGTATTGTGAGATGAAGCGGCCGGACCGACATTACGCCAGACGCTTACGCCGAGACTGGTTTCACCGTTCTACGAGCACTCGTGCTTAAAGGTGGCTGGCGGGTGTCTGTCTCTCTCACTTTAGTTGAACTGAGTGTAGCTCGCCCGGTCCTTGAGAAGGTTAAAAGCGGAGTCTAATTGACGAAGTATCGTTGTGGTCTTGATGCGTAGGTGAGATCGGTTCTTACTTAAGCCCATAGCAGCCACGTAAAATTTGCAACAACAAAGTAGAGGCGTCTAACTTGTTTTTGCAGGCATGTTTTGATGTGATATGGTCAAGACGTGATGAGATATAAGTTGTTGTATAAGATGATCATGTTTTGTTGAAGTTATCGGCAATCGGCGAAGCCCTATGGTTGTCTCTTTGTTGCATAAGATGCAAGTGCCAAATAATTGCTTTACTTTATCGCTATGCGATAGCAATAGTTGCAAGAGCAATAGTTGGCGAGACAACCATGTGATGACACATTGATATAGATGAAGATGATGAAGATCATGGTGTCGTGCGGTGACGATAGAGATCATGACAAGACTTTGGAGATGGAGATCTAAGGCGCCAAGATGATCATGGCCATATCATGTCACATATTTTGATTGCATATGATGTTTATCTATTATACATCTTATTCTTGCTTTGATTGACGGTAGCATTTTAAGATGATCTCTCACTAATTATCAAGAAGTGTTCTCCCCAGTATGCACCGTTGCCAAAGTTAAATGCGTGCCCGGACACCACGTGATGATCGGGTGTGATAAGCTCTCGTCCATCTACAACGGGTGCAAGCCAGTTTTGCACACGCCGAATACTCAGGTTAAACTTGACGAGCCTAGCATATGCAAATATGGCCTCGAGCACGGAGACCGAAAGGTCGGCGTGAATCATATAGTAGATATGATCAACATAAGATGTTCACCATTGAAAACTACTCCATCTCACGTGATGATCGGTTATGGTTTAGTTGATTTGGATCACGTGATCACTTAGATGACTAGAGAGATGTCTGTCTAAGTGGGAGTTCTTAAGTAATATGATTAATTGAACTTAAATTTATCATGAACTTAGTCCTGGTAGTATTTTGTAAATTATGTTGTAGATCAATAGCTCGCGTTGTTGCTTCCCTATGTTTTTATATGTGTTCCTAGAGAAAATTGTATTGAAAAATGTTAGTAGCAATGATGCGGATTGGATCCGTGATCTGAGGTTTATCCTCATTGCTGCACGTAAGAATTATGTCCTTAATGCACCGCTAGGTGACAGACCTATTGCAGGAGCGGATGCGAGGCGTTATGAACGTTTGGCTAGCTCAATATGATGACTACTTGATAGTTTAGTGCACCATACTTAACGGCTTAGAATCGGGACTTCAAAGGCGTTTTGAACGTCATGGACCATATGAGATGTTCCAGGAATTGAAGTTAATATTTCAAGCAAATACCCGAGTTGAGAGATATGAAATCTCCAACAAGTTCTATAGCTAAAAGATGGAAGAGAATCGCTCAACTAGTGAGCATGTTCTCAGATTATGCAGGTACTTCAATCGCTTGAATCAAGTGGGAGTTAATCTTCCGAGATAAGATAGTGATTGACAGCAGTCTCTAGTCACCAACACTAAGTGACTAGACCTTCGTGATGAACTATAGTATGCAAGGGAGGACGAAAACGATTCCCGAGCTCTTCGTGATGTTGAAATCGACGAAGGTAGAAATCAAGAAAGAGCATCAAGTGTTGATGATTGGCGAGACCACTAGTCTCAAGGAAAAGGGCAAAGGGAAGAAGGGAACTTCAAGAAGAGCGGCAAGCAAGTTGCTGCTCGGTGAAGAAACCCAAGTCTGGACCTAAGCACGAGACTAAGTGCTTTTGCTGCAATGGAACTGGTCACTAGAAGCGGAACTACCCCAAGTATTTGGCGGATAAGAAGGATGGCAAAGTGAACAAAGGTATATTTGAGATACAGATTATTGATGTGTATTTTACTAGTGTTCGTAGCAACCCTCGGTATTTGATACTGGTTCAGTTGCTAAGAGTAGTAACTTGAAACGGGAGTTGCAGAATGAACAGAAACTAGTTGAAGGGGAAGTGAAGATGAGTGTTGGAAGTAGTTCCAAGATTGATATGATCATCATCGCATACGGTTATTCATTTAAGTAAGAGAATAAATTGTTGTTCTGTTTACATGAATAAAACCTTATATGGTTACACACCCAATGAAAATGATTCATTGGATCTCGATCATAGTGATACACATATTCATAATATTGAAACCAAAAGATGCAAAGTTAATAATGATAGTGCAACTTATTTGTGGCACTGCCGTTTAGGTCATATTGGTGTAAAGCGCATGAAGAAAACTCCATGCCGATGGACTTTTGGAATCACTTGATTATGAATCATTTGATGCTTGCGAACCGTGCCGTTTGGGCAAGATGACTAAAACTCCGTTCTCGGAACAATGGAACAAGCTACTGACTTATTGGAAATAATACATACCGATGTATGCGATCCAATGAGTGTTGATGCTCGTGGCAAGTATCGTTATTTTCTGACTTTCACAAGATGATTTGAGCAGATATGGGTATATCTACTTGATGAAACATAAGTCTGAAATAGTTGAAAGGTTCAAAGAATTTTAGAGTGAAGTGGAAAATCATCGTAACAAGAAAATAAAGTTTCTGCGATCTGATCGCGGAGAGGAATATTTGAGTTACGAGTTTGGTCTTCAATTAAAACAATGTGGAATAGTTTCACAGCTCACGCCACCTGGAACACCACAACGTTATGGTGTGTCCGAACGTCGTAACCGCACTTTATTGGATATAGTGCGATCTATGATGTCTCTTATCGGTTTACCACTATCCTTTTGGGGTTATGCATTAGAGACAGCTGCATTCACGTTAAAAAGGGCACCATCAAAATCCGTTGAGACGACGCCTTATGAACTGTGGTTTAGCAAGAAACCAAAGTTGCCGTTTCTTAAAGTTTGGGGCTGCGATGCTTATGTGAAAAAGTTTCAGCATGATAAGCTCAAACCCAAATCGGAGAAGTGCGTCTTCATAGAATACCCAAAGGTAACTATTGGGTACACCTTCTATCATAGATCCGAAAGCAAGTTTCGTTGCTAAGATAGATCCTTTCTAGAGAAGAAGTTTCTCTCGAAAGAAGTGAGTGGGAGGAAAGTAGAGCTTGATAAGGTAATTGTACCTTCTCCCGAATTGGAAAGTAGTTCATCACAGAAATCAGTTCCAGTGATTCCTACACCAATTAGTGAGGAAGTTAATGATGATGATCATGAAACTTCAGATCAAGTTGCTACCAAACCTCGTGGGTCTTCGTAGTAAGATCCGCACTGAGTAGTACGGTAATCATGTTACGGAAGTCATGTTACTAGACCATGATGAACCTACGAACTATGAGGAAGCGATGATGAGCCCAGATTCAGCGAAATGGCTTGAGGCCATAAAATCTGAGATATGATCCATGTATGAGAACAAAAGTATGGACTTTGATTGACTTGCTCGATGATCAGCAAGCCATGTTAAATAAATGGATCTTCAAGAGGAAGACGGACACCGATAGTAGTGTTACTATCTACAAAGCTCGACTTGTCACAAAAAGGTTTTCGACAAGTTCAAGGTGTTGACTACAATGAGATTTTCTCAAGCTGTAGCGATGCTTAAGTCTGTCCGAATCATGTTAGCAATTGCCACATTTTATGAAATCGGCAAATGGATGTCAAAACTACATTCTTTAATGGATTTATTAAAGAAGAGTTGTATATGATGCAACCGAAGGTTTTGTCAATCCTAAAGGAGCTAACAAAATGTGCAAGCTCAATGATCCATCAATGGTGGTGCAAGCATCTCGGAGTTGGAATATACGCTTTGATGTGTTGATCAAAGCATATGATTTTATCTGAGACTTTTGGAAAGACACTGTATTTACAAGAAAGTGAGTGGGAGCACTACAGCCTTTACGATAAAGTATATGTGAATGACATATTGTTGATCGGAAATAATGTAGAATTATTCTGCAAAGCATAAAGGAGTGTTTGAAAGGAGTTTTTTCAAAGAAAGACCTCGGTGAAGCTACTTACATATTGAGCATCAAGATCTATAGAGATAGATCAAGACGCTTGATAAGTTTTTTCAATGAGTACATACCTTGACAAGATTTTGAAGTAGTTCAAAATGGAACAGTCAAAGAAAGAGTTCTTGCCTGTGTTACAAGGTGTGAAATTGAGTAAGACTCAAAACCCGACCACGGCAGAAGATAGAAAGAGAATGAAAGTCATTCCCTATGCCATTGGCCATAGGTTCTATAAAGTATGCCATGCTGTGTACCAGATCTATTGTATACCCTACACTGAGTTTGGCAAGGGAGTACAATAGTGATCTAGGAGTAGATCACTGGACAGCGGTCAAAATTATCCTTAGTGGAATAAGGATATGTTTCTCGATTATGGAAGTGACAAAAGGTTAAATGCGTAAAGGGTTACGTCGATGCAAGTTTTGACACCGATCTGGATGACTCTAAGTCTCGATCTAGATACATATTGAAAGTGGGAGCAATTAGCTAGAGTAGCTCCGTGCAGAGCATTGTAGACATAGAAAATTGCAAAAATACATAACGGATCTGAATATGAAAGACCCGTTGACTAAGATTCTCTCACAAGCAAAACATGATCACACCTTAGTACTCTTTGGGTGTTAATCACATAGCGATGTGAACTAGATTACTGAATCTAGTAAACCCTTTGGGTGTTGGTCACATGGCGATGTGAACTATGGGTGTTAATCACATGATGATGTGAACTATCGATGTTAATCACATGGTAATGTGATCTAGATTATTGACTCTAGTGCAAGTAGGAGACTGAAGGAAATATGCCCTAGAGGCAATAATAAAGTTATTATTTATTTCCTTATATCATGATAAATGTTTATTATTCATGCTAGAATTGTATTAACAGGAAACATAATACATGTGTGAATATATAGACAAGCAGTGTCACTAGTATGCCTCTACTTGACTAGCTTGTTAATCAAAGATGGTTATGTTTCCTAACCATAGACAAAAGAGTTGTTATTTGATTAACGGGATCACATCATTAGTTGAATGATCATTCCATTAGCTTAGCACCCGATCGTTTAGTATGTTGCTATTGCTTTTATCCATGACTTATACATGTTCCTGTAACTATGAGATTATGCAACTCCCGTTTACCGGAGGAACACTTTGGGTGCTACCAAACGTCACTGGCAATCGGGTGATTATAAAGGATTACTACAGGTGTCTCCAAAGGTACATGTTGGGTTGGCGTATTTCGAGATTAGGTTTTGTCACTCCGATTGTCGGAGAGGTATCTGGGCCCTCTCGGTAATGCACATCACTAAGCCTTGCAAGCATTACAACTAATGAGTTAGCTGTGAGATGATGTATTACGGAACGAGTAAAGAGACTTGTCGATAATGAGATTGAACTAGGTATTGGATACCGACGATCAAATCTCGGGCAAGTAACATACCGATGACAAAGGGAACAACGTATGTTGTTATGCGGTCGACCGATAAAGATCTTCGTAGAATATGTAGGAACCAATATGGGCATCCAGGTTCCGCTATTGGTTATTGACCAAGAATAGTTCTCGGTCATGTCTACATAGTTCTCGAACCCGTAGGGTCCGCACGCTAAGGTTTCGATGGCAGTTATATTATGAGTTTACATGTTTTGATGTACCGAAGGAGTTGAGTCCCGGATGAGATCAGGGACATGACGAGGAGTCTCGAAATGGTCGAGGCGTAAAGATTCATATATTGGATGATATGTTTAGGCCAAGGGTCAAGCCCATGTGGCTTTAGGTCGGTGCAAAAAGAGTTTTGCGGAGGCCGAGGGCCAAACGCCGGAGACCACGGCGTCGGCCCTGGGCGACGCCGAGGCCCATGGCGTCTGGGCGACGCCAAGGATTGTGGCGTTTGGTCCTGGAGTCCGAGTGGGACTCTTGCCTTTCGGGCAAAACCGACTTTGAGGAGGCTTTTGCTCCAAGTTTCGACCGGGGCTCAACATATAAATAGAGGCAGGGCTAGCACAAAAGACACAACAATTGATCCCTTGGATCTCTTAGCCGTGTCGTGCCCCTCCACCATATTCCACCTCGGTCATATCGTCAGCGGAGTTTAGGCGAAGCCTGCGCCGTAGAGCATCATCATCGTCCACGCCGTCGTCTTGTGGAACTCATCCCGACACTTTCTTTGGATCGGAGTCCGGGGATCGTCATCGAGCTGAGCGATGTCTTTGAACTTCGGAGGTGCCGTCGTTCGGTACTTGGATCGGTCGGATCGTGAAGACGCACGACTACATCAACCGCGTTGTCATAACGCTTCCGCTTACGGTCTACGAGGGTACGTGGACAATACTCTCCCCTCTCGTTGCTATGCATCACCATGATCTTGCGTGTGCGTAGGAAAATTTTGAAATTACTACGTTCCCCAACACAAGTGTGTGTATGAGGGGTGAATTTTTTTCTCCCATTGCAACGCACGGGCATGTTTGCTAGTAATAATAAAGCAAATTGGGGTTCGGTCGTCCGGCATGGCATTTTTCAGAAAAGACCCTGTGTTTTGATGAAATCAACCCGCGGTCCGGATTTAAGTCACACCCGAACCGTTATTTTACATTTTTTGAAACCCCCCCTGATGTTTTAGGTAATTCATCCGCGGATCATATCTAAGTCAAACAAATGCTTTTATAAATCATCCATATCTTTTAAACTGTAACTCCGATTTGAACATGTTATATATAAATTTTGATTAGAAAAATATGTAGAATATGAATATGAGATTTTTTTTACCTGTTAAGTATTTTAAATATTATTTTGGAATATATTTAAGTCAAACAAATGATTTTTTCTAAATTATCCGTGTCTTCTAAACCGTAACTTCGATTTTAACATGTTATATATGAAATTTTATTAGAAAAATGTGTGGAATCTGAATATGTCATTAATTTTAACTTTAATTTTTTTAAAATATTGTTTTGGAAGCAAACTTATAATTTATAGCGCAAGATCCATTTTTCTTTTATACCGGCGGCGATCCGGATTGCAAATAAACACCCCACTATAACCATATAGGGAAAAGAAAACATCGCTAACTACACATGCATACCTCTGAAAAATGTCACAGGGGAAGACAATAGATTTCTCATCGCGGGAGTGAGAGGTAGCGAGAGAGAGAGGGAGAGGGAGAGAGAGAGAGAGAGACGCCTTAGGATTAACCATATTCAAACACGTTTTTTTTGTTTTGTATGAACACCGAGGCCATCGCCGGCGAGGCTGAGAAGGAGGATAAGCGGCAACACAAATATGATGCCTCACAAAAATAAAGAAGATGGACCTATTGTGGTCTTGAGTGATGGTTGTTGGGTTAAGAGCATGTGTTATGTTTTCTCTCCTGTTGCAACGCACGGGCTCTTTTGCAGTACCTTTTTTTTGCGGGAAAAACTTCCAATCTATTCATCTTCAATCATGGTAGTACAACGAATACTAGAAATAATAAAAATTACATCCAGATCCGTAGACCACCTAGCGACGACTACAAGCACTGAAGCGAGCCGAAGGCGCGCCACTGCCATCGCCCCTCCCTCATCGGAGCCGGGCAAACCTTGTTGTAGTAGACAGTCGGAAAATCGTCGTGCTAAGGCCCCATAGAACCAACGCACCAGAACAGCAACCGTCGCAGATGAAGAGTGTAGATTAAAAGCATCCAACCTGAAGACACACGAACGAAGACGAACGACGAACAGATCCGAGCAAATCCACCAAGGACATATCAGCCGGAGACACAACTCCACACGCCCACCTATGATGCTGGGCGCATCATCGGAACGGGGGCTAGGCGGTGAAACCTTTATTCCATCTTCAGGAAGCCGCCGCCGTCTCGCTTTCCTGAGCAGGACGCAAACCCTAACAAAGATCGAAAAAAGATCTAAAAACGAAGCCCTCCCATCGGCAAGGGGCGAGATCCACTCCGCCTCCATGGCCCTAAGGCCACCGGAGACGGGACGGACCAGCGCCGGCGCCGGCGGGAGGCAGAGTACCCTATGTTTTTTGCTAGTACCTACTAATAAAGGGAACTAATGTTTCTGTCTGTCCGTCATCAATTTACAGTCGAAGTTGGCAAGGATTATCCATCAATGCTACACGTAAATGGCAAAAATGACTTATTTTTTATTAAGCGGCGGCCGGTTGTGTTTGATTCATGTATAGGTATAGCTATGCACTCACATTGTCACAAGTGCACAAGCACCCGACTGGTAGAGCGTCACTCAGCCATCGGGGACACCTGGGTTCGTCCTCCTTTTCTCCCAGAATTCTTATTGATAGAACTGCCTCATCAAATGTCGCTTAGCAGATGGCCTGCACAGTTCAATTTTGGCCCAGCCATTTTTTAACTTTTCTTTTCTCATATTCAAGAACTTTTTGAAATATCTGCTATGTGCAATAAAAGTAACGCAACCAGGAAGGTGAGAGGCGCTATGTGCGTCGAGTTGCATGCAAAGAATTAGGGTCATTTCCTTCAGACACAACCATTTTTTTATTGATCTTCAAGTGTATGAAGAGATGGCCTATAAAACACGTCTAATAGAACCCTTTTATTGAGATTTTTTCATGACTTGGTGCAAATTTCAGAAACTGCTTCAATTTAAAATTAATGCCTTGGTACGAAAGATATGAAAATTAGGCTATTTAAGATTAGAATCGACACACAAAAACCGTACCAAAAGTATTGCATGTGTAGCATGCTTTTTAATATACTATTTATATGAATTTCTGCTAGACATTAGTGTGCGCCTCTCTGCCGTGGCACCATTCGAATGTCGTTCGACTATGCTGACTGATAGATCAGTGGACCCCATTCGAATGTCGTTCAATTACCTGTCTCGTTGCAACGTACAGTACAGGCATACAAATCTCAGCCGAACCCCATGACCTTAGGAGCCAGCTCGAGCAGCTTGCCGAGCGCGTCCCCGGAGAACTTGCGCGCGAACATGAAGCAGAACTCAACCGCCCCGCCGCCGCCGCGGTAGCCGCACTCCCCGTTCCCTCGCCTCATCCCCTCCAGCAGCTCTGGCGTGACGGCTCTCCCGCCGTAGCTCGCCGGGTGCCAGGCTCCCGCCCGCCATTTGGCGTACGTGAGTGTCCGGTTCACGTTGCGCGCGCCCCAGCCTAGCAGGGTTACCAGTGTTGGCAGGTAGTGCTCCTCCATGTTGGCGACGCCGTGGTTGCCGCGGAACACGGCCATGAACCGCTCCTCGGCGACGACCTCCACGGCGATCGTCCGGTCCATCTCGAACCACTGCGACCCCTTGCGCCACTGCGCGAGGCTGACGTTGTGTTGGGTGAAGAAGGGGGCGTGCCGCGCGCCGTCGACGTAGCTGTCGACGAAGCTGGCGTTGGAGCCGGTGAGGAAGGCGTAGACCGCCGGGAAGGACAGGAGAGGGATGCACGACTCCGACAGCAGCGCGAACCGCGCGTTGCCGAGGTCCAGCAGCGCCGTTGCCACCAGTCGCCGCTCCGCGTCCACCAGGTTCATGTCGCCCCAACTAGTGTTCTGCGCGTACAACAAGATCATCAAGTAACATAGACGCATGCGGGGATAGCTCAGTTGGGAGAGCGTCAGACTGAAGATCTGAAGGTCGCGTGTTCGATCCACGCTCACCGCACCACCTTTTTCTTTTGCACGTTACCTGGCTTGGGATCATGCGGCCGTGGAAGACGGAGTCTGCCGGCGGCGAGCCGGTGTAGGCCGGGCTCGCGTGCACGTAGATGGAGTAGAGCCCCTCGTGTCCGGCGAAGAACTTCTCCCACAACGGCCGCAGCGGCAGGTCCCCCCTCACGAGGAACAGGAATGCCACCTTGGGCACGATGCGCCACGGCACGCGGGCGACCCTGGGCACCATGGACGCCCTCCAGAGCAGCTCCTCGTCGGTCATGTTGTGCATGAGGCCGCCGCTCGGCGCGAGGAAGTCCACGAACCCCAAGATCGCCGGCGGGGACGGCGTTGGCTGCTGCGAGGGGGGAGAGGGCAGCGGTGGGCCGACGACGCACGCTGTCTCCGGGGATGGCGAGGGCGACTGTGAGGGTAACTCTGTCACCGGCGGCGGGGGTGATGGCGACCGTAGGAGAGATGGCAACGGCTGCATGAAAGGAGGGAGGTAGGACTCGTGGAAGTTGGCGGTGCACACCATGCCCAGGACGAAGCCGATGGAGAGGAGCAACAGCATGGTGACCACATTGGGGAGGACGCTCCCTGAGTGGAGGACTGGCATGGGCTTGGCCGTGCTGCTGGCCATGCTATGCCTCTAGCTTAGCACACGTTTAGGGGAGAATGAAGCACCTGGTTAATACATGGAACGGTAGACCACGTGCTTCGGTTAACATTGCTTCGTCTTGCAAAAAGTTAGTAGTACTATTAATTTTAGGGTATCTTGGACGCTGACCCCAAAACCGTCTGCATCCGTCCGGTACGGCAGGACAGGACACCGCAAAGCCATCCAGCGCCAATGCCGATCGGTTTGTGGAGCCGTCTAGACTGTCTTTTTTCTCGTAAACTGAAACAAAATCAAGGGATTTTATGGGAGTCCGGACATCAGTTATGTAGGACTCCGACATCTCAAGCCTACCGAAAACTAAGTTGGAGCCTTCACTTTTGTTGTTGGTCATACTGTTTCGGTAGCAACTAGTTAACGAGTGCTCCTTTGGAGCGCTCCGCGCGTGACAAGTTTCGCGCGTGGAGCGCTCCCGCCAGCGAAAACCAGGTGGCGCGGTTGGTTTTCCGGTTTGTGGTTTCGTGCGTTTTGCAGTTTGACCCTCGAACTATTAGAATTTTCCGTTTTCCCTTTCCGCGCGAAAACACAAAAAAAATACCATTTCGCGCGGTTGGTTCCCTGTTTCCCTTTCTCGTTTTCCTTTTGTTCCCATTGTATTTTCGGGTAATGGAGATTTATGGGGTAGTTCCGGGCGGGGACTACCAACACTAACAAATGTGACCTTTCAAGTAAGGAAAAGAAGCAACTTTTTAATGTAAAACGGCAGTCTTCAGAATTGTTCAATCATGTGACTTCTTTATAGGCACAGGTGAACAATAGGAGAGGCAAGGGTGTATAACTTTACTAAATTGAAGAAAAGCGCATCCGGCTCGCCTTCGGCTCGCTTAATTTTCATAAACATCTTGAAGGGGGGGCATAGGTCGAAGTGTATGTTGGTGCGTCTTGGCGTCTTTGGATTACGTCTGGTAGCGTTGTACCTCGATGGTGTTACCGCAGGCGCCTTTGGCCTTGAGGAACCTCCGGCTCGCCTTCAGCTCGCTTAATTTTCATAAACATCTTGAAGGGGGGCATATGTCAAAGTGTGTGTGGGTCGTGCGGCGTGCTGGTTCGTGCGGCGCGTTGTCCCTCCTGGTGTGTACAGGCGCCTCGGCGAGGAACCTCCTGCCGCCTTGGTCGCTTAATTTTCATAAACATCTTGAAGGGGGCATAGGTCGAAGTGTGTGTTGGTGCGTGCGGCGTCTTTGGTTAGTGCGGCGCGTTGTACCTCGTGGTGTGGCACGGCGACTCGGCGAGGAACCTCGGCTCGCCTTGCTCGCTTAATTTTCATAAACATCTTGAAAGGGGGCATAGGTCGAAGTGTGTGTTGGTGCGTGCGGCGTCTTTGGTTCGTGCAGCGCGTTGTCCCTCGTGGTGTGACACGGCGCCTCCGGCGCGAGGGAACCTCCTGCTCGCCTTCGGCTCGCTTAATTTTCATAAACATCTTGAAGGGGGGCATAGGTCGAAGAGTGTGTTGGTCGTGCGGCGTGCTGGTTCGTGCGGCACGTTGTACCTCGTGGTGTGGCACGGGCGCCTCCGGCGCGAGGGAGCCCCGGCTCGCCTTCGGCTCACTTAATTTTCATAAACATCTTGAAGGGGGGGCATAGGTGGAAGTGTGTGTTGGTCGTGCGGCGTGCTGGTTCGTGCGGCGCGTTGTCCCTCGTGGTGTGACACGGCGCCTCCGGCGCGATGGAACCTCTGGCTCGCCTTAGGCACGCTTAATTTTCATAAACATCTTGAAGGGGGGCATAGGTCGAAGTGTGTGTTGGTCGTGCGGCGTGCTGGTTCATGCGGCGCGTTGTCCCTCGTGGTGTGACACGGCGCTTCCGGCGTGAGGGAACCTCCTAGCAGGTCGTGCAAAAGGCAAGCTGCTTTGATTCGGAAGGTACGGGTTTGAAGAATGTGCAGTCACGTCTACTTAAGAGCTAGGCTTTGTTGACGATATATAGGTTTGTGCGCGCATGCACATGTGTGCATACTACGAAGGCATTGGTATGTTGCCTCCGGAGGCACGGGTTTGAAGCATGTGAAGTCACGTGTGCGTAGGAGCTAGCCACGGTTGAGGCGCTCTTGGTATGTGTGTGTGTGGATATTGCCCGGAGGCATGGTGAGCCAGGCTTTGGTGGCACAAAGCCATGTCACCTCTGGAGGCACGGGAGGGTGGTCTCCAGAGTCACGTGTAAGGGTATGTGTGTGTGTGGATATTGCCCGGAGGCATGGTGACCCAGGCTTTGGTGGCACAAGGCCATGTCAGCTCTGGAGGCATGGGAGGGTGGTCTCCAGAGTCACGCGTAAGGGTATGTGTGTCTATGGATATTGCCCGGAGGCATGGTGACCCAGGGTTTGGTGGCACAAGGCCATGTCGCCTCTGGAGGCACGGGAGGGTGCTTTCCAGAGTCATGCGTAAGGGTTCATTTTGGGAGTTACTGTTGTCGTACAAATAAGAAGAGGCATTGTTGTTTATAGTTTACTGACACTCTCTGATGATGTAAGAGGCACTTTTATCGAAATAGTTCTCTTTTCAACATGAACACGCAATTTCTAACTACATTACATATAAATGTGAGTTATTGACAAACTGTTTTGTCACGTCTAGATAGAATTAGCCTCGCGGGCTATATCAAAAGTTTTAGTCTTCATTTTTGCTTAAGATCTTGCTAATCTCGTCACCCATTTCACTAGCTTTGACTTGATTCATCTCGCTATTTAAGAGAATGTACATTGCCTCCGTCCTCCAGTCTTCGACCTCATCCTGTGAAATTTTGCCGAGAAGAGAAGTATATTATTAGAGTTTGTGCATATAAGTTGTTTATAAGTAAATATATATAAACTTACTGTCAAATCTTCCAGATCTTCGACAAACTTTTCACCATTGTAGAGGAATGCAAGCTTTAAAACAGCAAATGTTGATTCCCCCTTTTCTACCACTGGAACATCTTGCACGGTATGAGTCTACCATCTTGTACCTTTGGCATTCATTGTTTGTTCTAGTATGATGTTGAAGACTTCTTTAAACCTAGGTACCTGGGAATATTGCATTTTGTAATTAATTGTTTTCATATTGCAACTTGTAGAACTGAAAAAATTGTTATGTATAAATGCTTACGATTGCCAACTTATGAACATGATATTCCTGAAACTGTCTTTCTCTTTCTTCTTTAGCATCTTCATTTTCCTGAAGAACTCGACATGCTTCTTTTGGTTTCAATTTTTCGATGTCTATCTTTTCTTTCTCAAATTCCTCGTGAATCGTTTCTCAAGGATCAATAATGTGAACTTTGTGTTTGTATTTGTCCAACACATATAGTACATAGCGGCCATGCTTCTACATTGGAATGAATATCTGCGTACAAAATACTTGTTGCTTAGATGACATTTTAATATAAAGTAGTTTAATAGAACGCATATTTTCTGATTTTTTTCATGGAAGAAAGGGTTGTTACCATGTTTGCTGTTGAGACATTTTTTCATTGATTTTCCTTGAGATACATGGGAACCAGCTGATTCTTTGTTTTTTGCAATTCATTTTTAAATTTTTTAATACTAGTTTTGTGTTCCTTTAAATCCAATATATGCTGCAAACAATATTTATGATGAAAAAGCTGTTAGAAAAAAGAGCCGTGTAATGATAACCCACAAGTATAGGGGATCGCAACAGTTTTCAATAAGTAAGAGTGTCGAACCCAACGAGGAGCTAAAGGTAGAACAAATACTCCCTAGAGTTCTATCGACCACCGATACAACTCTACGCACGTTTAATGTTTACTTTACCTAGAACAAGTATGAAACTAGAAGTACTTTGTAGGTGTTGTTGGATAGCTTTGCAAGAAAGTAAAGAACGCGTAAATAAAAACTAGGGGTTGTTTAAATAAAGATGCAATAAAGTAAATATAGCGAGTGTGGAAAAGTGGTGATAGGGGTTGTGGAATTGTCCCTAAGCAATTGACTATGTTACTAGACCGGTAATCACTATTGCAATTCTATTTGAGGGAGAGGCATAAGCTAACATATCATCCCTTACTTGGGAGGGGCGAGAGCCCCTCCGAGATTGGATCTATCTCTCTGTTTCTGCGTTCTGTTCCGGCTCTGTTTCTCCGTTTCATGTATATATGGAGATCCGTAACTCCGATTGGCCTGAAACCTTCGCCGTGATTTTTTTCTGCATATTAGCTTTTTTGCGACTAAAGAAGAGCATCAACCGCCTTACGGTGGGCTCACGAGGGTAGGGGGCGTGCCCCCTGCCTCGTGACCACCTCGGGCACTGGTTCGCGTTGATTTTCCTTCCAAATTTTCCATATTTTCCAAAAATAAGCTTCGTCCGTTTTTATCCCGTTTGGACTCCGTTTGATATGGATATTCTGCGAAACCAAAAACATGCAACAGACAGGGACTGGCACTGGGCACTGGATCAATATGTTAGTCCCAAAAATAATATAAAAAGTTGCCAAAAAGTATATGAAAGTGAATAATATTGGCATGGAACAATCAAAAATTATAGATACGACGGAGGCCTATCAGCATCCCCAAGCTTAATTCCTGCTTGTCCTCGAGTAGGTAAATGATAAAAAAGAATATTTTTTATGTGGAATGCTACCTAGCATAATCTTGATCATATGTCTAATCATGGCATGAATATTAAGACACGAGTGATTCAAAGCAATAGTCTATCATTTGACATAAAAACAATAATACTTCAAGCATACCAACCAAGCAATTATGTCTTATTAAAATAACATAGCCAAATAAAGCTCATCCCTACAAATCATATAGTCTGGCTATGCTCCATCTTCACCACACAAAATTTTCACATCTTGCACAACCCCGATGACGAGCCAAGCAATTGTTTCATACTTTTGACATTTCTCAAACCTTTTCAACTTTCACGCAATACATGAGCGTGAGCCATGGACATAGCACTATAGGTGGAATAGAATATGATGGTGGGGGTTATGTGGAGAAGACAAAAAGGGAGAAAGTCTCACATCAACGCGGCTAATCAACGGGCTATGGAGATGCCCATCAATTGATGTCAATGTGAGGAGTAGGGATTGCCATGCAACGGATGCACTATGAGCTATAAGTGTATGAAAGCTCAAACTGAAACTAAGTGGGTGTGCATCCAACTTGCTTGCTCATGAAGACCTAGGGCATTTGAGGAAGCCCATCGTTGGAATATACAAGCCAAGTTCTATAACGAAAATTCCCACTAGTATATGAAAGTGACAACATAGGAGACAATCTATATGAAGAACATGGTGCTACTTTGAAGCACAAGATATGAGACTCACTACATGAAGAACATGGTGCTACTTTGAAGCACAAGTCTGGAAAAAGGATAGTAACATTGCCCCTTTTTATTTTTTTTTTTTTTTTTTGCGGGCTTCTTTGGCCCCATTTTTTTATTTAGGCTTCTTTGGCCTCTCTTTTTTTGATGGGGAAATGCTCTAATAATGATGACCATCAAACTTTTATTTACTTACAACTCGATATTACAACTCGATACTAGAACAAAGACATGACTCTATATGAATGCCGCCGGCGGTGTACCGGGATGTGCAATTATCTAGCGTAGCAATGACATCAAAAAAACGGACAAGCCATGAAAACATCATGCTAGCTATCTTACGATCATGCAAAGCAATATGACAATGAATGCTCAAGTCATGAATATGATGATGATGATGATGAAAGTTGCATGGCAATATATATCGGAATGGCTATGGAAATGCCATGATAGGTAGGTATGGTGGCTGTTTTGAGGAAGATATAATGAGGCTTATGTGTGACAGAGCATATCGTATCACGGGGTTTGGATGCACCGGCGAAGTTTGCACCAACTCTCGAGGTGAGAAAGGGCATTGCACGGTACCGAAGAGGCTAGCAACGATGGAAGGGTGAGAGTGCGTATAATCCATGGACTCAACATTAGTCATAAAGAACTCACATACTTATTGCAAAAATCTATTAGTCATCGAAACAAAGTACTACGCGCATGCTCCTAGGGGGATAGATTGGTAGGAAAAGACCATCGCTCGTCCCCGACCGCCACTCATAAGGAAGGAAATCAATGAACACTTCATGCTCCGACTTCGTTACATAACGGTTCACCATACGTGCATGCTACGGGACTTGCAAACCTCAACACAAGTATTTCTCAATTTCACAATTACTCAACTAGCACGACTCTAATATCACCACCTTTATATCGCAAAACTATTGCAAGGAATCAAACATATCATATTCAGTGATCTACAAGTTTTATGTAGGATTTTATGACTAACCATGTGAATGACCAGTTCATGTCATCTCTTTAAATAGATATAAGTGAAGCAAGAGAGTTTAATTCTTTCTAAAAAAGATATGCCCAAGCTCTAACAAATATAAGTGAAGCAAAAGAGCATTCTACAAATGGCGGTTGTCTATGTAAAGAGAAACAGGCAATCCAAACTTCAAATGATATAAGTGAAGCACATGAAGCATTCTATAAAGCCATACTCAAAAGATATAAGTGAAGTGCAAAGAGCATTCTTATAAATCAACCAAGGACCATCTCATACCAGCATGGTGCATAAAACAAAAGTGAAAACTAAAAGCAAAAGACGCTCCAAGATTGCACATATTGCATGAACGAAACGAATCCGAAAACATACTGATACTTGTTGAAGAAAGAGGGGATGCCTTCCCAGCATCCCCAAGCTTAGACGCTTGAGTCTCCTTGAATATTTACTTGGGGTGCCTCGGGCATCCCCAATCTTGAGCTCTTGCCTCTCGTCCTTCTTCTCACATCGAGACCTTCTCGATCATCGAACACTTCATCCACACAAAACTTCAACAGAAAACTCGGTAAGATACGTTAGTATAATAAAGCAAATCACTACTCTAAGTACTGTTGAAAACCAATTCATATTTTGTTTTTGCATTGTGTCTACTTTAATATAACTTTTTCATGGCTTAATCCACTGATATAAATTGATAGTTTCATCAAAACAAGCAAACTATGCATCAAAAACAGAATCTGTCTAAAACAGAACAGCCTGTAACAATCTGAACATTCACCATACTTCTGATACTTGAAAAATTCTGCCAAAATAAGGAAAAAAAACAATTCGTACAGAAAGACAGTGCAAAAAGAATCAGAACCATTTGACGTTCCAGTAAACAATTAAAATTCACGCACTACAGCCAAAGTTTTTGTCCTGCACCGCACAAACCAACAAGTATTGTAAACATCCTAAAGGCAAACCTTGGAACATTATTTTTATAATACAATGGAATTGTACAAGGGGATAATTATTTTTGTTGAAAAGTTTCTGTAATCAAGATTCACAAAGTTCCCGTGAGCATGAACAAAGTTCAAGGAGCTCTCCCACTTCAACAATGCTTGTCTTTCTCGCTTTCGCTTTTCTTTTTGAAAAAGTTTTGGGTTCCTCTCTTTATTTTTGTTGTTTTTAAACTATATGAAAGCACTCAACAGAAATAAATAGCTCTCTAAAACTTCCGGGTTGTCTCCCTGGCAGCGCTTTCTTTAAAGCCATTAAGCTAGGCATATAGTGCTCAAGTAGTGAATCCACCCGGATCCCAAGGTATATCAAAGCCAATTTTAATTAACAATGATTTGTAATTTAGTGGTGAGCACAAAGTAACATATATCATGTAATAAAGAAGTCTAACTCTCTTCCTATGCATCGGCATGTCATAAAAGAACAATTCATGCACACATAGTAAAGGCCAATGCATAGTATAAACAGTTTCTTGCAATTTTATTGTATTGGAAACATAGAGAGGTGGAGATATAGTTCCTCTATCATAATAATTGAAAGTAGGAGCAGCAAGAACATGCATATTATATCTATCAAAATCATCATGTGCAACAGTATAAGGCAACCCATCAATATAATCCTTAATAAGTGCAAACTTCTCCGATATAGTATAATCGGGAGAATTCAAAAAGATAATAGGACTATCATGCGTGGGTGCAATAGCAATAATTTCATGTTTAACATAAAACTATAGCAAGTTCATCTCCATAAGCATAATTCATATTGGCATCTGGGCCACAAGCATAGCAAGCATCATCAAAAAGGGATATTTCAAAAGAATCATAGGGATCATAACAGTCATCATAGAAATCATCCTTCGGTAAGCATGAAGGGAATTAAACAATGTATGAGTTGAAGGGTTAATCTCATTAGAAGGTAGGCACGGGTGATCAATGCGCTCTTCCTCCTTTTGTTCTTCGCTCTCCTCCTCATCTTTTTCATCCAATGAGCTCACAGTTTCATCAATTTCTTCTTCCATAGCTTCCTGCAAAATATTAGTCTCTTCTTGGACAACGTTGACTTTCTTCATAAAATCATTAATATAGTAATTGCATTCATAATTTTCATAGCAATATCTAAGTATAGCAAGATTTTCAGGCCTATAAGCATCATCATCTAAAGCTTCATACTTTTCAAACAAAGATTCAATTTCATAAGCAGCCTTAAAAGCAACAAATTCTTCTATTTGTTCCACATCATAGTAATCATATATACCATTAGCATAAGAAGCTAAGGTTTCATTATCATTAAATTCGCATAAAAGGGAAGGTGTGGAGTCTCCATCCTAGAGCAACAAGTATAATCATATTCCAAGCATAGTTGTCTAGCATACCACTGCAACATAATAAATTGATCCCATAATAGTTTCCCTTTTTGTGTCGAGCGATAATCCCTAAAGTATTCACGTTGATCCAGCGTGTCTCCCATTATAAAGTTGAATGGGGCTTTCTCAGGATTATCAAAGTAGTACACAATATCTTTCGCATAATGAGAATCGAGGGTTTGAGGAGTTACCCCATCCTCATGAGTAGCAAGTACAGCTATTTTTTTTGGTATTTTGCGTTCCATATCCATCACTAAAGATAGAGAACAACTAAGAACAGCAAATAAAAATTACTTAGTGATAAAGCAAACAATCACACACGAGAATATTCACCCCACGCTATGACTCCCGGCAACGGGCGCGGAAAAAGGTCTTGATAACCCACAAGTATAGGGATCGCAACAGTTTTTGATAAGTAAGAGTGTCGAACCCAACGAGGAGCTAAAGGTAGAACAAATATTCCCTAAAGTTCTATCGACCACCGATACAACTCTACGCACGCTTAATGTTTACTTTACCTAGAACAAGTATGAAACTAGAAGTACTTTGTAGGTGTTGTTGGATAGCTTTGCAAGAAAGTAAAGAACGCGTAAATAAAAACTAGGGGCTGTTTAAATAAAGATGCAATAAAGTAAATATAGCGAGTGTGGAAAAGTGGTGATAGGGGTTATGGAATTGTCCCTAAGCAATTGACTATGTTACTAGACCGGTAATCACTATTGCAATTCTATTTGAGGGAGAGGCATAAGCTAACATATCATCCCTTACTTAGAATTCTATGCACTTATGATTGGAACTCTAGCAAGCATCCGCAACTACTAAAGATTCATTAAGGTAAAACCCAACCATAGCATTAAAGCATCAAGTCCCCTTTTATCCCATACGCAAACAACCTACTTACTCGGGTTTGTGTTTCAGTCACTCACGCAACCCACCATAAGCAAATCATAAACATATTGCAAACCCTACAGTGGGAATCCCTCACGCTTGCATGACACGGATGGCACCATAGGACAACACCAATAATAAAACATGCAACTCAAACCAATCATAGCAATTCATCAATCACCGATAGGACAATAGAAATCTACTCAGACATCATAGGATGGCAACACATCATTGGATAATAATATGAAGCATAAAGCACCATGTTCAAGTAGAGGGTACAGCGGGTTGCGGGAGAGTGGACCGCTGAATATAGAAGGGGGAAGGTGATGGAGATGTTGGTGAAGATGACGGCGGTGTTGGTGAAGATCGCGGTAATGATGATGGCCCCCAGCAGCGCTCCGGCGCCACCGGAAGCAAGGGGGAGAGAGGCCCCCTTCTTTTTCTTCTTCCTTGACCTCCTCCCTAGATGGGAGAAGGGTTTCCCCTATGGTCCTTGGCTCCCTTGCCTTGGGAGGGGAGAGAGCCCCTCCGAGATTGGATCTATCTCTACATTCTGCGTTACATTAGCTCTGTTTCACCTTTCCGTGTATATATGGAGATCCGTAACTCCGATTGGCCTGAAACCTTCGCCATGATTTTTTTCCGCATATTAGCTTTCTTGCGGCAAAGGAAGAGCATCAACCGCCTTACGGTGGACTCACGAGGGTAGGGGCGCGCCCGAGGCGGCGCCCCCGCCTCATGACCACCTCGCACCTGGTTCGCGTTGATTTTCCTTCCAAATTTTCCATATTTTCCAAAAATAAGCTCCGTCCGTTTTTATCCTGTTTGGACTCCGTTTGATATGGATATTCTCTGAAACCAAAAACATGCAATGACAGGGGGGTAGCACGGGCCTTTGGATCAATATGTTAGTCCCAAAAATAATATAAAACGTTGCCAAAAAGTATATGAAAGTGAACAATATTGGCATGGAACAATCAAAAATTATAGATACGATGGAGGCGTATCATGTAACAATATAAAAAGAGTAGTTGTTGCAGTATACACAAGACTTTGCTTTTTAAAAGTTTACCTCTGGAAAGTTTGGGCCTAATGTTACTCTGTCACTCTGTTTTGAATCTTGTCTATTTTCCCAAATTTCTGCTATGTCATCGAGGACCCTCTTTTCCATATGACGTGGTATGTTCACCTGTGCTGGTCTTGGACCAAATACTGCCTTCAGTTGGGCTCCAGTAAGTTGCGTGCTTTCACTGTCCCTGCGGATGCGCCTAAATATAGTTTTGCTGCGACAGGGAGATAAAATAATTTTGGAGGTCACGGTTAGTGAGAAACAGATTCTTACATTATTTTTGGCCTCTGTCCAACTATTTCGAGGTGCAATAGAAAACAACTCACTTTTTGTATTCCTCCTGCCAACTCTCGCTCATGACTAGATGGAAGAAGTCGGACGCCTCCTTTGCGTGTTGGAAGCAATGAGAATGTTTTGGATGTGGACTGATGCTTTGTCTTTTTTTCTTTTTCGTTTCATCTGTTTACATCGTGAAGCAGATATGTAATATGTAAGCTCTCGTGATACGAAAGACATTGGTGAACCGTGGGATGGGTAGGTTATTGCAAAAAAAAGATAAGTAGAAATTATTTTCTTACCTTTGTTGGTGGAAAAGAACTTTGAAGTTTCTGGTTTGAATTCTGTGATTCTTCCAGGTAGTTGCTCCCACTTTACTTGGTTTGTTTCACCAAATATGGCTGTAAAAAGGAACTCTGGTTTCCACTCGGCATCTACGTTGCTTTGCTGCATGGAGGTCATCGGATATTCTTTTATTTTTCTTTCATGAGATAATTGAAGTATTCAAGTAGTGTTGCTTGTAAAAATTAAATTTTTTGCTCTTGTACTATTCACTTACATTGAAACCCTCATCATCTTTTATGAGATCAATGCCATTCCAGTATTTTGCAAATTGAACCATGAAGTGTCCGCATTGGGTACCCTGCTGTTTTGGCACGCAAACTCTGTTAGGTGTTTCTGCTATCCTCGACCAGTTCGGTTCACTGTTGGCTCGTAGCTCCGCTTCGCCATAATGCTTCTTCATGAGTGCGTGCATCCTTTTAATCTGTGTTATTATTGGTTTTTTCCATTAATAAAGGGAATGCAGGAATTGGAAAACCAATTAGAAAACAATGTTGAATTGACGTACCAGTTCTTGGTGATCCTTATGGTGTGTTTTCCATGTATTTTTTCTGTCTCCGTGTATGTAATTCAGTGAGTCAAGTATGTCGATGGAGCTCGTGTACTTGTTGAGCACGTACAGTGTGTAGTGTTTAGTTGTGTTGTGAGGTATCATAATCTGCAGTGTTTGGAGACAGAGTGAGTTAAAGTTCATTCTTGTCGGGAGAATTAAATGACATGTGAATGTGCAATCTGTAGGAAGAATGAATTATGTGTCTATGTTTCTATTAACTTACCAGCTTTTTCTTTAAAAGTTCCTTCCCTGGTACAAGGGGTGCAAACTGTTTCAATGCTTCTTCATCATTGAATTCTGCTAGTCCTCCTTCTTCTCCAATTTTAACACCGAGCGCGATCTGCGACCAAAAAGTTTTCTACTTTTTAGTTCAATCATTGTAATCACTGAATTGATGCAAGTGTTTTTGTCAAATTGGACTTCATAAATTTGCAAATTCTGCGGGAAGTATGGCTTTATCGGTTGTGTTGTATTGTTGCTGCACTGTCCATTCGTCGAACAATGTGTTTGCGATGGAGCCCTCCATCTGTCCATGATCTCCTTTCTGTAGATGTTCCATTGCTTGTTTTCCTGTAATCCAATCGGGTCGCATCGAGCTAATATATACGTTTAGACTGCAAGCAGAAAAAGTTTATACATTAGTTAGGTTGGTTTAAAAAGGGGCAACATTTCTTTGTTTTTTTGTTTATGCAAGAGAAAGTACTTACTCTCCGCATTCGTCCTGTCCTTCTTTGCTGAATAGGTATTCATGGAGTGCTCTGATACGTCTCCAACGTATCTATAATTTTTGATTGCTCCATGCTATATTATCTACTGTTTTAGGCAATATTGGGCTTTATTATCCACTTTTATATTATTTTTGGGACTAATCTATTAACCTGAGGCCCAGCCCAGATTTGATGTTTTATGCCTATTTTAGTGTTTCGAGGAAAAGGAATATCAGACGGAGTCAAAACGGAACGAAATCAACTGGAGAAGTTATTTTTGGAAGGAAACCCACCTGATGGACTTGGACCCCACGTCAGAACATACGGGAGGTGCTCACGAGGGTGGGGGGCGCGCCCTCCCCCCTGGGCGCACCCCCTGCCTCGTGGGGCCCCGGGTAGCTCCACCGACGTACTCCTTTCACCCATATATACCTACGTACCCTAATACTTCTAGAACAGAAGATAGATCGGGAGTTCCGCCGCCGCAAGCCTCTGCAGCCACCAAAAACCAATCGGGACCCCTTTCCGGTACCCTGCCGGAGGGGGGATCCATCTCCGGTGGCTATCTTCATCATCCCGGTGCTCTCCATGACGAGGAGGGAGTAGTTCACCCTCGGGGCTGAAGGTATGTACCAATAGCTATGTGTTTGATCTCTCTCTCTCTCTCGTGTTCTCGACTTCACACGATCTTGATGTATCGCGAGCTTTGCTATTGTAGTTGGATCTTATGATGTTTCTCCCCCTCTAATCTCTTGTGATGAATTGAGTTTCCCCTTTGAAGTTATCTTATCGGATTGTGTCTTTTTATGAACACTTGATGTATGTCTTGCCGTGATTATCTGTGGTGACAATGGGATATCATGTGCCACTTGATGTATGTTTTGGTGATCAACTTGCGGGTTTTGTGACATTGGGAACCTATGCATAGGGGTTGGCACACGTTCTTAATTCTCTGGTAGAAACTTTGGGGCACTCTTTGAAGTACTTTTATGTTGGTTGGATGATTATGAGATTGTGTGATGCATATCATATAATCATGCCCACTGATACTTGAGGTGACAATGGAGTATCTAGGTGACATTAGGGTTTTGATTGATTTGTGTCTTCAGGTGTTATTCTAGTACGAACTCTTTTATAGATCGATCCGAAAGAATAGCTTTGTGGTGGTTTCGTACCCGAGCATAATCTCTATGTTTATTCTCCACTATTACTGTCTTCGGAGTGACTCTTGTTGCATGTTGAGGGATTGTTATATGATCTATCTATGTTATTATTGTTGAGAGAACTTGCACTAGTGAAAGTATGAACCCTAGGCCTTGTTTCCTATCATTGCAATACCGTTTACGCTCACGTTTATCACTTGTTACCTTGCTGTTTTTATTATTTCAGATTACAAATACCTCTATTTACCGCCCATATTGCACTTGTATCACCATCTCTTCGCCGAACTAGTGCACCTATACAATTTACCATTGTATTGGGTGTGTTGGGGACACAAGAGACTCTTTGTTATTTGGTTGCAGGGTTGTTTGAGAGAGACCATCTTCATCCCTCGCCTCCCTACGGATTGATAAACCTTAGGTCATCCACTTGAGGGGAATTTGCTACTGTCCTACAAACCTGTGCACTTGCAGGCCCAACAACGTCTACAAGAAGAAGGTTGTGTAGTAGACATCATGCTATGGCTTTGTTCATAAATTTGAAATCTCCTAGGACAAAAGTAGGAATCATGATTTCTCCAAGGAGCCTTCTTGAAGGCTTTACCGGCCTTTTCTTGACCGAGATTTTCTTGTCTGAGCTGTTCTCAGATGATTGAGGCATTGAATGTTCTCCTGATTCTTGCTGCAAGATTGTCAGATACGGCTTGACATCTTTGTTGAATTCATAGCTGTCATAGTCGTTCAGCCATGTTTTGATTACATCAAACTTATAGCCCATCTTTACATGGTCGTTGTATACGTCTAGTTGTAGCGGGTTAAGGCTTGAAAGAAATTCATCAACTTCTTCGTGCTTTTCCATTGTTCTTGGTTTTAGGAAGTCTAAAGAGATGGTGCTTGTCGGTGTCAAAACCGGCGGATCTCGGGTAGGGGGTCCCGAACTGTGCGTCTAGGCGGATGGTAACAGGGGACAAGGGACACGATGTTTTTACCCAGGTTCGGGCCCTCTCGATGGAGGTAAAACCCTACTCTTGCTTGATTAATATTGATGATATGGGTAGTACAAGAGTAGATCTACCACGAGATCAAATAGGCTAAACCCTAGAAGCTAGCCTATGGTATGATTGTTGTTAGATCCTCTGGACTAAAACCCTCCTGTTTATATAGACACCGGATAGGGTTAGGGTTACACAGAGTCGGTTGCAATGGTAGGAGATCTACATATCCGTATCGCCAAGCTTGCCTTCCACGCCAAGGAAAGTCCCATCCGGACACGGGACGAAGTCTTCAATCTTGTATCTTCATAGTCCACGAGTCCGGCCAACGGTGATAGTTCGGCTATCTGGACACCCCCTAGTCCAGGACTCCGTCAGTAGCCCCTGAACCAGGCTTCAATGACGACGAGTCCGGCGCGCATATTGTCTTCGGCATTGCAAGGCGGGTTCCTCCTCCGAATACTTCATTGAAGATTTTGAACACAAGGATTGTGTCCGGCTCTGCAAAAAAAGTTCCACATGCCACCGTAGAGAGAATAACCTTTGCATAGATCTGCTGACGTATTCCGCGGCGTGACATCACACCACGGCCAGGCCTTTATACGAATCGTTTTTAATGTTCCACCTCAGCACGTTGAGCGAGGCGGTTTCCTTGGCACGTCTTATCAGAGCGGAGATCGTGCCCCCTTATTCCGGGATTCCCATCAATACGGACGTGGGTAACCCAACCGCGCCATTGATTACGGCGCTTGGGAGATAAGCGAGTTTTACCAGGCTGGCGGGGGACGCATAGCTTCGTCCGTCCATATAAGGGGATAAGGATCCACCTTTTCACCTACGCCTTCTTCCTCCTTTGCTCATCCATTTCAACGCACTCGAGCTCCAGCGCCCAAGTCCGCACATACCTCCTCAACCTTCTCCAACCATGTCCGGAGCGGGAGGAAAGTGGATGGTCTCCTACATCACGGAGGGACAAGTCAAAAAGCTGCGGAAGGCCGGATACTTGTCCAGTGACATCGCGCACCGGCTCCCCGATGAGGGGCAGCTCATTCCCACCCCCAGGCCAAAAGTTCCTCACCCACTTCCTCCACGGACTAGGTTTTCCACTTCACCCATTTGTCCGGGGGATCATGTTCTACTACGACCTGGACTTCCACGATCTGGCCCCGAATTTCATCCTCAACATCTCGGCGTTTATCGTGGGTATGCGAAACCTTTCTCTGCATCCAGCCCCACTTGACTTATGGCTGAAGACCTTCAATGTCAAGCGAAGGTAGTGGGCGGCCGTAAGCCAGTGCGGAGGTGCCATGGTTGGCAAGATGGCCAAAGTCCTATGGCTCGAGGGCTCCTTTGTGGAGACCATAAAGGGGTGGCAATCGGGGTGGTTCTACATCACCGAGTTGCGCGACTCTCAATGGGCGGCGGCCCCCGAATTCCAATCCGGCTTCCCCACACGGCTCACATCATGGAAAGAGACGGGCCTGACGTGGGGTGATTCGGAAGAGCTGTCCGGACTCCAAACCTGTGTCCGAACCCTGGTGGACAAGAATCTCGAGCTTGTCGGTGTAGTCCAGGTTATGCTCATCCGCCGGATCCTCCCATGCCAACTACGGGCCTTCAAATTGTGGGAGTTCGATCCGCACAGCACCAAACTCTGAAAAGGCTCTTGACACTACCTACGAAGATGCAGAAGGTGTTGTTCAAGGCGCCGAGGCTCCCACATCCGCTAACGAAGATCGCGGATTCAGCTCATGGCCAAGCTACCGAGGTAAGCTATTTTGCCCTTCTGGGACTCTTGTTTTTCATAGTTTGACTCTATGTGGGATCTAAACTCCCTTACCTTTGACAGGACTGGCGTAACATGTCCGGGCAGGTTAACTGTCCGGCTCCCTTGCCAGAAGACCCAGCGGACGCCCGCTTGATGGGGTTGTTGGCTCCGGCACCTCATGTGGTGCCGGAGAAGAAACCACGGGACTCGAAGGCGCCCGGCGCCAGGTGTTGTCGGACTCATCGTCCAAGCGACTCTGGCCAGAATCCTCCCCGAGGGCGGGAGGAGGAAAAAGCCTCTCCCGGTGAAGGAGAGAAGAAAAGGAAGGCCGCCCGGCGGGGAGGCCGGAGGGTCCAAGAAAGGAAGGACCCTTCCTCCGGACTTCTCCACCGACGCCGACAACGACGAGGAGGAGTGGCCACCAATGGCCAAGCCCCTGGCGAGATCGTAAGTGTCCGGACTCCGGAATAGCTCATGACTTTTTATTTGTCGCATAGTGTCTTCCAACGCCGAATATAACCATGTAGCCCGCCCAGGGCAGCTCGCCCGCTTCGTCAGCGGCTCCTGGATTCGTCGAATGTGAATAGCACTTCACTTCCAACCGCCTCCTCTCCTCGTGGCCTTGAGCGACACCGCGGTGGAGTCCCAAAGGGGCCCAGCCAGGAGGAGGTGGTCTGGAGGCGCCGCAAGGTGACCTCCCGGACTCGGCGCAAAGGCGAGACCCGGAGGGCTCTAAGTCCGGCCACTGTCGGACTCTGTCGGAACCTTGATGGTTCCAAGTCCAATAGCGGCCCCTTTGTAAGAAGGGCAAGACTGCGACGCCGGTGACCTCCAACCATCCGAAGGCACCGGATAGCTTGCTGGAGGCGCTTAATGACGCCTCCATCGACGAGGAGCACCACACTGTTATGAGTGTGGTGATCCAGAAAGTTCAGTCCGCCAAGAGCGGGCTGGTGGCTGTACCAGCCTTCTAACGGGCTTTGAGGTAAGTTTAGAATATGTAAAAATATTACGGCATAGACAGTAGCCCTCGATGCTTAGTTCGGTGTTACGAAAGAAAAGCGGATGAGGATCTAAAAAGATATACGCAGGAGTCTAACATAAGTATGTCAATATTGGAATGCAGGCTGCGCTGCAGACCTCTGCCGCACTGACTGCGGAGGTCAATGCATTGAAGCAAAGCCTCGAGCGGTCTGAGAACAAGCTCGGCCTTGCCAAGAAGCAGCTCAAGGACAAGGAAGGTAAGTAATACCTTATTAAAGTAATACCTTATAGAAAGGATTTGGTTGCAAAAATGACAGGACTAACGTGGGTATAGTAGGGGCAACGAACAAGGTGGCGACCCTGAAGGAAGCGGTGTCCACGGCCGAAAGCAAAGCGGCCGCGGAGCGCACCGAGCGAGAGAAGCAGGAGGTGCGGGTGGCGGAGGTGCGGCAAGAGCTCCAGGCTCTCGTGGAAAAACACGAGAGTTTGGAGCGTGACTCGAAGACTCGAGAGTCCGAGCTCGCCTCGGCTCTTGAGAGTGCCAAAGCCGCTAAGGCCGAAGCCCAAAAAGCCCTCCAGGACATTGAATCATTAAAGAAGATAGCGGCGGGTAAGGCATTCTTTATGCAAAGCAAGCATGTGAAAGTGGATTATCTATTACTTACCCGAATCCAGAGCTCTCCAGGAGCATTCGCAGATCTGCCCCGTAGTGTGTCTGATGCTGCCTCGTTCAACCGCGCCAAGGAGGGGAGCTCGACGGAAAAGGTGTTACGGTCTCGATATCGAGGCGGACATCCGTGCCCTGGCGACCAGATGAAGCAGCTGGTCGAGCTCCACAAGGTCGCCGAACAGGCCATGAAGGGCCTCATAATTCAGCTGTGGGCATTGGAAGCCATGCCTGGGAGCTACGTCGGGCTAGTGTGGCGGCTGGTGGACGCCTGTCCATGGATTGAAGTCATCAAGCGCTCCGTCTGCATTGAAGGTGCCCGTCGGGCCCTTGCCCGTGCTAAAGTGCACTAGGGCAAGCTAGATGCTGAGAAGCTTGTGACGGACGGGCCACCAAAGGGCAAGGAGCATCATGCGCCCGAAATGTACTATGAGGGCGTCTGAAGGGTGCCCGCCTTATAAGCGGGTGAATGCTCCAAAGATGTAATTTTGAATAGACTCGCATTTGTTATCCTGTCGCTGATAACTTGTTCATATGCGCTAAGAAACGCTTGTGAATTTAAAATATTACCTTACGTGCGGCCGTTTATCAAATTTGAGAGATGGCAAGTCGTTGGCTTCAGCCCCCATGCCACGAAAGTCTTTGGGGTGTTCAGATAAACTTGAGCGCTCTTGTTCCCATTCTTGGGTCCTTCGAGGGAGGCGCTCAACGCAACAAACAAGGCAACCGGACTATAGTGCTTGAACACTCTCACTTAGCCATATAATTCTATAATTTTAAATTTCAGCAAAGCCCCTAGTATTCGGAAGACCAAGTTCGGGGCGCTTTCCACGCCTTGGACGGACAATGCCGACTCCTCGCTCTAAGCGGCATAAGTCTTTAGGGACCCGAAAAAACCTCTCGAACAGCGACCGGCTCTCGCCCCATCATGACGGTCAGTTTTAGCTTTCTCCACTGAGGTGCTCAACCCAGCTCAACCGGGGCACAATCGCAGTGGTGCTCCCAGCGCTACCTTAGCTGATATAACGGAACGTAAGGTACCAAAACATGGGAGCCGGGCAAACCCAACTATTGACCCAAGACATGATTCGGAGCCGGTGCATATAATGCTATAAGTTCGGGGTGCCGCACTTGTGAAAGTGTTCGGACTTATCACACCATATTTTTGGGGTACTTAAGCCCCTGGTGTATTGGCCGTACCAAAGTGTCTGCAGGTGCAACATGTCATGAATGAACATATATATATAGATAAAGAAAGGAGTGCAATAATAGGCAAAAGCTATGTATTGTTTATTCAAAAAGGTACTGCAATGAAAGCGAGCGATACAAATAGTGCGATAAGCAAGGGATGGGACTATTTAGCATGTCCCCTTCCAGGGGTAAGCTGCGGGATGGTATGTAAAATAGGTATAATGCTCGTAGTAGAGACCACCTGGACACTCGACGTAGCTTTCTGCTTCCCTGGCTGTTGCATCATGAGTTCGGCAATTCTAGTGCCGGACAGGGCTTCTGGAAAACGGAGTCCTGAAAGTAAGAAAAAAGAAGAAAGAAAAAGAATGACACAATCGGGAGCCCACAGTGCGGTTGAGCCGCGTGCAGGCGTGCCGTGGTCGTGCCCTCCCATTATGCCCATGGTATCTCCGGGCGTAGTTATGTGCAGCGTAATCGGCTTCGCAATTTCGCGAGGGCTGGGGTTGGGGCGGATTACTACAACGTGCTCGGATCGTGCCAGGCGGTCTTGTTGTAGGTTACTCGGCGCTGCAGCGGTGTCCGGACGTTTAATAGCCGGACTCGAGAATTGCTGTGAGGCTGCTTTGCACCTCTGCCGCGAGGGCTGTGTGCTCCTCCATTCGGAGAAGGCGTTCGGTGTTTCCATTGACCGTGCTTACTCCTCGGGGCTGGCATCTTGAGCTTGAGGTGCAGCGTGGTGCGGCACCGCATTGAACTTTGCAAATGCGGTTCGTCCAAGCGATCGCGTGATAGCGCTGCAGAGCGGGACTATGTCGAAGATTAACTCTTTGCTTCGGAAGTTATCCGGGATCCGAAGACCACTTCGTGTAACTGGCGAGCCTGTACAATTGGCCTCTACTCCTGGTATGGCGCCTTTAAAGGTCGTCTTTGTTGGTTTAATCCTTGAGGGTCTATGCCCATTTTGCGCATTGTATCCTGATAGAGCAGGTTCAGGCTGCTACCGCCGTCCATCAGGACTCTAGTGAGGTGAAATCCGTCGATGATTGGGTCAAGAACCAATGCGGCGAATCCGCCGTGGCGGATGCTAGTGGGGTGGTCCCTTCGAACAAAGGTGATAGGGCAGGAGGACCATGGGTTGAACTTCAGGCGGCTGGCTCCATCGCACTTTCGTCCCTTAGTGCACGCTTCCGCTCCCTTTTGGGTATGTGGGTTGCGTATATCATGTTCACCGTCCGCACTTGTGGGGGGAAGCCCTTCTGTCCTCTATTGTTCGGCGGCCGGGGCTCCTCCTCGTCATCGCTATGCAGCCCCTTGTCATTGAGTTCGGCATTTAACTTGCCTATCTGTTTGAAGACGCAACAATCCATGTTGGTGTGGTTGGCTGGTTTTTTGGGGGTGCCATGTATTTGGCATGAGCGATCGAGTATTCGGTCCAGATTGGATGGGCCCTGAGTATTTCTTTTGAACGGCTTTTTGGTGACGGGTTTAGAGCCTCTGAATCCAGCATTGACTGCCGTATCTTGATATTATCACCGTTAATGCGGCGCTTGTGCTTGTTGCGCGACCTGCCATTCTTGTCCTTGGTATCCGAACTACCGGGGTTTTGGTCAAGTTGTTGCTACGAGCTAGCCAGCTGTCCTCTCCAGCATAAGCGGGTCATGAGTGTTGTGAGAGCTGCCATGGATTTTGGCTTTTCCTGTCCTAGGTGCCGGGCAAGCCACTCGTCATGGACGTTATGTTTGAAGGCTGCAAGGGCCTCTGCATCCGGACGATCAACGATTTGATTTTTCTTGGTTAGGAACCGTGTCCAGAATTGTCGGCGATTCTTACGGCTGCTAAATTATGTGGCTGAGGTCATCGGCGTCTGGTGGTCGCACATATGTGCCTGGAAGTTATCAAGGAATGCGGCTTCCAGGTCCTCCCAACAACCAATTGATTCTGCTGGCAGGCTGTTAAGCCAATGTCGAGCTGGTCCTTTAAGCTTGAGTGGGAGGTATTTGATGGCGTGTAGATCATCACCGCGGGCCATGTGGATATGGAGGAGGTAGTCCTCGATCCAAACCGCAGGATCTGTTGTGCCATCGTATGATTCGATGTTTACGGGTTTGAAACCCTCGGGGATTTGATGATCCATCACTTAAATGCATGAAGCATAGTGGGTGTGTGAAGCCTCTGTATTGAGCTATATCACGGCGCAGCTCAAATGAGCTTTGTCTCATCGTGTTGACCCGGCCGGAATTGTTGTATCCGGCGTGACGGTTATCGTCGCGTATCGTGGGGCGCCCACGCGATCCGTAGATCGATCTTGTTTGCCTTGCCTTGCCCTCCAATATGTCTCGCACGTCTGGCGCGTTTCCCCGTGCCTTGGTATTTTTCGAGCGACGCCGGGGTGCAGATTGAATGGAGGGTCTAGAGGCCTCTCTGTCGCGACCACGGGGTGGCCAGTCGGCCGCATCATGCGCTGGTGATGTAGGTTTGGGTGCTGCTTCCTCTAATTGGGGTAGCAGCCTGCGTTTCAGGTATCTCTTGGAGGGCGTTCGAGTTCGTAATCTTGGCTGCAAGGACTTGATCCATCTGTCGACTAGCAAGTCTTGGTCAGCTCTAAGCTGCTGCTTTTCTTGAGGCTGCTTGCCATGGCCATAAGCCTGCGTTTGAAAGCAGCTCACTGTTGGCCGGGATCCTCGGGCATGACAAATTCTTCGTCGTCAAGCTTGCCTCATCTTCGAGGAGGAGGCATATAATTATCGTCCTCCACCTCCTGTCATGCCGCTCTATCATGAGGGCTGGCTTCTCCCTCCTCTGTGTTGAATCCTGCTTTGGAGGGGTTGTCTTCGCACTGTCCGGTGTTATTATCTCCGTGCGGAATCACCGTTTTCTTTGTGGCGGGATTTAGAGCGGGGCGGCGCCGGCGCTTGGGCTGTTTCTTGGAGGGTCATCCTCCGCTGTTCCATCGCCGGTCCCATCTTTTGGGATGTCCACCATGTATATGTCGTATGACGAGGTGGCCTTCCAGTGCCCTGTAGGCACTGGTTCTTGGTCGTCTCGTATCGCCGTCCATAGCGTCGATGTCTTCGGAGTCGATGTCGAGCATGTCGGTTAAATCATCGACAGTGGCTACAAAGTGGGTGGTGGGTGGGCGTTGAATTTCTTCCTCGTCCGCATCCCAACCTTCCTGACCGTAGTCCGTCCAGGGCTCTCCAGATAAAGAGAGAGACTTTAGTGAATTCAGGATGTCGCCAAAGGCGAGTCTTTGAAAAGATGTCATGACGATGAACTCCATAACCGGCGCCCAATTGGATTCGATTGGGGGGCGCGGGGGGTTCGGAGTCCGGAGAGGAGTCCGGCACCTTGGAGCCACGGTCTTTGCCAAGGACAGGGATGGAGTTCGGCTTAATCGCCGTAGAGATTGTAGCCCCCGAGGCAGTGTCCAGCCACTCGTACTCGATCGGCGGAGTCGACTCCGAGCTAAGGGTCGGAGCGGACGCTGGTTCGGCCTCCAGGGCACTGTTCGGCGGCAGAGCTAGATCGTGCCCATCGAGACAGTGCGGCGCGCTTGGCTGTGGCTCGAATCCGTCGAAGATCAAGTCTCCATGGATGTCGGCCGTGTAGTTCAAACTCCCAAATCTGACCTGATGCCAGGGGCGTAGCTTTCGATCTGCTCCAGATGGCCAAGTGAATTGGCCCGCTGTGCAAAGCCGCCGAATACGAAGATCCGTCCGGGGAGAAAAGTCTCACCCTGGCCCGCGTGTTGTTGATGATCGAAGGAGCCATCGGGCCTAAGGATGACGACACAGAGGAACTCTCAATGAAAGCACCAATGTCGGTGTCAAAACCGGCGGATCTCGGGTAGGGGGTCCCGAACTGTGCGTCTAGGCGGATGATAACAGGAGACAAGGGACACGATGTTTTTACCCAGGTTCGGGCCCTCTCGATGGAGGTAAAACCCTACTCCTGCTGGATTAATATTGATGATATGGGTAGTACAAGAGTAGATCTACCACGAGATCAAAGAGGCTAAACCCTAGAAGCTAGCCTATGGTATGATTGTTGTTCGTCCTACGGACTAAAACCCTCCGGTTTATATAGACTCCGGATAGGGTTAGGGTTACACAGAGTCGGTTACAATGGTAGGAGATCTACATATCCGTATCGCCAAGCTGGCCTTCCACGCCAAGGAAAGTCCCATCCGGGCACGGGACGAAGTCTTCAATCTTGTATCTTCATAGTCCAGGAGTACGACCAACGGTGATAGTTCGGCTATCCGGACACCCCCTAATCCAGGACTCCCTCAGTGCTGGAGGTGCCTTGCTGATTGCTTGTCGAGCCTGTTTCTTCTTGAAGAAGAACGGGTTGTTTCTTCTGCTCCGAAACCTGTTGTTGCATATTTGGTACGTCGTTGCTTCTGTCATCCTCTTTTAAATCAGTGCCTGTTTGTTCCAGTTGCTCCGTGCTCATGATCTTGCTGTTGATATTTTGCTAGTCCGTTTCCTCTTCGGCATGGTGTGGTATCTTGTCGTCTGGTGGTGGTTGATCTGGTTCTATTGGTGGATCATTTGGTTCGTGGTCTGTGCAAGATTGTTGGACGACGGCGTGGCTGCTGACATCCATAATCTCTTTGCGTTTACTGGATATTTCAATAGCTTCATGCTCTTGTGTGGTTGTCGCACGCATAATATGTTCTTTTGGCTCGGGAGTTGGCGGAAACTCTTCTAGTACGCAACATTCTGCCTGTTGCATTTCTTTGTCTTCCATATCTACTTCATACTTCAGCATATCTGTAAAACAATAATTAAAAAATATTACTTCTTCTAGTGTTACGAAATTGTAAGGTTTAGTTTCTGAAGAGACTAACCTGTTGTACACTTGATTAATGATAGTTTGGTATTCCCTCGGTGTTGACTGATTAGTTGATATAGAATTTTTTTCCTCAACTCTGGTACTTGTTCTGGCTTTAAGGTTGCTGGTGTTCCATCATTGGAGTAGTGCTTCAGGTTCATGTACATGTAGAATGCGCAGTCCATTCTGCATGTGGAGGAATGGTACTAGTAAGATTGTTGCATTCAAGAAACGGAAAGAAGAGAAATGTTTGAGCAATCGCAGTGGTAATTGCTGTATTGAAAACACGAAAGAATATAATTATTTCAGTAATTGTAGTATTGAATCTTGCATTGAAAAAAAAGAAATATGTGAAAATGTTGGAAGTGCTTACGTGTCTTCTCCTTGAAGTGGCACCTGCAGTTTGACCTTTTTGAAATGGTCGATGCTTTTTTCTGAAAGCTGTAGCTCTATGCGTATGTGCTTCCAGATTTTCATTAATTTGCTGGTTACATTGTTGAAGAATTCTATTGTGCCTGGATATGCAGTTGAAGAGTCAAGGAGTTCAAAGCGCTGTTTTTGCATGTTAACTGTGATGGTGAAGTAATGACTTGTAGTTTCATCTTGCTCAAACCCGCACAACGAACATGGTAGAAGGAACTGCAAAACATAAAATAAAAAGAAAACATTTGGAAATCTTCTTATATTTAGAAACATAAAATAAAAAGAGAACTTTTGCATAACATATACGCAAGCTGATCTGCTTACCATGTTATAATCTTGTAGTTTTTCTTCTTCTTGCATGTTGAAAAATGATGTAAGCCTGGCAGGTAGTAATTTTTTTCTAATGTGTTCTTGATCATTATTTCTATAGCACATTGGATCTTCGTTGTCGGCTTCCTTTATTGAGTGCTTCTTGTTTTGTCACAGGTACACAAAGGGAATTTGTCAGTTCAGTTATAGGGAAAGTTTATCTATTTATAAAGTCATATATATTGTTTTAAACGTGATTCTTTTGCCGTGATCTTTACTTACAGTGTTGCTTAACGATAGAATCTTTCTCCCTGTGCCATTTAGTTGTTTTCTCAAGATTGTTAGCATGGGCTCGATTGCTTTGGTGCGTACTGATTTACCGACCTTGAAACTTTCGGCGACATGGCCTAGATTGACATCAAACTTGTTCGTTGTAATGAAAAGCTCATCCTTGCATAGTATATTTAGAAAAATGTTATAGTTTACACATGATACAGTCAAAATGAGCGTGTGTAATAATGTGTTTTGTGTTAGTTGCATGAACTTACATTTCTCTCTGTGTCCATGGCTTGCATACAGCGTTGTACAGGCCTTCGATGGCTTTGTTGACGGAATCACTATCTTTGTCCCCTTTCTCCATTGTGCCTGCGATGATTTTGAATTTATTGTAAATAATTACAATTCACAAGATCACATGATAGTAATTAAGTTTCCATTGTCTTGCCTGCTTCAATGCTAGAAGATATGTCATGTCCAGTGTTGTTCCTTTCTTGTTCTCCTTCTGCTTCTTGCGGTATGTTATGTTCTTATTTTTGCATTGTACCCTTTTGTTCAGTTTCTGCTCCATCCTCATTTGAGTCGTCTGTGTCTTTATTAGCATCATGTTTTTCCTTGTCAACCGTCGTGTCTTGTTGGTGGTCTTTTCCGTCTTGTTTTTCAGTCTCGACCTGGTTGGCACTGACCTCTCTGCCAGGGGAATTGGCATCGTACGATGGTGTAGGGTTTTCTTCGATGGTATATGCTTCTTTCTCTGGAACAATGTGTGTGTCTGCTTCATTGCTTGTATCTCCGTGGTCGCCTTCTTCGTGTTTCTGCGTTATCATTGAAAAAGCATTGAAATAATTTAACTTGCTACTTTATTTTAATTATAGCAGCTGTTATGGGAAAATAGCGAAGCGTTCGATGTGTTGTTTGAGCTATTTTGATTGTGATTAAGTCGTAATTTTGTGGAAACATTTTGTGCAACTTCACCTGTTGAGCTGTCGTTCGTGATGCTGACGGTTCCACTCGTTCTTCGTTGAGTGTAGTTTCTTGGGTATCCTCCTGTTCTTTGTTTTGGTGTTCATCGTCGCTGTCATGGTTTTTGTCTTGTAGCTGTCCAATCATAAATTTGAGTTCTCATGGAACTACCATATATTTTCGTAGAATCAGCTTATGTAACTTTACCTCCTCAATCGTTGCTGCTTCTGTTGTCTCTGCTACTGTTCTCGTTGTTGTTGCTAAATGTTGTGCTTGTTCTTCGTTGAGTGGAGATTTTTGGGCATCTTCTTCTTCTTTCTTTTGTAGATCATCACCGCTGCCGTTGTTTTTGTCTTGTAGCTTTTGAAACACATAGGTGGCCAAGTTGCAGTGCATTTGAGGTTCCACATAGCTATTTTATACTTTGATAGGATCAATGTATGTAACTTTACCTTTTCAGTCGTTGTCGCTGTTGCCGTCTCTACTGCGTGTTTTTCGGTGAGTGAATATTTTGGGGCTCGGTCTTCTGTTACGTTGATGTCTGCCTTTTGAAGAACATGTTGCCCTTCTTCTGTGCCCTCCTTTTGCTCATTGGTCTCCTCTCTCTGTGATGCAGGAAAATAGTGAAATGTCAAATGTGTGTTCTGAACTATAAGTTCATGAAGAGGTGTTATGTGTTTTCACCTCTGTATTTGTTGTTGTTATTGATGATTCTTCGTTCAGTGGTGGTTTTGGGTCCTTCTCTTGCTCTTTATTTTGCTGTTCATCGTCACTGACCTTGTTTTTTTCTTGCAATTGTTCAAACATAGAGGTGGCAAAGTGAGAGTCCATTGCAGTGAATACAAATGTGGTAGGTTGGAGTTTATTTGATTGTGCACATAGCAATTTTATTATTTCATAGTTGCAGGTTTCGTAAGTTTACCTTTTCAGTCGTTGACGCTGCTGCTGTCTCTGGTACCTGTTGTTTGTTGAGTGAATTTTTTGTGGCTTGGTCTTCAGTGGCATTATTGTCTATCGTTTGGAGAACATGTTCGGGTTGTTCATTAGGCTCCTCTGGTTGTGTTTGATGGTCTTGATTGTTGATGGTTTCTTGAGCTTCTTGTTCCTGCACCAACACAAAAAAATTTAAGAAATGGGTGCATTTCTGACTGTTCAGTTACAATTTTTTTATAAGACCTCTATCTCTGGAGTTGCAGGACTGTCTACTGCTTATACTACGGCTTCTCCTTGTCTCGTGTTGTCCTCTAGTTTTTCTTGTTGAATGTCTATGCCAGTGTTTTTGCTTGCTTCCACTTCATGTTTAATAAAAATTGAAATTATAGATTGAACTTCATTTGTGTCTGAGCTTTGTAACCTCACCTCTTCAGATGTTGTTGTTTCAAGTTCTTGATCTTCGAGATCAGCATACTCGTTTGTTTCCTGCATTTGTTGAAAGAAAAGGGTGAGACATCCCTTATAATATTTGTATTTGCGTGGCGGGGTGTATTAGGTAGTTCAGACATCATAAATATTTTGAAAGGTGGTTGTTGTTGTTGAATTTTTACCTCCGTGTTGATGACTGGGTTATTCGTTCCTGCATCTACTATTTCTTTGTCAGGTATATAACAGTCTCTTGTTTCTCATCGGCTGGGATGTCTTGGGCTTTCTCCTTTGTACTCATGATGCTGATCTGCAATGTTGTGGCGCTAGAAATCTCTTCTACACAAATTTCCTGTTCTGTGACGCCTTCGTCTGTTTGAGGTTCACTATGGGGTTCAATTTCAACACGGGATGTCTCTTGGTCTTGCAGTGCTTGTGATACCTGGAGGTCAAACAATATGAGTTTGTGGTTCACTTTTTTTCCTGCCATTTATGAGTTTTCGGTGTGGGTAATAGTGGGCTATGGAAGTTTACCTCCTCTTCGTTGTTTTCTTCTTCTTTGTCGTTTGTTATGCTAACAGTTGATTGTGGGTTAGCCTCTTGCATTTGGTTGATGGGGCTGCTGACTTGATTGTTCTTCAGCTGAGCCTATATTTTGTTGGAGGTTTGTCAGTTAACTTATAACTCTATCCAGTTTTGAAATTAAAAATGGATGTTCATACTGACCTCTTCACAGGTTCTGACGTCGATCGTATCTTGTGCTTGTGTTGGGGTAGTTGTTGTTGTAGCATTATCTGTTGTGAGGTTGCTTTGTTTTTTCCGTTCATTCGTGATTTTGGGGTTGTTGACACCATCCTGCTGTTGGAGTTCATCTTGGCCTGGCGTGCTATTGGTATGTTCCTGAAAGCATTGAGGCAGTTCTTTTCAGTTGAGTTATGAAAATAGGGGTTTGCTTTAGGGTGCGTATGTTGGGAAACGTAGTAATTTCAAAAAATTTCCTACGATCACGCAAGACCATGGTGATGGCATAGCAACGAGAGGGAAGAGTGTCCGTCCACGCACTCGTGAGACCGAAAGCGAAGCGTTATAACAACGCGGTTGATGTAGTCGTCGTCTTCACGATCCGACCGATCCAAGCACCGAACGTCTGGCACCTCCGAGTTACGCACACGTTCAGCTCGATGGCGATCCCGGACTCCAATCCAGCAAAGTGTCGGATGAGTTCCGTCGGCCTGACGGCGTGATGACGATGTTGATGCTCCACCGGCGCGGGGCTTCGCCTAAGCACTGCGACGATATGACTTCTCGGCGCGAGGCTTCGCCTAAGCTCTCTGACGATATGACCGAAGTGGAATATGGTGGAAGGGGCACCGCACTGCAGCTAAGGAAAGATCCGTAGATCAACTTGTGTGTCTTGGGGTGCCCCCTGCCCCGTATATAAAGGAGCCAAGGGGAGGTGGCCGGCCCTAGGGGAGGCGCGCAAGGAGGAGTCCTACTCCCACCGGAGTAGGACTCCCCCCTTCTCCTAGTTGGACTAGGATTGGAGGAGGGAAGAGGGAAGGCGCCGCCCCCTTCCTTGTCCTATTCGGACTAGAGGGGAGGGGGGCGCAGCCCACCTTGGCCTGCCCTTCCTCTTCCCTATGGCCCATTAAGGCCCATGGACCTCCGGGGGTTCCGGTAACCTCCGGTACTCAGTAAAATCCCGATTTCACCGGAACACTTCCGATGTCCAAATGTAGGCTTCCAATATATCAATCTTTATGTCTCGACCATTTCGAGACTCCTCGTCATGTCCGTGATCACATCCGGGACTCGAACAACCTTGATTGCATCAATACTTATAAACTCATTATGAACTGTCGCCATCGAAGCGTTAAGCGTGCGGACCCTACGGGTTCGAGAACTATGTAGACATGACCTAGAACTATTCTCGGTCAATAACCAATAGCGGAACCTGGATGCCCATATTGGTTCCTACATATTCTACGAAGATCTTTATCGGTCAAACCGCATAACGACATACGTTGTTCCCTTTGTCATCGGTATGTTACTTACCCGAGATTCGATCGTCGGTATCCAATACCTAGTTCAATCTCGTTGCAGTAAGTCTCTTTACTCGTTCCGTAATACATCATCTCACAACTAACTCATTAGTTGTAATGCTTGCAAGGCTTAAGTGATGTGTATCACCGAGAAGGCCTAGAGATACCTCTCCGACAATCGGAGTGACAAAACCTAATCTCGAAATCGCCAACCCAACAAGTACCTTTGGAGACACCTGTAGTACTCCTTTATAATCACCCGATTGTTGTGACGTTTGGTAGCACCAAAGTGTTCCTCCGTAAACGGAGTTGCATAATCTCATAGTTACGGGAACATGTATGGGTCATGAAGAAAGCATTAACATACTAAGCGATCAAGTGTTAAGCTAACGGAATGGGCCATGTCAATCAGATCATTCTACTAATGATGTGACCTTGTTAATCAAATAACAACTCCTTGTTCATGGTTAGGAAACATAACCATCTTTGATTAACAAGCTAGTCAAGTAGAGGCATACTAGTGACATCTTGTTTGTCTATATATTCACACATGTATTATGTTTCCGGTTAATACAATTCTAGCATGAATAATAAACATTTATCATGATATAAGGAAATAAATAATAACTTTATTATTGCCTCTAGGGCATATTTCCTTCAGTCTCCCACTTGCACTAGAGTCAATAATCTAGATTACAAAGTAATGATCCTAACACCCATGGAGTCTTGGTGCTGGTCATGTTTTGCTCGTGGAAGAGGCTTAGTTAACGGGTCTGCAACATTCAGATCCGTATGTATTTTGCAAATCTCTATGTCTCCCACTTGGACTTGGTCCCGAATGGAATTGAAGCGTCTCTTGATGTGCTTGGTCCTCTTGTGAAATCTGGATTCCTTTGCCAAGGCAATTGCACCAGTATTGTCACGTAAGATTTTCATCGGTCCCGATGCACTAGGTATAACACCTAGATCGGAAATGAACTCTTTCATCCAGACTCCTTCATTTGCTGCTTCGAAGCAGCTATGTACTCCGCTTCACATGTAGATCCCGCCACGACGCTTTGTTTAGAACTGCACCAACTGACAGCTCCACCGTTTAATAAAAACACGTATCCGGTTTGCGATTTAGAATCGTCCGGATCAGCGTCAAAGCTTGCATCGACGTAACCATTTACGACTAGCTCTTTGTCACCTCCATATACGAGAAACATATCCTTAGTCCTTTTCGTATTTCAGATGTTCTTGACCGCTGTCCGATGATCCATTCCTGGATTACTTTGGTACCTTCCTGCCAAGCTTACAGCCTAAGCATACGTCGGTCTGGTACACAGCATTGCATACATGATAGAGCCTATGGCTGAAGCATAGGAACATCTTTCATTTTCTCTCTATCTTCTGCTGTGGTCGGGCATTGAGTCGACTCAATCTTACACCTTGCAACAGGCAAAAAACCTTTCTTTGCCTGATCCATTTTGAACTTTTTCAAAATTTTATCAAGGTATGTGCTTTGTGAAAGTCCAATTAAGCGTCTTGATCTATCTCTATAGATCTTGATGCCCAATATGTAAGCAGCTTCACCGAGGTCTTTCATTGAAAAACTTTTATTCAAGTATCCTTTTATGCTATCCAGAAATTCTATATCATTTCCAATTAATAATATGTCGTCCACATATAATATCGTAAATGCTACAGAGCTCCCACTCACTTTCTTGTAAATACAAAGCTTCTCCAAAAGTCTGTAAACCCATATGCTTTGATCATACTATCAAAGCGTTTATTCCAACTCCGAGAGGCTTGCACCAGACCATAAATTGATCGTTGGAGCTTGCACACTTTGTTAGCACCTTTTGGATCGACAAAACCTTCTGGTTGCATCATATACAACTCTTCTTCTAGAAATCCATTCAAGAATGCAGTTTTTACATCCATTTGCCAAATTTCATAATCATAAAATGCGGCAATTGCTAACATGATTCGGACAGACTTAAGCATCGCTACGGGTGAGAAAGTCTCATCGTAGTCAACCCCTTGAACTTGTCGAAAACCTTTCGCAACAAGTCGAGCTTTGTAGACGGTTACATTACCATCGGCGTCAGTCTTCTTCTTAAAGATCCATTTATTTCCAATGGCTTGCCGATCATCGGGCAAGTCAACCAAAGTCCATACTTTGTTCTCATACATGGATCCCATCTCAGATTTCATGGCTTCCAGCCATTTCGCGGAATCTGGGCTCACCATCGCTTCTTCATAGTTTGTAGGTTCGCCATGGTCAAGTAACATGACTTCCAGAATAGGATTACCGTACCACTGCAGTGCGTATTTTATTCTGGTTGACCTCTGAGGTTCAAGAGTAACTTGATCTGAAGCTTCATGATCATCATCATTAGTTTCTTCACTAATTGGTGTAGTTGTCACGGGAACCATTTCTTGTGATGAACTACTTTCCAATAAGGGAGCAGATCTGATTATCTCATCAAGTTCTACTTTCCTCCCACTCACTTCTTTCGAGAGAAACTCTTTCTCTAGAAAGGATCCGAATTTAGCAACGAAAATCTTGCCTTCAGATCTGTGATAGAAGGTGTACCCAACAGTCTCCTTTGGGTATCCTATGAAGACACATTTTTCCGATTTGGGTTCGAGCTTATCTGGTTGAAGTTTCTTTACATAAGCATCGCAGCCCCAAACTTTAAGAAAGCGACAACTTTGGTTTCTTGCCAAACCACAGTTCATAAGGTGTCGTCTCAACGGATTTTGACGGTGTCCTATTTAACGTGAATGCGGCCGTCTCTAAAGCATAACCCCAAAATGATAGCGGTAAATCGGAAATAGACATCATTGATCGCACCATATCTAGTAAAGTACGACACTGACGTTCGACACACCATTTCTCCGTGGTGTTCGGGTGGCGTGAGTTGCAAACTATTCCACATTGTTTCAAATGTAAACCAAACTCGTAACTCAAATATTCTCCTCCACGATCAGATCGTAGAAATTTTATTTTCTTGTTACGATGATTTTCCACTTCACTCTGAAATTCTTTGAACTTTTCAAATGTTTCAGATTTGTGTTTCATTAAGTAGATATACCCATATCTGCTCAAATCATCTGTGAAGGTGAGAAAATAACGATACCGCCACGTGCCTCAACATTCATTGGACCACAAACATCGGTATGTATGATTTCCAATAAATCGCTTGCTCGCTCCATAGTTCCGAGAACGGCGTTTTGGTCATCTTGCCCATGAGGCACGGTTCGCATAGTACCAAGTGATTCATAATCAAGTGATTCCGTAAGCCCATCAAGATGGAGTTTCTTCATGCGTTTTGCACCGATATGACCTAAACGGCGATTGCCACAAATAAGTTGCACTATCATTATCAACTCTGCATCTTTTGGCTTCAACATTATGAATATGTGTATCACTACTTCGAGATTCAACAAGAATAGACCATTCTTCAAGGGTGCATGACCATAAAAGATATTATTCATATAAATAGAACAACCATTATTCTCTCGATTTAAATGAATAACCGTCTCGCATTAAACAAGATCCAGATATAATGTTCATGCTCAACGCGGCACCAAATAACAATTATTTAGGTCTAAAACTAATCCCGAAGGTAGATGTAGAGGTAGCGTGCCGACCGCGATCACATTGACTTTGGAACCATTTCCCACGCATCGTCACCTCGTCCTTTGCCGGTGCTCGTCTATTCCGTAGTCCCCTGTTCGAGTTGCAAATATTAGCAATGTAACCGATTATCAAATACCAGTGCTACTACGAGCTCTAGTAAGGTACACATCAATGACATGTATATCACATATACCTTTGTTCACCTTGCCATCCTTTTTATCCGCCAAATACTTGGGGCAGTTCCGCTTCCGGTGTCCGATGCGCTTGCAGTAAAAACACTCGATTTCAGGCTTAGGTCCAGACTTGGGTTTCTTCTCTTGATCAGCAACTTTCTTGCTGTTCCTTTTGAAGTTTCCCTTCTTCTTCCCTTTGCCCTTTTTCTTGAAACTAGTGGTCTTGTTGACCATCAACACTTGATGCTCTTTCTTGATTTCTACCTCCACAGCTTTTAGCATCGCGAAGAGCTCAGGAATTGTCTTAGTCATCCCTTGCATATTATAGTTCATCACGAAGCTCTTGTAGCTTGGTGGCGATGATTGGAGAATTACATCAATGACACTATCATCCGGAAGATTAACTCCCAGCTGAATTAAGTGATTGTTATACCCGGACATTTTGAGTATGTGCTCACCGACGTAACTATTCTCCTCCATCTTGCAGCTATAGAACTTATTGGAGACTTCATATCTCTCAATCCGGGCATTTGCTTGAAATATTAACTTCAACTCCTGGAACATCTCATATGCTCCATGACGTTCAAAACGCCGTTGAAGACCCGGTTCTAAGCCGTAAAGCATGGCACACTGAACTATAGAGTAGTCATCAGCTACTGCTTTGCAGACGTTCATAACTTCGCTCAAAGATTCTGCAGAGGCCTGTCACCCAGCCGGTGCTTCCAGGATGTAATTTTTCTGTGCAGCAATGAGGATAATCCTCAAATTACGGACCCAGTCCGTGTAATTGCTACCATCATCTTTCAACTTTTGCTTTCTCAAGGAACGCATTAAAATTCAACGGAACAACAAGACGAGCCATCTATCTACAGTAAACATAGACAAGCAAAATACTATCGGTACTAAGTTCATGATAAATTTAAGTTCAATTAATCATATTAAAAAGCTCCCACTTAGACAGACATCTCTCTAGTCATCTAAGTGATCACGTGATCCATATCAACTAAACCGTGTCCGATCATCACGTGAGACGGAGTAGTTTCAACGGTGAACATCACTATGTTGATCATATCTACTATATGATTCACGTTCGACCTTTCGGTCTCCGTGTTCCGAGGCCATATCTGTTATATGCTAGGCTCGTCAAGTTTAACCTGAGTATTCCGCGTGTGCAACTGTTTTGCACCCGTTGTAGATGGACGTAGAACTTATCACACCCGATCATCACGTGGTGTCCGGGTACTACGAACTTTGGCAACGGTGCATACTCGAGGAGAACACTTCTTGATAATTTTTAGTGAGAGATCATCTTATAATGCTACCGTCAATCAAAAGCAAGATAAGATGCATAAAGGATAAACATCACATGCAATCAATATAAGTGATATGATATGGTCATCATCATCTTGTGCTTGTGATCTCCATCGCCAAGCACCGTCATGATCACCATCGTCACCGGGCGCGACACCTTGATCTCCATCGTAGCATCGTTGTCGTCTCGCCAATCTTATGCTTCCACGACTATCACTACCGCTTAGTAATAAAGTAAAGCATTACATCGCGATTGCATTGCATACAATAAAGCGACAACCATATGGCTCCTGCCATTGTCGATAACTCGGTTACAAAACATGATCATCTCATACAATAAAATTTAGCATCATGTCTTGACCATATCACATCACAACATGCCCTGCAAAAACAAGTTAGGCGTCCTCTACTTTGTTGTTGCAAGTTTTACGTGGCTGCTACGGGCTTAAGCAAGAACTCATCTTACCTACGCATCAAAACCACAACGATAGTTTGTCAAATAGACTCCGTTTTAACCTTCTCAAGGACCGGGCGTAGCCACACTCAGTTCAACTAAAGTTGGAGAGACAGTCTTCCGCAAGCCATCTATGTGCAAAGCACGCCGAGGAACCGGTCTCGCGTAAGAGTACGCGTAAGGTTGGTCCGGATCGTCTCGTCCAACAATACCGCTGAACCAAAGTATGACATGCTGGTAGGCAGTATGACTTGTATCGTTCACAACTCACTTGTGTTCTACTCGTGCAAATAACATCAAACCATAAAAACCTAGGCTCGGATGCCACTGTTGGGAAACGTAGTAATTTCAAAAAAATTCCTACGATCACGCAAGACCATGGTGATGGCATAGCAACGAGAGGGAAGAGTATCCGTCCACGCACTCGTGAGACCGAAAGCGAAGCGTTATAACAACGCGGTTGATGTAGTCGCACGTCTTCACGATCCGACCGATCCAAGCACCGAACGTCACGGCACCTCCGAGTTCTGCACACGTTCAGCTCGATGGCGATCCCGGACTCCAATCCAGCAAAGTGTCGGATGAGTTCCACAAGACGACGGCGTGGTGACGATGTTGATGCTCCACCGATGCAGGGCTTCGCCTAAGCACTGTGACGATATGACTTCTCCGGCGCAGGGCTTCGCCTAAGCTCTATGACGATATGACCGAAGTGGAATATGGTGGAAGGGGGCACCGCACACGGCTAAGGAAAGATCCGTAGATCAACTTGTGTGTCTTGGGGTGCCCCTGCCCCGTATATAAAGGAGCCAAGGGGAGGTGGCGGCCCTAGGGGAGGCGCGCAAGGAGGAGTCCTACTCCCACCGGGAGTAGGACTCCCCCTTCTCCTAGTTGGACTAGGATTGGAGGAGGGAAGAGGGAAGGGCGCCGCCCCCTTCCTTGTCCTATTCGGACTAGAGGGGAGGGGGCGCGCAGCCCACCTTGGCCTGCCCTTCCTCTTCTCCTATGGCCCATTAAGGCCCATGGACCTCCCGGGGTTCCGGTAACCTCCGGTACTCGGTAAAATCGATTTCACCGGAACACTTCCGATGTCCAAATGTAGGCTTCCAATATATCAATCTTTATGTCTCGACCATTTCGAGACTCCTCGTCATGTCCGTGATCACATCCGGGACTCGAACAACCTTCGGTGCATCAATACTTATAAACTCATTATGAACTGTCATCGAAGCGTTAAGCGTGCGGACCCTACGGGTTCGAGAACTATGTAGACATGACCTAGAACTATTCTCGGTCAATAACCAATAGCGGAACCTGGATGCCCATATTGGTTCCTACATATTCTACGAAGATCTTTATCGGTCAAACCGCATAACGACATCGTTGTTCCCTTTGTCATCGGTATGTTACTTACCCGAGATTCGATCGTCGGTATCCAATACCTAGTTCAATCTCGTTACTGGTAAGTCTCTTTACTCGTTCCGTAATACATCATCTCACAACTAACTCATTAGTTGTAATGCTTGCAAGGCTTAAGTGATGTGTATCACCGAGAAGGCCTAGAGATACCTCTCCGACAATCGGAGTGACAAAACCTAATCTCGAAATCGCCAACCCAACAAGTACCTTTGGAGACACCTGTAGTACTCCTTTATAATCACCCGATTACGTTGTGGCGTTTGGTAGCACCAAAGTGTTCCTCCGGTAAACGGAGTTGCATAATCTCATAGTTACGAGGAACATGTATGGGTCATGAAGAAAGCATTAACATACTAAGCGATCACGTGTTAAGCTAACGGAATGGGCCATGTCAATCAGATCATTCTACTAATGATGTGACCTTGTTAATCAAATAACAACTCCTTGTTCATGGTTAGGAAACATAACCATCTTTGATTAACAAGCTAGTCAAGTAGAGGCATACTAGTGACATCTTTGTTTGTCTATATATTCACACATGTATTATGTTTCCGGTTAATACAATTCTAGCATGAATAATAAACATTTATCATGATATAAGGAAATAAATAATAACTTTATTATTGCCTCTAGGGCATATTTCCTTCAGCGTATGGCACCATGCATTACTATTTATTTACCTATTTTTGCCGCTTTATCTTGTTCTTGTCAATGCCTATGTCCCTTGATTTTGTTCTTCTCTTCCTCTCTTCGTCTTCTTCTTCTTTCTTTTTTTTTCTCCTTTCTCTTGGTTCTGTTGTGGCTACGGTTTCATTCGTGTGGTTGGCATCGGCTAGTCTACTTGAGGCTGCTGGATCTACTTGCTCTAGTGTCTGCAGGGTCGCGTTGTCTGTCAGGTACCTTGTGCAAACTATGCCCTGAAATTGTCTGAGTTGTTCTAATGAATCCATCAGGGCAATTGTTTGTTGCACGAATAGGTTCTTGTTTTTTCATCCAATATCTTTTCCTTTTCGTTGCATTGGTGTTCAGCCCTGGTGGTTCTTTGCGAATTATCTGCTTACATCTCATGGAGTACTTTTTCCAACAATTTTTTTATCCTTTGGAATCTTTCTTCTGCTCCTGTGCTGATGCTTTTGTTTGGTTCCCTGCTTCCACTGGTGCCGACATGTGGTTCGCGCCGGCGTTTGGGTGGAGGTGGTAGCAGTTTGATAGTGTTCTGGTGTTGCTGTTGTTTGCGATGTTCTCCTGCTATCTGGTGAATTGAAGACGAAGTTGATGTTGTGTTGGCATAGAAGATCCTCTCTGTTGTTCCTTTCCATGTCTGCATCATTTTGGTGGAATGTAGTTGATTAGAATGGAAACCGTTTTCAAAAAGGGAAGGACTAATTTATGTACAATACAGCTATACCAGTATTTTGCCAAATTCATAGTCATCTGGTCGTGCTTTTCCGTCCCTTTTCATGTCTGCTCTAGCTATTTTCGCTAGGTCACTCTCTTTGAGATGGTTTGCTCGTGGTAATGAGGTCTTGTCCATTGTCTTTGCAATCTTCCGCATTTCTTTTGTGTCGGTTGGCAGCAGCAGGGAGTCGAGGTACATGATTACTGGCCCTTGTGCCAAACCATTAACATGCTTTTTGTTCTTTTTTCCTGAGGCAAATTTCTGTGTTTCTGCCATATCTTGGCTCCTTCCTTAATACATTCGACGATTAGCTCACAGAAATCCATCTTTGCCATCTCTGGATAGTCCATGTCCTCTACCATTATAGCTTGTCGGGTGAAGATAGCGACGCTTGACCCGCAGACAACGTTGTGGAAAAAAAATAAGGAAAAATATTTTAACTGATTTCCTGTTTAACTGTCCGTCATCTAGTTCCACCAATGTCTTTAGCTCCGTGAACAGTTCTTTTGGCTTGAAATCTGTATGTTTCAAGCCAAGGTCTGACATCAGTTCTTTCATTGAAGTTGGGCTCTTTGGTGGCCTTTCCGTGCCGTTTGGGTATCCAAACACCTTGTGTATAGCCTCCTTGGTAATCTTGATTTTCTTGTCTTCGGTACCATCACCGAAGGTTATTGTCATGCTTTCTGTGTCCAGGTTGTCGTAGATGTGTGCTGCAAGTGGTCTGTAGATGGAGCCCGTTATTTTGCAGTTCTCTATGCTGCCAAATCCTGTCGTCCTAATATCTTGCTTGTGACGGTCTATAAGTAAATTCCATGCTTTCTTGACATGAGCGAATGCTGCGCCTACCTTGATTTGGCATTTCTCTTCGTTTGTTTCTTGCTGTTCTTCGTCAACTGTTGGTGCTGCCAATTCTTTTCCGCTTGTCTTTCTCCTCTTTATGTCCTTCTGTCCTGATTTGTTCTGTTTCAGAAGACAAAAAGAAAGGGTTTCGTTAGAAAGGAACATTAGATCCTGAGTTCTGAATAGTGGTATTCAAAATTAGTACATAAGTGTGTTTTTACATCGTCGTCATGTTCTACGTCGTTGTCATGCTCTTCAGCATCATCGCCGTCTGTAGGAATGAAATCTGCATCATGTTCCCTATCATCGTCGTCATCATTGGTATCTGAACCTTTGCTGTTGGTATCGTCTTGTTCTTTTTCTACCCTTTGTCGTTTGTTTTTCTTCTTGCGTTCACCTTGTTTCTTCGTGGCGGTTGGTGCTGTTGGCGGGAGTACCATTAGAGGTAATGGCTGATGCTGCAAGGTACTAGTGTCGACGATGTTTTCAGCATTGTCCTTTTGCTTTTGCCTTTTTGCTCCAGGAGTAAAAATAGTGCTGTATCTGATTTTCTCTTTTTTTTGCTTGTTGCTAGATGTTTAATCCTGTTGAGCCTGGTGTAAGTTATCATTTCTTCCGCAGGTGGTTTGTTCCTCATGTTTTGTTCTGTGTCCTTTTCTGATGAATGAGGAGATATGCTGCCTGTTTCTGCGCTTTGAATATCACCATCTTCGTGTCCTGTATAATGACCAGGTAACAAAAAAGGATGTTCTTTTTGTCCGAAAACAACTAATACACATTTAAAATATATATCTTCCATGATTATGCATAAGGAATGTGAAACTGCCAAAGGGGATTTTTAGTTTTCTTTTCTTGGGTTAAGATAGATTATTACTATTGTTACCGATTGAGCTAATCAGGGGATTTAAGAAAATATTAATTATGGTTATGAGTGCAGCTGGGGAAGTGAAGTTAGGGTGAAGCATTTTCTGAGACAAAAATGCACTCTGCATGTGATATTTCATAATGGGACGAATATCATCAATGATAGTTGAAGATTTATTGGGTAAGTTAAAATGTTTTTGAATTAAAAATAAGATCGTGTGCAAACATTTTTAATGTTTTCTATAAAGAAATATATAAAAAGTGGCAGGTAGTTTTATTTGTAGACATAGTTAAGTTATTGTTGTCAAGGATAGCAGTTAAGTTATTAATATCTCAATATAGTTTTTTGTAGATGGACACTAGAGACTTTTGCTCAAACCTTTGACAGGAGCTTGCTGGATTGCATGCTCTTCAGCAGGGTGTTCGTCAGTATTTTGCTGGGTTTTAGCTTCTTCGTGAGGATTTGTCATTGCTGCATAAAAAATGGACAGGTGTTAGAAGCAGAGTCGACTGTCACAGGAAAAAAACATGTGTGGTGTGAAAACAACACGGGTTGTTTTACCCTAGAAGCACAGGGTACACCTATTCTTTGGTTACGGTATTTCACACCAGAGGCACTTAATTTGAAAAACGGTTACATTGACGGGACAAGGGATGTAGAAAATCTCGTACCGTTATCAGTTTTGGCCTCTCAGGATGCTTGCGGGATTTGGATCTATCGACGTATTCTAGTTACTGATGTTTCAGGTTTTTTACCTTTGAGCACAAATCGTATGGCGAAAATCCCAGGGTGGAGAGCAGTAGCATTTCTATTAAATCTCATCTCTACGCTAGTTCAATTTGTTAAGCAAAATTATTTAGGTTATTGGAAAACTCCTTGGTACCGGTGGCTAGGTCTGCTGTTCCTTGAAGTTGAAAAATCACTACGATCTACCCAGTGGAATGGAGTGGGATAAATGATAATTACCTTCAATTAGTTGTGCGGTGTTCTTCGGTTCCATCCGCTTATTGTGTCGTTGCTCTTTTTTTGTTGCAATTTCCGCCGCCGCTGTCGAGGTCCTCGCCGTCGGTCGCCGCAGCCGGCGGGGTTATTGGTGTTCTCGCGGGCAGTGTGTGGCTGTGTGTATGTCAGATTGGAGGTGGTTGGCGAACGGGTGGCGGTTTGTTCGGTGACGCGAACTCGATTTCGAATTTGTGTTTGTTTGCAGAAGGAAGGAGGAGAGCGTGCGGGAGTGATGAAGGTTTAGAGATTTACTTTGCAGAAGGGGAAGCAAGCTAGTAGAAGAGGAGGGAGAGATGGAAACCATCGAACCGTCTCTAATCTTCAATCGTCCGTTTGAGCATCAAGATCCTTTTTTCTGATGTTAGGCTCGGAAGTGTAGATTCTACAGGCACGTAGATGCAGGCACAGGAGGCACGGTAGTGTAGGTTCTACAAGCAGGTAGAGAACCACGGAACAGGCAAGAGTCGCGTGACGCACGTGGATGTAAGCATAGGAGGCACGGAAATGAAGGCAATGCAGGCACAGACATGCTGCTTTTCAAGGCACGGGTATCAACGCTGAGGATGTACAAGAGTGTTGTGGCAGAGGCATGTGTTAGAATGCTCGGTTAAAGAGGCATGGTTGTGAAGTCTCAAGAGCGACGACGGCGTTGCAGTGGGGCCATTTAAGAGTCATGGCGTACGTTACGTTAGGCACGTGAGGCACGTGGGTTCAGGCAAAGAAGGGAGAAAAGGTGAATCCACAACAGGCATGTACGTGTGTTTTCTCAAGTCACGGGTGTGCAGTCTGTGGATGCACAAAAGTGTGGCAGCAGAGGCATGGGTCTGACTACTCGGTTACAAAACCACGATCGTGAAGTCACGTGGGTGTGGCACTACGGGGCACGTAAGAGTCTCGGCAAGTGTCACGTTGTGGACGTGGGTGCAGGTACGTAAGGCACAGTAATGGAGGCACTACAATTACGTACGTGCACTCTCTGGATGCACGAAAAGTTTTGCGGCAGATGCATGGGTCTGAGTACTCGGTTAGAGAACCACGGTTGTGAAGTCACGTGGGTGTGGCACTACGGGTCACGTAAGTGTCGTGGCATGTGTCACGTTGCGCACATGGATGTAGGCACAGGAGGCACGACATTCAAGGCAACGGAGGCACGGACTTGCGGCTTCTCGAGGCACGGGGTATCAACCCTGCGTATGCAAAATAGTGCAGTGGCAGACGGACGTGTCAGGATGCTTGGTTACAGAGGCACGGTTCTGAAGTCTCAGGAGCCACGCATGTCAAGTTGCGCACATGGGTGCAGGTACGTGCAGGCACAGAAATGAAGGCACCACAGGCACGTACGTGCACTCTCTGGATACACAAAAGTGTGGCGGCAGAGGCATGGGTCCGAGTACTCGGTTACAGAACCACGGTTGTGAACTCACGTGGGTGTGGCACTACGGGGGACATAAGAGTCTCGGCAAGTATCATGTTGTGCACGTGGGTGTAGGTACGTAAGGCACAGAAATGAAGGCACCACAGGCACGTACGTGCATTCTTTGGATGCAAAAAAAGTGTGGTGGCAGAGGCATGGGTCCGAGTACTCGGTTAGAGAACCACGGTTGTGAAGTGACGCGGGTGTGGCACTACGGGGCACGTAAGAGTCTCGGCAAGTGTCGTGTGAGGCATGTGGGTGCAAGGACGTAAGGTACAGAAATCAAGGCACCACGGTTGTGAAGTCAAGTGGTAGTGATGAAGTGGAGCCTCTCTACAGGCATGTGGATGCAGGCACACAAGGCACGGAAGTGCGGGTTCTACAGGCACGTACATGCATGCACAGGAGGCACGGAAGTGCGGGTTCTACAGGCAGTTAAAGAACGACGGGACATGCAAGTGTCGCGTGAGGCACGTGGCTGTAAGCATCGGAGACAAGGAAATGAAGCGAACGCAGGCACGGACATGCTGCTTCTCGAGGCACGGGTATCAACCCTGTGGATGTTCAAGAGTGCGGTGGCAGAGGCATGTGTTAGAATGCTCGGTTAAAGAGGCACGGTTGTGAAGTCTCAGGAGCGACGCGGGCGTGGCAGTGGGGCCATGTAAGAGTCACGGCGCATGTTATTACGTTAGGCACTTGAGGCACGTGGGTGCAGTTACGGAAGGCTGAATTGGTGAATCCACAATAGGCACGTACGTGTGTTTTGTGCAGTCACGGTTGTGCACTCTCTGGATGCACAGAAGTGTGCCGGCAGAGGCATGGGTCTGACTACCCGGTTAGAGAACCACATTTGTGAAGTGACGTGGGTGTGGCACGACGGGCCCCGTAGGAGTCACGGCAAGTGTCACGCGAGGCACGTGGATGTAGGCACTTGAGGCACGACATTGAAGGCACAGGAGGCACGGATGCAGGTACAGGAGGCACTGAAGTACCGAACCTAGGAGGAAACCTTGTGTATGTGCGGAATGTTTCGAGATTTACTATGGAAGAGAGGAAGAAAGAGAGTAGAGGAGGTGGGAGAGATGGAAATGATGGAACCATCTGTTATCTTCGACGGTCTGATTTTAGCATCAAGATTCGTGCCGCCTGGCTTTGTTTTATTTTTGTTCGCTGTAGCGTCTTAATACACGTGTGAGGCATGGAACACCAGGCTCTACAGGCACCGACGTGTGAGGCACGGAACACCAGGCTCTACAGGCACCAATGTTGGAATTATAGAGGCACTGGTATCGACTCTATGGATGCACAAATGTGTAGTGGAAGGGGCATGCATCTGAAGACTTACTCAGACATTCACGGTTGTGAAGTCTTTAGAGTTACAAGCGTGTGTCACCACGGGCACGTGAGAGTGATGCGTCGGGAAGTGTGGTAGTAGAGGCATCGGTGCGAATAGTAGTCAGAGAGCATTGGTCGTGCGGTAGTAGCGGCGTTCGTCAGGAAAGGTGCGAGGAGTTCAACATAGTACGTGCTTAGTATCTGAACGCAGTGCACACTATCTAAGCGTGCCAGTGCAGTGTGTGCTTGAATGGTTTACGCACAAACATTTGTTACGTGCTTAATCGGATGATTTGACGGTTGCTTTTTCCCGACAACCGCGAGCACTGCCACTCGGCGGTTGCCCCGGCGCACAGCAACCGCGAGCGCATGTCTACTGCCCTCATTACCACGACGAGGCCGCGTCCAACCGCCTCCTCCATGACCCAAACCTTGGCACAACAGGGCAACTGCGCTTCCATAGCCGCTCAATTACGAAAACACTATTGCCACTCCATCTCAACTAGCAACTCCTCACAATCTCTGTGTCAAGGCCGCCATCGCTGGAGGAGCGTAATGGCGGAGGAACCGTCTGCCAAGTGTCCCCGTCGTGAGACGTCCGACCAGAGCATCGAGGTTGACGACGTTCAGGTCCCCAGTCAGAAGCACAACTACAAGGTGCACCTCAAGGAGGTTGGCATCCATGGAAAGGAAAAGCTCGATGCCGTATGCACCAGCAATCCTGACGAAGCCGACAAGATGAACGGCAGGATCCTGAAGAGGGTCTACAGCTTGTACCCTCAGTACATCGGCGTTGATGTCGAGTATACCAGGGAAGACGAACCTCCGCAGATGGCAGCGGTTCTGCAGTTATGCGTGGAGGAACTCTATCTAGTATACCACATCACCGCGGCAACAAAATGGTGAACCATCCTACAGCTTCAACCTCTCCATGTTTCTGTTTAATTAGCATTTCACCCTGAAATTTGATTAAATTGGTTTATTGAATTGATGTATCAGTGAAGTTTCTGAAGTAGATACAGCAGAATAGATTTTGAACTTGACTCACCAGATCAGTTTATGTATTTGATGCACTAGATTAATTTATGAATTTGATGTATGAGATTATTTTCTGAACTTGATGTTCTAGTGCACTTTCTGTTCTAGTGTAGTTTCTATATTTGATGTTCTAGAGTAGTTCAATTTCTTGAATTGATGTGTTAATCTGGGTAAGGAGTAGATAGGTCATTTATTCAAGTGTAAATACCAAAAATAAAAATGACATGCTGTGCTTGTGTTTTATTTCTGAACTCTGCATAGCAGTTTCTGAAATTTCTTTCGTCCACGAATTATACGTACTATGTAAGTATTTACTTGATGGATCCACCTTAAATGTGTCATCCCCTTGCAGGCCCAAGAGCCTGCGCCCGTTCCTGAAGGAGGACAGGTTCTACACCTTTGTCGGCTTCAGTATTGAAGGTGACAAAGAGATGCTGCGAAGTTCTGGTTTGGAGATCAACCCCGACAAGTACATCGACATCCAGCGCAAATGGAGAGTTCCGTTCAAGGGAAGAAAGAGGTACCACTCTTTGGCTGATGTTGCAGGGAGCGTGATCCACCCATTCTACAAACAGATGAAGGATAAGATTGACAGGGTTGAAGACCATAAACTGTGGGGGATCAGCCCACTGCCAAATTACCTCATCGAGTATGCAGCAATAGATGCGTACGCCACGTACGAGTCTTGGAAGAGAATTGAAAACATCAGAGAAGGACTGGAGAGTGCAAAAGAGGCAAAGAAGAATTATGACGATCCTAACTACGTCTACTAGTGATGACGAAAACATAGAAAACTGGTCGTGGAGTTGCTTGTGTTTCTGCTTGTCCTTTCTATTGTTTCAGGTTCGTAGTTTACTTCTGTTAGAACGAAGCAGTTTCTAATGTCATCTGTATCAGGTTAAACAAGTTTGCTTATGTGAAGTTTGTAGTTTGTTTATGTGATTGAACAAGTTATTTGGCTTGCTAAGTACTATGTTTATTCAGCAATCATGTGATTTTGAAGTAGTAATGTTGCTTTTTAGTCTAAAAACAACTAAATACAAAGCAGTCTTTTTACGCTAAGTACAGTTTAGTTGTGCACACAAGCGCGGCTTCTTGAGGAGTGGCAGTAGTGGCATGGGTTGGAATACGTAGTTAGAGAGGCACAGGTTTGCAGTCTGTAGAGCCACCGGCATGTGTTACTGCAGGCCTCGGAGGCACGAAATTGAAGTCTCTACAGAAATGAAGGCACCACAAGCATCCATCCAGAGGCACGTGGACGGAGTAGCAGAGCTGAGCTCCGAATACATAGTTACAGGGTCACGGTTTGGAAGTGTGCAGAGCCAAGGTTGTGCGACACGATGGGGCATGTAAGAGTCATCGCAAGTGTCATGTGAGGGAGGCACCTGGATGTAGGTACGCAAGGCACGGGATGCACTGTTGTGACATTTGTGAAGAGACACGGGCGTGGTACCGCGACCATGTAAGTGTCGCGGGGTGTGACACGTTAGGCACGTGGATGCAGGCACAGAAATCACGGAGGTGAAGATTCAACATGCACGGAAGTTCGGTTTTTATTGTTTCGAACAGCTATCAATAATGTGGATGTCCAAAAATGTGGTACCAGAAGCATGCTTCCGAATACGGAGTTAGAGAGTCACGGTTGTCAAGCCTCTAGAAAGTCACGCGTGTCTGGCATCATGGGCATGGAGTGGTGTGGGGCTTCGAGAGGCATCAGTGGTCCTCAACCCTCTAGATGCATGGTGGTGTGGCAGGAGAGGCACCATTGTGGATGCACAGGAGTGAGGCCTCTAACGGCGTGAGTGGGTGGCACCAGGTGCATTTGTTTGAATACTCATTTAGAGAGTCACGTCTGTACTCACGCCAGATGCATGATGTAGGTTGGTGGCATTCGGCAGCACACGGTTGCAGAGAGGAGGAATGTCTGCGAAACATCAAAGTCACCGGCGGTCACGCGTGAGGAGTATGTAGAGTAACTGCGCGTCGACGTGACGAACGTATGTCTAGGGACGGACTTGGGGCACTGGCTTGTGTTCGAATGCTTTGTTAATGAAAATCAAGGAACTACATCAATAAAAAGAGTCTGTTGCTTCATTATCACAGTATGATGTGCGGTTAAACCGTTTTCTGATGTTTTGACGGAGCTAGGCTTGTTCGCTTATCAACAACTTTTTATTCCTTGATGTCGTCGTCGATCTTTCTAATCTCATCGCCCATTTCGCTGGTTTTGATTGTATTCTGATTGCTAAATAGTAGCCTGCACAGTTGTTGTGCTTTCCATTGTTCCGTGCCATCCTATAAAAAGTTCAGTGAAAAATAAGGAGAAAAAACACATCAGTATTAGGTCATGCAGCTGTATGATATCTATCAGATTTATTGCGAGTTTTAAGCGAAAACTTAGGTCGAAATTATCTATCTCTTCGACGAAGTGGTTGCCATCAAAGAGATGCGCGAACCTTAGAACAGCAAACGGGGTTTCACCTTTGTTCACCTTTTGGAACGCATACAGAAAATTGAACATCCCATCTAGTCTTTTCCTTTTCGAATTTTCACCCAGTGATATTTCGTATACTTCCTTAAACCTGGGAACCTGGGAATTGCATTTTGTTTTTGTTTTAGAGAGACATGTAGTGTAATTTGTAAAACTGAAAGATGGTGCTATTTACAATTCTTACCAGTTTGTATTTATGGTTATGGTATTTGTTATGCTCCTTTTGTTTGATGGCTTCGTTGTTTTCCATGTTAGCAATCTGCTTAATTAGTTTGGCATCATGCACGTGTCGATCACGTTGATTTTTCAGGTATTCTTGCCTCTTCAATTCTTCAAGAGAGGTTTCTTCAGGTTCGATGATTTGAAGCTTCCTTCTATATCTGTCGAGCACGAATAGTGTGTATCGATCTTCCTTTTCAAATGGCATGAATACCTGTGGTACAAAAGTTTTGTTGTTAGAGGAGAGTTCAGAATATAGTATTCTGTTTGAAATGCTTATTTTTATTTTGTTGTATGGAAAACGCTATTACCATTTTTGCTGTTTTGAGCTTCTCTGATTGACATTTCTTAAGGAACAAAGGAACCAAGACATCCTTTTCTCGTGTGAAATCATCTCTGAAGTCCTTCATAGATTTTCTTTTATATTTTAAACCCAGAATATGCCGCAGGAAACAAATAAAAGATCATAAAAACGAGTTAGAAAAAATAGATCGGTACCAAGAGATTAAATAATAGTTCAAAAAAGATGAGTTTATATGATCACCGTGATTTTTTTTGAAATTTACCTCTGCAAAGCTTGGGCCTAATAATAGTCTATGCCTTTTGTGTATAGTTTGGTTGCTGCTTTCCCATGCTTCTGCTAACTCATAGAGCACCTTCTTTTCCATTCCTTGACGTTTTTTCTTGTTTGCAGGCCCAAATATTTCCTTTAGCTTTGATCCAGTAAGAGTTGTGCTTTTGCTCTATGGTTGATCTCTCGAGAATACTACTTTTCTGCTTACATACAGGGCAGTAGAAGAAATTTTTGTTGAGAAAGTCATAAACTAAGTAAGCTGATAAACAGGAATTTAAGGTTCTTTCCAGTTTCCTTTCTTATTTGTGTGATTGCTGCCTAACTTTAACTAATTTGAGGTGTAAAAGGAACCAAGTTACCTTTTGAATATCCTGCCATGTGTCACTCATGACTATGTTGTAGAGCTCGTTTGCCTTATCCACGTGTAGAAACGAATGCCGGTGTTGCGGGTATTTCTTGCTGCTCTCTGATTGATGCTGGTTTTTTCGTCCCGCTCTGTCAAAGCAGATAAAAATTATGGCTGTTGTTTCTAAAAGAAATATTTGAAGCTCTAGTAATGTTGACTGATGGTAAAAATGAAATTAGTTATATTACCTTTCATGGGTGAAAAAGGGTTTGTAGTCTCTGGTTTGTAATCTTTGAGTTTTCCAGGAAGTTGATGGTCCTTTATTTGGTTGGTTTTACCGCATATGAGTGTGTATACGTACTCTGGTTTCCATTCGGCATCGACCTTGCTGGGCTGCAGGCATGTGAAAATGTATGGTTTATAGTTACGTGTTGTTCACAATTGTTAATAAACTAATTATGGTAATAAAGAAATCAAGTTATTTTACTGGTATGTAGTGGTAACTTACATGAAAATCCTCTCTGTCCTTGACCAGTTCTTTCCCATTATAGTATTTCGCAAATTGGGCCGTGAAGTGACCGCATTGTGTTCCTTCTTGCTTTGGTGTGCAGACCCTGTGAGGCCTTTCTGCTATCCTTTCCCAGTCTGGTTCATTCTTGTGTTTTAGTTTGTGGTTCTTGTTCATTAGCACGGACATCCTTCTCATCTGTTATTGGATTATGGTTTTGTTGTTTGGGTGTGGCATTGAGAAAAGTAAGAGTATCATATTATCATGAGGAAAAGAGCAAATCAATGTACAAAAAGTACGTACCAGTTCTTCTCGATGCACGTGGTGTTGACTCCAAGACAAATCGGCGTAGTTTACGTAGTTCAGTGAGTCAAGGATGTCGATGCTATCTCTGTACTTGTTCAGTACATAGAGCGTGTAGTGATTGTTTGTGTGATGAGGTATCATGATCTACGTTGAGAGAGGAGATCATTGTTGATGTAAAAATTGAATTTCATTTTATCGTTGAAGCTCAAAGAGAATAAGTCATGTGCTAAGTAATAATACTGAACTTACCATCTTCGAATGGAGGATGTCTTTACCTCCCACGAGGAGTTCAAATCCTTTTAGTGCATCGTCCTCGTTGAATTCTGATAGCTCTCCGTTATCATAATTGAGACCGAGTACCAGCTTCAAGAAAGAGAGTGTGGTTTTAGTTAAATATTCTATCATAGTAATGGCGGTGGTGTCTTTGTGGGTGAGGTATGCATACATTTGCGAAACCTGCAGGGAGTACAGTTGTGTCGTCTGGGTTGAATTGTTCTTGTTTTGTCCATTCCTCCAGTCACGCGTTTAGCATGGAGCCCTCCATCTGTGTTTCTTATTTTCCTACTTGTTCCATGAAGGATTTTGCTGAAATGCAGTCTTCTCGGTCTGAGCTTTTATATTTATATATCACTTGTCTGCAAGGAGGGTTTGGAAGTAGGTGAGTGAATTGTTAGTTGGATGTTAGAGAATCTGTAGCTCTCTGTAATTGTTTCCATGGAACTAGGAGAATCTTCTTACCCCTGCATTCTCTCTCATCCTTGTTCCGCTCATCAGATATCTATAGAGTTGTATGGCCTTTAGTCAGTAAATGAAATCTCCTGGAACAAGTGATGCAACCTTAACTTTCCCAGGTTCCTTGCTTGGTCGTTTGAATGGCCTCTTAATTGAGATTATGTTTGCTGAGCTGATCTCTGATGATTGAATCGTTGAGGGTTTTGGGGAACTTGTCTGTACTCTTGCAAGATGCCTTGCATTTTTCTTGTCGTGACCTAACTGTGCCTGCTCATTAGGTTGCCTAGGTGTTGGTGTTTCCTTTTGTGTGCTGTTGATTTTGGTGATCGGTTCTACTGAGACTGCAGCATCGCGTTTCCTCTGTTCAAGTATCTTCTCTGTTAAATCCTTCTCTTTCTGCTTTTTTTCTTCGTGTGCATGTTTCACCTCGGGTGATGTTCCTGGTTTGCAATCTTCGTCAACAGGGTTCTTGTTCTGTTTGGAAAGCTCTTGTTGGCGAGTTGGTACACTCTTTGTCCTGTTATCACCTTCTAAAGGAGAGCCTGTTGTGTCTTCTGTCATTTTATCTGGGGGTGGTCTGTCTGGTTCTATCCGTGGATCTTTTCGTTCATCTTCCTTTTGTAAATCAGTGTCTGGCTGCGCGTGTTGTTCCCTCTGTAAACCAGCATCTGTCTGGGTTTGTTCTTCCGAGTGCTTCTTCAGACGCCTTGGTGGTATCCTTGCTTCTCACATGATAATCTTCTTTCTCCTCATCGCTGCTTGTGTCTTTAATGTCAATAACTTGTATCTCTTGAGCGCTCGTCCCAATGTGCTCGGGAGTTGGAGAAATCTCTTCTTGAATTATGTCACAATGTATTCGTTGCATTTCACTGTCTTCCCTATCGACCTCGGAGTTCAGCATATCTGTTAAAATAAAAAATAAAAAATTATTGGTGTGTCTTTGAAAATTATATAAGTAGAATTTTACTTTGTTGTCTTCAGAAAGAGAAACCTTTGGTGTAGTTGATTAATGACAGTGCGGCCGTATCTCTGTATTGGCTGATTATTTGATAGAGAATTTTCTTCCTCAACTCCGGGACTTGTTCTTCTGTTAGGTACACTGTTTCTCCACCGTCGGTGTAGTGTTTTGCGTTCATGAACATATAGAACGCACAGTCGAGTCTGCAGGTAGAAGGATGAGTGGTTATTGTCATTGTCCAAAGATGGTTGGGCAGTCTAGGTGAAGTTGTCCTAACGTCCTATGTTTTTTATGGATTGCATTAATAATTTAATTGTTACAGTGAGTAAGGAAAAGGAGAAAGGTTTGTAGTTCTTACATTGCTCCCTAAAGTGGCACCTGCATTTTGACCTTTTCGAAATGGTCAATACTACTTGGAGACAGCTGGAGCAATTTGCTTATTTGCTTCCATATCCTCTTTACTCTGCTTGTTACTGTGTTGAAGTAATCCATTGTGCCTTGATATTCAACTGGTAAAGATTCAAGGAGTTCAAAGCGCTCTTTTTTCATGTTTATTGTAACAATGAAGTAGTGGCCCACAGCTCCTTCTTCAACAGGCCCGCCTATGCAAACTGGTAGAAAGAACTGCAAAATGCAAAATAAATAAATAAGGGATCCTTCTTGGATTTAGTCATGATTTGTTGATCGTTAGACGGAATTGTAGTGCCGAGATTGTATTTCTTATCTGTAACATGAGATGTGCTTACTATGTCGAAATCTTGTAGCTGCTCTCCTTCTTCCAGATCAAGGAATCATTTAAGCCTTTTAGGCATTGTCTTGTCTCTGACGTGTGCTTCGTCTTTATTTTTGAACTCCAATGGATCTTCGTGGTTGGCCATGCGTATTGATGCCTGCTTTTTTTGTCACATGTGCGTAAAAGAGATTTGTAAATTCAATTGTACAGAAAGGTTGATTGATCGATAGAGTGATATTCATTGTTGAAACTTGAGGTTTACTTACGGTGTTGTATGTTGATAGAATCTTTCTCTTTGTGCCCCTGAATTGCTTTTTCAACATCTGTAGCATGACTGCCATGGTTTCGCTGCGCACTGCCTTTCCAGTCTCGAAGCTTTCTGCCATGAGGCTGACCGTTACTGTTGACGTCTCTGTATTTATAAAAATCTCGTGCCTGCAACATATATATATATATATATATATATATATATATATATATATATATATATATATATATATATTTACAGGTATACATGTAAAATGTTTAAGGGAGGAAATCATTGAAAGAATATAATTCTTTGGTGGTAACATGAACTTACCCTTTGTCCTTATTCGTTGTCATGACGTTGTTGTACAGGCGTTCTATCCCTTCATCTTTTGTGCCTTCTTCGATGGCCAGGTTTTATATGATCAATGGTTCACGTTCTGTTTGAGTGCCGTCCTGGCTTACCGTCGTGTTTGTGGCGGCAACATCTTTTACAGCACAATGTTTCTTGTCTGATGGTGCGGCCTTTTTCTTGTTGTTGTCTGACTCTCTCTGGAATGTTTGCTGCATGGTTTTCCAATGCATCGTGGCCCTTTGCTTCTTTGCTTGTGTCTGCGTGCGTGTCTTGTTGAGGTTTCTGCTTATCGTGCAAAAGTGTGGTTAAAAATAATTAAATATGATCGTTATTTTCATTGTAGTTTAGTGTCTGTTCCCTAAGAAAAATACTCGAATGTTTAGTGTGTCTTTAAATGTTTTGTTTTGTAGCTCCACCTTTTCAGTCGCTTCCACCGGTGCTGCCTCTTCGAGCTTTTCTTCGGTGAGTGGAGGTTTTTGGAGCTCCTCTGGATCTTTTTCGTTTTGTTCATCCGTGGTGTCGTCGTTTTTGTCTTGTGGCTGTTGAGACATAGAGGTAGGTAAATGAGATTGCATTTGTGTCTTTGTTCAATCAAATATCTAATTTCCTTAAAAGCAGGTTATCTCACTTCACCTTTTCAATCTTTTGCGTCGACATTGCCATCCCTGTTATTTCTTGCTCGGACATCGAAGGTTTTCTGGCTTGGTCTACGACGGTTACGTTGTCCGTTGTTGGAAGAACATCTTCTGCTTGTTCCATTCCCTTGTGTTGTTGTGTTTGTTGGTCTTGAATATTGGTGCTCTCCTCTATTTCTTGCATCTGTCAGAACGCAAAAAAGTAATTAAATTGTGTCTGTGTTTCTTTCTGGTGGGTGCAGTTTTTTATATGATATAAAAAGAGGTTTTGTAGCTTGACCTCTACATTCAATCTCTCTTTCACTGTTCTTGTCACTTCTTCTCTGTCTTCTGGAGTTTTTGTACATTGTCGAGCGGTAGCAGCACTTTCTATCGCTTCTTGAGGCACATCTTCTGCTTCATTTGTTTCTTTCTTCTGTTCGAACAAAAAATGTAAATAAAGTTTGGACTTCATCTATGCATGCATAACTTCTTGTTTTAACGTTGTAGGAGTAGGTGCGTGCAGCTTTACCTCGTTGGTCTTCGATGCTGGTGGCATGTCTTCTCGGTTGTGTTTGTCACGTGAAGACTGCTCTTTGGTCGACGTACTGGGTACCATTTTAGTCGCCATTTGCCCTTGTTTTTTGGTTTGTTCTGTTTGTACTCCTTGCTGTTCTTCGGCATGACCGTCCTCGGTTGTTTCCTGCGTTTCATGAAAAAGGAAGAGCATGATTCATTGCTTGTAATTGTTGTATTACTGTGACAGGTTGTGTTGGGCAGTACATTTCTTATAAATTTTGGGAAAATGGTTCTTGTTGAATTTTACCTTTGCGCCGGTGGTTGGGATATCCGTTTCTGCGCCCACTTTTTCTTTGCTTTGTATACCAGCCTTGGGTGTGTCACCAGGTGCAGTGTCTGAGGCTTTCTCCCCTGTATTGGTCATCTGAAATGCTCTTGTGCTAAAAAGCTCTTCTATATCAACTTTCTGTTTTGCACGGGCATCCTCTTCTCTTTGCTGTGCTCGTAATACCTGATAGATGAAACAATATGAGTTGACGGTATTTGGGCAAAGTGGGTTTGGAAGTTTTACCTCTTCTTTGTTGTTTTCTTCTTGTTTTTGTGTCGTGCTGTTAACGGTCGATGCTAGATCAGCCCGTGCCTCGCTTATGGAGCGTTGATATGATACTTGTTCGGCTGAGTGTATATTTTGTTGCAGATTTGTCAGTTAACTCAAGACCGTTTCTAGTTTAGAGAGAAGAGACTTTTTAGAAAGAAGAGACTGATTTTTTTATACTCACGTCTTTGCTACCTCCGGTCATGTTCGTCTCTTGTACTGCTCCTGTTGACGCTCTTGAGGGAGCATCATCTGTTGTTGGGTTGCTTGTTCTATTGCTTCCATCCTCTTGCTCGGTGTTCTTGACGACGTGCTGTTGTTGGCCTTTATGTTTCGGTGGCGTTCTCTTGCCGTGTCCCTGACAGAATTGAAGACAGATTTTTTAAGTTCAAGTTTGAAAGATCGCTTTCGAGTCACATTGGTGATGTATTTTTTCTCATTTACCTGTTTCTCATCTTGATTCTCTGCTTCTGCAGCTACTTTTCTACCTTGTTCTTGCTGTCCTTCGGCACTTGCTGTATTGGTTGATACGTGCTCCTTGCTTTGCTCTTTTTGCACCTTGTTATGTTCTTTTGTCTCCCTCTGGCTAATTCTCGAGGTCTGTGTTCTTGATTTTGTTATTCTTTTCTTCCTTTAATGTTTGTTTTGTTGGTCTTGTTCTTTCTTCTGCCTTTTTCTCCTCCCCCTCCTGGTTCTGCTGTGGCTACGACTTCTTTCCTGTGGTTGCCATGTACAAGTGTAGCTATGGCTCCTGTGTCTGCTCCATCCTGCAACTTCAGCGTCGTCTCTTCTGGTAAGCTCACTCTGCAAACAATGTCCTGAAATTTTCTAAGTTTTTTGAGAGAATCAATCAGGGCCGTTATTTGTTGCACCACTGAGTTCTTCATGTTTTCATCTAATTCCTCCTCTTGTTCGCTGCATTGGTGTCCAGCCCTGGTCTTTATTCCTGGTATCTGTTTTGTTTCTTCGAGTACTTGTTTCAACATTTCTTCTATCCTTCCGAATATTTCATATGATCATGTGCTGGTGCCTGTGACTGGTTCCTTGCTTCCACTCATGCTGACATGTGCTTCGTCCTGGCACTTGGTTGGAGGTGGTAGTAGCTTGGTCGTCTTCTTGTGCTCCTGTTGTTGTGTTGGTATCATCTGTATTGAATACGAAGGTGTTGCTGTGTTGGCATAGAAGATCCTCTCTGTTGTTCCTTTCTATGTCTGCATTGTTTCGCCAGAATGGAATTGGTTAGAGTGGAAACCGTTTTTATTAGGGATAATGCATATATATTCAATAGGGCTATACCTTTATCTTGCGAAATTCATAGTCATCTGGTCGTGCTTTTCCGTCCTTTTTCATGTCTGCTCTAGCTATTTTCTTTAGGTCACTCTCTTTTAGGTGATTTGCTCGCGGTAATGATGTCTTGTCCATTGTCTTTGCAATCTTGCGCATTTCTATTGTGCCGGTCGGCAGCAGCAGGGAATCGAGGTACATTATTACTGGTCCCTGTGCCAAACCATTGAGATGCTTTTTGTTCTTTTCTTCCTGAGGCAACAACCTGTGCTTCTGCCATATCTTGGCTCCTCCCTTAATACTTTCGACGATTACCTCGCAGAAATCCATCTTTGCCATCTCTGGATAATCCAAGTCCTTGATCATAATGGCTTGCTTGCTGAAGGTACGGGAGGTTTTTCCACAGACAACGTTGTGGAAAAAAATAAGGAAAAATATTTTAACTGATTTCCTGTTTGATTGTTCGTCATCTACTTTCACCAATTTTTGTTGTCCTTTAAACAGATCGTCGTGATGGAAATCCATTTTCTTGAGGCCAAGTTCTGTGATCAGTTCTTGCATTGAAGTTGGGATCTTCGCTGGCCTTGGTGCTGACTTTTTCGTGCCGTTTGGGTATCCAAACACCTTGTGTATAGCTTCCTTGGTAATCTTGATTTCTTTCTGCTGATCAGCGTCACCGAATGTTATTGTCATGCTTTCTTTGTCCAGGTTGTCGTAGATGTGTGCTGCAAGAGGTTTCGAGATGGAGCGCTTTATTTGGCATTCCTCAATGTTTCCAAACCTGACCGTCCTAACATCTTGCCGGTGACGTTCTTCTAGTAAGTTCCATGCTTTATTGACCTGATCAAATGCTGCTCCTGCCTTGATTTCGCATTTGTCCTTATTTGTTGTTGCCTCATGTTCATCATCCGTTGGTGCTGCCAATTCTTTTCCACTTGTCTTTATCCTCTTTGTGCCTTCGCCTTGGTTTTACCTGTGTAGAAAAAGAGTGTTTTTTTATAGAGGATGGTTTGGTTTTCATGGGTGAAAAGTGGTAGGAAGAATCTGTAGAGAAAATGTGTTTTACATCATTGTTGCTGTCCTCTGTGGTGCCACCGTTGTCCCCTGCAGCGTCATCGCCCTCTGTACGAATGAGATCATCATCATGTTTTGTGCCATCGTCGTTGTCGGCAGCATCACGCTCTGACTCTTTGCTGGCATCATCCTCGCCTTCTTCCAACCATTGTCTTCTGTTTTTCTTCTTGGTTTTAGTTAGTTCATTCTTGACCCCTGCAACTGCTGGCGGGAGCACCATTAGAGGTCTTGGCTGCTGCTGCTGCAAGCTAGCACTGTCGCTGGTGAGTTGAGTTTTGTCCTTTATCTTTTGTCTTTTTGTTCTAAGAGGAACGACAGTCTTGGTTTCTGATGGCCTCTCTATTTGTAGCTCCCTGCTCGAAGTTGGTGCTGGCACTTCCTCGGGTGCTTCGTTGTCCATGTTCCGCTTCGTTCTTTTTTTTGACGGGTCAGGAGAGATGATTGGTTTTTTTGGATATGCACTATTAAATTCAGACAAAATCGTTTCAATATCTCCTTTTGCACCTCCGTCACCTGCACGATGATTATGTAACAAAACGATTACGTAGAAAAATCAAAATAAATGGGATATCTTTTTAAAACCATTTCTTCTATGACTGGACAAAAAGAATCTAAAACTTAATCTACATAGATATTCATAAGATATCCCTTTTCTTTCATATCCTGAGCTAAAAAGGCGATCAATCCATTGTTTTCTTCTTATATCAAGTCTTCCTCCTAACTCTTGGTTTGGCCAATCAGTGATAGAAATTAGGGTCAGGTATGAGCAGTATGGCTGCTGTCAAGTCCATATCAGTGTGGGGAAGTCTTTTTTTATAGGAAAAAAACACTACAAATGATATTCTATAAATATAATTGTAAGGTTTAGAGGGTAAGATAAAATGGTCTCGAATGAATAATAATACACATAGTGTGTGAAAATTTTCATCGAAGTGTAATTTCCCAGGATTGTGTGGACGTAAGTGGTTAACTTACTATTGCTGCTACATAGTTTTTGTTATATGTATTGTGTGAGCCTTTTATAGTACCTTGCTGCACGGCAGGCAGTTCTGCAGGTACCCTGTTTTCCTTATTACCATTCCTTGCAGCATAAAAATGCCCAGGCGTTAGCAGCAGTAGAAGCAAAATTTAATTTCACAGCAAAAAGAGGAGATCCATCCCGTGGACAAAAAAACGACATTGTCAGAGAGGCACAGATTGTTTCACGCTATAAGCACACAACTAGATCTATTATTGGAGCACGGATGTTGATATGAGAGAGGCACATAATTTGAAACAGATACAATTAACGGATATATAGAATCTCCTATAAATACCAGGTTTTGAATTTAAGATGCTCTCATGGTTTGAATCTAGAGCGGTTTCCTAGATAGTTCTAGCATGCACAGTACGTTTTAGGCAAATATCTTGCGAGCAGATTTCTGTGACGGGTAAGGGTAGCATCCTATTGCACACGTGCCTACCTTATTTCAATTTTGCTAGAAAAGTCTAGACAGACTTTTTGGAAACACGATTTTGTGTGGCGGTTAGGGTTCATGTCCGTCAAAAAGGGGGGAAATCGCTTTGATCGACCTGTGGTAATGGAATGTAATGGATTAATATTTTTTACCTTCGATTGCTTGTGAGGGATTCGTCGCATCCATCGGCTTGTGTTTGTCCTTGCTCTCTGTTGGTATCTCCGCCGCGAGCATGGGTCATCACCGTCAGTCGCCGCCGCCGCCGGGAGAGGTTTTTGATGCTTTCGCAGGCACCGACCGACTGCCTGTATCTCGAAGTGGATGGCGGCTGGTGGGTGAGGCGAACGCGATTTGGATTTTTGGTTGGTCTGCTGGATTGGACAATGGGGGCAGAAGGAAAGACGGGGGTGTTCAAGAGAGGGGAATTGGTGAAGTGTTCAAGATTTTCGGTGCGAAAGCAAAAGCAAGAAAGTAGTGGAGGGAGAGAGTGAAATGGTCGAACCGTCTTGAATCTTCGACCGTCCGTCTGGACATCAAGATTGGTGTAACTTTCTGTGGGCTTTGATGGGCTTGTTTTTTTTCTTGCTTGCTCAACTGCCGAAGCGTTTTTATTTTAGTGTGGTGACATCCACGGTGGCCTGGTTTGGTGTTACCCAGAGTCACGTTCGTGCCTGCGTGTGTTACAGACGTTTTCTATGACGTTCCATGGTGAGGCGCATGGAAGTGAGGCCACCAGCGCTCATCCTCCTATGGAAAAAGGGCAAGCGTCTCGAATCTTAGACCGTACGTTTGGACATCAAGAGTGCTGCATCTTTCTGTGTACTCCGATGAGCTTGTTTTTTGCTTGGCCTTCTTAACTCTTAGTCTGTGGGATGTTAGCATTTTTTATTTTAGTGTTGTTGTGCGATGCACATGGGCATGGTTTGGCATTACTCAGAGTCACGTTTCATGGTTCTTTGTGTTTCAGATGATTCCGATCGCCAGTTCAATCGGAGAGGCATGGACATGAACTCAAGGGAAGCATGTTAACGCATTGGTCAGAGTCTCGTTACCACGGGTGTATGCTTTTGGTATTTCAAAATGATTCCGTTCACTCGTTCTGTTGGAGAGGAATGGACGTGAATCCGGCGGAGGCAAGTCTTCTTATTAGCCAGAGTCACGTTTGTTCACGCGTGTGTTACGTGCATTTTCTCTGGCGAGTCACTGTGAGGTGCGTGGAGGTGAAGCCCAGTTGGCACTGTGTTACTAATGCAACAGGCACGTTCCTGACGCTGTGTATGTAAATGTTTTCCTTGTCAACTCGTTGCTTTGTTGTGGAGAGTCACGGTGCTGCGTTCCAGGGAGGCACTGTTTGATATTAGGGGGAGTCACGTTCGTGCCTGCGTGTGTTACGGACGTTTTCACTAAGGTGTCACCTGGAGATGCGTGCAAGTTAATTCTTGTATTTGTGTTCGAAATGATTCCGTTGAGACAGTTATTTGGAAATGGTATAATATAGAGTCACGCTCGTCTGTGTTTGTGTTCAGAATAATTCCGTCGACTCGATCTGATGGAGAGGCACGAGCGTTAATCGCACAAAGGCACAGTTTGGTTCGAAGTCATGGTGAACACCCACTGTTTACTCTGTGAGGCACGGAATGGCCTATTAGAGAGACGCTGGTGTGTTATATTCTGCGCACGGTCATGGGTCGCAGGAAGGCAAGGCATGGTATCATGTATTTGTGTCCGAAATGATTCCGTTGAGTCGTTCAGAAGAAGAGGCACGGACATGAATTCCATGAGGGCATGGTTGGGTCTGTCGGAGCGTCACGTTTCGTACGTTTATTATGGAAACAAAGCGGAATGGGTTTAGATGTTAACGCTAAAAGTTTACTTTGCACAGTCGAGGTGTTTAAAAGCGTAAGCTCCTTGTTTTTAAAAGCCACGGCTTCGTGCTGAGTTGCGTGGAGCTTCTTTTATTAGAAGCACGGGAATGAAGTGAATACAGCCACGGTTCTGTACCAGGTAGCGACATGACTTGTACACTGGCGATGGCGTGGATGTTTGTGGCAGTGTTAAGGGTCACAGGCACGGGCGTGAAGCGCTAAAAGGCATGCTACCGTATAATATAGAGTCACGCTCCCGTGTGTTTGTGTTCCGAATAATTCCGTCGACTCGATCAGACGGAGAGGCACGGGCGTTCAGCCCACAAAGGCACCGTCAGGGTTCGTTCCTTGGTTGTTAGGCGCACAGACGCGTGGATGTAGAAGGCATGTTTTTTAAGCAAAGAACGCACATCACGATCCCATGTTTTTCAAGCAAAACGCGGACCTGAAGTCCGTATAGCCACGGTTCTGTACTAAGTAGCGTCATGAACGAGTCACCTGGAGTAAGATTTTGATATAAATATCATTTCAAAACAAAAAATGTCAATGGAGAATGGTATGAATTCGACAGTAAGTTCTCTGGAATACAGACAGACGTACACAGTAAGTTAACTGTGTTTGAGATGTTTTCTGTTGAATATGTACGGACCATTGGAAAGAAGTTGAGTGGTTGTGGTGTGGACGAACGCACGGGGAGACGAAATGATAGTACTGGTGTTTCCCAGGCGTGCAGAGTTCGAGGTATTTAAGAGAGATTGGGAGAATTCGAGGCGCTGGTTACTCCGTTTGACCATCTGACTGGTGTGCGTATGTTATAAAAAGCTACCTACTCATCGAACACCCAAAGTCCACAATTCTCCAGAGACAGGCACCTCTTTATTGCTGGTAGCACCTTGCTTTCGCCATGGCTGGTAAGAGGGGTTCTGGGTGTTCAAGCAACCAGGCAGCAAGGACAAAAGCCGCGGAAAGAAGGGAGAGGTGTCGCCGCTACGCCGTAGCGGCGGCAAGAATATCCTGCCACGTTGCCCAGGTGTCGAACGATCTCTCACGTGGATGCGATTCCTCCCACAAGCACATTCTCCATGGAGACAATCTCGGCAAGATGGCAGTACAGAATTCCTTAGCCAACAACGACTTGCTCGATGAGCTAATTAAGCAGCAGCAGTTCATCGCTCGCTTGGAGAAGTTCGCTCGCTTGGAGAAGTTGCTGCAGCAGAGCAATGCCTCTGTGGAGAAGTCCACTGGTCTCATAGTTCGATATGTGTGTGAGAATGAGAAGCTTCTCAACGAGCTCGACCAGAAGGATCGGGAGATGAACTCACCGAGGATGGCGTCTGGGAGGTCGCTGATGCGGTCCGGACCAGACTGCTCTTCTTGATCCTCGGATCCGTTAGGCGCACCCTCGCCGCTTCCAGCCGCTGCCGCCAAACCACCAGAGGATGGCGTCGCCGGTGGCGCGAGCTTCGCCCTCTTGGTGCATGGCGCACCGGAGTGGATCTCCATCTCCGTCTCCGTCTGCGTTTCTAGGATCGCGCTGCCTGCGAGCGCCGCTATATGTGGCGTGGATCTGAAAAGACCAAGGAAAGGGTGTGTCTAGGGTTTCGAGACGCCGTCCGTTCGCCTTAAATAGCCGGAGCCTGGCCTCGGGCGACGAGCCAGAGCGGCGTCGCCGGAGGGGATGCTCGTCGGACCCTTGGGTTTCCGGAGCGATGCCACGTGGCGTTCACACCCGAATACGAGGAGACACCCATCGAAACATAACTAGGGACGGGAGGGAAGGGGAGAAGAGTGGAGGGATCCGTTCAAAATGATTCCATTGACTCTATCACCAGGAGAGGCACGGTATGGCGGCCAGACAGGCATGCTTGCGTTTTATGTGGGGTCATGTTCGTGTGTTTATAGTGGAAACCCGCGGCAGCCGGCTCGTCCTTGATTCAGTGTTTCGGGTCACAGGCACGGGCATGAAGCGCTCAAAGGCATGGTCGGTGGTATTACATAGAGTCACGCTAGCCTGTGACTCTATCAAACGAAGATGCAGGGGCGTTTAGCCCATGGAGATGAACCTTTGTCTTACGCACAGCCACGGACGTTTACTCTGTGAGACACAGATTGGCCTATAAGAGAGACGCTGTTTTTAAAAGCTTATTTCCTTGTATTTAAGAGAACGGACGTGGAGTCCATACAAACACGGTTCCGTGCTGAATTGTGTCACGCTTCTTTCTTGATAAAGGCATCGACGTTCATGGTTGTCTGTGTTTCAGTGTCAAGGGTCACAAGCACGGGCATACAGCCCTCAAAGGCATGGCGTGCTATTATATAGAGTCACTCACAAAGGTTTTTTGATTGTATTCCGAATGGGTCGGTGGGCTCGGTCCAAAGGAGAGGCATGGACGTCAAGCCCTCGGAGGCATAGTTTGCTCTTACTCGAAGTCACATTTGTGCGTTTATTACGGAAACCTAATAGATTCGGGCGACTGTCCTTGTTAGAATTGTTTTTGTTGTATGATTTTAACTCAAATGCACGAAGGCGACTTGATATGTTTAGTAGCACACGGTCCTTTACGCATGAAGATGACTTTCTAGGTGTCAGTGTTTCAGGTCACAGGCACGGTTGTCAAGCCCACAAATGCACGAAGGCGACTTTATATGTTTAGTAGCGTCAATGTCCTTTACGCGTGTCAGTGTTTCAGGTCATGGGCACGGTTATCAAGCCCACAAACGCATGACCTGTAATTATCCAGAGTCACCTTCGTGTCTCTTTGTGTCACCAGGAGAGGCACGGTCGGGATGCCGGGGGAGGCATGCTTGTGTTTTGCGTGGAGCCACGTTCATGTATTGATTGTGGAAACCCAACGTTTCGACGAGCATCTCCTCCTATTCGGGTGTGAACGACATGTGGCCTCGCTCCGGAAACCCAAGGGTCCGACGAGCGTCTCCTCCCGTGATGCTGCTCTGGCTCGTCGCCCGAGGCCAGCTCCGGCTATTTAAGCCGGGCGGAGTCTCGAAACCCTAGCCACTCACTCTCCCCCCTCTGCCCGCCGCCAGGCCATCCATTCCTCTTGCTGCTCTCTATCCTGACCCTCTCCGCCATGGCTGATCAGGAGGAGACTACGGTGGAACCCAGTGTCCAGACACTGCAGGAGATCCAGGCTGGCGAGGGTTCCTCATCTGTAAGTTCACTCTACTTCCGGTTCATTCGTTTTTTCTTTCCTTCGACTACTTGGTTTAGTTGTGAAACGTGAATAAGCCAGACGGAGTCTCGAAACCCTAGCCACATCCCCTTCGTCCTTTTGTCCGCCTCCAGGCCATCCAGTAATCTTGTTGTTCTCTATCCTGACACTCTCAGCCACGGCTGTGCAGAAGGAGACTCCTCCAGAGCGCCGTGTCCAGTCGCAGGAGAAGATCTCGGCTGGCGAGGGTTCCTCATCTGTAAGTTCGCTCTGCTTCGGCTTCATTCGTTTTTTCTTTCTTTCGGCTACTTGATTTAGTTGTGAAACATGGATCATTGTGGTGAGCTTCATCCTAATGTTGATGAGGGTGCATCAACCTGACACCTTCTCCTTTGACTAGCTGAATAACATGTTAAAACACTGTGGAAGACTTCATCAAGACATCCGCGAAGTTGGACGACGAGAACAGAGCCATCATTGCACGTCTTATGAATGAGAAGGTGCAGATCAAACTTGAGTGCGATAAGCTGAAGCTGGAATCATACGTTATGAAGAAACAGATCGAGGAACTTCGCACCGAGCAACCAAAAAAGAAGTCTCGCCAGACTAAGTAGACAGCAACGACCCTGATCCTCGTATCTGAAGCTATTAAGCAGTGCGCTAAAATTTTCTTATTTTGTCTTGCATTACCTCGTGTCGTCAGTAACTTTGATAAAAAATGTGTTTTGCTTTCCTCGGTCACGTTCTAGAGATGCTGTTTTTAAAAGCACGGACGTGAAATCTCTGCAGTCAAAGTTTTTGAACCAACCAGAGTCATGTCTTGTGCACACATGAAGGCGTGGACATTCCTGCCTTTCTTTGTTTCAATGTTTCGGGTCACAGGCATGGGCATAAAGAGCTCAAAGGCATGGTCGGTGGTATTACATAGAGTCACGCTCGCCTGTGACTCTATCAGAAGGAGACCCACGGGCGTTTAGCCCACGGAGATGAACCTTTGTCTTACGCACAGTCACGGGCGTTTACTTTGTGAGACACGGAATGGCCTATGTGAGGGACGCTGTTTTTAAAATCTTACTTCCTTGTATTTAAAAGCACGGACGTGAACTCCCTACAGACACGGTTCCATATTGAGCTGCGTCATGCTTCTTTCTTGATGTTACGTATATTGTTCGATAAAGGCGTGGACATCGTGGCTGTCTGTGTTTCAGTGTGAAGAGTCACAGGCACGGGCATAAAATGCTCAAAGGCGTGGTCGGTGGTATTACATGGAGTCATGCTCACGGATCAAGAGGGAGCACGGTCGCCTCTTCCTTCTGCTCCGACGACAAGCACACCACGAGAAGGCGGCGTCGCCGGCGAAGCCACTCTGGACCTCTTGGTACTCGCTACTAGGGAAAACGTTATACACAAAGGTATAGCAGTAGCGTTGGTCAAAACTCGGCGCTAGCGCTACTTAGTAGTGCGCTTGTTACAAAACCACGCTACAACCATTGTTTTAGCAGTAGCGCGTCTTCACGGAAAAGCGCTACTACTAAAATTCCCTCACTAATGCCGGTAGGCTAGGAATAGTAGTAGCGGTTCTCCCAGAAGCACGCTACTGCTAAAAATATTGTAGCAGTGCGTTTATACTGTAGAGCGCTACTACTATGAAAAAGAAAATAAATAGAAAAATAAGTAGAAAAGTAAATGAAAATGAAAGAAATAGAAAAAGGAGGAATGAAAAAAAGAAAATGTAAAGAAAACAAAAGAAAAAGAAAAATAAAACAGCAAGGGATAGCTGTAGCGCATTTCTCTGGAACACGCTATAGCTATCTTAACTATAGCGCGTTTCGGCAAAACGCGCTACTGCTAGTTTGACTTAAATCCCGGCAGCACGGGCTCAAAATTTCGCTAAGTCCTTTCCCCCCTCTACTCCCCCTGTCCCCCAACTGCTCCATCGCCGCCGTCGCCCTGCCGCCTTCGACCACACCGCCACCGCCCGAGGCCGCCTTCGACCACACCGCCGCCGCCCGAGGCCGCCCTCGACCTCACAGCCGCCGCCCGAGGCCGTCGTCGACCTCACCGTCGCCTCCCTCGAGCTCACCGCCGCCGCCCTCGACCTCACCACCGACGTCCGAGCCAGAACCTGCCCTCACCGCCGACCGAGCCAGAACCTGCCCTCACCGCCGACCGTAAGGCTCTGCCTCTCCTGTCCCCTACCCTCCTCTCTCACTCTGCTAGGGCAATTCATATATATGTTGATACTGTGTTGATGTTCATATAAACCCTAGTGTTCATATGAACCCTAGATTTTTTTAGGGCAGTAGGCATTTTATAGCATTTAGGAAAAATGATTAGCAATTTTTTTAGGAAATTAGCTAGGGCAATTTTTATGAAAATGCCAAAACAGTAATTCCATTTAGCTTTAAACTAATAGAGGGTATATAAATAATAGTAGCATTTAGATTTAAATTAACAGAGGCTGTAAACAAAAAACACTTAGCTATCAAAAAATATTTGGACTACGGACCTGAATTTGTTCCAAATTTCATTCAAATGAAACTTAAATTATTTGGACTATGGACCTGAATATTTTTGAAGAAATTGGGTGTAGGTACTAAGGTCTTGCTGTGGAAATTTTGGTGAGGTCAGAAGGGTTAGAGAAATTGTAGTTCCTAGACTTTTAGCTTTAGACAAAAAACAAAAGTATTTAGCTATAAATAAAAAACAGTAGCTATGGCATTTAGCTATAAACAAAAAACAGAATTGTTTTTCTTTTCAAAAACTTGGTCAAACTAATTGTTGCTACGTAAACAAAAAACAAGATTGTTTTTATATGATATATGTCATTGATGTTCATTTGCATATTCCATTATTGTTGATTATATCTTTCCATTGAAGTGGCCATGTTATATGCAAATTCCTCAATAGTGTTTGCTCATGTTATATCTTTTCATTGAAGAGGTTCGATTGTGCCCAAGTGGCTTTGTTGTTTCCAAGGAATGAAGCTGAGTGGCCTATGTTTTGCCGGAATGTTGATTCATTTCTGTTCCGGCAAATTTCAGGTTCTCGATTTGTCCACTTTTTAGCAAAGGTCATGCCGAAATTTTCCGTGAATTTCGGCATGACTTGTGCTACAAACTAGGACATATCGAGTGCCTGGGATTTGCCGCACCAGGAAGGAGTCAACGTTCCTGCAAAACAATAGGCCTTTTATGTCATTATTCATTTTATTAGGTCTAGAATTAATTGACTAGATTTAATCATAGGAAATATGGCTAGCAACAATGAAGGACAGGGTTACGGTGATTGCGACGGCGTCTACCGGCGGCGTATTTAATTTTTAGCCTTGCCGACGATCAACCAATGTTGTTGCTGGGCCCACCAGTGGCATCAGGGACTGAGACCGACACGCAGACTGGTGCTGAGACTCAGACCGGCATCGAGATCGGCGCTGAGACTGAGACCGGAGCTGCCTCGGGGAGCGGAGCCGGTGTAGAACCGAAAGCAAAGAGGCAACGGCTTCCTAACAAACTCAGGACTACTAGACTGGTGGTCACGGAGGTGGACGACAGCAATTTTGAGCCAAAGGCGCCCGAGGAAGCGCTCTTGTGCTACGGCAATCAAATAGGCTGCATCGTACGGACAACCGCCACCATCAATGATGAGAAACTACAGAAGATAGAAAATATGAGGAGCTCCCTCCTAAAGAAGTTTCACCAGATATTCTTGTTCCCGGGCGGGAATGAGAAGGATTATGAAGATCCAGATGAGGACCTGCAATGAAGAAGATAAACAAACACGCCATGACCAAGTTTAGCGACGCGTTGGCCGCCTGGAAAAATCGAGTGAAAGCAAATATCATCGACAAGAAGGAACCCTACTCCGAGATTGTAAAGGATAATCTGACAATCACAGAAGAGCAGTTTCAAATATTCAAGGAGGCTTGCGAGGCCGAAGCTGACAAAAGAAGTCTAAGTACATGAAGGGGCTTCAAGAGAGGAACATTGGGAGCCACCACCTCGGAAGCCGTGGTTACGGCGGAAAGAGGTCCAAATGGGCCAAGGAGGACGCGGAAGCCGCGAGTCTGGGCATCCTGCACCCCTTTGGCGGCGTTCACCGTCTCGCAGGAGCGTGACATCCTCAGGGCCCGGCACCGTTGGGACCCAGTGAAGAAGGTTTACGAGACAAAACCGGTCATTACGGAGTTCATGAGACTGCTGGTAATTTTAGTTTCTGATCAATTCGACTGCACACGTTAGTCATATTTGTAAACGATCCTTGTGCCTTTTGCGAGAGAGCAGCACAGATCGCAGTCAAAGCGACTACGCCGTCTGAGGCATTGGCGAGGCCCAAGTGGGACACTCCATTCAACCGGGCGTTGAACATATTGAAACGATAACCGGTGGATACTCGACCGTCGTATGGACGCATGCACGGTGTAGGAGACGACGCCATGTGGAAGAAGTACTACCGTGAGATCACGGAGGAGAGAAAGGAAAGATGGAGGTTAACTGAACAAAACATCGACAAGAAGGTTGAGATTGCGGTTGAGAAGAAATCATCTCGATACAAGAATAGCAATGTAGCTGCCATAAAACAGGTGGTTGCAGATTTGTCTACTTCCTTGGTTCCGGCCGTTTTCACTTGGACAAGGCAAAATACAGAAAAAAATGCAGAGGACTTTCCCCTTGCTGACTTCTTGGGGAGCAGCTCAACTAGCGTTGGACCAGCACCTGCTCCCGCACCGGCTCCCGCACCGGACGTTCTTGGCGGTGCTTCGTCTTTGGCTGGGCTCGATGCCCTCACGGTATCTGTCACACCGCCCCCCATCAATATAAATGTATAATCTCCCGTTTTCGTTGCCTTTGGGATGTCTCACGTCGCAGACTTTTCTTTGCAGGCCGACGAAACCCCGTGCACCATATTGTACACCATCGGCGACCAGAAGGTGGACGTGGGAAGGCGACGATAATGGAGCCGAAGGAACCATTGTTCCACAGCCGGCCGATCCCCCCGAACGTCTTCAAGGTTTCCGTGGTCAGTGTCAAACCGGGCCACGAGAATTTGCCTCCTCTCATACTAGTGGGGGATGACGACGAGACCCCGCGGCGGCTTGGTGATCGTTGCAACGGGCGGGTCCTGTTGTGGCCAAAGAGTCTGCTTCATCTGGAGGTGGCTGGGAGCACACCCACGAGCACGCAGCCTCAGCAAGGTATGAACATCAACACCCCACCTACCCAATTAGCGCCGGGTGTCGGGTTGGGTGATAGCGGACGGGGTAAGGAGGAGGCTCCATTAGTCGCTGATGACGTCGCCATGGATGAGGATGAGGATGACGATGGCGCTGAACAGTATGTCCATACTGGCGCCTCCTCAGGGTTTGAGCGTCATGAGTCGGTGCCTGAATTGCCGTCTCAACGTATTATGGACGACCTTCCGGTAGTAAAGAAGTCTAGTAAGAGAGCGAGGAAAGGGCAAAAAGCTGATTCTATGATCCAGCCGTCTTAGCAGCCTCGGCTTCAGGACCGTATAGATATCCCCGATGCGGATAAATGGCATATCCCCGGTCAACCAATCCTTCCTGTAATAGCGCTACGGGCCAGATTCTGCAATCTAAGGAGACTTCATGACGATGTGCTGCGGGTAGAGAAAGGCCTCATCGCCTCAAAAGATCCAGGATACCCACTCTACGTGGTTAACGTTCCGCGGCAAATGTCGTACGTCGATAGCTTCCCCCGGATAAGTTCTTCCTCCGATTCGATTACATATTCGACATGTTTCACGTGAAGAAGCTGGATTTTACGTTTGTCCGCCTTTATGCCTTGCACATGAACTACATCATCGGGGTTGAGCAGATACCTCATATCTGTGTCGCTGACCCGTACTACATGCACGAGGGCTTCTTGGGAGTCTGCGCAAAGCACGGTGAATACGCGAGGGATTACATCATCAGTTTCATGCTTGCCAATAAGGACAAGGAGGCGATTCTCATGCCTTATCATCCCGTGTAAGTCATCAGCGCTGCTATCCTTCCTTCGATTTCAATCATTCATTTGCACGGTGGAGGCTAATTAATTTGAGGTGTACTTATTTTGCGCAACGGCGGGCGCGCCGTCCTCATCATCCTCTACCCCCTATTCTCCCACGCTCTTTACTTGGACTCGTCGAAGAACATTCACAAAAAGGATTACACCCACATCAAGGATGTTCTCGACAATGCTATGTTTTACTACCAAGCAAGGGGTGGAGAGGTCAGGGACAAGAAGAGAAGGGGCGGCAGGGTCGCCTTCAGCCATAAGACCGACTTCTGCTGCATCCAGCAACCGAACGATTCTCTTAATGATGGATTCTATATCCTACACCACATGCTAGAGTACATACGGGATCACCAGAACCTTCGCATGTCACCTAGATCCGGCGATGCCCATATTCTGCAATGGGCAAAGGACATAGGAGATATCGAGGATCATTGACTTCGAGCTGAGTTCTATAACATCCAGCACGAACTTGCCCAAATCATCATGAAGGAGGTCGTCAGAAAACAGGGATGTTATACGGAGAAGGACAAATGTCGCGGGAAGACGCCCGAACATGGATAGCCTCTCAGCGTCTCGACATGAAGCCTTTCACTAAGCTCGAGGACTATCTCCCTGACATGGATGGATGGCACGACATGGTGGAGTGATTGTCGATGACAATGTGTCTATTTAGTCCATACTTTCTGTATGACAAAACTTTGAGTTATGCATGGTGAAACTTTATTTGTGATGTAATTAAACCGTCCTCCTCCTCGACTAGCGAAAATCACTCTAGTTAGGGCATTTTGGGTAATGGCGAACTTTGTTAGTTATGCTTATGATATGTTGTTTCTATTTTTGCCAAGTCTGTCTTTACATTTGCTCAACTATATATGTTGCATATCATCGACTCATGTGACGATGCAGGTGCATAGATCATAGATGGCGAAGAAGTGCTATGCCAGGAGTATATATACGACGAGTGGCCAGAGTGTCAGGCCCAGGTGTACCGGTTTCTGATTTCCGAGCGACAGGCAGTAGTTAGTTTAGGTTCACGCTAATGCGAGAGAGGGATACAAACTCATGTACTCCAAGTGATAGCTCTTCTCGTGTATATCATTGTTTAGATAGATGACGATGTATTTGCAAGTAATCAAGACTTGTATCGCTATTTTCGAGATGATGACGAGAGACCACTTTGTGTTGGATGATGATTATGATGATGACATGATTTGATGAGACTAACTGTATGTATATGCTATGATTACATTTGTATGTGTATGATATGCTAAAGATTATTGTATAAAGCCTATTCAAATACAAAACAAATATGTAGGGAAAAAACTAATAAAACTAGTAGTAGCGAGGGGGGAAATTTAGCAGTAGCGCCGCCTTACCAGTAGCGCTTCCTTGTAGAGAGCGCTGCAGATAATATCAGCAGCGCCCTTTTCTAAAGAGCGCTACAGCTATTCATGTATAGCAGTAGCGTGGGACAACAGGCGCTACTGCTATACATTAGTTTTAGCGCCTTATTAGTAGTGCCGGTCCCCGCGCTACTGAGAGGCCTAAAACCCGCGCTGCTGCTAGGCTTTTCCCTAGTAGTGACTACGAGCAGCGCAATCCATCTCCACCTGCATTGCTGCCGTGGCGCCGCCTACGACCATTGTTCAGTGAGGTGGATCTGGAAGAGGCACGACAAGAAGCCAATGGAGGCATACTTTAATATTAGGCAGAATCACGTTCATGCATTTATTGCGCAAACCGTACATTTCATTAGCTGCACGGGCTTGAAGTCTCTGCAGCCACGGTTATGTGCGTTTGTGACTTTCTGTATTTCAGTGATAAGGGTCGTAGACACTAGCGTCAAATCCACAAAGGCATCGTGTGGTATTATATAGAGTCATGTTCGCCTGTGTCTGTTCTCCGGATGATTCCGTCGACTCGTTTAGACGGAGAGGCACGGACGAGAAGCCCATGGAGGCATACTTCAGTATTAGGCACAGTCACGTTCGAGCGTTTACTGCACAAACCGGACACGAGATAGACACTTAGGTTAGGTCTTCACTGCGCACGTACAAAAAACACAAGAGCTTAACAGAGGAGGAGGAGAAGATCTCAGAAAAAAACGAAGATGAGGCATAGTGCATGGAAATAATTCCAGATGTCACCACTGGCACGCGTTTTTTAAAAGCACGGGCTAGCACTCTCTGCAGCCACGGTTATGTACGTTTGTGACTCTCTGTGTTTCAGTCATTAGGTTCACAGGCACAGGCGTTAAATCCACAAAGGCATCATGTGGTATTATATAGAGTCATGTTCGGTTGTGTTTGTGTTCCGAATGATTCAGTTGACTCATTCAGACGGAGAGGCACGGACGAGAAGCCCATGGAGGCATACTTTAGTATTAGGCAGGGTCATCATCATGCGTTTATTACCATGGTCGATTGTATTAATAGAGTCATGCTGGCCTGTGAGACTCGACCAGGCGGAGATGCACGGGCGTTTACTCTGTGAGGCACGGAATTGCCTATACGAGAGACACTGTTTTTTAAAGCGTGTTTCCTTGTATTTAAAAGCACAGACGTGAAGTCCATACATACACGGTTCAGTACTGAGTTGCGTCACGCTTCTGTCTTGATAAAGGCGTCGACGTTCGAGGCTATCTCTGTTTCAGTGTCAAGGGTCACAAGCACGGGCATACAGCCCTCAAAGGCATGGCGTGCTATTATATAGAGTCACGCTCAAAGGTTTTCTTATTGTATTCCGAATGAGTCGGTGGACTCGGTCAAAAGAAGAGGCACGGGCGTCCAGTCCACGGAGGCATGGTTTTTTCTTACCCAGAGTCACGTTAGTGTCGCCGCTATTCGGGTGTGAACGCCACGTGCCACCGCTATGGAAACCCAAGGGTCCGACGGACGTCTCCTCCATTGACGCCGGTCTGGCTCGTCGCCCGAGGCCAGGCTCCGACTATTTAAGGCGGACCGAGGGGGTCTCGAAACCCTAGCCACACCCTCTTTCTTGGACTGTCCAGATCCACGCCACATAAAGTGGCGCTCGCAGGCCGCGCGATCCCAGCAATGGAGACGGAGATGGAGGTTCACTCCGGTGCCCCGAGCACCAAGAGGGCGAGGCTCGCGCCACCGGCGACGCCTTCTTCTGATGGTTTGGCGGTAGCGGCTGGAAGCGGCGAGGGTGCGCCTACTGGATCCGAGAATCAAGAAGAGCAGTCTGGTCCAGACCGCATCAGCGACCTCCCGGACGGTATCCTCGGTGAGATCATCTCCCGTCTGTCCACTAAGAAAGGAGTTCGTACTCAAATCATCGCACGTCGTTGGCGCCCTGTTTGGCGTGCTGCTCCTCTGAATCTGGACTGCCGTGAGATCCCTGTCCCATGTCTTTTTAACCCTCTAGATCAAATACATTTTGAGTTGGTCACCGCGTACTCCGCCACACCGGAGGAACTCGTCCGCGTAACATTAACTGGAACTTTTTTTAGAGGAGAACATGTCGGTGAAGATAATTCGTATGATGATTCGTACCTTCCAGAGACCATCCTCTCCAGCCGTCAGAGCGCAGTTCACCGCCTCTGCATTCCGGCGTCCTACCTCCACTGCAGGCACTCCACAGTCGACGCCTGGCTTCGATCCCCAAGACTGAACAACCTTCAGGTGCTCGAGTTTTACTACTTGTTCCCACCATGCTTGAGAGAATATGACATAGGGCCATTCTCATGCCCTTCGCTCATGCCATCACCACCAGCATTAAACCCTCAGATTTCCTCCTCTCTCCAAACCATCGCCTTTGCTCTTTGCAAGTTACCAGACAATTATGTACGGGCGCTTAAACTACCACTGCTCAGGAGACTCTCGCTAGTAGATGTTGATGTATCAGACATCTCATTACAAAGCATCATCAGATCTACTTATCCTACACTTGAGTCTCTGCTGCTTGTTTGGATAGTCAGGCACCATTGCATCAGAATGAACTCACCTAACCTTATGAGCATCGGCATTTCTGGTATCTATGGGAAAATTGTTATAGAAGATGCCTCGTCACTTCAACGGTTGCTTTGTGATGGTGATTGCAAGAAGTTGCGGATAGTTATCACCTCTGCACCTAAACTGCAGGTCATGGGCAAATTATCTAATATTTTCTCTGAATCCGGCATCACAAATGACCGTATAATTATTCAGGTACTGACTTTCAACAATACTTTCACCTCCATTCATTGGTACAAACAAGTTCCATGCAATTCAACCTTTACTCTACTAATATTATATTTTATTTTACTTGAAGTGTTTGCCGACGGTCAGCACATCCACAGCGGTTCATTCTGTCAAGACGTTGTCTATCAGCATGGATTATGACCTGCACGCAGTCTTTTCCTTGGTGCAACACTTCCGAAGCTTGGAGAACTTGTATATCGAGGTGATGCTTCTCACACAAATTGTAAACACATACCATGCATGGTGTAGAACTCCATTCAACCAAAAAAACGTCACTTACATTTGTATGTAATGGACAAAGCTCTATATACTCATGGACAAGTATTAGGACAAAACTAAAAAAAAGCTTTTATCACAGCAGAGGTTATAGAATTATTCCTTCACTTGCTCTCCCAGAAGAATCACTCTTTATGGAGCTTAACCATTTCAAATCTTCATGTTTATTCAGGAAATAGCCTCTAATGAAGAAAGTCTTGCGAATGACTGTTCTTGTAAGCACCATCATGACGTTCGTTTGAAGTCACTGTCGCTGGAAAGCTATGTTCAATGCGAGAAAAGCATTCGATTTGCGACATTCTTTATTCTCAACGCAGCATAGCTGCAGACTATGAGGATAAAGTTTCTTCGTCAGGAAGACTTCACGGAAGAATTCTACAAACAGCAACAAGATGTGCTTCAGTGGGACAAAAAGGCTTCTAAACATGCTTGCCTTAGGTTGTCGCCAAGTTGCAACCACGGGAACTTGGATCTAAGGCACGCATGCGTTGAGCACCTGGATTTAAAGGATCCATTCACTTGTAAGTGCTGAAAACAGTCTTGGAGTGAGATGTTGCCGCCACTTTCTAGTTTGGAATTTACGTAGGTGTGCTGAAACAATGTCTGTACCTTTTTGCTCAATATGTAACCTTGCCAACAGTGAACACGGTATTTCGGTCTATGGCTAAATGGTCTTTTGCTCATGCCGTACATTTCATTAGCTGAACGGGCTTCAAGTCTCTTGCAGCCACGGCTATGTACGTTTGTGACTGTCTGTGTTTCAGTGATAAGGGTCACGGGCACGGGCGTCAAATCAGCAAAGGCATCGTGTGGTAGTATGTAGAGTCATGTTCGCTTGTGTCTATTTTCTGAATGATTCCGTCGACTCGTTTAGACAGAGAGGCAAGGACGAGAAGCCCATAGAGGCATACTTTAGTATTAGGCAGAGTCACGTTCATGCGTTTATTGCGCAAGCCGCACATTTCATTAGCTAAATGTACTTCAACTCTCTGCAGACACGGCTATGTACATTTGTGACTTTATGTGTTTCAGTGATAAGGGTCACAGGCACGGGCGTCAAATCCACAAAGGCATCGTGTGGTATTATATAGAGTCATGTTCGCTTGTGCTTGTGTTTGTGTTCTGAATGATTCAGTGAACCACGGTTTGTCAGCAAACACACAGACGATCATGCCTGTCACACGGGCACGACCATGGCAAGTGCACGGTTTGCCACGTACCACACAACGGTCGTGAAGTGATACGACACGCACTGTTCTACATGCCACGCAGGATTATTCCACAACAAACACCGTGAACCTACTGCCAGGCACTATATCCATTTGTGAAACAGAAACGCAAACACGTTCGCCTGAGTTTCAGTGTTTCAGTCATTAGGATCACAGCCACGGGCGTCAAATCCACAAAGGCATCGTGTGGTATTATATAGAGTCATGTTCGCCTGTGTCTGTTTCCTGGATGATTCTGTCGACTCGTTTAGACGGAGAGGCACGGACGAGAAGCCCACGGAGGCATACTTCAGTATTAGGCAGAGTCACATCCATGCTTCTCATATACAAATAACTGTGGGCTATCATACATATTCCCGCCTGAACCCAACATACATAAAAACAATGGCTCCCTGGGTCAACGACTGCTTGAAAAAAATTGCAATAACAGAGTCACGAACTGTGACTCCATTCCAGATACAAAGTGCCTCTCATTAGGAACCATCATGCCTCCCCTCAATTTGCCTCCCCCGACGTATCGACCATGCCTCTCCTGCTACAACGACCGTGCATCTAATAACATCATCACCGTTCCTCTCCTAAAGACACACTCAACCATATCTGATTAAACATGTGATTAAAAAATTAAAACACAGAAGCACGAGCATGCTTTTCAACATGTATAACTGTGCCTCACAAAAAGTACGTGAGGCAGGATAGGCACGTAAAAGACTCCGCTCGGAGGCAGCACAGCTGGACAACTATAATGGGAGGCAGCTGGACGAGTCAAACATCTCGTGTCCCCATAACACCTTGGAATGCACGCACACCATCTACAACCAGAAATCGATTAATTTCTAAGCCATGCTTCTCTCGTAGATTGCTGGCCATGGGTGCTTGCCCTAAGCTTCCCATCACAACCCATCTGCCTTATCCGTCCGCCTACTTCTAGGGTCCGTGCTTCTTCCCCGCACACAGTCTCATTTCAAACAAGTTATTGTAGAGTTTTTATTGGGTCTCTTGATTAACTTCTAAGTTGTGCTTCTCTCGTAGATTTGCTAGCCGTGTGTGCTTCCCTAAGCTTCCCCTACCCCAATCTCCGTTCATCAACCCTCGTTCTTCTTCTCTCCCAGGTAAAAAGCATATGCGTAAGCAGCATGCTCCGATCCGTATTTACGTTTTATGTTTAGATTTTTCATTTTTTAGTTAATGAAGCATCAGATCCGGTACAACAACTTCATTCTCTAAAGGAATATAAAAACCATTTGAAAATCTAAACAAGTGTTCTAAACTCTGTCATACTGCTTTTCTGGAAAGAGTAGATGAGAAGATTTCTGGTAAATTTGTAGTTGTCGTCTACCTTCATACGGATATTTTTAATATGGCTAACATAGTTGAAGCTAGTCATTTTCTACCTTCAACGTTGAAGCTTGTTTTTAAATTGTTATGATATTCTTATTTTCTTAACAAAGTTGTTCTGAATTATTTAGGTATGATTTGCCCTACCTGCCGCCAACCAGGCAGCCCTTGCGAACCACACCCTGAAGTTCTCCAGGAGTTTGAGGTTATTCTTGATGAAAATTGCTGGAGCCACATGGTTAGTAAGCATCACTAACATATTAGTTGCTTACAACACACAGTAGAAATCGTCACTGTCACTCATACCCCCTTGCACCTACACTAGGTTCCCCTGCTGTCACTTCTTCGCACCTGCCTTGTATTTTCATTTTCCATTAGTTTGCCTGCCTATGCCCTGATTAATATAGTCCATTAGTTTTGCCTGCCTATATGCCTTGATTACTATAGTGCATCTTCAGTTCTAATTAAAATTAGTCAACATATGCCAAAAATATGTATCCATTAATTTAGAATACCATTATGTTGTTATCTGAAATTGTTATCCAATTTAAGAAAAATTTTAACATTAGTAGTAAGTGAGTTCAAATTTATACTTACTGGTTGTTATTTTTTCTATTTTTTCCAGTATGTACCTTTTAATGTCAGAGCTTTTCTCGCTGAATACATTGACGAGAGGAAGAAAGAAGCAAGAAAATTGCGTAAAGAGTAGGTAGAGCCAGCCCTTCTTACACATGAAGGAAGGTCTTACAATGCTTTGTTTAAGCATAGGGCGAACTACACAAAGTTCTGCGGTGGTGAGTGGAACACCTTTGCGTATGATTATGATCTTCGTGCTGGAGACCGCATAGAATTTGAACTACCAGACGAGGGTCTCAATCTCGAAATACAAACATATCGGGGTGACAAAAGGCTGCTTCCATTACCCCACGTTGGTAGGTATTTAATATTACAAACTTATCTTCTTTTGTTGTATTTTTATATGCAGGCATCGAACTCAATAATATTAACCCGTGTTGCATAAAACTTTATCTAACTTTAAAATCTGGTTTCTTTTCTAGCTCTCGACGACCTTTCTGATGATGATTTCGACCATGTTCACTGTTGTGTCTACTCTAAAGATATTGAGCTTACCTACGACCAGACATGATTCTTTCTGCAACGCCTTTTTGGAGATACTTTCATCCGTTGCCGTCCATTTGTCCACGTCTTGACTCCCACTAACACCAAAGACTACGTCATGGTTGGTTACATCTGTCCTTGTTAAAACACCAAACGTATTTTGCTCATATGAAATATAAACAATACTGACGTAATATTGCTTATATGTAAAATTATAAAGAACCTATTTATTCAAACCTAAAACAACAAAACTTTTGTTGTTCTGTTACTATGTTGTTTTATCTGTTTACACACAAACCTGAACATGCCAGGAATTATATTACTTTCAACATGGAATTTCTTAATGTTTGCGCACTCGCCGTATTCAGCCATTCTTTTATTTATTGTCCAAGTGACAAATCAAAGGTTTTAATTTCTATTTAATTTCGATTTCTTCTAGAAAATTCCAAGGAGCGTTGTCTCGACACTAAAGAGATGGGTGGACATGCCAACCAATGGCAGCGTGACCCTTGAAGCTCCTGATGAACCTACCCATGTCATCACTCCTTCATCGTACTACATCTCAAAACGATGGCAGGATGGTAATAGAAAAGTCTTCTTTCAGAGACTTCATATCAGCTGCATCCTTTGTTGAAAAGAACGTTGTTCTAATCACCTTCAAAGAGCGCCATGACCGTTCTGTGTCGATCATCATTCAGCGCATTCTGTAGATTCCGTCGGAACCAACACCTAAAATGGAAGCAAGTAGTGTATCTCCTAGGATGCCAGCGCTCATTTCACGATGATGCCTCAAGCAGCAAAACACTGGTTACTATAAGTTTGCTAGTTAGGATGGTAGAGTAATGTAACTATTTTGGACCATGTGCTTGCTTGAACTATCGGAATGATCTTTTGCAACTTATGTAGCTCTTACGGACACTCAACTTGTTGTTTCAACCATTAGAATGATCCTTTGCAACAAATATTGTTTGAACTATTGGAATGATTCATGCGAAAAAATCATAATTCAAAAAACCAAAAAACAGAAAGAATTATTTTCAAAAATCAAATGAAACAAGAATCAGTTTTTGATTCAAAACCTATAGCAATGCCATGTTATCAAACTTATTCAAACCATCTAGTGGAACATATCTCAATTAAAAACCAAACAGGACTCCAGTTTCAAGTCCAAACTATATTTACTTCAACTTTTCCTAAACACAAACTTGTGCACCGAATAACATAACAACAGTGCCTCCCTAACAAAGGAAGATTGTTAATTGAAAAAAAACGTTTTCACAACAAAGGCACGACCATGCATCTGCTGAGTGTTCTACCGTTTACATGACTACTTTCACAGCCAAGATGGAATACGCACAAATGGATCACGCACGCAACACACAACAAATAAAAACAATTCTATTAACAAGATAAGTGAAAATCTTAAAAAAACAGATAAAACATACGCCTGTTTCCGAAAATCTACGCCTGGAACCGTCGGGTGACTAGCAACTGCTCTTTGGCGGTTTCCTTTTTTGCACGACAAAAGACCCCTTTCACTTTTCCGACTCCATTTGCATCCTCTTCCTCGAAAGTTTCTCGCCGGCCGCAGTTCACCACCGCACACCTCCAGCCATGGACGACGGGAAACTAACAACACTCACCGAACACATCACTACCCACGGTACAACCGTGCTGTAGGTGGTGTACACCAACGACCCAAGGACCATGGAGAGGATCATCAAAAAGTACGAGAAATGGCTAAAGGAGGAGAAGAACAAGTTCGTCGGCCTCGACCTCGAGTACACACGTAAGAGCAGTTACATACGACAAGGGATCATCGTCGTCCAACTTGCCATGCGCGAGCATGTCCTTGTATACCACTACTGCAGATCCGAGTGCTCCCAGGCGTTAGTTGACTTCCTGCAACGGAAAGCGGTAACTTTCACTAGCGTTGACACCAGGAACGACAAGACCATGCTTGCCCGTCCATGGATCAAAATTCCAGACGAGCACCACGTCGACATCCAGAGGCTATTCTGCATCAAGGGTGGTGGAGAAAGGGACTCCATGGGTGACCATGCAGCGGCCATCATCGACCCCTCATACAAGAACATGAAGAAATCATTCCCAAAGGAGAAGCACCAATTCTGGGAGTGGAAGCCACTTTACGCTATACATCTTGAGTACGCGGCAAAGGATGGGTATGTTAGCTACGAGTTGTACCGTAGAATCCTAATCATCAAGAACAGGCTATGTCACCTCCACCAACAACCAATGAAAGAAAGACTCCGCCCACATAAGAACAAAGACGAGGGATCTTCCAGCGGCTGGAAGCGGCGGAAGGGAAACCGTGGTTGGTGAATTGCGAGAAAATGGATGTCTACATTAAACTAGTAGGAACTACTGTTATCATAATTTAGATTGACCTATGTTGTAAATATGTTTGTTGTTGCTCAAAGATGCTCTGTGAATTGTATTACTATTTTACGCTTGAACTTTGAACACAGTGGTGTGCTCGTGTACAAATGCATACTACGTTTTGCATGTCAAAATGCAATTAATAAGTTATGTCCCAGTATTGAGCAAGCATATATTGTATCCATGATTATAGAACGAGAGGTATGTCGCACGATATTGTATTATAATTTTCATACTCAACCTTTACAAGATGCATCGTGCATTTACAAGAATATGTGATGATATCAGATATCGTAGTAAACTTTCAGTACAGTGCTTATTAAACATTGGCGTGAACAATTTAGAAATATTGCAGAAGAACATTCGGTACAAAGACACAAGCGACAAGAACTTTGTTACTTTAACCACATTGAAAAAAATCACACAACACAACCATTTCACATCAAACACCGCTCCGTCCATTCAGAACATCCTTGTTATTGCACACAGGTTCCTCTCCGTACACCATTTCTGCACGATGCCACAAAACTACACTACCGTGTGCAACTGACCTATGTACAAGCGTGGCTCTCTAAGTGTCTACTCAATCCATGCCTGTGGTGCCACGTAACCGTGACCCCTAGAAACTTCACACCTGTGCATCCACAACCGAGCCCCTCTAACCAAATATTGGGACCGATGCCTCTACTGACGTACATCCGTGCCTCTAGAAACTTAACAGCACCAAGAGGGTTCAAAACCGTGCCTCCACACAACCATGCTTGTACTAACTTCACTTCTGTGCCTCTCTTTGCTTGATCAACGTGCCTCACATGAAACCCATAATAACTCTACGTGTTACGCACACGTGATCGCCAGTGCAACTTTGGTGCTGCACAGACGCGTCTCTCAGTATACCCGTGCCTCCACACAACCGTGCCAGTACTGACTATAATTCCATGCCTCCATTTTCCTCAATCGACGTGCCTCACATAAAACCAACAGTAACTCTACGTGCTACACACACACGTGCCTCTCCCATGAAACCCATAGTATCTCTACGTGTTCGGCACGCGTGATCGCCTGTACAACTTTGGCGCTGCACATAGGTACCTCTCAGTATACCCGTGCCTCCTCACAACCGTGCCTGAACTCACTTCAATTCCGTGCCTTCATTTGCTTAATCCACGTGCCTCACATAAAAGAGATGCACAACCGTGCCTCAGAGTAAACAACGCACGTGCCTCTACTGTATTGATAACTATGACCCCAATTAAATAACATCCGTCCAAAAAACATATTCCAAAGTGATGCACAGCCATACCTCTTCTATAAACATACAACAGCAATGAACACTTTGGTTCATATCGTTTCATATATCTAGATAACATTAAACCGTAGCATAGATTTTTAAACAAAATCCATTTATGTTCAAAGGCTATAACTAACATCACTGCGGCAGAAGATTGAAGACAACAACAAGCCTCCCATCACTCTCTTTGAAAGTTATCATCACCAAGCTGTTTACTTCAATAGACAATGCCTGGAGAAAATCACTGAAACCTTCCTGTTTGAACACCATTCTACTACCCAAGCCAATGAAGTAGGAGCAAGGAGTGCTCACATATATATCATCATCACCAGATTCCAAAGTAACTTCAAGGGTTAAAACGCCAGTCCTAGGAAAAGTCACAAACTCCTTCAAACTCCTCACAACAATACCAGGAATAACCTGACAAAAACATCAAGCTATCAGAAATAGAACAAAAAATACAAACTATAAATAGAAGAGATAATAAAAATAAATAAATAAACAGAAACAAAGAAAAAATAGTGGAAAAAAAATCTGATCATATGATGACCATTAACATTCATGGAATCAATCCTGTGAACAAAAGGACAACAGGGGATGTAGTCATCATCAAAGAGTTGACACCTCATGAAATACATCTGCTGATAATTAAGAAAAACACCACGGGTGTAATAACAACTCCCAACAAGTTCCATCTCGGAGTCGCTCAAACCATCAAGAGCTACAAAATATAATTACACAGGCTCAAGGGAACAGAAAAATCATCATGTGCAATAAAACAAGCTAAAAACTTCCTTAAAAATAAACCTTACCAACAGACGGTAAAGGAGACAACGCATCTCCACGACCAACACGATAAAAATCAATATCAATCCACGTTCCATAATGTTCAAGCCTAATGGTCATTATATCACGAGGACGAACACCATAATCACTGACCAATCGTTCCCAGGAAGGACCATGGAATTTGCTCCTCAACTGACATGACTAAACAGAACACCATACAAATAACCCTCATTGCACTGAAGAGCAAGATCAGTATCTTCGTCATCCCTCCTTATGGCTAAAGCCCTACACTCCTCGATGTAACGAGCAAGATGAGCTCTAACACTGCACGGAACATACTGCACAACAAATCAAAACAAGGATCATAATCAAAACCTAAACAGCATGAGCAGCACCAAAAGAAATAAGCGTGTGTGCCAAAAATTGAACAATTATAAAATGATATTCTTACAACACGCCTCCAACAACGCCGATCCAGGACCACACTGAACCCATCTACAGAAGAATCAACAGAAGAACACGGGCCACCAGGTACGGCAAAAGGACAAGCCATAACTGCAAGGAACACAATGATTATCAAGAACTAATCCCACAAAACCTAGTTGAAACTTGACTCTGATAGTGTTGGTAGTCCCCACCCGTAACTACCCCATAAATCTCCATATCCCAGAAATATAATGGGAACAAAAAGAGAAACGAGAACGGGAAACAAGAAACCCACTAAGGCAACCGGTAGGGAACGACGATATCACGAACGGGGAAGCGTGGTTGACGCTAAAGAAGAACCGCCGTAAGAGCAAGCAACAAGCACGGCGGCTGAGACAGGGGCAGCCGTAACCACGCGACAAGAGCGGCGGCCGCGACGGGCGGAGACGACGGCAAAGAAAGAACAGTGTTCCACGACGGTTCGCATTCACCAGAGAGAAACAGATCTCAAAACAGATCAAAAGGTTTTACAAAACATTAAAGGTATAAGGACTAAAGTGAAAAAAGGAAAAACCAGAAAGGGAAACCGGAACCCGGAAATCATGGGAGACGCCGTGCGCGCGACAAGTGTCGCGCGCGGAGCACCTCAGAAAAGTCTCACGACCGCTCCGCGCGTGACACTTGGCGCGCGGGGAGCGCTCCCCGACTATTCGTTGCGAGGAGCGCTCCTCAATTAGTGATTTCGTACTATTTCCGCGAGCTCGAAAACGAGCGTGGACGGGAAAATGGGAGGGGTCTGCGAGGGGGAAAGGAAGGGATCGAGCCCTACGACACCGGGGACCAAGTTATACTCATCGAGGAGGCATAGATGGCCACTGCGTGGCGATCCCCGGTCATGGACGCGCTCGGGTTGTCCACCCATCCTGGTGAACAGAGGAAGGAGATGAGGGAAGAGTTGGGTTGGGCCGTGCACTGTTCACGTACAACCCAGTCCAACAGCGAGTCCTTTTTTGCTTTTTGCTTTTTTATTTTTCTGTTTTATTCTTTCTTCTTTTTTCTATTTTATCTTAATGTCAAATGTTTTCATTGAACTTGATATTTAACACATAAATAGTAGGCAACATTTTGAGCAAGCACGCACAGTTTTAAGTGGTTTGGAGTTACTAAAATATTTATTTATTTTGAAATGGCTCATTTAAATGTTCTTGGTTTGGTTTTAAATAGGTTAGGGGCATTTAAATAATTCAAGTAATGTTGGTCCCGCATGACAATTACTTAGTGATTATTCGCAATTCAACCAACTTTTTTTACAGTTTGATGAAATAATTCAAGTGATGTTGGAGACTCAAAACCCGACCACGGCAGAAGATAGAGAGAGAATGAAAGTCATTCCCTATGCCTCAGCCACAGGTTTTATAAAGTATGTCATACTGTATACCAGACCTATTGTGTGACACTTAGGGCCTGTTCTGAAACCATCTAACTTCTCCAAAACTTCTCATATCTAGCTTCTTATGTCGCTTCTTGCTTCAGTTGGCAAACTAAAAACGTTCTGGAGCTGCTATTGCTTCTCCTAGTGCCTGGATGACCTGGCAACCCAATTGGGGCGCTCAAGGCCTGCTTGATGCCACCTTGGGCCGGCTGGAAAGATCCCATATTGGGCCAAACTGCTCACATGCCAAAAAAAAGGGGAAGAGCTGGGCTATAGTCCTCGGTGCGGTCGTCCCGGTGCTGCTCCTGGCTCGCGGAGGGTCGGGGCTAGCTCCTCCGAACGTCAATGGCGTCGGGGCTAGCACCTCGGATCCATGGGGTCGCAGCTCCTGGCTGAAGGAAATATGCCCTAGAGGCAATAATAAAGTTGTTATTTTATATTTCCTTATATCATGATAAATGTTTATTACTCATACTAGAATTGTATTAACCGGAAACTTGATACATGTGTGGATACATAGACAATACACCGTGTCCCTAGTAAACCTCTACTAGACTAGCTCAATAATCGAAGATGGTTAAGTTTTCTAACCATAGACATGTGTTGTCATTTGATGAACGGGGTCACATCATTAGGAGAATGATGTGATGGACAAGACCCATCCGTTAGCTTAGCATAATGATCGTTTAGTTTATTGCTATTGCTTTCTTCATGTCAAATACATATTCCTTCGACTATGAGATTATGCAACTCCCGAATACCGGAGGAATGTCTTGTGTGCTATCAAACATCACAACGTAACTTGGTGATTATAAAGATGCTCTACAGGTATATCCGAAGGTGTTTGTTGGGTTGGCATAGATCAAGATTAGGATTTATCACTCCGAGTATCGGAGAGGTATCTCTGGGCCCTCTCGGTAATGCACATCATAATAAGCCTTGCAAGCAATGTGACTAATGAGTTAGTTGCGGGATGATGTATTACGGAACGAGTAAAGAGACTTGCCGGTAACGAGATTGAACTAGGTATGAAGATACCGACGATCGAATCTCGGGCAAGTAACATACCGATAGACAAAGGTAATAACATATGTTGTCATAACGGTTCGACCGATAAAGATCTTCGTAGAATACGTAGGAGCCAATATGAGCATCCAGGTTCCGTTATTGGTTATTGACCGGAGAAGTGTCTCGGTCATGACTACATAATTCCCGAACCCGCAGGGTCGCACGCTTAACGTTCCTTGACGCTAGAGTAGTATAGGGATATTTGATGAGTGGTAACCAAATGTTGTTCGGAGTCCCGGATGAGATCCCGGATGTCACGAGGAGTCTCGAAATGGTCGAGAGGTAAAGATTTATATATGGGAAGTCATATTTTGGGTTCCGGAAAAAGATGCAGTTTTTTTGGTATTGTACCGGGAAGCTTCTAGAAGGTTCCGGAGGATTCCGGAGGGGTCTGGAAGTCCACAAGTGGTTCCACCACGACCCAAGGACTAGCATGGGCTGCGGGGAGGCGCCCTGGCCTATTGGGCTAGGCGCACCAAGTCCTCGGAAGCCCATGTGGCTGGGGAAGGCAAAAAAGGAAGGAGTCCTAGTAGGAATAGGATTGGACTTGGAGTCCAAGTCCTCTCCCCCTTAGCTGCGCCCTAGGGTTTGGAGGGGTTGTTTACCACGCCCCTCCACCTATATATAGAGGGGAGGGGGTGCCCCAAGAAAACACACCAAGCCCTTGGCGCCCCTCTCTCTCTCCCGTTACTCCGTAGTTCCACCGCCTCGTCCCGGCGATGCTCAGTGAAGCACTGTCGGTGTTTTACCACCACCATGTTATCGTGTTGGTTGTGATCCGATCTACTTCTCATCTCCCGCTTGCTGGATCAAGAAGGAGGAGACGTCATCGAGCCGCACGTGTGCTAAACTCGGAGACGTCCGTTCGGCACTAGATCGGTTGGACCGTGTTCGGATCGCGAAGAGTACGACTACATCAACCGCGTGAGGGTTCGATCGGGGAGGCGGCCATGAGGGTTCGAGGAGAGAGACGAAGGAGAGAGGAGATGTGAGCGAGCGGTTGTGTGCAGGGTTCGATCGGGGAGGAGGCGATGAATCATTTCTTTTGGCGGTGGCATACAACCATAAATAAGCTCCAGCTTCAGATTCACAAAAACATGGAGCTGGGAATCGATAGCTTCAGAAATATGCACTACAGCTCATCGTGGCTTCCTAGATTTCAGCTTCAGAAAGCTATTGCGTTCGGGCTGGCTTCGGGCTGAAATTTTCAGAAGCTTGGAGTGGGAGGAGATCAGAACAGGCCCTTATCAGGGTCCTAATAATTTGGGTAATATATATGATTCAAAAGGAAAGAAAAGTCATTCCTGTGTAATTTCGTAGTAAAAGAGAAGAAGAAGAAGAAAACATTTTTTTCTGTGTGTTTTATATTGGTAAACATTTCCAGACGGTGCACCGGCGGAAACGTTCCGCCGGACGCGCGCGGGCCCTGCGATCGCCATCGATCGTGTGAGTGGCGATAGGAGCAACCCTCAGAAAAAAAAACTAGGTAACGAGAGCACTTCTTTCAGATCGTTCTTTTCCATCGTCCTTCTTCCCCACGACCCCCACTCGCACCGCTAGAACGCATGTCTTCGGCCGCCACCACGGCACCCTCCACCCGCGCGCGCGCGCCCGATGAGATCCATCAGCGCAAGCCTTTCTCCCCCTGCATGTTTCTCCTCCACACCTCCTCCTCCTCAAGGAGCAAGTCCATCTCGAAGCTCGGGCCTCAGTGGGTTTGTCACCATGGTCGCGCGCACTCACACTCTCGGCTTCCTCTGCTTGCCATGGTGGTGGTGCGGGCAGCAGTGCCGGTGCACCACCGGAGAGCAGCGTCAGCGTCGTGCGATGTCGAAAACCACAAACTAGATCACTGGATGTTGCAACTGGTGGCCAAGAATGCTGGAACCGGCGGGGAGGTTTGCTGGAACCAGCACCCAAAAATGCTATCACTGGAGTTCATCCTGCTGGACCAGCGACGTTTTGCTACAACCGTAGCCTTTTTTTGCGACCACCGGCGACCTTTTTTGCTATATGCATGCACGGCGGTGTTGGTCGACGGCGGCGATGCCTTTTTTTGCTGCAACCGTTTTGGAGTTTGCTGGAACCGGCGTACAAAATAGCTGGAACGGGCTTTTTTTCTTCCTTCGAAGGTGACCATGGTGACCATGGCGACCAGGGGGTGAGCTGATTTTGCTGCAACCGGCAAACCAAAAAGCTACCACCGTTGAGCTGATTTGCTACGGCGTTATTAAAACCGTGTGTCTTTGGTCTTTGCACGGGCTCGCGTCTTGGCGAGGTCGCAAGCACGCACGCAGCGATGTTGCAATGGACAATGATCGGATTTTTGTTGCAACCGGCGGCGAGCACCTATTCTGGGGTGGCGGCGAGCAGGTCTGCAATCTAGGGCGGTGCAGGTGAATGTTACAACCATGGTCGATGGGGAACTTCAATCTATCAGCCCGGGGGAGGCAGCAGACGCACGGTCTTTGGCCGACGCGAGCGGACGGCGTCCTTTTTTGTTCTTGTGGTGAAGCTATGGTGGATGGGGCTAATCAGGTGAAGCGCGTTGACTCAAGCTGAAGACGACCGGAAGGAAGAAGGTGAGATCCAATCGAACGACTGTGCGTGCATGTATCCGGCGGCTGCGGTGCGACCGACCGAAACTTTCGGCCGGTCGCACCGGCGCAGAGTGCTGCCTTTTTTATATTAGAGTAAAGAAAAAACACTTGCTGCCTGTGCAGTGTAGGAATCCCTAAAAAAAGCTCTCTGCGCACTCGTCCATTCGGCGACTAGTCGACGCAGCTGACGCCACCACGCGGCGGCGGCGGCGCTTGTTCCCATCGCCGCCACCGGCATGGCCGAGGGCGCCGCCGCAGAGGAGATGGGTAAGGGAGAGATCGCAGGCGCCGCCGCCGGTGCCGACGGCGTCTCCGCCGCGCCCCAGCCTGTCGAGCCCACCTGGGCCTTCTGGATCGGCAACCCGCAGGAGGAGTCCGCCGGCCGGGGCAACACCGTCCACACCTTCTCCACCGCCGACGAGTTCCGGAGGTCTTTTCCCCCATCCTTGCCTCCTCCCAAACCCTCGTTCGTTAGTCCCAATCTGTTGGTTGCTTGTGAATGATCTATGAATCGATGATAACTGTAAATTTAGATGCCCTGCGAGCAACTCGCCTTAAGCCGACACAAGACTGCTGATCTGATGCTCGAGTCTAATCTAGGACTAAAGTGCTCTCTGGCTCTAGTTTTGTGACCGGATTTCAGCCTCCCGCAAACAGGGATGTCTGAAAATCCACCAGTTATTTTAATTAAGCTGAACTGAGTAGTGTATATTGACTGACTCCCTGGGTTGTCTTCTCCCAGATGATAATACCTGCCATTACTCTCGCTACATTTGTTTCAGGGTAAAAATTTCTGCTTCAGAAATCTGGTTATGTTTGTTTTGATAATTTGTTTCATTCTTTACTGTATTTTTCACCTTTTGCATTTACTACTAATTTCATACTCCCTCCGTCCGATAATACTTGTCGGAGAAATGGATAAAAATGGATGTATCAAGAACTAAAATACGTCTAGATACATCCATTTCTCCGACAAGTATTTCCGGACGGAGGGAGTATATCCCTTCATGGCTAACAATTGAGTTGGGTGGTCTTTCAGCCTTTACAAAAATATCCTCCAACCTAGTAAATTGGGTGTGGGAGCTGACCTCCATTGCTTCAAGAATAAGATTGAGCCGAAATGCGAAGGCCCCATATGTGCTAATGGAGGTGCATGGACCATCAGTTGTGGCGAAGGCAAATCACAGCCATTGTGGTTGGATACAGTAAGCATCTTTCGCATCATTCGTTTTGTACAAATACTTTTTCTGTAAATTCCATCCTAATTCTTTTTCACCAATATTATGTTTAGCTACTGGCATTGATTGGTGAGCAATTCGAATATGATAATGAAATTTGTGGAGCGGTCCTTAGCGTGCGTGCGAAGCAGGAAACAATAGCTATATGGATTAAAGATGCTACTAATGAAGCTGCTCAGGTACAAGTCCTATAATGCATACTGCGAAATTGTTTGTTTCATTTCAGGCAACAGCAATGTGGTGTACAATATCATAGATTAATTTTTTTTTCAAATACTATAAGCAAGTATAATACTGTGACCTTGATATAAACAAGGATGACATGGCTGTATGGAGCCTTTTACGGTTGTGCTTGTGCTAAATGTCATTCTGTAACTAGAAATGCACTTAATGGTTATCTGACGAGTTCAACACAATTTAAGAAACTTATATTCTTCAAAGGATATACACGGTACTTCAAACGGCAGAACATTGTCGAAGAAGCTTGTACCTGAAAGGATTTTCCTTTTTGGTTGTACTATGCATATTGCATCTATGTTTGTGGTTTCCAACCTAAATTGTCCGAGGTAAAGGTTTCACTTTTTCAGCCAAAATAGCGTGTTGTGTTGTATGGCTGGAATTAATTTAACTGCTTTTTCTAATGAAATTGCAACATTTATTTGTTTCTCGGTGCATTACTTTGAAGTATATTTATATTAGATCTTGTGTAAGCATTTGATTTTCCTTTTTGTTTAGCATTTTCATAGTTCATACAATTGTTCTACAATAGTATCCTAAAATGCGATAATTTCATGACATTTTTATACTCGATTGAATGATGCAAGGCATACTATTTTTGAAGCTTCTTTGATAAATGTATGTAGTGCTAATGAAGTATTTCCCAGCATGCTCCTTTCTCCCTCGTATGCACTTATTCATTAGCACTATCACCCATGCAAAATACTCCTTCATTCTTGTAAAGCAACCATCAGAGCTCCATTTTATCACCTGTCTCTGTGCAAAGTACAAAAATACCACACAATAATAAACAGAGGGGGTATTAGTACCTTTTTGTAGGTTGGTGGTCTGTGGGCATGTTTATTTAAATTGTTTCTGTCTGGATCATCCACATTTCATATTGTGCTGAATGTCTTGTTTTTTTAACCAGCTAAGCATTGGCAAGCAGTGGAAGGAATTTCTGGATTACAAGGACTCTATTGAGTTCATTGTTCATGATAGTGGTTCAACGGAAGTACAATGCTGGTCTTCCACGTTTCCTGACGACCCCCTTGATGTTATCTACAGCAAGGTCCACAATCACTGCAGCCGCGTGCGCTTTGCTGCCGTCTGCAGGTCATGGTTCACTACAGCTTTGCGGCACCCTGCGCTGCCTGAACTCCCATGGCTGCTCCTCTCGCCACGAGACCGCGGCACAACGAGGCGCCTCTACTGTCCTGAGGATAGCAAGATCCTGCGCATCTCGCTCCCGAGCGATTTCATCGGCAACTGGTTCGTCGGCTGTCATGGTGGTGGCTGGGTTGCTTCGTTCGAGCCACCCCCGTTCAGGATCGTGAACATCTTCTCCAGTGTTGAGGTGGCGCTCTCTGAGAAACAGAAGGGGATCGTTTGCTCAGGCCGCCTTGGCCAGATCATCATTTGGAAAGTCATTTTCTCCAAACCACCCACTTCGAGTGACTGTATCCTTGCAGCCATCACCGACAATCACGGCATTGCGCTCTGCAGGGTTGGGTCTCCGAATGGTGGGTGGACGACAAAAGGAGATGTGAGCTACACCATGGAGCTTGCAGACATCGCCTTTTGCAACGGTGAGCTCTATGGCCTCACACGAGACAGATGGGAACTTGTCAAGTTTGCGATTGGCGTTGATGAAGACGGCGCGCCTCTGGTCACAGCCGTGGATCGGCTGGTGGTCACCCCCGAGCACCAGCAGCCCCCAAGTGTCTGGGCCAACCGGGTGGATGCCAGCTACATTTTTGAGCTACACGGCAAGCTTGCGACGGCGGTGAGGTCCCCATGGTCACCCAACCTCAGACCTTTCTTCAAAGTGTTCGAACTTGTTGACATCGACGCCGGCGAGGGGATGGCACATGGCACACACAAATGGGCAGAGGTGATGAGCTTGGGTGACTTTGCCCTATTCCTGGGTGCAAACTGCTCCAAGGCGGTGCATGTGTCAGCAGACGGGCGCGGCGGTGTCAAGAGAAACCACATCTACTACTCCTACCATCGCCGCTTAGCGCAGAAGGAGGTCCTTCTCAGCACTGACCTGGTGTTCCTGACAAGCTCCAATGCTGATGGTGATTCCGTGTACTACAGGGAAGATGAAAGCTTATCCGCAGCCGTGGGCGGCGTTCATAGGATCGGGGCAGTAGGATACTATGTCAGGGGTAGCCCTAATCCTCCAGTGTGGCTTCTCCCCCTAGCATAGTGGTGGTGTTTTTTTTATATACATTGTATTGCTGAGCTGCTGCGCATGCTTGAAAATTGTACCATTCGCTGTATAACCGTAAATGCTCTATGGTTTCAACCATGTTGTATTTAGAACAAATGTACAGCAATTATAACCGATCTGTACTCATGAATAAGAAAAGAAGTAGTGAATCTTCTATATTCTTTTCCCGGTTAACTTGGGAGTTTGAGTTGAATGCCGGTGCATGGGAATAGCTTGCGGATATGAACTCAAATGAACAAGCTGAGATACTATTAACGTCTATGATAAGTAATGTGTCATGTGTCAAGATAGTTCAGGGTTGTTTTTTAAGTTGAGAAAAAAACTTGTGCTGTTTGCCTGAGTGATCAAACTCCCGTCCTGTATTTTTCTTGACAGCAGTTTCTTTTTCTTGAAACATGGGTAAAAGCTTTGCTTCATTGCATTGAATAAAAAGAAGGTTTTATGAACGGAAGTGTTGCTCTGCTCCTGGGTGCATCAGAAAAAACAGGGAAAAGTCAAAAATAAATTCCTGACAAACATTGTTGAATGTTTTATCAACATGCAAAGTTTAGAGATGGAAAACATTTGTGGACGTCTGGAAAAAAGATTGATGTCCCAAAAAGCTTTAAAAATGTGCCCTTTAAGAACATCATTTTTGTATGTTCCTAGGCCTCCACGAATATATTTTTAGCACGAGAATTTGTTTGTTCGTAAAACATTCATCAATGTTTCTCACAAATAAATATTATTAAAAATCATTATGTTTTTTTGTTGTAGGCGTGTTTTAGCGGCATCTTGCAAATGGAGGTCCAGTGTTGTAGGCGGTTGTGACGAACTTTTAGCAAATGGGCCGACGTTATATTTTAGAAGAGAAAGAGAACCTGCTGGCTCCGGCCCAAGGAACGACTGGGCTTGGTCCTAGCCCAAAACTTTGCTTCCCCGTTCCCTCCTGTAATCTGTTCGTGATCCAACACTGCCCATAACTGCCAATTGTCACCTATGAAAACCATTACAGTAGTTTTCAACCAAAGTTTGCAAGCTAATCACTCCGCCCAGTCGCCTCGCCGCCGGCATCCGCAGGCAGCCCGCGCCGCTCCTTCTTGTTGGCGCCATGATGATGATGACGACGATGAACCTGTAGCCCACGGCCATGGCCCGTCCATTGGTTGGTTAGTTTATCCCAAACAGGCTCCGCAATTCCCACATCCCGAGGCACGCCGTAAAGGGAGGGCAGGCACGCCGACCCATGCAGCAATTATTGCTCACTCCCTCCCACTAGGACATGAATTCCCTCCTCGGCTTTTATTATTATTACCACCTCCGTCCGTCGCTCACTGACATGTCCCCATCAACCGAAAACCCCCAACGACCACACCGTCCCGTCCCCAGCCAGCCCCACGGACCAACGGACACGTCGGCCGTCCCCTTGCTGCCTGCCTGCCCGTACGTGCTCTCGCTCCGGTCGACCGATCAGTACACTACACGAGCCCAGCAGTGCATGCAGTGCATGCAGCAGCGGCGCACTGGTCGTGGCGACTGCCTGACAGGCACTGCAGCGTGCGCCTTTACTGTGCGGTAAAGCTGTTGAAAGCGGAGAGAGAGCCGGAGGTGGATGGAGAAAAAAGCCCGGGCAGAGGGCGACAGGGCGTGACAACAAGAACTCCCCTCCGTCTCGCCGCTGTGCCACTTCTGCTCTGCTCGCACCTCCCGCGGCGACCAGTCCACCTCCACCACCCCAGACCATGCTTCGTCCCAGCGGCGGCAGCAGCACCACGCTGCTGCTGCTGCTGCTCGCCGTCCTGCTCGTGCGCGGCGCCAATGCCGGCTCGCTGGAGGGCGACGTCGCCGCGCTCGCGGACTTCCGGCTCGCCGCGGACCGCTCCGGCGCGCTCGCGAGCTGGAACACGTCCGCCAGCCAGTCCCCGTGCGGAGCGGCGGCGGGGTGGCGCGGCGTGACGTGCGCGGGCGGGCGCGTGACGCGGGTGGTGCTCGAGGGGCTCGGCCTGACCGGCGTGGACGCGCTCCCGGCGCTGGCCCGGCTCGACGGCCTCCGCGTGCTGAGTCTCAAGGGGAACCGGCTCTCCGGCGCCGTCCCCGACCTCTCGCCGCTCCAAGGGCTCAAGCTGCTCTTCCTCTCCCGCAACGCGCTCTCCGGCGCCATCCCGCCGTCGCTGAGCAAGCTCTACCGGCTCTACCGGCTCGACCTCTCCTCCAACAACCTGTCCGGCGTCGTGCCGCCCGAGCTGGCCCGGCTCGACCGGCTGCTCACGCTCAGGCTCGACAACAACAGGCTCACCGGCGGGGTCGACGGCATTGCGCTGCCGAGGCTGAAGGACCTCAACGTGTCCAACAATCTTTTGGCGGGGAGGATTCCGGTGGCGATGGCGGGGTTTCCGGCGGGCGCGTTCGGCGGGAACGCCGGTCTTTGCGGCGCGCCGCTGCAGCCGTGCAAAGAGGAGGTCCAGAACGCGTCCCCGTGCCCTCCGGCTGCGGCCATGGCGGCGTCCTCGCCCTCGTCGAAGCCGCCGGATGGCAAGGGGAAGATGAGCCGCGGGGTCGTGGCGGCAATTGTGGCCGCGGACTTCGCCGTGGTCGGGCTCGTCGCCGGGCTGCTCTTCTGCTACTTCTGGCCGCGCCTCTCCGGGCGGCGGAGCGATAGGCGCCACCGCGAGGGGGAGAAGATCGTCTACTCCTCGAGCCCGTACGGCGCGGCCGGCGTGGTCGCGGGGGCGGCCGGTGGCACGTACGAGCGAGGGAAGATGGTGTTTCTGGAGGACGCCGGCGGGAGGCGGTTCGAGCTGGAGGAGCTGCTGCGCGCGTCCGCGGAGATGCTCGGCAAGGGCGGCTGCGGCACGGCGTACAAGGCCGTGCTCGACGACGGCAGCGTCGTGGCCGTGAAGCGGCTCCGCGACGCGGCCCCTGCGGCGGCGTCGACCAAGAAGGAGTTCGAGCACCACATGGCCGTGCTCGGCCGCCTCCGCCACCCCAACGTCGTGCCGCTCAACGCCTACTACTACGCCCGCGACGAGAAGCTGCTCGTCTACGAGTTCATGCCCAACGGCAGCCTCTTCTCCATCCTCCACGGCAAGCCCTCTGCCCCGCTTAATTCTTCGCCATTAATTGCGTCGAACACTTGCTGCTTCCGTTGCTAAGAAATTGAAGGTGGGAACCTCCGTCTGTCGTCGCAGGTAACCGAGGGCCGGGCCGGACGCCGCTGGACTGGGCGGCGCGCATGCGCATCGCGGCGGGCGCCGCGCGGGGCCTCGCCTACATCCACCACGCGAGCCGGCGCGGCGGGATGGCGCCCAAGCTGGCGCACGGCAACATCAAGAGCACCAACATCCTGCTCGACAGGTCGGGCGAGGCCCGCCTCGCTGACTGCGGGCTGGCGCAGCTGGGCACGTCGTCGCCGGCGGCGAGCTCGGCGGGGTACCGCGCGCCGGAGGCGCCGGCGCCGGCGTCCCGGCCGTGGGCGTCGCAGAAGGGCGACGTGTACGCGCTCGGGGTGGTGCTGCTGGAGCTGCTGACGGGGCGGTGCCCGGGCAGCGAGCTGCCCAACGGCGGCGTGGTGGCGGAGCTGCCGCGGTGGGTGCAGTCGGTGGTGCGGGAGGAGTGGACGTCGGAGGTGTTCGACCTGGAGCTGATGAAGGACAAGGGCATCGAGGAGGAGATGGTGGCGATGCTGCAGCTGGCCCTGAGCTGCGCCGCGAGCGCGCCCGACCAGCGGCCCAAGGTCGGGTACGTGGTGCGGATGATCGACGAGGTCCGCGCGTGCGGGGACCCGCAGGCGTCCTCGCCGTCCCACGGGTCGTCAATGGACGAGTCCTCCGGCGTCTCCGACTCGCCCGCCGTGTCGGATGGCGGCGCCGCCAGCCAGTGACTGGGATTGCAGAGAGTTTTTAGGTACTGTACTTGGGGCTTGATTGAACTGCGATTTGTGCTTTGGTTAACTGTTTTTTTGTCTTCGTCTGGGGGAGGATTGGTGTGGTCCGTTGGATCTGATCTGATGATGGTGTTGTACATGATGGTGATGATTGATCTGATTAGAATAGCCGTACTGGGATGCTGGATTATTATTGTGTGAGTTGATTGATCATGGCGTTTGTCTTTTTCTTGCGTCGATGTGATCCTCTGCTACTGCAGCACTACACTGGCTTTCAACTTGGTTTTCATCTCATAATAATTCAGCTCTTATAGCAAACACTGTACTTTTGCACTGGATGCCTATTATTGCAATGCAACGGTTTGTTGTTTTAACTAAAGTAACATATTTGTAAATTTGACGAACGATGAACTAATTTCCATAAAAGAAAATTATTTTCCAGTTCATTGACACGATTTTACATATTTTTTAAGTGAAAAATATTTTGATTTCAAGGTGAACATTCTGTTGTACTAAATTTATTCGGTTGAACATGAAGAGTTTTCCTCCTGCCCAAGACCTCCATGGAGAACCCCGGCACCTCGCCGACTAGGGGGGGGCCCATTCTCGTTCTTCTTTGGTTCAGTGTCCTGTTTGGGGCTCATCTACTCCAGGAGTACATTCGATGCTCCCATCCTTGTGGTGCTACCCGTGCATCGGAAGCATATTTTTGAAATATTTGAAAAATCTAGCACATTGACACAACATCCATGTATACAGTCACAAAATTTCATATTAAAAGTCAAAACATTCCTCGAGGTACGAGAATGACAAATTTGACATCAATGTGATTATGGGCCAAATCTGAAGCCAACTTATGTTGGAGTACTATTCAGCGCCGAATTTGTCATTTTTGTTTCCCGGGCTATGTTTCGAATTTCAATTTGAAGTTTCTTGACAACATTGATGTTGTATGAATGTGCTAATTTATTTTCAGAGTTTCTTGAACATTTAAAATGTGCTACAGAGACTTCAGTGCACCAGATATTCTCCCATGTACCCTAGTAGGAATAATATCTCACACGCATGATTCACATCTTGATTATGTGTTTAGCATTGCTGGAGGGCTTGTGGTGGTCTTCAGTGAATTAGTTTGGATGCATTTTTCGTTTGTCTTTTATCGTGTGTCCACAAATTTAATCCTGGGTGATCTAATATTTTTCTTCCTAAGTTTTTTATTTAGAAAAGGAGGATGACCTCCAGCCTCTGCATCTGGGAGATGCATACGACCACTTTATTGATCATTCTCGAGGAACTTACAAAGTATTACAACAAGGTGCCTAAATCTATCATCTTGGCAACACATGCCGCTACTCCTATCCAAAATGATGAAGGGGTGCTAGCTGAGCCACTACCCAAACCACTCACCTAAGCCTAACATCAAAAGCGAAGCGAAACATATTCTAAGCCCCTCACGAGCCATATACCAGTGTCAGGGCACAATCCGGTCGACGACGACTTCGTGTGCCGTCGCCGCCATCTTCCACAGTCCGTCTTTCAGTCATATTGAGGCTTCTACCTTGTTCCGCCACTCGCCATCGACGCCACCATGACGCCAGACAAAGAACCTCCTCCTGCTGAAGTCCATCTCACAAGATCAGACGCCGAGGCTCAACCGCACCACGCCGCCGAGATCCGCCACCATCAATGTGAAAGATGAAGCACCGCTCCACCAAAGTCGTCGTCCTCTAGTCCCTCGAGCCGTGTGCACCTCCAAGAATGACGCCCCAGGGGGGAAACGACACCAGAGAGCCGCCGTCATCCGATCTACTGATCTAGGGTTTCCCCCGGAGGTAGCAGAGAGTGGCCTTGAACTTCTCCACGACGATGCCTTCAGGAAGGGAACGATGCAGACAGCGTCGCCATCGCCGGCCTTGGCAAGAGCTAATAGCGAGTTTTCACCCAGATCCGATCGAAGACCTCCATCTCTCGTGCACGGTCGCCGCCATCCTTGTCGGGATCTCGATGATCCCGCTTGCCAGATCTCGGCAAGGGAAGCCCCACCGAGACCCGCCGCCGCCGCCTGAAACCAATCCATATGCGACTCACCGACCGCTAATCAGCGCCCGGAGCAAGCACCGGCAATGACTCCCCGAGCCACCCACAGCATCGAGGAGGCAGCCGCCTTCGCATGCCCCCGAGGACGGACCCCAGATCCAACACGACGGCTCCGCCCCGACCACGGCCAACTGAGCGCCCAGGAGCAGCACCAGCAGCCGACGCCCCCGAGCCACCCACATCATCGAAGAGGCAGCCGCCTTCGCACGCCCCCGAGGACGGACCCTAGATCCAACACAACGGCTCCGCCCCTCCTCTGGCGAAGCGGCCGCGAGATGCAGCAGAGGCGCCCCGCCGCCACCTTCCTCAGAGCGCGCGCGGCGGCGCTAGATCAGGGTTCCCCCGGGTCGCCAGAGGAGGGGCGACGCGGGGGTCTCAGTGTGTCTGACTACGCACTGGTCTTATAAAATCTCACTACGGTGAGGCCCCGATTGTATACAACAATAAGGTGTGCCACTCCAACAAGGGAGAGTAGATAACGGCGGCATATGCCTTCGGCTCGCTACAGTGTTTGTAGTCATCGCTAGGTGGTTCATGGACCTGTTTGAAAAGTTTATTACCTTTGGTATCCTTTATATACCTAAATAGTTGATCTTCACTACCTTAATTATGTTGACATGCAACTATGTCATGTCATCATGCTACCAGGCATGCCTCACTAAATATAACTCTCTCAACGTGCAAATATGCTAACTCACTACGCCGCCATGCATGAGAAAAGAGTCGCCTTAACATGCATCTTGCATGCTATACTTGTATGAAACAATTTTTTCGGCAACTATGTAATAATCAAATATATTAAATCATACATGTGCTTGAGTTTCAATTTTCTTTATCCGTGAAGCCACCGCTCCTGGTTTCTTTGAGAACCTGCTACCCTAGCAGAGGATGATCAATGGTTCTTTTTCGTTTCCTTCCAAAGTTGCTGGTTAGCAGCAGTGGTGAGGATTGAAGGGCGTGGTGGTTTTGTTGGCGTGATGACTGATGGAACAAGGTGCGGTATGGCGGCATGAACGGGCACGCAAGGCCGACCGTTGGCAACGTGTTTTGGACGCGCAGCGGCGCCCACCGCCGTGGATGGGGGCTAGGCGACGCCGCGCCCGATGCAGATATGCGACGATATCTCAGCGGCGGCAAAATTTCGTGTTTTGACCCTTTTTAGAAAATATTTCAGGATCTGACCCCTGTTTGAAATTTTTTCGAGATTTGACCCTTTTACCTACCGCCAGGGCCTCTGGCGGTAGGGTTAGATAGCCTACCGCCAGGTCCCATGGCGGTAAGAAATTTATCCACGTCAGCGCGCGGAGACGGCGCCGTCCCCCTCCGTCGCACCCTACCGCCATGGGCCCTGACGGTAGGCTGTCTAACCTTACCGCCAGGGGCCCTGGCGGTAGGGTCCGGGCAGTTATTTGCCCCGAAACCCCGCTACCTGCCCATCTCTCCCCGCGTCGGCAGTTCTTCCCTTTCTCTCCCAAGTCGCCCCTCTCTCCCTCTCTCATCTCCTCCACTCCCTCCCTTGGATCTTCACCGATTCTTCATCGTTTTGGCGGATCGAGATGGCCCCGAGGAGAGAACCGTAAGCTCCTCCGATCCCTCCAATTAGTTTTTGCAAACTTGCTACCGATTCGACGCATTATTTGCTTGAAATCCCTCATGTTTTTGAACTTAGATTGATTTTTTCACCTAAGATTGATTGTAGTTGTAGTTCTTAGTTCTTTAGTAAGTAGTGGTATTGGATATGTACTCTAATCAATAGTTCATATGTTAGTGTGAAGATGAACCCTAGTTCATAATTTTTTTTGTTAAAAAAATTATGATGTATTGTTGATAAAGGGACGAACCCTAGTTTGATGATGGATGTTGATATGATGATATGATCTAGTGTGAAGATGAACCCTAGTTTGATGATGCATGTTGATATGATGATATGAAGATGTTGTTTGGAAAATTTTGTTTAAAAATATGAAGCTATGATGTATGTTGGAGGTTTTTTTGATATGATGCATGTTGATATGATTTGATCCATCATGTGTAGTAGATGTTGTTGGAGGAATATGCTTAAAATTTTATCTTGATATGATTTGAGTTCATTGTTTGTTTATGTATGCTTATGCTTATGGTGCTTTTGTTTATGAAACTCTATTAAGGCGGCTACCTCTTGCGGACAACATTGGCCCACGGTACTGCATGCTGGACTAGGCATTCGACAAGGGTCATCGTGCCCGTTTCATAGAGAACGGGGAGATAAGTGATATGAAAGAAATTTTGATTAAAGTTCTCGGATTGATGAAAATGATTTCCTAACTTTTTGGCGTTCACTTTTTGACAGACGCTCCAGCCACTGCGCATGAGGGGTCACGGGGTTCATGGACATATGGACTACGACGAGCGCTACGTGCCGTTCTTCAAGAGAGCCCGTCTGTTGGGTTTCGTCTTTGCAGTTCAGCGTCGGCCGACGCTTGTCCATGCGGCTCTCACAGCTCTGATTGACCGTTGGAGACCAGAGACCCATTCTTTCCATCTGCCATGCGGGGAGATGACGGTGACCCTAGAGGACTAGGGGATGATTAGTGCAATGCCGATCGAGGGTCATGCACTCACCGGTCGAGTGGAGAGGGCCAATCTGGCAGAGAGGGTCACCACCCTCATCGGCGATCGCCCGGTGCCAAGAGTAACCGTACATCCGGTGTGCCGTTGATCTCGCTCTCGAGCACCGGAGGACATGCCCCTCAAGGCGCAGATGAGGCGATCGTGGAGTTGTACGCGAGGGCCTATCTGTGGTATATTCTCTCGGAGGTCGTGTTTCCGCATAGCTCCGAACTCGCCAACTGGGCGATCTGTTCTTCCTAGCGGATCGGGATGCAAGGTACAGTTGGGGACGGCATCTCTCGCCTACCTATACCGTTCGGTAAGAGAGTGTCTAATTGCATACCTACCTACGAAAGTGTGTCCATGACATTTTCTTATATCTGATCCTCATTTGATGTTTTGCAGCTTGACGACGCAACGCAGAGGACGGGAGACAAGTCCAATATGGATGGCTTTGTCTGGGCCTTCTCCATTTGGATGTGGGAGCGGCTGCAGGTGAGGCGTCCGGAGAAGTTGCGAAGACGCCCATGGGAAGACTATGGCGAAGAAGGCGACGAGACTCGAAACCCCACCGTAGCTTACGAGTGGGACGTTGTCAAACTCTACACGGGCCTAAACAAGACTTCGTACAAGACCTACACCAATGAGTTGGACGCTTTGGCGCTTACACGCAGGTATATGAACTCGCCCAACACCTTTCTCTTTGATTCCACTATTGACCGAGAGTGCGAACTTACCAAGGTATATGTAATAGGTAATCTGGTGGCCGACGACAAGAACGAGAGTGGGACTTTGATCTGAACGTGATGTGCATAGCGGACCGTGGTCTCTGGCGGTGCATCGTGCCCATGATCTGTAGTATGCGCCGAGTGGCATTTGCCACAACGCTGGCCACGCAGTTTGGGATTTATCAAGATACCCCACCGGCCAGCCCCATCGATACCGGCGGCCACGCGCTTCCACTGTGAGCTCTTTGTTCTCCGTGAGATTATCATGTTTCTTATTGCTTATGACGATCTCATTGTGCTTATGATTTATTCTTGTTGCTTATGCCTTGCGGCATGATGAGTCAGTAAGAATCGATCGATCACGATCGGGAGAGGAGCATAAGACCGATGTGACGGAGTGGAACCGACGGAGGTGGGGTAAAGACATGGAGAGGAGAGTGACTAATCGATGATTACCCGGGCCGACACATGAGGTGGTACGACGATGGCGAAGCACCGTCTTCGCCTCAAGCCTCGATGGACGGCGGAAGACATCGCGGAGCTGGAGTGGGCTGACCCCGGTGAACAGGCATACCAGACCGGCATCAGAGACATGCACAGTGGATTTAGGGAGTTTGCACCCCTCATCAACAGAGTGGTACGTTTGAACCGACGGTCAGATTTAAAATATTTTATTCACAACGTGATCGACTTATGCCATTGCAGTCCGGTGAGCTAAACAGATGCATCTTTGAAGCCTCGGATGCACTAGGTCATCTTCCGGAGCGTATAATCTGAGACCCGAGTCAAGGGACGATGAAGGTACAATTTCAGCCTCCTCGGAACAGATGCGTCTTGTTCACTTGCAGTCAGTCGATCTGATACTTATTATGACCTTGCTTCATTGTGAGTGCAGAAGTTCGTGCAGCGTTGTCACAAGCTGGTAGGGCTGCTCGGGTGTCTTTGGAGCTGGCCGGGTTGAAGCTCATCACCAGAGCCACAGGGTATCATCGGCTCATCGAGCCATGCTCCCTCGTCGTCTAGGTTGGTTGGGGAGGAGGAGGAGGATGAGGAGGAGGAGGAGGAGGAGGCCACATATGAAGAAGGGGAGGAGGAGGATGAGAGCAACGGGGAGGAGTACGATGAAGATTATGGACCTCCAAAGAACTCAAACGTAAGCATCTCATTTGCCAAGAAGAGGAATCCAAGACGAAGGATTTCTTGAGTCCGAACCTTCTGCAGAGACCGGTTCCTCGACGGCCCAAGAAGAAGACCGAAGAGAATCGTTCAAAGAGTAACGAGGACCGTACCTCCAAGAGGGGAAGGAGCAACTGATTATGCTCTTCGATAGTTGGCTCTTTTAATTTGGTTGAACTTCGTTTGATTGAACTTTTCTAATGGTTATGAAGCTACGTGGAACTATGTGTTTGCTATTTGTGAATCTATGTGTTTGCTATTTGTGAAACTATGTGGAACTCCGTTTACTAATTAGTTGAAGTTCGTTTGAAATGTTCTATGCACTTCAAATTTGTTAATGTGTATGTGATGCTCAAGTTTAATTGTCTGAGATATGTGATATTGTTGTCATATTTGTGAAACTTGCTATAATATTACTGTCATATTGAATTTGAAAAGAAGCAAGCAATCGAACTTAAATTCATAAAACACAGGACCCTACCGCCAAGGACCGCCAGGGCACTTCAATTCTTCGTTCTGTAATCATTACACCGAAAAAACAAGACCCTACCGCCATGGGCTCAAGGTAGGGTCGCATAACTACCGCTAGGGCCCTTCAATTCTTCGTTACGTAAACATTACATCGAGACAGACCCTACCACAAGAGGGTCAAGATAAAGATACCGCCAGGACTCCTGGCGGTAGGTGCTTAACCACATTCAACGCAGTCAAACGGCCGCCGTCCCCCTCCGTCGCACCCCTACCGCCATGGGCCGTGGCGGTAGGCTATCTAACCCTACCGCCGTAGGCCCCGGCGGTAGCAAAAGGGTCAAATCTCGAAAAAATTTCAAACAGGGATCAGATCCTGAAATACTTTCTAAAAAGGGTCAAAACACGAAATTCAGCCCTCAGCGGCGCCGGCTGCTGGTCCTCAGGCTCAGGGGAGGGGAGGGAGGGGGAGGGCGACGGCAGTTCAGTGCAGTCATCACACAGGAGAGGTGGGGGCACCGCCGGCCGCGCAGGAGGAGCGGGGACAGCCTTTTTCTGCTGGCATCGCTGGGCTCTGCCTGTAGTGCAGTGCAGTGCTGTGCTGTGCTGCGCGACGTGGTTGTGTAGTGCGGCTGGCTCGGTCGGGGTCGGTTCCTCCCGCTGGCCGCACTCGGCGCGCACCTGGTCGAGTGGTAGCTTTCCTTGCCAGCAGCACGCAGCGTAGCTGCTCATGCACGTACTACGTATGTACAAAGCGGTTCCGTCCTGTGCTGCGTGTCTTGGCTCGCGGCTTTGTCCTCTGCTATCTGGCTTGGCTCAGTGTGTCGTCCGTGCGCTGGTTGATCGTTGGATAATGCACCATTAAAAGCATTACTATAGCATATGACAAATACGACCTCTTAAACGGCGCGTCCATGAAGTGTGATCTCTCATAATAGATTTTCAAATCCATACAAAAGCATACAAACTACGTAGATGATCTAGCTACTCCTCGTCGGAGATGTACACAATCCCCGTGCCCGGCCGCGGGTGGATGGGCGGCAGCTGCAGCTCCGGCTGCTCTGTTCCGGCCTCCTTCTCTATCTCCGCGTCGAGTTCGGCGAAGAGCACGTCAGATGCCGCCTGCTCCTGCCGGAGGAACTGTCAGTTGGCCTTCATATAGGCCTCATTCTGAATGGATTCCAGGACGTCATGCAGCTCCGCCATCTCCGCGGGTTGGGCAATGGTGAACTCCGCCTCCGCCATGTTGAACCCCAGAGCAGGCTGCTCCGCCTCCTCCTCCTCCTTCGGACCCCCCACCTCCATCGGCTCCGGTAGCCGCTCTCCCTCCTCCTCCTCCTCCTCCTTCTCCTGCTCTGGCGAGTCCGGAGGCAGCCCGACAGCGATGCGAGCCACGCGCCTCGCCTGAATTTCCTCCGTGATCTGCCTCCGGCGCTCGGGCGTGAGCATAGCGTACGTCATGATCTTGCACCGGACCATGGTGACGCTGGAGGGCATGGGAGAGCGTGGGAGAGGAGGCGGACTGGCTCGGGTGGCGGCACAGAGAGAAAGGTGGTGGATGGGCTAGGGTTGGGGGACGCCGGCCGGCTTAAATAGTCGGATTTGGCCTCGGGCAGCGAGCCAGAGCGACGCGACGCGGCGACGAAAGAGGCGTCCGTCGGACCGTCGGGTTTCCGAAAGATTCCGCGTGGAACCCCATTGTCAGTCCTATGTGGCGGGAGCGCCCAGACGCCCCTATATATGTCCCATATTTAGGATGAATATGAGGGGTGCCGGTCAGTCCGGATGTTTGAGACCTGTTTGAGGCGTCCGTTAAGTTCAAATTTTCATGACTTGTCACTAACCGGATGGGCCTGCAGTTATGGAGCGCCCGGCTGTAGATGCTCTAACGCCTCTGCTTAGATCGTTGTGTTGCCGACTGATGCACCGAGGTTCTTCACGAGATGATGCAGTCACCAAACTGTCATTCTTGCAAAATTCTTACGAGTATATTTTGTTTGCACCGGAGAAGAAGAGAAACACGAAAATCTGATGATATTTTTGCCTCGTCAGATTCATAAGAGCAGCCCTGTTACGTGAGTTTTGGACTCTCGCGGCGCCCTGATCAGCGTGGACCCATGACAGACCGCTGCGAGCCTTCTGCACTTTGGCAGGTCCACGAGTAGGTATTAATTAGTTCGTTGTTCGTTGCGTACCTACTCTGATCTACGAGTACTCAGTACACGGACCTAGCACAGCAATCAGTCGCCAAGATCCACCCAACCCACCTCGTCTCAGTAACCGGAGGCCTGCGCCATTCGCAGCCAGTCGAGAACGACCGTTGCCAAATCCTAACATGGGATGCAGAACGTCCAGGACGCACAGTCGCTGGTTCCTTCTCCCATTGCTTCCAGTGAATGGACAACGTTTCCATCGCCCACAAATTTTCTCCTTTGACATCTCACCAGCTCCATTTTCCGGTGAGCTCCATAGATGTGCCGGCGGCGCCGCCGCGCGGGCACACGCACGTAGCACAATTATTGATGCGCCGTTCTCTACACCAACACCCATGACGGGCGCGCCGCTGGATCGGAGCGAGTGGTCCAGCTAGATCGGCATCGCCCCAAGGGCTCGCGTGGTCCAAGTTCAAGGCGAGCGGGCGGGCGACGAGGCCGGCGTTGCACTGCAGCACCGGAAAGCGATCCGTGATCCAATTATCCATAGCGATCGCAATAGTAGCAGCGTACAGCGAAGTGGTTAGCAGTCCCAGCACCCAGCAGGTCAGCCAGCCGGAGGAAAAGGCTCGACCCGGCATCGTCTCGTTCGTCAGCTTGTGTGTTGGGGGTCATACGTGGAGCGGTGGCCGCGTGTGTGCGCGCGTGCTAGCGAGTAGCTTCGGCGTCCCTGGTTCGTTTTCAAGCACAGGAATGCTCTCGCGCCCTCCAGCGTTCCCGACTCGCCTAAGACAGTGATCGGACTGGGCGCTTTTCTGTTTTGAACTTATTGGAGGGGGGCTTTTAGGTTACTTGGGGCTTCAGTTGCGATTTGTGCTTTGGTTGGCTGTCTTTTTTTTAAAGGAAGGCCATCATGGCTAACTTTATTAAAATTAAACAAGGATTACATGGTCCACGAGGTTTGGAACTAGGCAGCCGGAGGCTCCCCGTCCAACTACTAGAAATCTTATTACAAAAACCATGATTAGCTAGCACATGCGCCGCTTGATTAGAAAAACGATAACAATGTTTAAATTTGACCTTCCCGATTGATGAAGACACGTCTACACATTCCGCAAAGATCGCCACCGCAGCATCCCACCATCTTGTCTGTCCAGTACAATAATCAATTACCGTCAAGGAGTCAAACTCAGCTTCCACTTGAGGGAACCCCAGAGAGTTTGCAAAGATTACTCCTTCCGTCCCCACATATTGGATGTAATAAGGTCTGATATCATAGGACGGAGTGAGTAATTTATAGGAAAATTAGTGTGGTCTCGTCAGCTGATGGTGTTTTGTACTAGGATGGTGACCGCTCTGATATAAGAATAAAAGAATACGCTCAAATCCTTGAGGAAATAGTCGCCGTGTTCATTGTGCATCCATCGGTGGCAGCACCGACGATCACATTGGGAATATCGTCATTCCGGATCTCCTTGTTAAAGTCTGAAACAAAATGAAGCTTTCATGTTCGTTTGGATTCTGAACCGTTCGATCGATCTCCCTAACGCGTAATGGCCGTCAGATCTTGAGATGGAGCGATATTGGCCGTCGGATCTTGAGATGGAGCGATATTTGTTGGGGAACGTAGTAATTTCAAAATTTTTCCCTACGCACACACAGGACCATGGTGATGGCATAGCAACGAGAGGGAAGAGTGTCCGTCCACGTACCCTCGTAGACCGAAAGCGGAAGCGTTATAACAACGCGGTTGATGTAGTCGTACGTCTTCACGATCCGACCGATCCAAGCACCGAACGTACGGCACCTCCGAAGTTACGCACATCGCTCAGCTCGATGACGATCCCCGGACCGATCCAGCAAAGTGTCGGGGATGAGTTCCGTCGAAACGACGGCGTGGTGACGATGTTGATGCTCCACCGACGCAGGCTTCGCCTAAGCTCCGCGACGATATGACTTCTCCGGCGAGGCTTCGCCTAAGCTCATGACGATATGACCGAAGTGGAATATGGTGGAGGGGGCACCGCACACGGCTAAGGAACGATCCGTAGATCAACTTGTGTGTCATGGGGTGCCCCTTTTCCCGTGATATAAAGGAGCCAAGGGGAGGTGGCCGGCCCAAGGGAGGAGGCGCAAGGGAGTCCTACTCCTCCGGGAGTAGGACTCCCTCCAATCCTAGTTGGATTAGGATTCCTGAGGAAAGAGAGAGAGGGGCGGCCCACCTTTCCTAGTCCTAATAGGACTAGGGAAGGGGGGCGGCCACCTAGGGCTGCCCTTCTCCTTTCCTCCAAGGCCCACTATGGGCCCATGTAGTTCCCGGGGTTCCGTAACCTCCCTGCATCTCTAAATTCTGATTTCACTCGGAACCTTTCCGATGTCCAAATGTAGGCTTCCAATATATCAATCTTTATGTCTCGACCATTTCGAGACTCCTCGTCATGTCCGTGATCACATCTGGACTCGAACAAACTTGATTGCATCAATACTTATAAACTCATAATGAACTGTCATCGAAGCGTTAAGCGTCACGGACCCTACGGGTTCGAGAACTATGTAGACATGACCTAGAACCATTCTCGGTCAATAACCAATAGCGGAACCTGGATGCCCATATTGGTTCCTACATATTCTACGAAGATCTTTATCGGTCAAACCGCATAACGACATACGTTGTTCCCTTTGTCATCGGTATGTTACTTACCCGAGATTCGATCGTCGGTATCCAATACCTAGTTCAATCTCGTTACGGTAAGTCTCTTTACTCGTTCCGTAATACATCATCTCACAACTAACTCATTAGTTGTAATGCTTGCAAGGCTTAAGTGATGTGTATTACCGAGAAGGCCTAGAGATACCTCTCCGACAATCGGAGTGACAAAACCTAATCTCGAAATACGCCAACCCAACAAGTACCTTTGGAGACACCTGTAGTACTCCTTTATAATCACCCGATTCGTTGTGACGTTTGGTAGTACCCAAAGTGTTCCTCCCAGAACGGGAGTTGCATAATCTCATAGTTATAGGAACATGTATGGGTCATGAAGAAAGCATTAACATACTAAGCGATCAAGTGTTAAGCTAACGGAATGGGTCATGTCAATCAGATCATTCAACTAATGATGTGACCTTGTTAATCAAATAACAACTCCTTGTTCATGGTTAGGAAACATAACCATCTTTGATTAACAAGCTAGTCAAGTAGAGGCATACTAGTGACATAATGTTTGTCTATATATTCACACATGTATTATGTTTCCGGTTAATACAATTCTAGCATGAATAATAAACCTTTATCATGATATAAGGAAATAAATAATAACTTTATTATTGCCTCTAGGGCATATTTCCTTCAGTCTCCCACTTGCACTAGAGTCAATAATCTAGATCACATCATCATGTGATTCAACACTAATATTCACATCTGTATGTGATTAACACCCATAGTTCACATCGTCATGTAACCAACACCCAAAGGGTTTACTAGAGTCAATAATCTAGTTCACATCGCTATGTGATTAACACCCAAAGAGTACTAAGGGATGATCATGTTTTGCTCGTGAGAGAAGCTTAGTCAACGGGTCTGTCACATTCAGAGCCGTATGTATTTTGCAAATATTCTATGTCTACAATGCTCTTCACGGGGCTACTCTAGCTAATTGCTTCCACTTACAATATGTATCCAGATTGAGACTTAGAGTCATCTGGATCAGTGTAAAAAGCTTGCATCGATGTAACTCTTTATGACGGGCTCTTTTATCACCTCCATAATCGAGAAATATTTCCTTAGTCCTCACTAAGGATGTTCTTGACCAATGTCCAAAGTGATCTACTCCTAGATCACTATTGTACTCCTTGCCAAATTCAGAGCAAGGTATACAATAGGTCTGGTACATAACATAGCATACTTTATAGAACCTATGGCTGAGGCATAGGGAATGACTTTCATTCTCTTTCTATCTTCTGCCGTGGTCGGGCTTTGAGTCTTACTCAATTTCATACGTTTTTGCAACACAGGCAAGAACTTTTCTTTGACTGATCCATTTTGAACTACTTCAAAATCTTGACAAGGTATGTATTTATTGAAAAACTTATCAAGCGTCTTGATCTATCTCTATAGATCTTGATGCTCAATATGTAAGCAGCTTCACTGAGGTCCTTCTTTGAAAAACTCCTTTCAAATACTCCTTTATGCTTTGCGAATAATTCTACATTATTTCCGATCAACAATATGTCATTCACATATACTTATCGAAATGCTGTAGTGCTCCCACTCACTTTCTTGTAAATACAGGCCTTTCCAAAAGTCTCAGATAAAATCATATGCTTTGATCAACTTATCAAAGCGTATATTCCAACTCGAGATGCTTGCACCACCATAGATGGATCATTTGGAGCTTGCATATTTTGTTAACACCTTTAGGATTGACAAAACCTTCTGGTTGCATCATATACAACTCTTCTTTAATAAATCCATTAAAGAATGTAGTTTTGACATCCATTTGCCAGATTTCATAAAATGTGGCAATTGCTAACATGATTCGGACAGACTTAAGAGTCGCTACAGTTTGAGAAAATCTCATTGTAGTCAACACCTTGAACTTGTCGAAAACCTTTTTGTGACAAGTCGAGCTTTGTAGATAGTAACACTACTATCAATGTCCGTCTTCCTCTTGAAGATCCATTTATTTAACATGGCTTGCTGATCATCGAGCAAGTCAATCAAAGTCCATACTTTGTTCTCATACATGGATCCTATCTCAGATTTCATGGCCTCAAGCCATTTCGCTGAATCTGGGCTCATCATCGCTTCCTCATAGTCCGTAGGTTCATCATGGTCTAGTAACATGACTTCCGAACACGATTACCATACCACTCTGGTGCGGACTTTGCTCTGGAAGACCCTACGAGGTTTGGTAGCAACTTGATCCAAGTTTCATGATCATCATCATTAACTTCCTCACTAATTGGTGTAGGAATCACTGAACTGATTTCTGTGATGAACTACTTTCCAATAAGGGAGAAGGTACAATTACCTCATCAAGTTCTACTTTCCTCCCACTCACTTCTTTCGAGAGAAACTTCTTCTCTAGAAAGGATCCATCTTAGCAACGAAAAACTTGCCTTCGGATCTGTGATAGAAGGTGTACCCAATAGTTACCTTTGGGTATTCTATGAAGACGCACTTCTCCGATTTGGGTTCGAGCTTATCGGTGAAAACTTTTTCACATAAGTATCAAAACTCCAAATTTTTAAGAAACGACAGCTTAGGTTTACCGTTAAACCATAGTTCATATGGTGTCGCCTCAACGGATTTAGATGGTGCCCTATTAAACGTGAATGCAGTTGTCTCTAATGCATAACCCCAAAACGATATTGGTAAATCGGTAAGAGACATCATTGATCGCACCATATCAAAATAAAGTACGGTTACGACGTTCGGACACACCATAATGTTGTGGTGTTCCAGGTGACGTGAGCTGTGAAACTATTCCACTTTGTTTTAACTGAAGACCAAACTCGCAACTCAAATATTCATCTCCACGATCAGATCGCAGAAACTTTATTTTCTTGTTACGATGATTTTCTACTTCAATCTGAAATTCTTTGAACTTTTCAACTATTTCAGACTTATGTTTCATCAAGAAGATATACGCATATCTGCTCAAATCATCTGTGAAGGTCAGAAAATAATGATACTTGCCACGAGCATCAACACTCATTGAATCGCATACATCGGTATGTATTATTTCCAATAAGTCAAGAGCTTGTTCCATTGTTCCGAGAACGGAGTTTTAGTCATCTTGCCCAAAAGGCACGGTTCGCAAGCATCAAATGATTCATAATCAAGTGATTCCAAAAGTCCATCAGCATGGATTTTTCTTCATGCGCTTTACACCAATATGACCTAAACGGCAAGGTGCCACAAAATAGTTTGCACTATCATTATTAACTTTGCATCTTTTGGTTTCAATATTATGAATATGTGTATCACTATGATCGAGATCCAATGAACCATTTTCATTGGGTGTGTAACCATATAAGGTTTTATTTATGTAAATGTAACAACAATTTATCCTCTTACTTAAATGAATAACCGTATTGCAATAAACATGATCAAATCATATTTATGCTCAACACCAAATAACACTTATTTAGGTTCCACACTAATCCCGAAAGTATAGGGAGTGTGCGATGATGATCATATCAATCTTGGAACTACTTCCAACACTCATCGTCACTTCCCTTCAACTAGTTTCTGTTCATTCTGCAACTCCCGTTTCAAGTTACTACTCTTAGCAACTGAACCAGTATCAAATACCGAGGGGTTGCTACGAACACTAGCAAAATACACATAAATAATCTGTATATCAAATATACCTTTGTTCACTTTGCCATCCTTCTTACCCGCCAAATACTTGGGGTAGTTCCGCTTCTAGTGACCAGTTCCATTGCAGCAAAAGCACTTAGTCTCAGGCTTAGGTCCAGACTTGGGCTTCTTCACTCGAGCAGCAACTTGCTTGCCGCTCTTCTTGAAGTTCCCCTTCTTCCCTTTGCCCTTTTCCTTGAGACTAGTGGTCTTGTCAATCATCAACACTTGATGCTCTTTCTTGATTTCTACCTTCGTCGACTTCAACATCACGAAGAGCTCGGGGATCGTTTTCGTCATCCCTTGCATACTATAGTTCATCACGAAGTTCTAGTAACTTAGTGATGGTGACTAGAGAATTCTGTCAATCAACGCCTTATCCGGAAGATTAACTCCCACTTGATTCAAGCGATTGAAGTATTCGCATAATCTGAGCACATGCTCACTAGTTGAGCGATTCTCCTCCATCTTTTAGCTATAGAACTTGTTGGAGACTTCATATCTCTCAACTCGGGTATTTGCTTGAAATATTAACTTCAATTCCTGGAACATCTTATATGGTCCATGACGCTCAAAACATCTTTGAAGTCCCGATTCTAAGCTGTTAAGTATGGTGCACTAAACTATCAAGTAGTCATCATATTGAGCTAGCCAAACGTTCATAACGTCTACATTTGCTCCTGCAATAGGTCTGTCACCTAGCGGTGCATTAAGGACATAATTCTTACAGGCAGCAATGAGGATAAACCTCAGATCACGGATCCAATCCGTATCATTGCTATTAACATTTTTCAATACAATTTTCTCTAGGAACACATATAAAAACATAGGGAAGCAACAACGCGAGCTATTGATCTACAACATAATTTGCAAAATACTACCGGGACTAAGTTCATGATAAATTAAAGTTCAATTAATCATATTACTTAAGAACTCCCACTTAGATAGACATCTCTCTAGTCATCTAAGTGATTACGTGATCCAAATCAACTAAACCATGTCCGATCATCACGTGAGATGGAGTAGTTTCAATGGTGAACATCACTATGTCGATCATATCTACTATATGATTCACGCTCGACCTTTCGGTCTCTATGTTCCGAGGCCATATCTGTTATATGCTAGGCTCGTCAAGTTTAACCTGAGTACTCCACGTGTGCAACTGTTTTGCACCCGTTGTATTTGAACGTAGAGCCTATCACACCCGATCATCACGTGGTGTCTCAAAGACGAAGAACTTTCGCATAGCGGTGCATACTCGTGGAGAACACTTCTTGATAATTTTAGTGAGAGATCATCTTATAATGCTACCGTCAATCAAAGCAAGATAAGATGCATAAAGGATAAACATCACATGCAATCAATATAAGTGATATGATATGGTCATCATCATCTTGTGCTTGTGATCTCCATCGCCAAGCACCGCCATGATCACCATCGCCACCGCGCGCGACACCTTGATCTCCATTGTAGCATCGTTGTCGTCTCGCCAACTATTGCTTCTACGACTATCGCTACTCCTTAGTGATAAAGTAAAGCAATTACATGGCGCTTGCATTTCATACAATAAAGCGACAACCATATGGCTCTCGCCATTGCCGATAACTCGGTTACAAAACATGATCATCTCATACAATAAAATATAGCATCACGTCTTGACCACATCACATCACAACATGCCCTGCAAAAACAAGTTAGACGTCCTCTACTTTGTTGTTGCAAGTTTTACGTGGCTGCTACGGGCTGAGCAAGAACCGTTCTTACCTACGCATCAAAACCACAACGATACTTCGTCAAATAGACTCCGTTTTAACCTTCTCAAGGACCGGGCGTAGCCACACTCGGTTCAACTAAAGTGAGAGAGACAGACACCCGCCGTCACCTTTAAGCAACGAGTGCTCGGAGCGGTGAAACCAGTCTCGCGTAAGCGTCACGCGTAATGTCGGTCCGGCCGCTTCATCTCACAATACCGCTGAACCAAAGTATGACATGCGGTAGGCAGTATGACTTGTATCGCCCACAACTCACTTGTGTTCTACTCGTGCATATGACATCAACGCATAAAACCAGGCTCGGATGCCACCGCTGGGGAACGTAGTAATTTTCAAAAATTTTCCCCACGCACACACAGACCATGGTGATGGCATAGCAACGAGAGGGAAGAGTGTCCGCCCACGCACTCGTGAGACCGAAAGCGGAAGCGTTATAACAACGCTGTTGATGTAGTCAGACGTCTTCACGATCCGACCGATCCAAGCACCGAACGACGGCACCTCCGAGTTCTCGCACACGCTCAGCTCGATGACGATCCCCGGACTCCGATCCGGCAAAGTGTCGGGATGAGTTCCACAAGACGACGGCGTGGGGACGATGTTGATCCGCCACCGACGCCGGGCTTCGCCTAAGCTCCGCGACGATATTACTTCTCCGGCGCAGGGCTTCGCCTCAGCTCATGACGATATGACCAAGTGGAATATGGTGGAGGGGCACCGCACACGGCTAAGGAACGATCCGTAGATCAACTTGTGTGTCATGGGGTGCCCCTTGTCCCCGTGATATAAAGGAGCCAAGGGGAGGTGGCCGCCCAAGGAGGAGGCGCGCAAGGGAGTCCTACTCCTCCGGAGTAGGACTCCCTCCAATCCTAGTTGGATTAGGATTCCTGAGGGGAAAGAGAGAGAGGGGGCGGCCCACCTTTCCTAGTCCTAATAGGACTAGGGAAGGGGGGGGCGCCACCTAGGGCTGCCCCTTCTCCTTTCCTCCAAGGCCCACTATGGGCCCATGTAGTTCCCGGGGTTCCGTAACCTCCCGGTACTCCGAGAATTCCTGATTTCACTCGGAACCTTTCCGATGTCCAAATGTAGGCTTCCAATATATCAATCTTTATGTCTCGACCATTTCGAGACTCCTCGTCATGTCCGTGATCACATCCGGGACTCGAACAAACTTCGCATCAGAACTTATAAACTCATAATGAACTGTCATCGAAACATTAAGCGTGCGGACCCTACGGGTTCGAGAACTATGTAGACATGACCTAGAACCATTCTCGGTCAATAACCAATAGCGGAACCTGGATGCCCATATTGGTTCCTACATATTCTACGAAGATCTTTATCGGTCAAACCGCATAACGACATACGTTGTTCCCTTTGTCATCGGTATGTTACTTACCCGAGATTCGATCGTCGGTATCCAATACCTAGTTCAATCTCGTTACCGGTAAGTCTCTTTACTCGTTCCGTAATACATCATCTCACAACTAACTCATTAGTTGTAATGCTTGCAAGGCTTAAGTGATGTGTATTACCGAGAAGGCCTAGAGATACCTCTCCGACAATCGGAGTGACAAAACCTAATCTCGAAATACGCCAACCCAACAAGTACCTTTGGAGACACCTGTAGTACTCCTTTATAATCACCCGATTACGTTGTGACGCTTTGGTAGTACCAAAGTGTTCCTCCGGTAAACGGAGTTGCATAATCTCATAGTTATAGGAACATGTATGGGTCATGAAGAAAGCATTAACATACTAAACGATCAAGTGTTAAGCTAACGGAATGGGTCATGTCAATCAGATCATTCAACTAATGATGTGACCTTGTTAATCAAATAACAACTCCTTGTTCATGGTTAGGAAACATAACCATCTTTGATTAACAAGCTAGTCAAGTAGAGGCATACTAGTGACATACTGTTTGTCTATATATTCACACATGTATTATGTTTCCGGTTAATACAATTCTAGCATGAATAATAAACCTTTATCATGATATAAGGAAATAAATAATAACTTTATTATTGCCTCTAGGGCATATTTCCTTCAATATTGGCCGTTGGATCGATAGAAACACTGCTACTGTGGTCATTTTCGTGCCACCGCCTGTAAAATCGAGTGGCTGCCGAGGGCATTCTCGTCTTTTTACAGACAGGCATATAAAAAGCAGCACGCCAGTTTTAACCCTAGCCGCCTCCTCCGCATCCTCTTCCTCCTCCCTTTTCGCGCCTCTCCTCTTCCTCTCCGCCATGGCTCCCCGCCCTCTTCCTCGCGCCGCCATCTCTGCCTCCTCCCCTCTGGCCGCCACCTCTGCCTCCTCCCCCTCTCGTCCCCCTCCTCCTCCTGTAGCATTCCATCCCCCTCCACCCTTCCTCCTCCCCTCCTGTCATTCCCCTTCCCTAACCCTAGAACTGACGAGGAGGCCAAGCCACCGTCTGCTGCCGGCCCAAGGTCACCGAGGGGCAGGGGCCACGACTCGCGCGACCGCTGCACCCTGGCATCGAGCCGCCGTCTGCTGCTGGCCCGAGGAAACCGAGGGGCACGGTCCATGACTCGCCCGGCCGCTGCACCCTCGCAACGCAGGGCCAAAGGCGACGGCCGCGCTTCATCATCACCGAGAGGAGCGACGGCCGTCCACGTCGCCATTGCCATCGTCCTTCAGGTGCTCTTCCTGTTGCTCACGCGCCCCCCTCCTAGCCATTGATCTAGGATCTCCTCTCCGTTTATTATGGCATGGCTTGCAACTGTACCGTAGATTTGAGTGATAGGATTTTTGTGCAGACTATAATGTGGAATCAAGATTTTTGTTGAGAGAGAGAGATCTTGCTTGTGTCGTGTAATCAGATTTAAATGACACTCTATTTATAGTAGATAGGCACATGGGTCATTGTTGTCTTGCTAGACCTGTGTGGCAAATGCCAGTGTGTTTATCTGTACATATAGCGGCCTCTTTGATTTTTTTCTTCCTCTAGGAGATGATGCTGAAAATGATGAGAGCAGCATAAATAATGGTTGCATTGATTGAATTAATTAGTGGCTCACTAATTAACAAACCAGGATGCTGAAACTTGCTATAGATTGTTGCTCATGTCAAATGAGGATTGCATATTTGTTCAGTTAAACTGCTATTTTGAGTATTTCTCTATGATGAGTTAAATTATTTTTTCCAATACAGTGAAACTGCAGGTGCTATACTTGCAAAGGCGGAGATGGAAGAGCACAAAGGGCTAAACTAGCTCATACCGTAGAATGAAACTGAACTTCTCTATTTATCGAGTGTATCATTGTGCCACGCATACCGGAGAATGAAACTGAACTTCTCTATTTATCGAGTGTATCATTGTGCCACGGGAAGACTCTCCCCCAAGATCAATGCACATGTCTGCCATGAATCTAGGAATCAAGAACAACACGTAAGCTGCTCATTATAGTCGTTGTCGATATTAAGTCTTGTGCATGTTTGCTAGGTTATGCACCTTTTGCTGATCTGCTCTTGTTTTTGCAGTGATCCAAGGGCATGGTGCCATGACTGCTGATTCTTTAGTGATAAAGTGTGTCTTCTATTTATGCACTCATTCTATCAATCATCAATTTGCTCCCAGTTATCCATGTTTATGTACGTGTCTTCTGTCTCTAATCTGCTGGTCTTTATGCTGGTTTCTCTCCCAGTTGATTGTTCATCCTTTATAGAGTTGTCAATGAAAAGGCTCCAAGCGGTGTCACGGTCAGGAATCTCTTTTCCAGGCAGCCAAAGATGGCCAGGTAATCAACCATATCAGGACCGCAAAGTTGTACGTGTCTTTTGGCGGCTGTTTGGATCGGGGCCCAAAACCTGGCTTGCCCTGCTTGCCTAGAGCCCCTGCATGTTACGCGCGGGTGAATCGAGGGCGCGGATGAACTTTATTATAAAGGTTGCACAGTGCATTGGTGAGAAAACTATTGTTCTCTCAAACTGGTAATATTGATTTGTTCTCTTGAATGATGTAAAGTTAACGGATTACCATGCCAGCATCGGTTTGATTTATAATAGGTTCATATGCATGTATATATTTATGTACTACATAACTGAATATTACCTTCTGATTTGATTTATTCAGGGTGGACAGGCTCAATGCTTCGTCTGTAGGCTACCCTGACAATGATTGTAAGCCTATAGCTGCTTATATTTGTGTATGTATAAACTAGCAGGACATGTATATAATCAGAGGATGGGTTGCTTCCAGTTCTGTTCTTAGCTAATGGTTATTTGCCAAAATTCATGGGCATTGAAAATTAGCAGACTGCATTTGAGCTTCTATAAATTTATATGATGTCTCAACAAATGAGTTGTATACTATATGTTATTGGGCATTGGATTATAGAAACATGAGCAAATAATTTTAGGTTGTTCCAGTTAAAATGCCTTCCCTTGTGTGCAGGTTTCGCTGTCGACCGTGTGTGGTTTCAGCATCGTTTCTTGCTACTACAGGATCAGAGTCGTTGTAGACTGGGAGGTAAGCGTTGGGAGGAATGCGTTTCATTGTTAGAAATTTAGTCTTCTAAAATGATATTCATCATTGTTTGATATCAATATTAGTCAATCCGAAAAGAAACTTGATGGCGACATGCCTCCTAGGAACAATAGAAACTATCTTTATATAGAGGGGAAGCAAACAAACATAATTATTTCTTCTGGTTTACTATTACTTACGTAGCTCATAGTAATAATCACATATTTTTAACTATTCTATGTTTTGCTTACCTAACAAGACCGTAGGAGAATTTCACTCTTGTTTAGATTGGGTTGCCGCTCTATTAGAGATGTTTAGATTCCTGATATTTTAAGCATAAAAAAATTAGCACATATGCCAGCTATCTGTATTCCTCTGAACTGATCCATTTTTCTCGAAATTGTTGTTTCTATATACAGGCAATAAAAACTATCAGGCCCGTTCATGTTGTGTTGGGTTCGGCCCAGTTACAAGACAGAGGCAGATGAGATGAATACAAGAAGTCGAGAAGACACCCTTCTCTCTGTTTCTAAATTACATAGTACCTCGCCTCCTCGCTGCCCGCCGGGGACGCCTGGTTCAGGGCCGCCCTCGCCTGCTGTGGCTACGTCCTGCTGGCACAACTCGCCGCGCTGGGGTACGAGGCCGTGGCGGCGGCGGCGGCGGCGCCCGTTGAGGCCGAGGCGCTGCTGCTGCCGGCCGTGTAGGCGCTGGCCTGGGCAGCGCTGCGGGCGTGTGCCGGCAGCCGGGGCAGGTCCCCGGCGCTCGTCCGGGTCTGGTGGGTGCTCTCCTCACTCCCGGTCGAGATCCTTGATTGGTGATCCCAGCTCTTCGTGCTCGCCTCGCCCCGCTCTGCCGTGTCAGGTGCTCTTCCTCTCGCTCTCTTTCATCCCCTCCTTTCCTTATCAATGTCGCCGCCACCTTGGCCGCAGCCAATCGATGGAAGATGGAGTAGGGATCGGGAGAGGAACAAGGAGTAAGAGGAGACCACTTGTTGGTGGCTAGAGAACCACATCCCCAGCGCCATGCTCCTGAGTCCGCTTCTACTGCCTCCAGTCGGAATACCTACCTACAACAGCAAGGTACTATGCAAGAATCGTGTTTTTATTTGGGAGGACCTGGTTTTGTTGCTGTTGTGAATGACATATGTAAGTTCCATGTTGGATCATTAGATTTTTGTTGATGTAGTACATGATCCTCCAGGTTAATTACTAGCAAGTATACATTCATTATTCTTTACAAAAGAAACTAATGCTAAAACAGATCTTGGAAACATTCAGAGAAAAAAATGGCGATCGAAGCCAAAATTAATGCATAAAGAAAATTTTACACCTGTGCCACTTAGGGGTGTTTAGGGACTAAACCAAACAAGGATTATGTGGTTTGGTGCCAGGCCGGCAACCACCGGTTTAAAGCACCCTGGATACTAACCACCGGTCTTGCATGTTAAGCATGTAATAACTGGCTTGCCTGGCAGCGTACATCCTATATAGCCTGATAACAGATTCATTTAGCACACTATGTTTTTATTGGCATGTTCTTGGATTCTGGCTCCTTGACTTCTCCAACAACACTATGCAAGTTAGTGCTTTTAGATGAATAAGTAGTAGTCATGTTCAAGAATTTTGCCCAGACCAAAATGCTATGGCTAATTTCACTTGATTTTGCCATGGAATTTACAGGGTCCAGTGCGTAAAAGTGGATCTGATTTCTTTCAATGTAATTAGTACTGTTTACTCTACAGGCAAAATATTTGTTTTGTTTGTCCTGCTCAATCACTCATCCTGATAGGTGTTAATAACCAATATACTGTTTCATTCCTAACTTAAATTGCTGGATTAGTTTTACTGTTTGAATAAATCTGATTATGCAATGCAAAGGAAAATCAAGGATTACTTTTCTTGGTACATATGCAGTGTGTTTTTGTTTACAGTAGTAACAATTTAAGTAGAGGCCAGATACAGTGCCAGAGATTGTGAACGATATATATCAGTTGGATATTGAGCAATATGCGTGTTATGCCACTGTTGAATTAGGTGAAAAATAAATGGTGCTGATAGTATAATGATTTGTTGTGCCTTCGGCAAAATATCCAATAGTTTGTGTTGTTTTTAAGGAGCATGCTGCCTATATTTTTCTTTCTTCATGGCAGCTTTCATTTCATATCTGGACAATGAATGCAGGCTCTTTCATTTCATATATGGATGGCAAGGGCGTCTTCAGCAGCGTCTAAGCAGGATTCGACTGCCCACTCGATGCCAAGGGAGATGCATCGCTGTTGACGTCAAGGGACTCAACCAGCACGGCCTCCAGGTAAAGCGCGCCCAGCGCCACTGTTTTTTCATATACGAGTTAATTTATTTCCCATTATGTTCTATTTCCCATGTGATTCAGCTTCCAATTATTTTTGCCATGGGAGAAAGGATTGACTGAATGTGACCAAATCTAAAGAAATGCTAATTGAGGTTTGTTTCCACATACAACAATGTAAGATCCTTCATCCCATTGTTACAACCACACATAAACTGGAGCCTCCCAGAGCACCTGGATTTTCAGCCATCCGATTGAGTAGCCAAACGTTTGATCTTCAGATAGAATTGAACCGATCCATGTGTAAACTAAACTTTTATGGTTTGAACTTCGAGGAGCTCAATCCATACATGCTACATTGATGTTATTTCCCTATGAGATTAGAGAAAAGTGGAATGCTCCTTTTCTAACTAGGTGCATACATTCACTTGATTTTTAGATTTTACATGCCCCCTCCTGGTTCTAAGAACATATAGACATGTAATTTTGTTTGCTATTTTGTTGGTCAGTTTTTGTTAGCTAATAATATGATTTTTTGCAGAGATTCACTTAATTTTGCTTGCTTGTTGTGTGCTTGCTTGCGCTGCTTGCAGTGTAGTGCAAAGGTAATCGCTTGAGTAGTTAGCGATGATTTGTCCCCTACAAGGAAAAGTTTCAGTAGCTTATTTGCTATTCTCTTCTCTGTAGCAAGTGCAGCAGTATCCTCTCTTCCTCTCTTCTTTTTCAGTAGGAGTATTCTCTTCTCTGCTTGTCCTCTCTTTCACATTTCTTGATCATGATAATGACATATTTCATGCTGAGGACTTCTCTAATGACAGATCTTGATTTTCTTGAGTATTTATTCATGCTTGCTACTCCTGAGGAGTATCTCTTGGTTGTCTGTACTAAATTAAATGAATTTGCTTGCAGTAAATTAATGAATTTGGTTGCAGTAGTTGATTCAGTTAGTTTTACAGTAGTTTTGAAGGAGTAACAAGGAAAAGTTGCAGTACTCCATTTAGCTTTTGTGTACTCCTACTGAACATCTCCAAGACACTCTGGAGTACTCTGCTTAGCTTTTGTGTACTCCTACTTGAGCTAAATAAAACTTTCCAGTTAATTAAAATTAACTGGATCCTTAGGCATGTGTGTGTTGTTTCAGTTTTACGTAGCAGTAGTTGTTCAATAATGATTTTCTCAAGATCTTGCTTGCTCTTCTCTAATTACCGGAGTAGCAAGTGCAACAAGATTGCCCTGCTCTTGTGCCCTCCAGTAGTTATCTTTTGCCCTCCAACAATAATTAAAATAAACAATTGAGCGTGTACTTGCTCTCTCTTCTCTTTCTCTTTCTCTTCTCTTCTTTTCTCTTTCTGGTTAATTACTCCAACAATTGAGTGTTGCTCATCTTGTCTTCTGAAACTTAACAGCAACAACAGCAAGTCCTTTTACTCTAATATTAAATGAAACTTGATTTTGAAGTGATCAAATGAAAATATTCAGTTAACTTCAATAGAATTTTATAGTACTCTTGATCCTGTGCTACACAATGAATTTGAGTAACTTGATCATGTGCTATACTAAGAATTTTGTATGAATAATGATTTGCTTGCAGTAGTGCTTGTATGCTGGAATTTTGGAGTAGCAGTAAAGTTTGGCAGCTGAGTTGCTTGCAGTAGTTGAGTACTCCTGTATGTGTTAGAGCAAGATTGCGCTCACCAAGATCTTCAATAGGAGCCATGTTGAATTCACCAGGATCTTCCATGTTTAAGTCACCAGGATTTCCACCAGGTATGCCTGTGTCCTCTTCATCGGATGGAGTGCAATTGAGATCGAACTCCATGGATCACTGTGTCCTCATTGTATTCACCTCTTGCAGGTGTTGTGGCGTGCTGGATGATCTGGAGCTGGATTTGCTGCTCGGGCTCGGGCTGGAGCCGGAGCTGGAGCTGGCGTCACCTGCCTCTGCCAGGAGCTGCAACTGCCTCTTCCTTGAGCTGCTTCTGCCTTTGCCTGGACTTCTTCTTTGGCTGGAGTTGCGCCTGATGGCGGAGGAGGGAAGCGGAGGATCTGCTGGGAGGAGGAGGGAGGCGGAGCTTTGGATCTGGACAAAGGGCTGAGGAGGAGGAGGGAGGTGGAGGATCTGGGCAGAGGGTGGAGGAAGAGGGAGGCGGAGCTGCTGGATCTGGACAGAGGGCTGAGGAGGAGGGAGGTGGAGGATCTGGGCAGAGGGTGGAGGAGGAGGGAGGCGGAGCTTCTGGATCCGGGAGGAAGAGGGCTGGAGGTAGAGGAAGGAGGCGGAATTCAAATTGAGGGGGTAACCTGGTCTTTTTCACAGTTTCGCTGGTCGGAGAATTTCTCCAAATGATCGATTGTATTCTTATGCTTCCTGTGTTTATATCAAGAACCTGCCTTTACTATTAGGTTTTCATAATTTTGACTACATAAGTATGTGTGATTACTGAACTATGGACTATTCATGCAGTCCTTTATTTGAGCTTTTATATGAGTGCATTAGATGCTGGTTTTGAGCATTTGTTTTGCATGTTTTTTCCTGATGTTATATTATCTATTTACAAGTCTCTCATGAAGGAGTACCACTCTATATGAACTTTTTGTGTTTGTGGTTTTTTATACTTGAAATGCTTCGGTGGTTGTATATAGATATACCCGGCAGCAAGCTGTCGGGGTGCGGCAAGCCGCATTTCCTATCTAGTAAGCTAAGAAGAAGGAGGCTCAAAAGATACCGCCAACTCCTGCCATGCAAAGGAGGTGGACGCAAACCTTACAAGTTCCCGACGAAGCCCCAACTGGTGGAGCTACTTCGAACAGAGAAGGGACCAAGAAAAAACAAATGTCACCACATCATATACCGTCTGTAGGGCACCGACAAAAACGAGACACAATATCCAATCTTGACTCAAGATCCACATGCCTAAGCCGATGACAAATGACATCAAAGGAACAAGGACATTACGGGGAGAACCTATTCCTCGTTGTCGATGGTGCTATCGCCTCACTACCGCCAGCCAGACACATAGAGTTAATGCAAAGAAGAGTTATGCCAACCAGAGACTAAATCGACAACCTAGAGTGGGGTTTCCTCCACGATACCGATGCTGGAAGGCATTCAGAGGTGAGGAGAACTGGCGGCGGCGACCCTAAGGAAGAACCTTAATTAGCCTGCCTTTATTTCCGGCGAGGAGATTATGTGTTTGGTGCGCTAGTGACCGGTCACATGTCAATTTAGCTAATCATTAGTGGTTAGTTTACTAGAATTTTAGATTTTCCAATATATACACAATAAAATTTCAAATTAGATAAACAAATTACTAAAACATGGTGACCATTTTTTATCTGAACGAGCATTTCCAAATATCAACCTAGTATTTTTATAATATGATGTAGTAGTTGGCTGATTCCTCTTTTATTTTAATTACTTTTCCATCCGATGCATTAGAATCCAACACGGGTTACCTCCAAGTCTTACTTCGTCTTGGGTGTCATCACTTTGTTGAACCTCCTTCGACCTTGTCCACCGGATTCGTGTTGCGATCGTGGTGCCACTTTCCTGCCACACAACCCTACCATGACTATCTTCACCCCCGGCTATCCCTCTAATACTTAAAGTGGGGCAAGGGTTTTGCTTTGACATTAGTGCGTCTCCTCCCATCACCAGCCCTCTAGCCCTGCCTCCATCACCATGGTCGCTCCGTGTTGTAGCCACCTCCATCTCAGGTCTTGATTCCGCATCTACCGATGCCTCCGATGATTTTCCCTTATTCTATCAAGCGATTGGAGCTCAACATAATTTTCGCAATCGAAGACCAACACACACAAAATGAAGAATAGCAATAATCCTTTTTAAGCCATTCACTATTGGAAAATTTTGAGAAGATGTTGATTAGGATAGCACTAGAGGCTTTTTTCCTTCCAAAGTTACTAATTAGATGAGTCCAAACTTAGACTGAACGAAGGGCGTGTGATAGGGCGTCTAGCTGCCGGTATGTGTTGGAAATATGAGCAATTTACCGAGTGATTTTATTAACAGAAATACTAGATAAATCATGACTAGTATAGCAGTGATAAAACAAGCCATGCGATTTGACAAAGAGAAAGTAAACAACATCTTCATATATGAACCGTAACTAAACATATCTTGAGCAGACAGTATAGCAAGTTGCATAAATGAAATAGAATCTAGGGCGAATACTAGAACAAGGAACTGTAGCAGAACCTCTAATAGAAAGGGGACGAACACGTACGGGGCAGCAGCAGCAGAAGCGTTGGACTTGGGGTCGGTGTGCTCGCCAGCCATGTCGTCGAGGAGGTCGTGGATGTCGGGGAAGAAGTCGTCGGAGTCCGGGGCGTCCGTGACGAAGAAGTCAGTAGTCGCACGAAGCGCTCCCCAAAAACCTTATGACCCTTCTCCCGTACAGGACTCAAAAGGTGCGGTTTCGGAGGCCCTCTTGTCCCGACTTCATGGTGCATGCCGTAAGCCGGGATGAGAAAGACAAAGAAGCAGCTCATAGATTGGAACCGGTGGCGAGAGGAAGGAGAAGTTCTGGTGCGTCACTCTGAGAGGAGCGACCTCCCTTTTATAGGCGCAAGAGAAGGAGGCGAGAGGGCAGCGACGGAAGGTGAAACGAAGAGACGAAGATGAAGCGAACAGCCAGCAGCCGAAGGGCTGCACCGTTCGCATTCAAACTCCACTATCACAAAAACGTTTCAGCTTCTGTGTGACCTTCCGTATACCTGTCGTGCGTGGCAAAGATTTAGACATCGGCTCGGCTCATTCCCGCAACCCGCGGCGCGTCGTGATGAGGCGTGGCGTGGCGAGGCGGGTAGCGGAGGAGGAGCGGCGCGTGGATGTCCCTCTTGTTATCATGCTCATACATGTGGGGAAAGAACCTCCCTTATAAAGAGGTCCAACTCCCTCTAAACTAGCAATGTGGGACTAAACTTTAGTTCCACCTCTTGCCTTGCACGAAAGGGCTTCGTGGGCCTCTAGGATTTATTAGGAATTTCTAAAACTGCTATTGGGCTGGCCCATAATAGACAAAATTCCAGCAATCCCCCACCAGATCCCAGAGGCACACAAAATTTGCCTTTGGTTCCAAAACACTGTTTTATATACCGGTACTGCAGTGGAGACTGTTAAGTTGAACTTCCACCTAGAACTCTATGCTACACTAGTAAGCAACTTGAATAGTGGATCGGCCTTGAACTGCAAGTTTTCTCTGCGAATCTAGCTTCACATAAAGCCTTGACCGATACGTGGCTACCGTGGGTCTTCCCCGCGGGTGGAGCTTATGCGTCATACTCCGAGACCTTTCATGAGTTTACTAGAGAGAACCCTACTCTCATAGATTGCAACGTTTAACAATCAGACTCATGTAGGTGCGTTCTTCAAAAGATGTTCTGCAGGACAAAATCTCTGATTCAAAGAGCCACTTAGAACACATTAAGATATACATCAACCTGCCATGCAGATTAGGAGAGTATTGCATCTTCATGGAGTGGTATTTTAACGATGAGGATACTCTCCTCCCAGATGACCAACAACTTGTCTTCCACATCTAATTCACGGGATCTCCGATCACAAAGAATAGGTTACCACCGTGAACAACTCATATTGTGGGCCTCATACCCATATCCCTCGATGCATTATCTATCACATTACGTGATAGACCCTTAGTAAAAGGATCTGCCAGATTTTTAGACGTTTGGATATAATCCAATGCAATAACTTCGGAGTTTTTCATTTTTCCCGACAGACTTTAACCTTCTCTCGAACGTGTCTTGATGACTTCATGTTATCCTTTGAGCTTCTCACTTTAGTGATCACAGTTTGATTGTCACAGTTCATAAGGATACCCGGTACAGGTTTCCCAACTACCGGCAAGTCATTCAAGAGCCGACGAAGCCAATCTGCTTCGACCGTAGCTGTATCTAGTGCTGTGAGTTCTGCTTCCATTGTTGACCTCATTAAGATGGTCTGCTTGCAAGACTTCCAAGAAACAACGCCACCTCCATGAGTGAATACACATCCGCTCGTGGCCTTTATCTCAGCAGCATCTGAGATCCAGTTTGAGTCACTATACCCTTCAAGCACCTTTGGGTGCCCAGTGTAGTGAATTCCATAATTCGCAGTGCCTTTCAAATAACGCAAAACTCTCTCTATAGCTTTCCAATGCACATCTCCTGGTTTTGAGACAAACCGACTCAGTTTGCTAACAGCAAAAGAGATGTCAGGTCTTGTAGCACTGGCTAAGTACATAAGCGAGCCAATAATCTAAGAATACTTCAATTGATCTCTAGCAATTCTTCGATTCTTTCGAAGCAGCACGCTAGCATCATATGGTGATGGAGAGGGCTTGCAGTCACTATAGCCAAAGCGACTCAAGATCTTTTCCACATAGTGAGATTGAAGCAATGTAATCCCACCATCATCATCTCTCAACAACTTGATGTTCGTAATGACATCAGCCACTCCTAAATCCTTCATCTCAAAACAACGAGATAGGAAATCCTTGACCTCCTTAATAACATTCAGATTTGTTCCGAAAATCAGTATTGTCATCAACATACAAGCAAAGCATAACTTCCTCGCCCCCACCATGGCGATAGTACACACATTTGTCAGCTTCGTTCACAACAAAGCCTGCAGCTGTTAAAGTTATTTCGAACTTCTCATGCCACTGTTTGGGTGCTTGCTTGAGTCCATACAAAGACTTCAAGAACTTGCACACTTTCCCATTCTGACCATCTATTACAAACCCATCTGGTTGTTCCATATAAATTTCCCCATCCAACTCTCCATTTAGGAAAGCAGTTTTAACATCCATTTGATGAACGAGAAGACCATGTGAGGCAGCTAGTGAAAGTAGAACTCGAATAGTGGTCAATGAGCCACAGGTGAGTAAGTATCACAGAAGTCTTCACCTTCCTTTTGGGTATAGCCCTTAGCCACGAGCCGAGCCTTGTACTTTTCGATAGTACCATCAGGCCTAAGCTTCTTCTTGAATACCCATTTGCATCCTATAGGTTTGCACCTATAAGGACGATCAGTTATCTCCCAAATTTCATTCGCCAAGATGGAATCCATCTCGATACGAACTGCTTCCTTCCAGTAGTCAGCATCTTCCGATGCATAGGCCTCCGAAATAGAACTGAGAGTATCATCTATGAGATACACAAGAAAATCATCACCAAAGGACTTTGCTGTCCTCCGTCTCTTGCTCCTAGTAGGAACTTCATTGTTCTCCTCCACAGGACATTCAAAGTGTTCCATCGAAATGGCAGGTTCGGTAATTTTAACTGGTTCCTGATTCGATGAACTAGGCATCTCCTGATTAGATGAGGTAGCCATATCCTTCATGAGAAAGATATCTTCAAAGAAAGTTGCATCATTCGACTCCATGATCGTACCGACATGCATGCCAGGTACCTCATATTTTACAACCAAGAATATATAGCCAATGCTATGAAAATCATATCCCAGGAAAACACAATCCATAGTCTTTGGTCCAAGCTTCCGCTTCTTTGGAATTGGAACGTTGACTTTCGCCAAACAACCCCATGTTCGCAGATAAGAGAGTTTTAACCTTTTCTTCTCCCATTCCTCGAATGGAGTTATCTCTTTGTTCTTTGTGGGGACTCGATTTAGGACATGACATGCTATCAATATCGCCTCCCCCCACCATGCCTTGGAGAGACCCGATGTGTCTAACATGGCGTTAACCAAATCAGTTAGAGTACGGTTCTTTCTTTCGGCCACCCCATTTGACTGAGGTGAGTAGGTGATACGTCCATTTTGCATAATGCTTTTATATTGATATTTATTGCATTATGGGCTGTTGTAACACGTTATGTCACAATACTTATGCCTATTCTCTCTTATTTTACAAGGTTTATATAAGGAGGGAGAATGCCAACAGCTGGAATTCTGGGCTGGAAAAGGAGCAAATATTAGAGGCCTATTCTGCACAACTCCAAAAGTCCTGAAACTCCACGGAATATCTTATAATAAATAATAAAAAATCATCGACAAAGATGAAGGCCAGGGGGCCCACGCCCTGTCCACGAGGGTGGGGGCGCGCCCCTCCTCCTAGGGTGCGCCCCCCTACCTCATGGGCCCCCTGGTGGTCCTCCGATGCCCATATTCTGCTATATGAGGTCTTTCGTTGAGAAAAAAAATAAGAAGCAACCTTTCGGGACGAAACTCTGCCGCCACGAGGCGGAACATTGGCGGAACCAATCTACGGCTCCGGCAGAGCTGTTCTGCCGGGGACACTTCCCTCCGGGAGGGGGAAATCATCACCGTCGTCATCACCAACGCTCCTCTCATCGGGAGAGGGCAATCTCCATCAACATCTTCACCAGCACCATCTCCTCTCCAAACACTAGTTCATCTCTTGTATTCAATTCTTGTCTCCAAGTCCGGGATTGGTACTAGTAGGTTGCTAGTAGTGTTGATTACTCCTTGTAGTTGATGCTAGTTGGTTTATTTGGTGGAAGATCATAAGTTCAGATCCTTTATGCATATAAATACCCCTCTGATTATGAACATGAATATGCTTTGTGAGTAGTTACGTTTGTTCCTGAGGACATGGGAGAAGTCTTGCTATTACTAGTCATGTGAATTTTGTATTCGTTCGATATTTTGATGAGATGTATGTTGTCTATCCTCTAGTGGTGTTATGTGAACGTCGACTACATAACACTTCACCATTATTTGGGCCTAGAGGAAGGCATTGGGAAGTAATAAGTAGATGATGGGTTGCTAGAGTGACAGAAGTTTAAACCCTAGTTTATGCGTTGCTTCGTAAGGGGCTGATTTGGATCCATATGTTTCATGCTATGGTTAGGTTTACCTTAATACTTTTGTTGTAATTGCAGATGCTTGCAATAGAGGTTAATCATAAGTGGGATGTTTGTTCAAGTAAGAACAACACCCAAGCACCGGTCCACCCACATATCAAATTATCAACGTACCGAACGTGAATCATATGAACGTGTTGAAAACTAGCTTGACAATATTCCCATGTGTCCTCGGGAGCGCTTTTCCTATTATAAGAGTTTGTCCAGGCTTGTCCTTTGCTACAAAAAGGATTGGGCCACCTTGCTGCACTTTATTTATTTGTGTTACTTGTTGCTTGTTACAAATTATCCTATCACAAAACTATCTGTTACCACTTGTTTTAGTACTTGCAGAGAATACCTTGCTGAAAACCGCTTATCATTTCCTTCTGCTCCTCATTGGGTTCGACGCTCTTACTTATCGAAAGGACTACGATAGATCCCCTATACTTGTGGGTCATCAGTAGGGAGGCATCCTCTCATGGATTATACCTTGTTCCGCATAAAAAACATCAAATTCATTGGAAAAATACTCTCCACCACGGTCGGACCTAAGCCTCTTGATTTTCCGATCAAGTTGGTTTTCCACTTCAGCTTTATAGATCTTGAAAAAGTTCAAAGCCTCATCCTTAGATTTCAGAAGATACACACGGCAGTATCTAGTAGAGTCATCAATTAACGTCATTAAATATTTCTTTCCATCTTTTGTCAAAACACCATTCATTTCACATAGACCTGAATGTATAAGTTCTAGTGGTGCAAGATTTCTCGTCTCCATGATCACGTGAGACTTACGAGGTTGCTTAGCGTGCACACACACTTGACACTTAGATCCCTTGACAGTGGTGAAACTAGGGATTAAGTTCAACTTCGCTAGTCGCGACATGCAACCAAAGTTAACATGACAAAGACGTGAATGCCACACATTTGATTCACTATTGTTGCAAATATGATTAACAATTTATTGCAAACGTCTGATAAGGATAAACGAAACAGGTAATACGTCCATTTTGCATCATGATTTTATATCGATATTTATTGCATTATGGGCTGTTACTACTCATTATGTCACAATACTTATGCCTATTCTCTCTTATTTTACAAGGTTTACATAAGGAGGGAGAATGCCGGCAGCTGGAATTCTGGGCTGGAATAGGAGCAAATATTAGAGACCTATTCTGCACAACTTCAAATGTCCTGAAACTCCACGGAAGTCATTTTTGGAAATAATAAAATATATTAAGCGGAAGAAGTACACCAGAGGGGGACCCACCTGGCCACGAGGGTGGGGGCGCGCCCTACCCCCCAGGGCGCGCCCCCTGCCTCGTGGGCCTCCTGTTGGCTCTCCGATGACCATCTTCTACTATATGAGGTCTTTCATCGAGGAAAAAGTCATAAGCAACCTTTAGGGACGAGACTCCGCCGCCACGAGGCGGAACCTTGGCGGAACCAATCTAGGGCTCCGGTAGAGCTGTTCTGCCGGGGACACTTCCCACCGGGAGGGGGAAATCATCGCCATCGTCATCACCAACGCTCCTCTCAACGGGAGAGGGCAATCTCCATCAACATCTTCACCAGCACCTTCTCATCTCAAAACCCTAGTTCATCTCTTGTATCTAATTCTTGTCTCCAAGTCCGGGATTGGTACCAGTAGGTTGCTAGTAGTGTTGATTACTCCTTGTAGTTGATGCTAGTTGGTTTATTTGGTGGAAGATCATATGTTCAGATCATTTATGCATATTAATACCCCTTTGATAATGAACATGAATATGCTTTGTGAGTAGTTACGTTTGTTCCTGAGGACATGGGAGAAGTCTTGCTATTAGTATTGATGTGAATTTTGTATTTGTTCGATATTTTGATGAGATGTATGTTGTCTAGCCTCTAGTGGTGTTATGTGAACGTCGACTACATAACACTTCACCATTATTTGGGCCTAGAGGAAGGCATTGGGAAGTAATAAGTAGATGATGGGTTGCTAGAGTGACAGAAGCTTAAACCCTAGTTTATGCGTTGTTTCGTAAGGGGCTGATTTGGATCCATATGTTTCATGCTATGGTTAGGTTTACCTTAATACTTTTGTTGTAGTTGCAGATGCTTGCAATAGAGGTTAATCATAAGTGGGATGCTTGTTCAAGTAAGAACATCACCCAAGCACCGGTCCACCCACATATCAAATTATCAAAGTACCGAACGCGAATCATATGAGCGTGATGAAAACTAGCTTGACGATATTCCCATGTGTCCTCGGGAGCGCTTTTCTCTATATAAGAGTTTTTCCAGACTTGTCCTTTGCTACAAAAAGGATTGGGTCACCTTACTGCACTTTATTTACTTTTGTTACTTGTTGCTCGTTATGAATTATCTTATCACAAAACTATCTGTTATCACTTATTTCAGTACTTGCAGAGAATACCTTGCTGAAAACCGCTTATCATTTCCTTCTGCTCCTCGTTGGGTTCGACACTCTTATTTATCAAAAGGACTAAGATAGATCCCCTATACTTGTGGGTCATCAACAGGCCTCCTGACTCATAGCCTTTACCAACAATCCATATTTGGATATTACAAATTTATTCAACTCAAAGACAAGCTTATGGCCATCTCTACACAGAAGAGATCCGCAAACAAGATTTTTTATTGACGGAGGGGACATAATGCACGTTCTTCAGCCGCACGATCTTCTCCGAAGTAAACTTCAGATCGACAGTGCCAATACCACGAACAGAAGCGCTTGAACCGTTGCCCATTAGCACGGTTGAAGTCCCTGCGGTCTGATAAGACGAAAACATGGAAATATCACCGCATACATGCACATTAGCACCCGTGTCAATCAACCAATCAGGAGAATGACATACTGAAAGAATAATGAGAAATATACCATACCCAGCATCCTTCATGTCAGTGTCTCCAATGACAACATTAGCGGTCTTGCCGCCTTTCCTAGGATGACGCTTGTCATAGCGATTAGGACAACTAGGAGCCCAATGGTCAGGATCTCCACACACATGACAAGCGCCTTTCTTCTTGTCATTCTTCTTCTTCAAGTTCGTGTGTTGTACAGCCTTGTTCTTCCCATCAAACTTTGCTTTACCATCAAGCTTGCCCTTGTTCTTGAACTTGTGGGATCGAAGTTTTTCTTACATGCCAGATTGGCACTAGATCCTTCCTCAATACCTCGAGCACGTGTGTCCTTTGCTCGCGCCTTTTCTTCCACATCAAGAGTGCCAATGAGATCCGAGCGGAAAACTCCTGTCTCTTATGCTTCGATGGGTAGCAAAGTTCCTCCATGAAGGAGGAAGCTTAATGATGATACCCCGGCAACAAACTTGTCCGGTACCATGCAATTGAAGTGCTCAAGTTTTCTAACAAATGATCAGATCTCATGAGCCTGCTCAACCACGGAGCGCTCTTCACCATCCCTGTAATCATAGAATTTCTCCATGATGTACAGCTCGGTGCGGCATCCGAGACCCCAAACTTGGCCTCGAAAAGGCCCCACATATCTTTTGCATTGTCAATTGACGCATAAGCATCAACTATGTTCTCACCAAGAACACTCAAGAGAGCAGCCTTAAACATAGTATCCATTTTCTGAAAAGCTTGTGCCTGTTGAGCATCAAGTTCTCCTTCATGTTTGCCAAGAGTGGCTTCATAGCAACTCATGGTTTGAAACCATAAGAGTGCTCTCACGCGCCACCTCTTATAGTGGATACCCTCAAACATAGGAGGTCTCATGTAAGCAGCAAGACCACTTGGGGTAAATTGCCTATAATAAGGTTTTTGGATTGTTGGAAATATGAGCAATTTACCGAGTGATTTTATTAACAGAAATACTAGATAAAGCATGACTAGTACAGCAGTGATAAAACAAGCCATGCGATTTGACAAAGAGAAGGTAAACAACATCTTCATATATGAACCGTAACTAAACATATCTTGAGCAGACAGTATAGCAAGTTGCATAAATAAAATAGAGTCTAACATATCTAGGGCAAATACTAGAACAAGGAGAAGCGCTGGACTTGGGGTCGGTGTCCTCGCCAGCCGAGGTAGACTCGCGGCGCACGCCAGGATGAGAAAGACAGCAGCATCGCAGAGATTGGAATCGGTGGCGAGAGGAAGGAGAAGTTCTGGTGCGTCACTCTAAGAGGAGCGACCTTGGCGCGGCGGGCGGCGGAGGAGGAGCGCGCGTGGATGTCCCTCTTGTTCTCATGCTCATACATGTGGGGAAAGAATCTCCCTTATAAAAAGGTCCAACTTCCTTTAAACTAGCAATGTGGGACTAAATTTTAGTTCCACCTCTTGCCTTGCACGAATGGGCTGCATGGGCCTCTAGAATTTATTATGAATTTCTGAAACTGCTATTGGGCTAGCCCACAATAGACAAAATTCCAGCAGTATGGCGGTACTGCATCAGTTCAGATTTATTTGGTTAAACTTTGTCTGTAGATTTGATTTGCAGAATATAAGTGATATATCATACAAATGGTATTGCTGAATTCGTATTCGAATGAAAATTTGGGAACTATCTTTTACATATAAACTAAATTTTATTACGCAAATATACAGTTAATTTTTGGCTGAAAACGTGGGAGAGCCTAGAAAAACCGAACGTAGGGAGCGAATATGAAAGGGTAGTAGGGCATGATGAGTGGCAAATTTGTATGCAGAAAGAGGTAGGCGATGCCGATGGCGGCCCGGCCCCGGCCCCTGCTCGTCAGGGTCAGGGAGCGCCACCGGAGTTGGGTCTGGTACAGGAGACGTTGGGGCACGGGCACGACCACCGGCGCGCAGAGTGTACATACCTGTGCGCACTGCCGCGCAGGAGGAGACGAAGTGGTATAGCAGTGACCACAACATCACCACGGCGGTGCCATCCGTGGATCGTCGCTGCCTGCCAGTTTCAGGGCGAGACTGCAACTGCAAGTCCATTTCACCTCGCTGGGCTCTTGCAAAGCTGCGCAACGGGCTAGTGCTGGGTCCGCCGGTTCCTCCCGCAGAGTACTACTACTATTTGGCTGAGTAGTAGTAGCTTTTTTTGTCGGCAGCACGCAGAAAGCTCATCATGCACACACGAACTTGCCCGAAAGAAAATTTTGCATACACGAAGCGGTTTTGTCCTATGCTCTGTGTCTTGAATCAGTGTGTTCGTTGATCGTTGGATAAGGCCAACTCCACCGAGCGACCCTATCATGTCCGGCCGGTCCGTTTTGGGTAAAACGGACAAATCAAACGGCCCAGCGTGCGGGAGCAAACGGACTTTTGTCCGTCTTGTGTCCGCTTTCGACCGATCCGCGGCCCAAGTTTGCGCCGCTTTTGGGGCGAAACGGACAGCGCAGACGGGCGGGGGCAGCTTGTCCGCCACGGCACGCATGTCGATGGAACAAAGCAGACCCCCCCCCCCTGCGGCCCCTTTGGCGCCGTTCCCCCCAAACCCTCCCACGTCCCGCCCGTCCCACTCCCTCCCCCGTCCATGGCCGACGCCCAGCCGAACTCCGGCGGGCTGGCCGTCGACCCGCCCGGAATGGCCAAGAAGAAGAAGGGCAAGGCGCCAAGGAAGCCGCGGTCGGAGTGCACGCCGGAGGAGATCGTCAAGTTGGACGCGGAATCGGCGAAGATGAGGAGCTGGAGGGCGGTCGCCAAGACCAACATCGCCGCGCCCAAGAGAGCCGCCGAGCGCCCTGCGATTGAGGCCGCGCGGCACAAGGCCGAGGTCGAGGAGAAGGGGGCCATCGTCAGCAAGCGCACACCCTTCTCATGGCTGGCATTTGTCGTCCGCCCGGTTTCTCTGGAGGGCCGTCGGTCCGCGAAAGCAGGTCGTCGGTCGCCCGGCCTCCGCACTGCCAGTCGCCGATGTCGCGGACCACGCCCTTGTCGCCCGACTTTCCTCCGCCAAGGCACGACGGCCAGACCCGTTTCGGAGGGTCGCCGGACGTGAGCGTGATCGCGCCGTCCACACCACGCCCCTCGGCCGTCATCGACCTCAACGTCACCCCTGGGTCCAGCAGCGGTGGCCGGCCGTCCGTCGAGATGCAAAGAAAGCAAGCATGGCCGCCGTTTACCGGCACCATGCCGTCCCCCCGCGTCTTGTTCGACGGAATGCCAACACCAACGGCACCGGTCGACGACCCCTACTACGACCAGTTCATGGAGGAAGTGATCTACGAGGGTGGGCATGTCCCTCGCTTCACGACCGAGGAGACCCAAAGTCAGGATGGCCGCGGCCAGTTCACTGCCGATGAAGAGGCCGACGACCGTGCTGACTACGACCATGGTGACTCGTGGCACGAAGACGATGACATCTATGTCTAAGTTCAAGGACCAATACCGTAAACTCCAAAGGAAGAGAGGCCTGAAGACGGCCAAGTACGCCGGAGGTGGAGATGGCGAGGCGTTGAAGAGGCCGAGGGGCAAGACCAACTCCAAGGTTGACGACATTCGTGATGCCTCATCCATGGCATTGCATGACACTTTGCATGGCATGATGTCGGAAAAGAATGTGAGGAACGAGAAGAAGCGGCAAAGCAAGGACGAGCAAATGAAGCAATACCTACAGCTTCAAACGAAGAAGCTTGAGATGGAGGAGGCGGCCAAGAGAAGGAAGATCGACATGGAGGAGGCGGCCCGGCAGAGGCAGCTCGACATGGAGGAGGCGGCCCGGCAAAGGCAGATCGACATCGAGGCCGACAACGTCAAGGCCAGGCAAAGGCAGCTCGACATCTAGGCCACCAATGCCACCACCAAAGCGAAGGAGGTGGCCCTCGCGATCATGAGCGTGGACTTGTCGAAGATGAGCGAGAAGACGAGGGCCTGGTTCGAGGCCAGGCAAAAGGAGATGCTCGACGCCGACGGCCTGAACTAGGTCGTCCGATCGGCCGTGGCTGTTCTTTTTTGGAGGCTGGCATGGGTGCCGCCCGCCCGCCGGGTCGCTGGCCGTGTGCCGGCGAAAAAAATATTCAATTTGAAGGCCGGCTGTGTTGCCGGCGAGGACAATCATTCATTTTGGAGGCTGGCTATGTTGCCGGCTACTGGCTGATGCTGGCGATGGACGTGTAGGCCGCTGACTTTGTTACCGGCGTGCGTGATGAACTGGGGCGTAGGGCTTGGCATTTGAAACGTTGCTCTTTTTTTTTTAAATAGACGCGGACAAGATGGGGTAAAGGATGCGGCCGCGCGCTGGGCGCACGGCCACCGCATCCCAGAGCATGTCCGGACACGACCCCATTCTCTGTCTAAACGGACAAAATTCGGACAAAACAGACGTTCGTTTGGGTAGCGGTGGAGTTGGCTTAACACACGTCAATAATAAACAATTCAAAGAGCTCGATGTTCTGCCGTAGGAGGAATGCACTGTATATAGCTCCTACTCAGCAACACATGCTTCCCACCATCTCGGCGCATGAATAATGGACCCGTGTCTCGAACTAGACATCGCACATGATCATTGTAGTGTTTCGTTTTCACCGGAGCACGAAGGAACTAGACATCGCACGTTATTCCAGCTTTGCGGCGCCATGGTAGACATGGATCCCTGACTGACCGCTGCGAGCCCTCTGCACTTTGGCAGATGCACTTGAAAGGCTGGCAATCGAGGCGTTATTTAGTTCGCTGTTCGTTAGCTACTCCTATCTACTACTCCATCCGTTTCAAAATAAATAACCTAACTTTATACTAACTTTAATACAAAATTGAGTCATCTGTTTTAAAACGAAGAAAGTAGTACATACCCTGATGCCAAAGCAAATCACTCGCAAGATCCTCCCAATCCACATGGTATCAATAAAACATCTAAGGCCAACTTCACCGCGTGACCCCATTTCGTCTGTCCTTATCCGTTAGAGCAACTCCAACGGGCCGATCCAAACGGACGGCGATTTCTTCCGTTTTTTGTCCGTTTGGGTCGGCCGCCCGCCCGGCGTCCGCCCTGTTTTTCATATGGGTCGGCCGGTAGCAACGCCGACCCATATGTGTGCATATCGGCTGGCCGCTCAATTTTGCATTGCATTCAATATATTGTGAAATAAAAATTTAACAAACAAAATAGTCCGTCCAAATAAATAGTATAGTTTTTACATGCCAAATAAAAATAAAAATGTTTCACATAGTTTTACGAACGAATAAAAGTAGATACATCTATTGGTTGCCAACATGAGTCCACATATGCTCAACCAAATCATTTTGCAGTTGCATGTGAGTTTCCCAATCACGCATGTCTTCATGAAACTGAGTGAACGGCTCAAATGTTGCCGCTACTCCATGCTCAGGCACAACATTCTCACCCTGAAACTGAAAGCCTTGATCTTGAGACGACACGGCCTCTAGTATGACAGTGCAAGCCCTGACATGTCCCTTATACAGCCCTTGCCAAGCAGTAGGGCAGTTCTTCCACTCCCAGTGCATGCAGTCTATGCTGTCAAGCATCCCCGGGAAGCCCCTGCTAGCATTCATCGCCAACAAACGGGCTGTATCTGCAGCTGTCGGCTCTCTCAAGTACCCAGGGCCAAACACAGCAATCACAGCCTTGCAGAACTTATACAGGGTCTCTAGGCATGTAGACTCACTCATACGGACGTACTCGTCAATGAGATCATCGGGCACTCCGTATGCAAGCATTCGGATGGCGGCAGTGCATTTCTGATAAGAGGAGAAACCAATCTTGCCGACAGCATCCTCTTTGCACTCGAAGTAGTCATCATAGCCGACCACTCCCTCTAATACGGTTGAAAACATGCCTACTCATACGGAACCGGCGGCGAAATTTGTGATGTTTGAACAACGGGTTTGTTGTATCAAAGTAGTCCTTCCAGAGAAGGAAATGCCCGCTCTCTCGGTAACGATTCAACGCCGGAAGATGGCCCGGAATGGAGCCACGGAACAACGGCCGCTGGTTGTTGAGGTGGTGATGGACCAAAAGGGCAGCCAATATCTCCTCCTCGTCGTCGGACGACGAATCGTCGGAGTCGAAAATGAAATTGTGGAAAAAGAACTCGTCGGCGGAGTCCATTTTCGTACCTTGGCAAACTGTCGAACAACTTGCAGGCGTCGAAGAAGGAGACGGCCGGCGTGGGGAGACGCGACGCCCACAGACCAGCTAGCTGCCTGGCTGGCGTCCGACAAGTGTGACGGCGTCCGACGAGCGTGCCGATCGTAACTGGCGGGGGGCGTCAAGGCGTCTTCTTGGCCGCGGGCGGCTGTGCGGTGGAGGGAAGCGGCGGCGGGAACTAGTTTGCTCCCCAGCAGCGGCGGGCGACTTGGGATAGGGGCGGCGTTGCTGGGCGGATGTGGAGGCGGCGGCTGGAAAATCGCCGCAAAATGGGGCGGCGTCGGTGGCGGAGGAGGCGGGCGGCGAGGTTGCTTGTTGGCGGGGAGGAGGCCAATATGCCACGAACCAGCGAGCCGAGGGGCGAGTAAGCGACCGCATACGTCAAATCACGTGTCCGCGCCCGACGCAAATCAGGCTTAAAATGGGCGGGAATGGGTCGCCCATGAGCGAAGACGGACGGGCGTCCGTTTGGGTCGGCGCGTTGGGCCGCCTTTTCTGTCCGCGCCGACCCAAACGGACGACCGTGGACGAAATGGGTCGCCCCATTGGAGTTGCTCTTAGGGGTAGAACAAACGAATAACGCGGCCCAACGCGCGGCCCCAAACGAACAAATGTCTGGTTTTCGTTCGTTTTTCACACATTCCGGGCCCAAACTTGTGCTGCGTTTGGGGTGAAACGGACATCGCGCGGACGGGCTGGACGCACGCCCTTTCCCTCCCCGTGGCCTGATAACCCGCAAGTATACGGGATCAATTGTAGCCTCTTTCGATAAGTAAGAGTGTCGAACCTAACGAGGAGCTAAAGGTAGAACAAATATTCTCTCAAGCCCTATCTCGCCATCGACTCTCACTTGCACGCTTAGTGTTCGCTTTACCTAGAACAAGTATGAAACTAGAAGTACTTTGTAGGTGTGATAGGATAGGTTTGCAAGATAATAAAGAGCACGTAAATAAAAAGTAGGGGTTGTTTAGATAAAGAAGCAATAAAGTAAATATAGCGAGTGTGGAAAAGTGGTGATAGGAGTTGTGAAATTGTCTCTAAGCAATTGACTACGTTACTAGACCGGTAATCACTATTGCAATTTTATTCGAGAGAGAGGCATAAGCTAACATACTTTCTCTTCTTGGATCATATGCACTTACGATTGGAACTCTAGCAAGCATCCGCAACTACTACAGATCATTAAGGTAAAACCCAACCATAGCATTAAAGTATCAAGTCCTCTTTATCCCATACGCAAACAACCTACTTACTCGGGTCTGTGCTTCTGTCACTCACGCCACCCACCATAAGCAAATCATGAACATATTGCAAACTCTACAGCGGGGATCCCTCACGCTTGCGCGACACGGAGAGCACCATAGGACAGCACCAATAATAAAACATGCAACTCAAACCAATCATAGCAATTCATCAATCACCGATAGGACAACGAAAATCTACTCAGACATCATAGGATGGCAACACATCATTGGATAATAATATGAAGCATAAAGCACCATGTTCAAGTAGAGGGTACAACGGGTTGCAGGAGAGTGGACCACTGAATATAGATGGGGGAAGGTGATGGAGATGTTGGTGAAGATGGCGGAGGTGTTGGTGAAGATCGCGGTGATGATGATGGCCCCCGGCAGCGCTCCGGCGCCACCGGAAGCAAGGGGGAGAGAGGCTCCCTTCTTCTTCTTCTTCCTTGACCTCCTCCCTAGATGGGAGAAGGGTTTCCCCTCTGTTCCTTAGCTCCCATGGCGTGGGAGGGGCGAGAGCCCCTCCGAGATTGGATCTGTTTCTCTGTCTCTCTCTGTTTCTGCGTTCCCTGATTCCGCCCCTTCACCGTTTATTTTATATCCGGAGATCCATAACTCCGATTGGGGTGAATCTTTCGCCCAGATTTTTCTCATAAAATTAGCTTTCTTGCAGCAAAATAAGAGCATCAACCACCTTACGGGGTGCCCACGAGAGTCCAGGGCGCGCCCCCTGTCTCGTGGCCCCCTCGAGCACCGTCTCGCGTTGATTCTTCCTCCCAAAAATCACAAATATTACAAAATAATTCTTCGTCCGTTTTTATCCCGTTTGGACTCCGTTTGATATTGGATTTCTGCGAAACATAAAACATGCAACAAACAGGAACTGGCACTGAGCACTGGATCAATATCTTAGTCCCAAAAATAGTATAAAAAGTTGCCAAAAAGTGTATGAAAGTTGAATAATATTGCCATGTAACAATCAAAAATTATAGATACGACGGAGACGTATCATGGCCCGCCTTTCGGGGACACTAGCACTCCATTCGCCTCCAACACCTCCACCCGCCCCACCCCGCCGTCGATGCCGCCACTATTCTTTGGCCTCCTCCTCACTGCTGACCCCTCGCCCGTCGATACCAAACTATGTCTCGACATGGCCGCCACCACGCCCGCGCTTTTCATAGGAGTTTTGGCCGTCGGTTGGAGGAGTTTTGGCCGTCGTCATCGTAGCCGGTGCAACAGGTGATACGACTGCCGGCGACGGCTATGAACCAAGGCAACTTCCGTCGGGTGCTTGAGAGCGGCCTGTAGCCGGTCACCAACCACCCTGTTGCATCGAGGTGATCATCGCGAGCCACCACGACCGCAAGATGTTTGACACTTTGCCAACAAAGGTATGGACAATGGAGATGAATTTTTCTTCAACCACTTCATTTATTCATCGAACGATTCGCCATCGGATGACGAAGATCTTGTGGTGGCTGCACTGGTCGTTCACGACCACATTCATCGACAGATTCCTCGGTACAGGGGGTCAGTCCTTGGCCGTGCTCCCAACATGAACCGCAATAGATAGAGGCCCCACCCTGCTCTATGCCGATTACTTTGCGAATACCCCGCTCTTCAAACCGGATAAATTCCGTCACCGTTTTCGAATGGCAAGGCATGTGTTCAATCGTATCCAAGAGGGAGTGGTTGCTCATGACCCATACTTCGAGTGCAAAACGGATGCCCTTGGCAAGCTTGGATTCTCCTCTTATCAGAAATGCACCGTGGCCATCCGCATGCTTGCATATGGAATTCCAAATGATCTGGTGGATGAGTACGTGCGCATGAGTGAGTCCACATGTATGTTGTCACCGTACAGCTTCTGCATGGCCGTGGTGGCAGTGTTTGGCCCTGAGTACTTGAGGTAGCCAAATGCCACTGACACAGAAAGGTTGTTGGCGATCAACCCCGCTAGAGGCTTTCCGGCATGCTTGGCAGCATAGATTGTATGCATTGGGAGTGGAAGAGCTGTCAATTTGCTTTGCAGAGCCAGTACAAGGGGCATGTTTAAGCATGCACTGTCATATTAGAAGCGGTGGCTTCACAAGATCTTTGGATATGGCATTCTTTCTTCGGCATGGCAGGTTCTCCCAATGATATCCAACGTGCTGCAGCGTTCCCTAGTCTTCGCAAGGCTTGTGGAAGGCCACTCCCCACCAGTCAACTTTGAGATGAATGACCACCACTACAATAAAGGAAACTACCTAGCGAAGTAAATATGCCCTAGAGGCAATAATAAATTTGTTATTTATATTTCCTTATATCATGACAAATGTTTATTATTCATGCTAGAATTAACCAGAGGAACACCTAGTATGCCTAGTATGCCTCTACTTGTATACATGTGTGAATACATAGACAAAACAAAGTGTCCCTAGCATGCCTCTACTTGACTAGCTCGTTAATCAAAGATGGTGATCTTTCCTGACCAAAGACATGTGTTGTCATTTGATGAACGGGATCACATCATTAGAGAATGATGTGATGGACAAGACCCATCTGTTAGCTTAGCATAATGATCGTTCAGTTTTATTGCTATTGCTTTCTTCATAACTTATACATGTTCCTCTGACTATGAGATTATGGAACTCCCGAATACCGGAGGAACACCTTGTGTGCTAACAAACGTCACAACGTAACTGGGTGATTATAAATATGCTCTACAGGTGTCTCCGAAGGTGTTTGTTGGGTTCACATGGATCGAGATTAGGATTTGTCACTCCGTGTATCGGAGAGGTATCTCTGGGCCCTCTTGGCAATACACATCACTATAAGCCTTGCAAGCAATGTGATTAATGAGTTAGTTATGGGATGATGCATTATGGAACGAGTAAAGAGACTTGCCGGTAACGAGATTGAACTAGGTATGAAGATACCAACGATCGAATCTCGGGCAAGTAACATACCGATGACAAAGGGAACAACGTGTGTTGTTGTGTGGTTTGACCGATAAAGATCTTCGTAGAATATGTAGGAACCAATATGAGCATCTAGGTTCCTCTATTGGTTATTTATCGGAGATGTGTCTCGATCATGTCTACATAATTCTCGAACCCGTAGGGTCCGCACGCTTAACATTCGATGACTATTTGTATTATGAGTTATGTGTTTTGGTGACCGAATTTGTTCGGAGTCCCGAATAAGATCACGGACATGACGAGGAGTCTCGAAATGGTCGAGAGGTAAAGATTGATATATTGGAAGGTTACATTCGGACACCAGAATGGTTTTGGGAAGTTTCACATAAGTTTCGGAGTATCGGGAGGTTACCGGAACCCCGTGGGAGAGTAATGGGCCAACACGGGCCTTAGTGGAGTAGAGAGGGCCAGCCATAGGAGGTGGCGCGCGTCCCCCCCTTGCCAATCCGAACTGGACAAGGGGTGGGGGCAGCGCCCCCTTTCCTTCTCCTACTCCCTTTCCTTTCCCCCTTTGCTACTCCGGAAAAAAGGAAAAATGGGGGGGGGGGGGGGCGAATCCTACTAGGAGTGGAGTCCTAGTAGGACTCCTCCCTCCATGGCGCGCCCCCTGGTATCCGGCCTCCTCCCCCTCCTTTATATACGAGGGCAGGGGGCACCGCAAAGACATAACATTGTCTTAGCCGTGTGCGGTGCCCCCTCCACCGTTTACTCCTCCGATAGTATCATCGTAGTGCTTAGGCGAAGCCCTGCACGGATCACATCATCAACACCGTAATCACACCGTCGTGCTGACAAAACTCTCCCTCGACACTCTGCCGGATCAAGAGTTGAAGGGACGTCATCGAGCTGAATGTGTGCTGAACTCGGAGGTGCCGTACGTTCGGTGCTAGATCGGTTGGATCGTGAAGACGTTTGACTACATCAACCTCATTAGCATAACGCTTTCGCTTTCGGTCTACGAGGGTACGTGGACACACTCTCCCCCTCTCGTTGCTATGCATCTCCTAGATAGATCTTGCGTGATCGTAGGATTTTTTTTGAAATTGCATGCTACGTTCCCCAACAGTGGTATCAGAGCCAGGTCTATGCGCAGATGATATGCACGAGTAGAACACAAAGAGTTATGGGTGATAATAGTCATACTGCTTACCATCAATGTCTTACTTTGATTCGGCGCTATTGTTGGATGAAGCGGCCCGGACCAACATTACATGACCATGTTCATGAGACCGGTTCTACCGACGTGCTTTGCACACATGTTGCTGGCGGGTGTCTGTTTCTCCAACTTTACTTGAATCGAGTTTGACTACGGCCATTCCTTGTTGAAGGTTAAAACAACACACTTGATGAAAAATCATTGTGGTTTTGATGCGTAGGTAAGAACGGTTCTTGCTAGAAGCCCGTAGTGTTGGAAATATGCCCTAGAGGCAATAATAAAAGCATTATTATTATATTTCCTTGTTCATCATAATTGTCTTTTATTCATGCTATAATTGTATTATCCGGAAATCGTAATACATGTGTGAATACATAGACCACAATACGTCCCTAGTGAGCCTCTAGTTGACTAGCTCGTTGGTCAACAGATAGTCATGGTTTCCTAACTATGGACATCAGATGTCATTGACAACGGGATCACGTCATTAGGAGAATAACGTGATGGACAAGACCCAATCCTAAGCATAGCACAAGATCGTGTAGTTCGTTTTGCTAGAGCTTTCTCAATGTAAAGTATCTATTCCTTAGACAATGAGATCGTGTAACTCCGGATACCGTAGGAGTGCTTTGGGTGTACCAAACGTCACAACGTAATCGGGTGACTATAAAGGTGCATTACAGGTATCTCCGAAAGTGTCATTGGGTTGACACGTGTCGAGACAGATTTGTCACTCCATTATTACGGAGAGGTATCACTAGGCCCACTTTCGGTAGTGCATCATCATAATGAGCTCAAAGTGACCAAGTGTCCGTCACGGGATCATGCATTACGACGAGTAAAGTGACTTGCCGGTAACGAGACTGAGCAGTATTGGGATACCGACGATCGAAGTCTCGTGCAAGTAACATACCGTCGACAAAGGGAATGGTATACGGGTTGCTTGAATCCTCGACATCGTGGTTCATCCGATGACATGATCGAGGAGCATGTAGAGCCAACCTGGGTATCCAGATCCCGCTGGTGGTTATTGACCTGAGAGCCGTCTCGGTCATGTCTACATGTCTCCCGAACCCGTAGGGTCTACACACTTAAGGTTCGGTGACGCTAGGGTTATTAGGAAGACTTGTATGTGATTACTGAATGTTGTTCAGAGTCCCGGATGAGATCCCGGACGTCACGAGGAGTTCCGGAATAGTCCAGAGGTAAAGATTTATATATGGGAAGTTGTCAAACGGACACCGGAAAGTTTCGGGGGCATACCGGTATTGTACCGGGGCCACCGGAAGGGTTCCGGGGGTCCACCGGGAGGGGCCACCTCCCGGGGGCCACTTGGGCTGCGTGGGAAGGGCCAGCCCCTGGTGGGCTGGGCGCACCCTGCCTTGGGCCCTTGCGCCTAGGGTTGAGGAGGGGAACCCTAGTGGGGCGCCTTGCTTGGGGGCAAGCCCCCTCCCTTGGCCGCCGCCCCCTCTAGATGCCATCTAGAGGGGCCGCCCCTCTCCCTTCCCCTATAAATAGAGGGGTGAGGGAGGGCTGCACACCAAGCCAAGGCGCAGCCCTCCCTCCCAACACCTCTCCTCCTCCGTGTGCTTGGCAAAGCCCTGCCGGAGAACTGTCCTCCACCATCATCACGCCCGTCGTCTTTGCCGCTGGAGCCATCTTCCTCAACCTCTCCTTCCTCCTTGCTGGATCAAGACGGAGGAGACGTCGTCCGTATCGTACGTGTGTTGAACGCGGAGATGCTGTCCGTTCAACACTTGGTCATCGGTGATCCGAATCACGGCGAGTACGACTCCATCAACCCCGTTCCATTGAACGCTTCCGCACGCGATCTACAAGTGGTATGTAGATGCAATCACTCTCCCATGACTCGTTGCTAGATGAACTCATAGATGGATCTTGGTGAAACCGTAGGAAAAATTTTAATTTTCTACAACGGTCCCCAACAGTGGCATCATGAGCTAGGTCTATGCGTAGTTCTCTATTGCACGAGTAGAACACAATTTTGTTGTGGGCATAGATCTTGTCAACTTGCTTGCCGCTACTAGTCTTTTCTTGCTTCAGCGGTATAATGGGATGAAGCGGCCCGGACCGACCTTACACGTACGCTTACGTGAGACAGGTTCCACCGACTAACATGCACTAGTTGCATAAGGTGGCTAGCGGGTGTCTGTCTCTCCTACTTTAGTTGGAGCGGATTAGATGAAAAGGGTCCTTATGAAGGGTAAATAAAAGTTGACAAAATCACGTTGTGATTATTCGTAGGTAAGAAAACGTTCTTGCTAGAACCCAATTGCAGCCACGTAAAAGATGCAACAACAATTAGAGGACGTCTAACTTGTTTTTGCAGCAATTGTCATGTGATGTGATATGGCCAGAAGTTGTGATGAATGATGAATGATATATTGTGATGTATGAGATCATGTTCTTGTAATAGGAATCACGACTTGCATGTCGATGAGTATGACAACCGGCAGGAGCCATAGGAGTTGTCCTTATTTTTTGTATGACCTGCGTGTCATTGAAAAACGCCATGTAAACTACTTTACTTTATTACTAAACACGTTAGTCATAGAAGTAGAAGTAGTCGTTGGCGTGAAAACTTCATGAAGACACAATGATGGAGATCATGATGATGGAGATCATGGTGTCATGCCGGTGACAAGATGATCATGGAGCCCCGAAGATGAAGATCAAAGGAGCTATATGATATTGGCCATATCATGTCACTACTTTATATAATTGCATGTGATGTTTATTATGTTTTATGCATCTTGTTTACTTAGAACGACGGTAGTAAATAAGATGATCCTTACAACAATTTCAAGAAGTGTTCTTCCCTAATCTGTGCACCGTTGCTAAAGTTAAATGCGTTTGAAGCACCACGTGATGATCGGGTGTGATAGATCCTCACGTTCACATACAACGGTGTAAGACAGTTTTACACATGCAAAACACTTAGGGTTAACTTGACGAGCCTAGCATGTACAGACATGGCCTCGGAACACGGAGACCGAAAGGTCGAACACGAGTCATATAGAAGATACGATCAACATGAGAATGTTCACCGACGATGACTAGTCCGTCTCACGTGATGATCGGACACGGCCTAGTCGACTCGGATCATGTAACACTTAGATGACTAGAGGGATGTCAAATCTGAGTGGGAGTTCATTCAATAATTAGATTAAGATGAACTTAATTATCATGAACTTAGTCTAAAACTTTTTGAATAATATGTCTTGTAGGTCAAATGGCCAACACTCATGTCAACATGAACTTCAACGCGTTCCTAGAGAAAACCAAGCTGAAAGATGATGGCAGCGACTATACGGACTGGGTCCTAACACGAGGATCATCCTCATAGCTGCCAAGAAGGCATATGTCCTAGAAGCACCGCTTAGGTGACCCACCTGCTCTCCCAAAGACGCAAGACGATTTGAGCGTTTGGCGGAACCGCATCGATGATTACTCCCTCGTTCGATGCGGCATGCTATACAACTTAGAACCGGGCTCCAAAAGCGTTTTGAGCATCACGGAGCATATGAGATGTTCGAGGAGCTGAAACTAGTTTTCCAAGCTCACGCCCGGATCGAGAGATATGACGTCTCGACAAGTTCTATAGTTGTAAGATGGAGGAAAATAGTTCTGTCAGTGAGCACATACTCAGAATGTCTGGGTTGCACAACCGCATGACCCAGCTGAATATTAACCTCCCTGATGAGGCGGTCATTGACAGAATCCTTCAGTCGCTCCCACCAAGCTACAAGAGCTTTGTGATGAACTACAATATGCAGGGGATGGTGAAGACCATTCCTGAAGTATTTTCAATGCTGAAGTCAGCAGAGGTTGAGATCAAGAAAGAACATCAAGTGTTGATGGTCAATAAGACCACTAAGTTCAAGAAGGGCAAGAAGAACTTCAAGAAGGACGGCAAGGATGTTGCCGCCGCCCGTAAGCCGCCATCTTGGGAAGAAGTCAAAGAATGGACCCAAGCCCGAGGTGAGTGCTTTTATTGCAAGGGAAGGGTCACTTTGAAGCGGAACTGCCCCAAATACTTAGCGGATAAGAAGGCCGGCAACACCAAAGGTATATTTGATATACATGTAATTGATGTGTACCTTACCAAGATTCGTAGTAACTCACAGGTATTTGATACCGTGTCGTTGCTCATATTTGTAACTCGCAGCAGAGCTGCGGAATAAGCGGAGACTGGCGAAGGGCGAGGTGGCGGCAGCGTCGGGAATGGTTCCAGAGCCGATGTGATGCGCCGTCGACGCTACCTCTACATTTACCCACGGGATTAGTTTTGAACCTTAATAATTGTTATTTGGTGCCAAGTTTGAGCATGAACATTGTATCGAGGATCTCGTTTAATGCGAGATGGCTACTCATTTAAATCCGAGAATAATGGTTGTTCTATTTATATGAGAGATATGTTTTATGGTCATGCTCCGTTGGTCAATGGTTTATTCTTAATGAATCTCGAGCGTAATGTTACACATATTCATAGCGTGAATACCAAAAGATGTAAAGTTGATAACGATAGTCCCACATACTTGTGGCACCGCCGCCCTGGTCACATTGGTGTCAAGCGCATGAAGAAGCTCCATCTTGATGGACTTTTGGAGTCTCTAGATTATGAATCATTTGACACATGCGAACCATGCCTCATGGGCAAGATGACCAAGACTCCGTTCTCGGAACAATGGAGCGAGCAACCAACTTATTGGAAATCATACATACCGATGTGTGCGGTCCAATGAGTGTTGAGGCTCATGGAGGATATCGTTATGTTCTCACTCTCACCGATGACTTGAGTAGATATGGGTATGTCTACTTGATGAAACACAAGTCTGAGACCTTTGAAAAGTTCAAGGAATTTCAGAATGAAGTAGAGAATCAACGTGACCGAAAGATAAAATTCTTACGATCGGATCGTGGAGGAGAATATTTGAGTCACGAATTTGGTACACACTTAAGAAAATGTGGAATCGTTTCACAACTCACGCCGCTGGAACACCTCAGCGTAATGGTGTGTCCGAGCGTCGTGTCGCACTCTATTGAATATGGTGCGATCTATGATGTCTCTTACAGATTTACCGCTATCATTTTGGGGATACGCTCTAGAGACAGCTACATTCACTTTAAATAGGGCACCGTCTAAATCCGTTGAGACGACACCGTATGAATTTTGGTTTGGGAAGAAACTTAAGCTGTCGTTTCTAAAAGTTTGGGGATGCGATGCTTATGTCAAGAAACTACAACCTGAAAAGCTCGAACCCAAGTCGAAAAAATGCGTCTTCATAGGATACCCTAAGGAAACCATAGGGTATACCTTCTACTTAAGATCCGAGGGCAAGATCTTTGTTGCCAAGAACGGATCCTTTCTGGAAAAGAGTTTCTCTCGAAAGAAGTAAGTGGGAGGAAAGTAGAACTCGATGAAGTACTACCTCTTGAACCGGAAAGTAGTGCAGCTCAGGAAAATGTTCCTGTGGTGCCTACACCAATTGGAGAGGAAATTAATGATGATGATCAAGGTACTTCGGACCAAGTTGCTCTTGAACCGTAGGTCCACTAGGACACGTTCCGCACTGCAGTGGTAATGCAGCAACCCCTGTCTCCGGAAATCATGTTGTTAGACAACGGTGAACCTTGAACTATGAAGAAGCGATGGCGGGCCCAGATTCCAACAAATGGCTAGAAGCCATGAAATCCGAGATAGAATCCATGTATGAAAACAAAGTATGGACTTTGGTGACTTGCCCAATGATCGGCGGCGATAGAAAACAAATGGATCTTTAAGAAGAAGACGGACGCGGATGGTAATATCACCATCTATAAAGCTCGACTTGTCGCTAAGGGTTATCGGCAAGTTCAAGGGATTGACTACGATGAGACTTTCTCTCCCGTGGCGAAGCTTAAGTCCGTCCGAATCATGTTAGCAATTGCCGCATACTATGATTATGAGATATGGCAGATGGACGTCAAAACAGCGTTCCTTAACGGTTATCTTAAGGAAGAGCTGTATATGATGCAGCCGGAAGGTTTTGTCGATCCTAAAAATGCTGACAAAGTATGCAAGTTCCAGCGATCCATTTATGGGCTGGTGCAAGCATCTCGGAGTTGGAACATTCGCTTTGATGAGATGATCAAAGCGTTTGGGTTTATGCAGACTTATGGAGAAGCCTGCTTTACAAGAAAGTGAGTGGGGGCTCTGTAGCATTTCTCATATTATATGTAGATGACATACTTTTGATGGGAAATGATATAGAATTCTTGGACAGCATTAAGGCCTACTTGAATAAGTGTTTTTCAATGAAGGACCTTGGAGAAGCTGCTTATATATTAGGCATCAAGATCTATAGAGATAGATTGAGACGCCTCATCGGTCTTTCACAAAGCACATACCTTGATAAGATTTTGAAGAAGTTCAAAATGGATCAGTCCAATAAAGGGTTCTTGCCTGTACTACAAGGTGTGAGATTGAGCTCGGCTCAATGCCCGACCACGGCAAAAGATAAAGAAGAGATGAGTGTCATCCCTATGCTTCAGCCATAGGATCTATTATGTATGCCATCTTTGTGTACCAGACCTGATGTAAACCTTGCCGTAAGTTTGGTAGGAAGGTACCAAAGTAATCCCGGCAAGGAACAACTGGACAGCGGTCAAGAATATCCTAAAGTACCGAAAAGGACGAAGGACATGTTTCTCATTTATGGAGGTGACGAAGAGCTCGTCAGAAGGGTCACGTCGGCGCTAGCTTCGACACGGATCTGGATGACTCTAAGTCACAAACCGGATACATGTATATGTTGAATGGTGGAGCGATGGAAGCTGCGGTGCAAGCAGAAAGGCGTCGTGGCGGGATCTACATGTGAAGCGGAGTACATGGAAGCCTCGGAGGCAGCGCATGAAGCAATTTGGGTGAAGGAGTTCATCACCGACCTAGGAGTCATACCCAATGCGTCGGGGCCGATCAAACTCTTTTGTGACAACACTGGAGCTATTGCACTTGCCAAGGAGCTCAGGTTTCACAAGAAGACCAGGCACATCAAGCGTCGCTTCAACTCCATCCGTGAAAATGTTCAAGATGTGGACATAGAAATTTGTAAAGTACATACGGATCTGAATGTCGCAGATCCGTTGACTAAACCTCTTCCGCGGGAAAAACATGATCAACACCAGAACTCTATGGGTGTTCGATTCATCACAATGTAACTAGATTATTGACTCTAGTGCAAGTGGGAGACTGTTGGAAATATGCCCTAGAGGCAATAATAAAAGCATTATTATTATATTTCCTTGTTCATGATAATTGTCTTCTATTCATGCTATAATTGTATTATCCGGAAACCGTAATACATGTGTGAATACATAGACCACAATACGTCCCTAGTGAGCCTCTAGTTGACTAGCTCGTTGGTCAAGAGATAGTCATGGTTTCCTGACTATGGACATCAGATGTCATTGACAACGGGATCACGTCATTAGGAGAATGACGTGATGGACAAGACCCAATCCTAAGCATAGCACAAGATCGTGTAGTTCGTTTTGCTAGAGCTTTCTCCATGTCAAGTATCTATTCCTTAGACCATGAGATCGTGTAACTACCGGATACCGTAGGAGTGCTTTGGGTGTACCAAAGCGTCCTGGCGTAATCGGGTGACTATAAAGGTGCATTACGGGTATCTCCGAAAGTGTCATTGGGTTGACACGGATCGAGACAGGATTTGTCACTCCGTATTACGGAGAGGTATCACTGGGCCTACTCGGTAGTGCATCATCATAATGAGCTCAAAGTGACCAAGTGTCGGTCACGGGATCATGCATTACTGATGCGAGTAAAGTGACTTGCCGGTAACGAGACTGAACAGGTATTGGGATACCGACGATCGAGTCTCGGGCAAGTAACATACCGTCTGACAAAGGGAATGGTATACGGGGTTGCTTGAATCCTCGACATCGTGGTTCATCCGATGACATCATCGAGGAGCATGTGGGAGCCAACATGGGTATCCAGATCCAGCTGTTGGTTATTGACCTGAGAGCGTCTCGGTCATGTCTGCGTGTCTCCCGAACCCGTATGGTCTACACACTTAAGGTTCGGTGACGCTAGGGTTATTAGGAAGACTTGTATGTGATTACCGAATGTTGTTCAGAGTCCCGGATGAGATCCCGGACGTCGCGAGGAGTTCCGGAATAGTCCGGAGGTAAAGATTTATATATGGGAAGTTGTCAAACGGACACCGGAAAGTTTCGGGGCATACCGGTATTGTACTGGGGCCACGGAAGGGTTCGAGGTCCACTGGAGGGCCACCCCTTAGGGGCCACTGGGCTGCGTGGGAAGGGCCAGCCCCTGGTGGGCTGGGCGCACCCCTCCTTGGGCCCTTGCGCCTAGGGTTGAGGGGGACCCTAGAGGCGCCCCTCCCTTGGCCGCCGCCCTCTAGATGCCATCTAGAGGGGCCGCCCCTCTCCCTTCCCCTATAAATAGAGGGGTGAGGGAGGGCTGCACACCAAGCCAAGGCGCAGCCCTCCCTCCCAACACCTCTCCTCCTCCGCGTGTGCTTGGCGAAGCCCTGCCGGAGAATCTGTCACTCCACCATCATCACGCCCGTCGTCTTGCTGCTGGAGCCATCTTCCTCAACCTCTCCTTCCTCCTTGCCGGATCAAGACGGAGGAGACGTCGTCCGTATCGTACGTGTGTTGAACGCGGAGGTGCTGTCCGTTCAGCACTTGGTCATCGGTGATCCGAATCACGGCGAGTACGACTCCATCAACCCCGTTCCATTGAACGCTTCCGCACGCGATCTACAAGTGGTATGTAGATGCAATCACTCTCCCATGACTCGTTGCTAGATGAACTGATAGATGGATCTTGGTGAAACCGTAGGAAAATTTTTAATTTTCTGCAATGTTCCCCAACATGTAGCAGACACGTAAAACTTGCAACAACAAAGTAGAGGACGTCTAACTTGTTTTGCAGGGCATGTTCTGATGTGATATGGTCAAGACATGATGTGATATATATATATATTGTTGTATGAGATTATCATGTTTTGTAACAAAGTTATCGGCAACTGGCAGGAGCCATATGCTTGTTGCTTTATTGTATGAAATGTAATCGCCATGTAATTGATTTACTTTATCACTAAACGGTAGCGATAGTCGTAGAAGCAATAGTTGGCGAGACGACAACGATGCTACGATGGAGATCAAGGTGTCAAGCCGGTGACAATGGAGGTCATGAAGGTGCTTTGGAGATAGAGATCAAAGGCACAAGATGATGATGGCCATATCATGTCACATATTTTGATTGCATGTGATGTCTATCTTTTATGCATCTTATTTTGCTTAGTACGGCGGTAGCATTATAAGATGACCCCTCACTAAATATCAAGGTATAAGTGTTCTCCCTGAGTGTGCACCGTTGCTACAAATCGTCGTGCCGAGACACCACATGATTATCGGGTGTGATAAGCTCTACGTTCACATACAACAGGTGCAAGCCAGTTTTGCACGTGCAGAATACTCGGCTTAAACTTGACGAGCCTAGCATATGCGGATATGGCCTCGGAACACTAAGACCAAAAGGTCGGATGATACGTCTCCAACGTATCTACTTTTCCAAACACTTTTGCCCTTGTTTTGGACTCTAACTTGCATGATTTGAATGAAACTAACCCGGACTGACGCTGTTTTTAGCAGAACTGCCATGATGTTGTTTTATGTGTAGAAAAGAAAATTTCTCGGAATGACCTGAAAATCCATGGAGGCACTTTTTTGGAATTAATAAGAATTTCTGGGCGAAAGAAATACACCAGGGGGCCCAGGGCCTGTCCACGAGACAGAGGACGCCCCCCGCCCCCTGTAGGGTGCCCCCTCCTCTCTCGTGTGCCCCTGGACCTCCACCGACCTCAACTCCAACTCCATATATTCACGTTCGGGGAGAAAAAAGTCAGAGAGAAAGTTTCATCGCATTTTACGACACGGAGCCGCCGCCAAGCCCTAATCTCTCTCGGGAGGGCTGATCTGGAGTCCGTTCGGGGCTCGGGAGAGAGGGATTAAATCGCCGTCGTCATCATCAACCATCCTCCATCACCAATTTCATGATGCTCACTGCCGTGCGTGAGTAATTCCATCGTAGGCTTGCTGGATGGTGATGGATTGGATGAGATTTACCATGTAATCAAGTTAATTTTGTTAGGGTTTGATCCCTAGTATCCACTATGTTCTGAGATTGATGTTGCTATGACTTTGCTATGCTTAATGCTTGTCACTAGGGCCCAAGTGCCATGATTTCAAATCTGAACCTATTATGTTTTCATGAATATATGTGTGTTCTTGATCCTATCTTGCAAGTCTATAGTCACCTATTATGTGTTATGATCCGACAACCCCGAAGTGACAATAATCAGGATACTTCTCGGTGATGATCGTAGTTTGAGGAGTTCATGTATTCACTATGTGCTAATGCTTTGTTTCGGTTCTCTATTAAAAGGAGGCCTTAATATCCCTTAGTTTCCGCTAGGGCCCCGCTGCCACGGGAGGGTAGGACAAAAGATGTCATGCAAGTTCTTTTCCATAAGCACGTATGACTATTTACTAATACATGCCTACATTACATTGATGAATTGGAGCTAGTTCTATGTCACCCTATGTTATAACTATTGCATGAGGAATCGCATCCGGCATAATTATCCATCACTGATCCATTGCCTACGAGCTTTTCACATATTGTTCTTCGCTTATTTACTTTTCCGTTGCTACTATTACAATTACTACAAAACCCCAAAACTATTATCTTTACTTTTGCCACTGTTACCTTTATTATCATACCACTTTTGCTACTAAATACTTTGCTGCAGATACTAAGGTATCCAGTTGTGGTTGAATTGACAACTCAACTGCTAATACTCAAGAATATTCTTTGGCTCCCCTTGTGCCGAATCAATAAATTTGGGTTGTACTTCACCCTCGAAAGCTGTTGCGATCCCCTACACTTGTGGGTTATCAAGACTAATTTAAAGGCGCGTTGCGGGAGCATAGCTCTATTCTCTGAGTCACTTGGGATTTATATCTGTTGATCACTATGAAGAACTTGAAAGACGACCGAACTACTATTTTTCCCTCAACTACGAGGGGAGGTAAGGAACTACCATCTAGCTCTGCACTAGATTGTCCTTCCGTTATTAGTAGGCTTGCGACACCTAAACCTGCCACTGCTATGAATTCTGATATGTCGCATGTCATTGATGATTCCACTTCTGCTATGCATGATGAAACTACTTATGTGCTTGATACTACTTTGCCATTAGGTGAATTTCTTGATGAACAACTTGCTAGAGTTAGGGGGAATGAAAATATTGAAGAACCTATTATAGATGATAGTGATGATGAAGGTTCTCCGAATGATTATGTATTGCCTGTTGTTCCTAAGGGTTATGTTATGAATGAACAAGCTGCTAGGGAAATCTTTGCTTGCAATGATAGATATGATCTTAAGAAATTATTAGCTAAATGGAAGCAGCAGTCTCTTAATGCTAGAATGAAACCCGATCCTGCTTTTGCTACTTCACTTATCTGTGTTACTGATAAGGATTATGAATTCTCTGTTGATCCTGAGATTATTACTTTAGTTGAATCTGATCCTTTTTATGGCCTTGAATCTGAAACTGTTGTGGCACATCTTACCTACTTAAATGATATAGCTACCCTGTTTACTAATGATGAGAAGTCTCGCTATTTTTATATCCTTAAGATATTTCCGTTCTCATTAAAGGGTGATGCTAAGACTTGGTATAATTCTCTTGCTCATGGTTGTGTGCGTAGTCCCCAGGATATGATTTATTACTTCTCTGCTAAATATTTCCCTGCTCATAAGAAACAAGCTGCTTTGCGGGAAATATATAATTTTGTGCAAATCAAAGAAGAGAGTCTCCCACAAGCTTGGGGGAGGCTTCTCCGCTTACTTAATGCTTTGCCTGATCATCCTCTCAAGAAAAATGAAATACTTGATATCTTTTATAATGGACTAACCGATGCTTCCAAGGACTACTTGGATAGTTGTGCTGGTTGTGTTTTCAGGGAAAGAACGGTCGAGAAGCTGAATTACTATTGAATAATATGTTGACTAATGAAAATAATTGGACTCTTCCTGAGCCAATTCTGAGGCAATTCTGAACCAATTGAGCCAACTCCACGAGCCTATTCCTAAACCCACTCCGAAGAAGAGAGGTGTTTTATTTCTCGATCTGAAGATATGCAAGAGGCAAAGAAATCAATGAAAGAAAAAGGTATTAAAGCTGAAGATGTTAAGAATTTACCACCGATTGAAGAAATACATGGTCTTAATATACCGCCTGTTGAAGAACCAAATTGTCTTGATAACCCGACACATGTAGTAAAGGTAAATTCTCTATATAGATATGATAAAGTTGAAATCCCCTCTTCTAAATTTCATAGCCCATGCTTAGATGAATTTGATGACTTTATGGCTAGACAAGAAAGTTTTAATGCTTATGTTGGTAGAGAGTTAAAGAATATTGCTTTCGAGATAGGACATGTAAGCGATAATCTGGCTAGAGTTAAAGATGAACTCAAACTCGTTAGCAAATACGCTTCTATGGTTGCTACTCAAGCTGAGCAAGTACTTAAAGCTCAAAATGATTTGCTTGAGGAATTAAATAATAAGAATGACTTTGCTGTTAGAGTGGCTACTAGAACTGGTAGAATGACTCAGGAAACTTTGTATACTGAAGGCCACCCTAAGAGAATCAAGCAAGATTCTCAGAGAAATAATTTAGAGGCACCTAGTTCTTCTAAAAAGAAGAAAAAGAAAAAGATAGAACTTTGCATGCTTCTAGTGAACCTACTGTAGACACACCTGAGAATCCCACTTATATTTCTATTTCTGATGCTGAAACACAATCAGGTGATGAACATGAACCTAGTGATAATGTTAATAATAATGTTCATGTTGATGCTCAACCTAGCAAAAACAATGAAGTAGATGTTGAACTTGCTGTTGATCTGGATAACCCACAATCAAAGAATCAACGTTATGATAAGAGAGATTTTGTTGCTAGGAAGCACGGTAAAGAAAGAGAACCATGGGTTCAGAAACCCATGCCCTTTCCTCCTAAACCATCCAAGACAAAGGATGATGAGGATTTTGAGTGATTTGCTGAAATGATTAGACCTATTTTCTTACGTATGCGCTTAACTGATATGCTTAAAGTAAATCCTTATGCTAAGTATATGAAGGATATCATTACAAATAAAAGAAAGATACCGGAAGCTGAAATTTCCACCATGCTTGCTAATTACACTTTTAAGGGTGGAATACCAAAGAAACTTGGAGATCCGGGTGTACCAACTATACCATGCTCCATTAAAAGAAATTATGTTAGAACTGCTTTATGTGATCTTGGAGCCGGTGTTAGTGTTATGCCTCTCTCTTTATATCGTATACTTGAATTGAATAAGTTGACACCTACTGAAATATCTTTGCAAATGGCCGACAAATCAACTGCAATACCTGTCGGTATTTGTGAAGATGTGCCTGTTGTGGTTGCAAATGTCACTATCTTAACGGACTTGTCATTCTTGATATTCCCGAGGACAATAGTATGTCTATTATCCTTGGTAGAACTTTTCTTAATACTGCAGGGGCTGTTATTGATTGCAACAAAGGCAATGTCACTTTTCATGTAAATGGTAATGAGCATACGGTACACTTTCTGAGGAAACAATCTCAAGTTCATCGCATCAATTCTATTAGAAAAGTTCCAACTATTATTATTGGAGGTTCTGAATTTCCTCTCCCTACTGTCAAGAAAAAGTATGATATTCTTATTGTTGGGGATTTTCATATCCCCGTTGAGGTAACTTAGTGTTATTCGAAATTTCTCAGTTTCAGTGTTATTCGGAATGAGTTTGTTAACAAGACTTGATCAACCTTGTTAGTGGATTCATTTTGATGATCATGAGATGGATGAAACTAGAAGGCAAAACCTTCTGTACCCTCTTTTTACTTTCTGTTATTTAGTATAAATAAAGCAAAAATAGTATTATCTGTCTGTTTTCTGAATTATCCGTGCAATCAAAAATAGTCTGAAAATAAAAGTGCTCCAAATGCCCTGCAAATTTAGTATGATTTTTCTTGAATATTTGAGGATTTTAGGCACTGAAAACACTGTAGGAGGGGCAAGCACCAGGCCACGAGAGTGGAGGGCGCGCCCCCCCTATATGGCGCGCCCCCTGTCTCGTGGCCCCCTGGTGGCCCCCTCCACTTATGCCAGCACCCACACACTTCATCTTCTACCCAAAAAAATCCCCATCCAGCTCAAGCACGAGTTCTAGCTCATTTTGCTGCGATTTTCGATCTCCTTGCTCAAAGCTCCATTCACAAAACTACTTTGGGAGATTGTTGCTTGGTATTTGACTCCTCCATTGGTCCAATTAGTTTTTGTTCTAGTGCTTTATTCATTGCAAATTTTTGCTGCATAGGTGACCATGTTCTTGAGCTTGCATGTTAAATTTTTGAGGTCCCAAGCAATTCCAATGCATGATATAGGCTCTAGGCACTTGTAGGAGTAGTTGCTACCAATCTTGTTTAGTTTTATTCACTTTTATTTTGAAGTTACTAAAATTTCAGAAATTTTCAGAAAATGTTAAGGAGGTTTTTGAAGGGCTCTTCTAGCCAAAGCTCTCAGGAAAAACAAGCCAAAGAGAAGGAAAAAGCCAAGTATAATCTTCCTCGCTTAGCGGAAGTACGGTCGTGTGAATGGCCATGTGAGGATTTCTTGAAAGAAGCTGGAATTCATGAAGACTTTTATTCTTTGATCAAGACTGCAGGCCTCACTGGTTTCATGAACGATCGAATCGATCAGTATCTCTTACTCACTAATACTTTCATGCAAAACTTTTATTATTATCCTAAGAATTCACCGCCTCCAGTATCATTTCATTTATATGATGAATTTAGAGAAATGTATTTACGTAATTTTTGCGCGGTGTGTAGGATACCTTATGAGGGAGAATTAGAAGAACCCCATCATGAAGATGTGGGTGGATTTGTTAACAGTATAGCTGTAGAGGAGCCAAAGAAGGGCTCCGAGGCAAAAGTATCTAGCATACGCTTTCCTGTTTTACGCTACTTTGCCTTATTTTCTAGTAGATGCTTGATTGGTCGTGGAAATAGTGGAAACTTGAGCGTTCCTGACATTATCATTCTTCAACATGCTTTGCTTGGAGACAATACTTTTAGTATGGGTGCCGTCGTTGCTAAACGGCTAGCCCTAAATCATACAAAAGGACCCATATTTGGAGGTATCTATGCTGCATGTCTTGCTAAACATTTTCAGATACCCATTAGGCACCATGAGGAGGAGATAAAATTGCCTCCTCACATTTTAAATTACAAGAGCATGGTAGCACACAAGTTTATTGTTGACAATGAAGAAAAGATGTTCTTGTATAAACTTAGATTCAATAAGAAACACTTTGAGATTATTATTCTGCCTGCGCCTTTGTTGTTTGATTTGCTTGCAGAAAATCTTCTTGTCACACCGGAAGCGGTGAACAATCATCGAGCTCAAGCTTTTACTCCAGAAACTAAACCTGAGTCGGAACCTAAACTGGACCCTTATCGTGCATCATCTGTCCAGTGGGATCCGGAGATGACCAGCCAGTGGTATCCTGATTACACCTCCCAGTACACCGGGGAGAGTAGCGGCGGTCCTTGGTATTAGACCAACTTAGGCCAAAAGCCTAAGCTTGGGGGAGTATGTATTTCTCACCGACTTTACATTCATGTTCACACACTAGTCGTCGGTGCTCATACTCTTTCATTGTATTATCCATGCTAGTTTAAATTTCTTTTTCTAGTTTTCTTCTTGTGTGTTTGATAAACCTTGAAAAAAACCAAAAAAATAGTTAGTTTAATTTCCATGCTTGTAGTTGAAATTAAAATGAAAACCCAAAAAGATTTCTTGTTCTTCTTCTTACTTGTTGGGAGCTTTCCCGTGTAAATAGTTTTATTTTCTTTTCTTTGGGGGTCGAGAAGACCTTATTGAAAATGTTTAGTGGCTCTCATATGCATGATTGTTTATTTAACTTAGAGCCGATATTATCTTGTCTTCTCTATTGAGTTGAATGCTTGCAGATTCTAGCTTAGTCCAATGCACGTGCACTATTATTATTATACACATCGTTAGGTCGTGCGAGTGAAAGGCAATAATGACGATATATGATGGACTTATTGGGATGAGAAAAGCTGGTATGAACTCGACCTCTCTTGTTTTTGTAAATATGATGAGTTCATCGTTTCTGAGTCAGCCTATTATGAAGTAAACATATTTGCAATGACATTTAGAGATTTTAGTTGCTTGTGCCATGCTTGATTAGCTATGAGTTATAATGGTTTACCTTGTGTGTCAACATGCTATTAGAATGATTATGATGTGATATGATGGGATGGTATCCTCCTTTGAATGAATTGAGTGACTCTACTTGGCACATGTTCACGCATGTAGTTGAATCAAATCAACATAGCGTTCACGATATTTATGTTCATGGTGGATTATATCCTACTCATGCTTGTACTTGGTGTGAATTAATTTGAATGCATGTTTACGACTGTTGTCGCTGTCTCAGTTGGTCGCTTCCCTGTCTTTTGCTAGCCTTCACCTGTACTAAGCGGGAATACAGCTTGTGCATCCAAACTCCTTAAACCCCAAAGTTGTTCCATATGAGTCCACTAGACCTTCCTATATGCGGTATTTACCTGCCGTTCCAAGTAAATTTGTATGTGCCAAACTCCAAACCTTCAAATGAAATTCTGTTTTGTATGCTCGAGCAGCTCATGTTACAACTAGGGCTGCCTATATCTTCCATGCTAGGTGGGTTATTCTCAATAGGAGTGGACTCCGCTCCTCATTCACGAGAAAGGGTCGGCAACCAGGATGCCCAGTCCCATGATCCAAAAAGATCAAAGCAGATCAAAATAATTAAACAAAAACCCCCCAGGGCTGTTGTTAGTTGGAGGCACTCATTGTTTCGAGCAAGCCATGGATTGATGCTTGTTGGTGGTTGGGGGAGTATAAACCTTTACCATTCTGTTTGGGAACTGCCTATAATGCATGTAGTATGGAAGATACAGTCATCTCATAGTTGTTGCGTTGACAGTGAAAGTATGCCGCTCAAAATGTTATTCAATCTCTATTTTAAAATCGAGCTCTGGCACCTCTACAAATCCCGGCCTCCCTCTGCGAAGGGCCTATCTATTTACCTTTATGTTCAGTCATCACCCTTCTTATTAAAAGGACCCGCTGGAGAGCACACTGTCATTTGCATTCATTATTATTGGTTTATATTGGGTATGACTTGACTGGATCTCTTTTACCATGAGTTACAATGTTTAGTCAATCCTTGATCTTTAAAGGTGCTCTGCATTTATGTTTTGTGGTCTCAGAAAGGGCTAGCGAGATACCATTTTGTTATATCATATTATGATTGTTTTGAGAAAGTGTTGTCACCCGAGTTTTATTATTATGGCTCGCTAGCTGATTATGCTATTGATATGAGTAAATGTGAGACCTAAGTGTTATTGTGGGTATGGTTAGTTCATAATATTTGCTGAAACTTGAATGTTGGCTTTTCATGTTACAACAACAAGAGCAAACGGAGTTTGTAAAAGTTTTTCTTTATCACTTTCAGTTTATCAACTGAATTGCTTGAGGACAAGCAAAGGTTTAAGCTTGGAGGAGTTGATACGTCTCCAACGTATCTACTTTTCCAAACACTTTTGCCCTTGTTTTGGACTCTAACTTGCATGATTTGAATGAAACTAACCCGGACTGACGCTGTTTTCAGCAGAACTGCCATGATGTTGTTTTATGTGTAGAAAAGAAAAGTTCTCGGAATGACCTGAAAATCCACGGAGGCACTTTTTGGAATTAATAAGAATTTCTGGGCGAAAGAAATACACTAGGGGGCCCAGGGCCTGTCCACGAGACAGGGGGGCGCGCCCCCTGTAGGGCGCACCCTCCTATCTCGTAGGCCCCCTGGACCTCCACCGACCTCAACTCCAACTCCAACTCCATATATTCACGTTCGGGGAGAAAAAATCAGAGAGAAAGTTTCATCGCGTTTTACGACACGGAGCCGCCGCCAAGCCCTAATCTCTCTCGGGAGGGCTGATCTGGAGTCCGTCCGGGGCTCCGGAGAGGGGGATTCGTCGCCGTCGTCATCATCAACCATCCTCCATCACCAATTTCATAATGCTCACCGCCGTGCGTGAGTAATTCCATCGTAGGCTTGCTGGACGGTGATGGGTTGGATGAGATTTACCATGTGATCAAGTTAGTTTTGTTAGGGTTTGATCCCTAGTATCCACTATGTTCTGAGATTGATGTTGCTATGACTTTGCTATGCTTAATGCTTGTCACTAGGGCCCGAGTGCCATGATTTCAGATCTGAACCTATTATGTTTTCATGAATATATGTGTGTTCTTGATCCTATCTTGCAAGTCTATAGTCACCTATTATGTGTTATGATCCGACAACCCCGAAGTGACAATAATCGGGATACTTCTCGGTGATGACCGTAGTTTGAGGAGTTCATGTATTCACTATGTGCTAATGCTTTGTTTCGGTTCTCTATTAAAAGGAGGCCTTAATATCCCTTAGTTTCCGCTAGGACCCCGCTGCCACGGGAGGGTAGGACAAAAGATGTCATGCAAGTTCTTTTCCATAAGCACGTATGACTATTTCAGGAATACATGCCTACATTACATTGATGAACTGGAGCTAGTTCTGTGTCACCCTATGTTATAACTATTGCATGAGGAATCACATCCGGCATAATTATCCATCACTGATCCATTGCCTACGAGATTTTCACATATTGTTCTTCGCTTATTTACTTTTCCGTTGCTACTATTACAATTACTACAAAACCCCCAAACTATTATCTTTACTTTTGCCACTGTTACCTTTATTATCATACCACTTTTGCTACTAAATACTTTGCTGCAGATACTAAATTATCCAGGTGTGGTTGAATTGACAACTCAACTGCTAATACTCAAGAATATTCTTTGGCTCCCCTTGTGTCGAATCAATAAATTTGGGTTGTACTTCACCCTCGAAAGCTATTGCGATCCCCTGCACTTGTGGGTTATCATCGGACGTAAATCATATAGTAGATATGATCAACATAGAGATGTTCACCATTGAAAACTACTCCATCTCACGTGATGATTAGACACGGTTTATTTGATATGGATCACGTGATCATTTTGATGACTAGAGGGATGTCTATCTAAGTGAGAGTTCTTTAGTAATATGATTAGTTGAACTTTGATTTATCATGAACTTAGTCCTGATAGTATTTTCTGCATATCTGTGTTGTTGTAGATCAATGGCCCGTGCTACCATTCCCTTGAATTTTAATGTGTTCCTAGAGAAATCTAAGTTGAAAGATGATGGTAGCAACTACACAGACTGGGTCCGTAATTTGAGGATTATTCTCATTGCTGCACAGAAGAATGACATCCTGGAAGCACCGCTAGGTGCAAGGCCTGCTGCAGGAGCAGATGCTGATGTTATGAACGTCTTGCAAGCTTGATCTGATGACTACTCGATAGTCCGGTGTGCCATGCTTTACGGCTTAGAATCAGGACTTCAAAGACGTTTTGAACGTCATGGAGCATATGAGATGTTCCAAGAGTTGAAGTTAATATTTCAAGAAAATGACCGAGTTGAGAGATATGAAGTCTCCAACGAGTTCTATAGCTGCAAGATGGAGGAGAATAGTTATGTTAGTGAACACATGCTCAGAAAGTTTGGGTACCATAACCAATTGACTCAGCTGGGACTGGGAGTTAATTTTCCTGATGATATTGTCATTGACAGAGTTCTTCAATCACTGCCACCAACCTATAAAGGCTTTGTGATGAAGTATAATATACAAGGGATGGAAAAGACATTTCCCGAGCTCTTCGCAATGCTTAAGGCTGCGGAGGTAGAAATGAAGAAGGAGCATGAAGTGTTGATGATTACAAGACCACTAGTTTCAAGAAAAAGGGCAAAGGGAAGAAGGGGAACTTCAAGAACAATAGCAAGCAAGTTGCTACTCCTAGGAAGAAACCCAAGTCTGGACCTAAGCCTGAAACTGAGTCCTTCTATTGCAAAGGGACTAGTCACTGGAAGCGGAACTGCCCCAAGTATTTGGCGGATAAAAAGGATGGCAAAGTGAAAATTATTTGATATACATGTTATTGATGTGTACCTTTCTAATGCTCGTAGTAGCGCCTGGGTATTTGATATTGGTTCTGTTGCTCATATTTGCAACTCGTAATAGGGGCTACGGATTAAAGGAAGATTGGCTAAGGACGAGGTGACAATGCGCGTCGAAATGGTTCCAAGGTCGATGTGATCGCCGTCGGCACGTTACCTCTACATCTACCTTTGGGATTAGTTTTAGACCGGAATAATTGTTATTTGGTGCCAGCGTTGAGCATGGACATTATATCTGGATCTTGTTTGATGCGAGACAATTATTAATTTAAATCAGAGAATAATGGTTGTTCTATTTATATGAGTAATATCTTTTATGGCCATGCACCCTTGATGAGTGGTCTATTTTTGTTGAATCTTGATCGTGGTGATACACATGTTCATAATATTGAAGCCAAAAGATGCAAAATTAGTAATGATAGTGCAACTTATTTGTGGCACAGCCGTTTCGGTCATATTGGTGTAAAACACATGAAGAAACTCCATGCTGATGGGCTTTAAGAATCGCTTGATTATGAATCACTTGATGCTTGCGAACCATGCCTCATGGGCAAGATGACTAAGACTCCGTTCTCCAGAACAATGGAGCGAGCCACTGACTTATTGGAAATAATACATACCAATGTATGCGGTCTGATGAGTGTTGAGGCTCGCGGCGGGTATCGTTATTTTCTGACCTTCACATATGATTTGAGCAGATATGGGTATATCTACTTAATGAAACATAAGTCTGAAACATTTGAAAAGTTCAAAGAATTTCAGAGTGAAGTGGAAAATCATCGTAACAACAAAATAAAGTTTCTACAATCTGATCGCGGGGGCGAATATTTGAGTTATGAGTTTGGTCTTCATTTGAAACAATGTGGAATAGTTTCGCAACTCACGCCACCTGGAACACTACATCGTAATGGTGTGTTCGAACGACATAACCGTACTTTATTAGATATGATGCGATCTATGATGTCTCTTATTGATTTACCACAATCGTTTCGGAGTTATGCTTTAGAGACGGCTGCATTCAAGTTAAATAGGGCACCATCTAAATTCGTTGAGAAGACACCATATGAACTTTGGTTTGGAAAGAAACCTAAACTGTCATTTCTTAAAGTTTGGGGTTGCGATGCTTATGTGAAAAAACTTCAACCTGATAAGCTCGAACCCAAATCGGAGAAATCCATCTTCACAGGATACCCAAAAGAAATTGTTGGGTACACCTTCTATCATAGATCCGAAGGCAAGATATTCATTGCTAAGAATGGATCCTTTCTAGAGAAGGAGTTTCTCTCGAAAGAAGTGAGTGGGACGAAAGTAGAACTTGATGAGGTAATTGTACCTTCACCCGAATTGGAAAGTAGTTCATCATAGAAATCAGTTCCAGTGATTCCTACGCCAATTAGTGAAGAAGCTAATGATGATGATCATGAAACTTCAGATCAAGTTACAACCGAACCTCGTAGGTCAACCAGAATAAGGTCCGCACCAGAGTGGTACGGTAATCCTATTCTGGAAGTCATGTTACTAGACCATGATGAACCGACCATGTTTGAACAGTTTACCCAATTCCATCATGAACTGCGTGATTGGCACACTCATTTGGATCTTCAAAATGACTTGGTTGAGCACAGGTGGAATCACATTGGCAACCAATAGATGTATTTGTTCATCAATGTTATTCGAGACAACTTCGATTTGGTTGCAAAACTAGTTTATTCGAGACAATTTCAATTTGGTTGTAAAAATATTTCTATTTGAGACAATTAATATTTGGATGTGAAAACTTGTTTGAAATATGGATATATGACATATTGGCCGTGGCGGACAGGATGGGTCCAAAGGATACGTCCGCGCGTTGGGCGCACGGCCGCCGCATCCCAAGAAAGGCTCGGACACGACCCCATAGCCCTACCCAAACAGACAGAATCCAAGCAAAACGAACGTCCGGATGGGGTCGTGCGCTGGAGTTGGCCTAAGAGCATCTACACTTGGACGCCTCAACCCTCCCCCAACGCCCCGACGGACGACCCGGTCACTGCCTGGTGAAAAACATCGATCCAAACAAACGTATCAAATGGAACTCAAACGTCCATGCTGACATACCGAGACATGCAGGTATGGGGAGGTCCAGTCGCGTTCACCATGTCAGACCTGACACCCTGAACCCACCAGAAATTGCACCAAATCCATCCCTCAACCTATCGATTCCATTTGCTCTCTCCTCTCTTCTTCCTCCTTCATACCTGACGTCTTGTAGCTCCGCCACCACCCTTGCTCCGCAGTTGTCCTGAGACTCAGTAACGCCACTGCAGTCCTCTCTACCGTGCTCGCCACCACGGACATCATCACCGGCTCGGACACCACCGTCGTATGTCCGGCAACTTTTAGGCTACCCCTTGCACTCTATGTGTTTGACACATTGTTCGGCTTGGTTTTTGTGATTTGTCCACAGGGAAAACATGTATTCCGATGCTTCATCAGACCAAAGATATGGACCGACGAAGCCTGAAAAAATGATTGAAGATGCACTACAAAAAAATACACTTCCGTGATGATACGTGTTTGTCACAGTAGGTCGCGTTTTTTGTCATGCATGTACATCCATGATAAATTTATGACAGAATCAAGATAGTCATACCCGTGTTGTCGTAGAAGTGTTCCATGACATTACCAAAATTATCATCACGGAAGTGTCCACTTCCATGACGAGTCGCGCGTCACAGAAGTGGTTTCGTCAAGGGTGACCGACACGTGGCATCCACCGTAACGGAACGCCGTTAAGCTATCGGGTCGTGTTTTGGATCAGATAACTCGTTAACAGCCCCAACCAATGGGGATTTTCCACGTGTAAAATCATCATTGGCTGGAGGAAACACGTGTCGGCTCATTGTTGGGACAGATGTCATCCACTCATTGGACATAAGGCGCCTATGATACGTCGACATGTGGCACGGCCCAACAGAGGTCCATTCCTGTGAAAAGGTCGGCCCGTTTGACTTGGTTAAAAGGTGACGGCCCGACCCATGGAAAGCCTGTTAACGACATGTTCGCATATAGCCCATTTACAACTCGCTAACCCAAGGCCCCTTACGCCCTATCCGAATTAGGCCCAGTAGCGTCATCTGGGTTATCCAATATGATTCCAGCCCGTTTTCACTTCTGGCCCATGTATGGCCCATGACGTCTTTCGGCCCATATGAGGCCCTATGTAACTCTTGGCCTATTAACGGCTCGTGGTGAAACTGGCCGCAATGAACAGTGTATCACTTTAGACCCATTAACGGCCCGTGGTGAAACCGGCCCGTAATGAACAGTGTATCACTTTATACCCATTAAGGGCCCGTTATTCAGTTGGGCCGTTTCCAGCCCATGTTATCTTTCGGCCTTCTCAGAGCCCATTTATTCTTGGGCTCATCTTGAGCATTCGTTTATTTACGGCCCGTTACTGTCATTTTTTGCTTGTGGGCCAAATTCAGCTCGTGGTTACAGGCGGCCCGTTTGTGGTCCGTTAATACATTGGGCCGTCTTCATAGCGTCATCAAATACAACCTATTAACGATGGCCCGTTATAGTCGGCCCGTGAATGGACGATTCCAACTCTAGCCCGTTCTGACGGCCATAATCTGACTTTGTTATTGGCCCATGTTTGTGTCGATCATCTTGGCCCGTGTATAAGGCCCATTGATGATACGGCCCGTAGAAGGCCCATTGTTTCTACAGTCCCTAGAAGGCCAAATGTTTCTACGACCCGTAGAAGGCCTACGGTTTCTACGGCCCGTAGTAGGCCCACTGTTTCTACGGCCCGTAGGAGGCCCAGTGTCACTACAGTAAATATTAGCCCATGGTTATTGTGACCTAGTTAAAAAAATAGGTTATTGCAGCCACTAGCAAACCGCGGAAAAAGAACTGCACTGGCTACAAGCAAACAAATAAACAAGACAACAAGGAAATAAATAAGCAAGCAACTTATGCTAGGCTATCACGGCTATTACACATATTACATCCGCTGGGTATCAAAGTTCGCCACCAGTGCAAATATAGGGAACACAACGACATATAAACCCGCAACAAAACAAGTCCAGAACTGAAACCACTTGAAGAGTTCAAGAAACAATATCACAGGTACCCATAATGCTGGCAAGATGCTTAGCAAGCTTATTAACTTTCTCTTATTTGGCGCTTAAATCCTCCGGTAACTTGTCGTTGCACAAGAAAGTACGCATCTGAATTCTGAGGGACTTCCACAATCCTTGACTTCTTGCAGCATAGCTGGTGATGCCTTTCGACTTATAGTTGAGGCTGAAGAAGCGAAGTGATTCAGCAGCGAGTTCGAAGAGCTTGTGCGGTGATGCTTGCCGATAACTCGAACACTACATCAACGCAGGGCTGTGGGGTTTTCTCACTTGTCTACAAGATCGCTTTTTATCACCTTTCTTGGAGACCAACAGGTTGTCTCACTATCTTGAACCTTATCTGCATTACTTTCTCTACCATTGCATAGTTGGGTGCTCTTCTCCAATATTCTGTTTGCATACTACAAGAGAAACAAGCAGACACATCACAGGTTTAGCTTGTAGTATACCAAACTCATTTTGGTAAACCGGTTCAGTAGTAAGGTGGACAGGATAACAGCATGAAACAAACATACATCTATGTACTATGGTCACTGTATTGTCCATATCATTGTAGTTTATCTTCCCTAATCAAGATAGAGACACAGTTCAACTCATATATTTTGAAGACACAGCAGCACAGACAGAATATAAGTGTGAGAAACTACATAGCATCGGCATCACTTGTAATGTGCATCACATGAGAACATAACTGTTTATACAACTTAAACTGAAATCAACATAGAGCAAGAAGTTAGAACAACAATCCAGTTAAAGAAATAGGTTTAAAACATACCTGTTGCACCATTGGAGTTTCAATTGGATCCTTCAAATTCGAAAGTAGTTGGTATGAGTAAATACAGTGATGCAACAGCAAAGGAGTATGGACCATAGCTACGGGATCTGACATGAGAACAGTTGCTCTTCTGCTTAAACGTGGAGTTTGGGTTAGCTGTGGTGGTCTTCGTGCTTTGGGCACTGCAGTAGCTTTACAAACTCCTCATGTGGGGGTACTTTGTGGTGGACATGGTGCTTTGTCAACTATAAGTGGGTTAATAACCTCTGGGGTTGCGGTTAGATGGGTTGTAGCTGGTTCTACGCCCAATTGTAAGTGTGCAATCTGGAAGAGTCTCGATTATGTGTGGTGGGGCTAGTTTGTGGGCAGACAACCATGGTTCTATCTGCATCGACGGGTAGCACTGTCTTTTGTGAAGAACGGGTTTTTGCTCCCTTAGATACTACCATCACCCCCTCCAATTCAAATGGCTGATAAACAAGAAAAGAAATTGAACGTACATACATTGTTGAAGGAAATATGCCCTAGAGGCAATAATAAAGTTATTATTTATTTACTTATATCATGATAAAGGTTTATTATTCATGCTAGAATTGTATTAACCGGAAACATAATACATGTGTGAATATATAGACAAACAGTATGTCACTAGTATGCCTCTACTTGACTAGCTTGTTAATCAAAGATGGTTATGTTTCCTAACCATGAACAAGGAGTTGTTATTTGATTAACAAGGTCACATCATTAGTTGAATGATCTGATTGACATGACCCATTCCGTTAGCTTAACACTTGATCGTTTAGTATGTTAATGCTTTCTTCATGACCAATACATGTTCCTATAATTATGTTATTATGCAACTCCCGTTTACGGAGGAACACTTTGGTACTACCAAACGTCACAACGTAATCGGGTGATTATAAAGGAGTACTACAGGTGTCTCCAAAGGTACTTGTTGGGTTGGCGTATTTGAGATTAGGTTTTGTCACTCCGATTGTCGGAGAGGTATCTCTAGGCCTTCTCGGTAATACACATCACTTAAGCCTTGCAAGCATTACACCTAATGAGTTAGTTGTGAGATGATGTATTACAGAGCGAGTAAAGAGACTTACCGATAGCGAGATTGAACTAGGTATTGGATACCGGCGATCGAATCTCGGGTAAGTAACATACCGATGACAAAGGGAACAACGTATGTCGTTATGCGGTTTGACCGATAAAGATCTTCGTAGAATATGTAGGAACCAATATGGGCATCCAGGTTCCGCTATTGGTTATTGACCGAGAATGGTTCTAGGTCATGTCTACATAGTTCTCGAACCCGTAGGGTCCGCAACGCTTAACGCTTTCGATGACGATTCATTATGAGTTTATAAGTATTGATGCACGAAGTTTGTTCGAGTCCCGGATGTGATCACGGACATGACGAGGAGTCTCGAAATGGTTGAGACATAAAGATTGATATATTGGAAGCCTACATTTGGACATCGGAAAGGTTCCGAGTGAAATCGAGAATTCTTGAGATGCGGGAGGTTACCGAACCCCCGGGGAACTACATGGGCCCATAGTGGGCCTTGGAGGAAAGGAGAAGGGCAGCCCTAGGTGGCGCGCCCCCCTTCCCTAGTCCTATTAGGACTAGGAAAGGTGGGCCGGCCCCTCTCTCTCTTTCCCCTCGGGAATCCTAATCCAACTAGGATTGGAGGGAGTCCTACTCCGGAGGAGAGTAGGACTCCTTAATCTTGCCTCCTCCCTTGGGCGGCCACTTCCCCTTGGCTCCTTTATATCACGGGGACAAGGGGCACTTATGACACACAAGTTGATCTCTGGATCTTTCCTTAGCCGTGTCAGTGCCCCTTCCACCATATTCCACTTGGTCATATCGTCGCGGAGCTTAGGCGAAGCCTGCGCCGGAGAAGTCATATCGTCGCGGAGCTTAAGCGAAGCCCTGCGTCGGTGGAGCATCAACACCGTCCTGCCTTGCGTCGTCTTGTGGAACTCATCCCGACACTTTGCTGGATCGAGTCCGGGGATCGTCATCGAGCTGAGCGTGTGCGAGAACTCGGAGGTGCCGTCGTTCGGTGCTTGGATCGGTCGGATCGTGAAGACGTACGACTACATCAACCGCGTTGTTATAACGCTTCCGCTTTCGGTCTACGAGGGTACGTGGACGGACACTCTTCCCTCTCGTTGCTATGTCATCACCATGGTCATGTGTGTGCGTAGGGAAATTTTTTGAAATTACTATGTTCCCCAACAGTGGTATCAGAGCCTGGTTTTATGCGTTGATGTCATATGCACGAGTAGAACACAAGTGAGTTGTGGACGATACAAGTCATACTGCCTACCAGCATGTCATACTTTGGTTCAGCGGTATTGTGAGATGAAGCGGCCGGACCGACATTACGCGTGCGCTTCTACGAGACTGGTTTCACCGCTCAGAGCACTCGTTGCTTAAAGGTGACGGCGGGTGTCTGGCTCTCTCACTTTAGTTGAACCGAGTGTGGCTCGCCCGGTCCTTGAGAAGGTTAAAGCGGAGTCTATTTGACGAAATATCGTTGTGGTTTTGATGCGTAGGTAAGAACGGTTCTTGCTCGGCCCGTAGCAGCCACGTAAAACTTGCAACAACAAAGTAGAGGGCGTCTAACTTGTTTTTGCGGGGCATGTTGTGATGTGATGTGGTCAAGGCGTGATGCTATATTTTATTGTATGAGATGATCATGTTTTGTAACCGAGTTATCGGCAACTGGCAGGAGCCATATGGTTGTCGCTTTATTGTATGAAATGCAAACGCCATGTAAGAAGCAATAGTTGGCGAGACGACAACGATGCTACAATGGAGATCAAGGTGTCGCGCCGGTGACGATGGTGATCATGACGGTGCTTCGGCGATGGAGATCACAAGCACAAGATGATGATGACCATATCATAACACTAATATTGATTGAATTAGAAGTTTATACTTTATGCATCTTATCTTGCTTTGATAGACTGTAGCATAATAAGAATATCTCTCACAAAAATAATCAATAAGTGTTATCCCAGAGTATGCACCGTTGCGTAAGTTCTTCGTCTTTGAGACACCACGTGATGATCGGGTGTGATAGGCTCTACGTTCAAATACAACGGGTGCAAAACAGTTGCACCACCTTGAGTACTCGAGTTAAACTTGGCGAGCCTAGCATATAACAGATATGGCCTCGGAACATAGAGACCGAAAGGTCGAGCGTGAATCATATAGTAGATATGATCAACATAGTGATGTTCACCATTGAAACTACTCCATCTCACGTGATGATCGGACATGGTGTGGTTGATATGGATCACGTAATCACTTAGAAGATTAGAGGATGTCTATCTAAGTGGGAGTTCTTAAGTAATATGATTAATCGAACTTTAATTTATCATGAACTTAGTCCTGGTAGTATTTTGCAAATTATGTTGTAGATCAATAGCTCGCGTTGTTGCTTCCCTATGTTTGTTGTTTTCATATGTTTATTTTAATATGTTCCTAGAGAAAATTGTATTGAAAAATGTTAGTAGCAATGATGCGGATTGGATCCGTGATCTGAGGTTTATCCTCAACTGCTGCCTGAAAAAATTATGTCCTTAATGCACCGCTAGGTGACAAACCTATTGCGGGAGGCGGTCTGCAGGCGTTATGAGCGTTTGGCTAGCTCAATATGATGACTACTTGATAGTTTAGTGCACCATGCTTAAAGGCTTAGAATCGGGACTTCAAAGGCGTTTTGAGCGTCATGGACCATATGAGATGTTCCAGGAATTGAAGTTAATATTTCAAGCAAATACCCGAGTTGAGAGATATGAAGTCTCCAACAAGTTCTATAGCTAAAAGATGGAAGAGAATCGCTCAACTAGTGAGCATGTTCTCAGATTGCAGGTACTTCAATCGCTTGAATCAAGTGGGAGTTAATCTTCCGGATAAGATAGTGATTGACAGAATTCTCTAGTCACCATCACTAAGTTACTAGAACTTCGTGATGAACTATAGTATGCAAGGGATGGCGAAAGCGATTCCCGAGCTCTTACGTGATGTTGAAATCGTGAAGGTAGAAATCAAGAAAGAGCATCAAGTGTTGATGATTGACAAGACCACTAGTCTCAAGGAAAAGGGCAAAGGGAAGAAGGGAACTTCAAGAAGAGCGGCAAGCAAGTTGCTGCTCGAGTGAAGAAGCCCAGAAATCTGGACCTAAGCACGAGACTAAGTGCTTTTGCTGCAATGGAACTGGTCACTAGAAGCGAGAACTACCCCAAGTATTTGGCGGATAAGAAGGATGGCAAAGTGAACAAAGGTATATTTGATATACAGATTATTGATGTGTATTTTACTAGTGTTCGTAGCAACCCCTCGGTATTTGATCTTGGTTCGATTGCTAAGAGTAGTAACTAGAAAGCAGGAGTTGCAGAATGAGCAGAAACTAGTTGAAGGGGAAGTGACGATGAGTGTTGGAAGTAGTTCCAAGATTGATATGATCATCATCGCACACTCCCTATACTTTCGGGATTAGTGTGGAACCTAAATAAGTGTTATTTGGTGTTGAGCATAAATATGATTTGATCATGTTTATTGCAATCTGATTATTCATTTAAGTAAGAGAATAAATTGTTGTTACATTTACATGAATAAAAACCTTATATGGTTACACACCCAATGAAAATGGTTCATTGGATCTCGATCATAGTGATACACATATTCATAATATTGAAACCAAAAGATGCAAAGTTAATAATGATAGTGCAACTTATTTGTGGCACTGCCGTTTAGGTCATATTGGTGTAAAGCGCATGAAGAAAACTCCATCTTTGATGGACTTTTGGAATCACTTGATTATGAATCATTTGATGCTTGCGAACCGTGCCTTTTGGGCAAGATGACTAAAACTCCGTTCTCGGAACAATGGAACAAACTCTTGACTTATTGGAAATAATACATCTTGATGTATGCGATTCAATGAGTGTTGATGCTCGTGGCAAGTATCATTATTTTCTGACCTTCACAGATGATTTGAGCAGATATGCGTATATCTTCTTGATGAAACATAAGTCTGAAATAGTTGAAAAGTTCAAAAGAATTTCAGAGTGAAGTAGAAAATCATCGTAACAAGAAAATAAAGTTTCTGCGATCTGATCGTGGAGATGAATATTTGAGTTCTGAGTTTGGTCTTCAATTAAAACAAAGGGAATAGTTTCACAGCTCACACCACCTGGAACACCACAACGTTATGGTGTGTCGAGCGTCGTAACCGTACTTTATTTTGATATGGTGCGATCAATGATGTCTCTTACCGATTTACCAATATCGTTTTGGGGTTATGCATTAGAGACATCTGCATTCACGTTTAATAGGGCACCATCTAAATCCGTTGAGACGACACCATAAGAACTAAGGTTTAACGATGAAACCTAAGTTTGTCGTTTCTTAAAAATTTGGAGTTTTGATACTTATGTGAAAAAGTTTTCACCTGAGAAGCTCGAACCCAAATCGGAGAAGTGCGTCTTCATAGAATACCCAAAGGTAACTATTGGGTACACCTTCTATCACAGATCCGAAGGCAAGTTTTTCGTTGCTAAGATGGATCCTTTCTAGAGAAGAAGTTTCTCTCGAAAGAAGTGAGTGGGAGGAAAGTAGAACTTGATGAGGTAATTGTACCTTCTCCCTTATTGGAAAGTAGTTCATCACAGAAATCAGTTCGATGATTCCTACACCAATTAGTGAGGAAGTTAATGATGATGATCATGAAACTTCAGATCAAGTTGCTACCAAACCTCGTAGGTCTTCCGGAGCAAAGTCCGCACTTTGAGTGGTATGGTAATGCGTGTTACGGAAGTCATGTTACTAGACCATGATGAACCTACGGACTATGAGGAAGCGATGATGAGCCCAGATTCCATGAAATGGCTTGAGGCCATGAAATCTGAGATAGGATCCATGTATGAGAACAAAGTATGGACTTTGATTGACTTGCTCGATGATCAGCAAGCCATGTTAAATAAATGGATCTTCAAGAGGAAGACGGACATTGATAGTAGTGTTACTATCTACAAAGCTCGACTTTTCACAAAAGGTTTTCGACAAGTTCAAGGTGTTGACTACAATGAGATTTTCTCAAAGCATGGCGACTCTTAAGTCTGTCCGAATCATGTTAGCAATTGCCACATTTTATGAAATCGGCAAATGGATGTCAAAACTACATTCTTTAATGGATTTATTAAAGAAGAGTTGTATATGATGCAACCAGAAGGTTTTGTCAATCCTAAAGGTGTTAACAAAATATGCAAGCTCCAGCGATCCATCTATGGACTGGTGCAAGCATCTCAGAGTTGGAATATACGCTTTGATAAGTTGATCAAAGCATATGATTTTATCTGAGACTTTTGGAAAGGCACTGTATTTACAAGACCGTGAGGGGGAGCACTACAGCATTTCTGATAAGTATATGTGAATGACCTATTGTTGATCGGAAATAATGTAGAATTATTCGCAAAGCATAAAGGAGTATTTGAAAGGAGTTTTTCAAAGAAGGACCTCGGTGAAGCTGCTTACATATTGAGCATCAAGATCTATAGAGATAGATCAAGGCGCTTGATAAGTTTTTCAATAAATACATACCTTGTCAAGATTTTGAAGTAGTTCAAAATGGATCGATCGAAAGAAAAGTTCTTGCACGTGTTGCAAAAAGCGTATGAAATTGAGTAAGACTCAAAGCCCGACCACGGCGGAAGATAGAAAGAGAATGAAAGTCATTCCCTCTGCCTCAGCCATAGGTTCTATAAAGTATGCTATGTTATGTACCAGACCTATTGTATACCTTGCTCTGAATTTGGCAAGTGAGTACAATAGTGATCTAGGAGTAGATCCTTTGGACATTGGTCAAGAACATCCTTAGTGAGGACTAAGGAAATATTTCTCGATTATGGAGGTGATAAAAGAGCCCGTCATAAAGAGTTACATCGATGCAAGCTTTTTACACTGATCCGGATGACTCTAAGTCTCAATGCGGATACATATTGTAAGTGGGAGCAATTAGCTAGAGTAGCCCGTGAAGAGCATTGTAGACATAGAATATTTGCAAAATACATACGGCTCTGAATGTGACGGACCCGTTGACTAAGCTTCTCTCACGAGCAAAACATGATCATCCCTTAGTACTCTTTGGGTGTTAATCACATAGCGATGTGAACTAGATTATTGACTCTAGTAAACCCTTTGGGTGTTGGTTACATGACGATGTGAACTATGGGTGTTAATCACATACAGATGTCAATATTAGTGTTGAATCACATGATGATGTGATCTAGATTATTGACTCTAGTGCAAGTGGGAGGCCCAGAAGGAAATATGCCCTAGAGGCAATAATAAAGTTATTATTTATTTCCTTATATCATGATAAAGGTTTATTATTCATGCTAGAATTGTATTAACCGGAAACATAATACATGTGTGAATATATAGACAAAGCAGGTATGTCACTAGTCTGCCTCTACTTGACTAGCTTGTTAGTCAAAGATGGTTATGTTTCCTAACCATGAACAAGGAGTTGTTATTTGATTAACAAGGTCACATCATTAGTTGAATGATCTGATTGACATGACCCATTCCGTTAAGCTTAACACTTGATCGTTTAGTATGTTAATGCTTTCTTCATGACCCATACATGTTCCTATAACTATGAGATTATGCAACTCCGTTTACGGAGGAACACTTTGGGTACTACCAAAGCGTCTGGCAACGTAATCGGGTGATTATAAAGGAGTACTACAGGTGTCTCCAAAGGTACTTGTTGGGTTGGCATATTTGAGATTAGGTTTTGTCACTTCGATTGTCGGAGAGGTATCTCTAGGCCTTCTCGGTAATACACATCACTTAAGCCTTGCAAGCATTACAACTAATGAGTTAGTTGTGAGATGATGTATTACGGAGCGAGTAAAGAGACTTACCGGTAGCAGATTGAACTAGGTATTGGATACCGACGATCGAATCTCGGGTAAGTAACATACCGATGACAAAGGGAACAACGTATGTCGTTATGCGGTTTGACCGATAAAGATCTTCGTAGAATATATAGGAACCAATATGGGCATCCAGGTTCCGCTATTGGTTATTGACCGAGAATGGTTCTAGGTCATGTCTACATAGTTCTCGAACCCGTAGGGTCCATACGCTTAACGTTTCGATGACAGTTCATTATGAGTTTATAAGTATTGATGCACGAAGTTTGTTGAGTCCGGATGTGATCACGGACATGACGAGGAGTCTCGAAATGGTCGATACATAAATATTGATATATTGGAAGCCTACATTTGGACATCGGAAAGGTTCCGAGTGAAATCGGGAATTCTGCGAGTGCAGGGAGGTTCTGGAACCCCGGGAACTACATGGGCCCATAGTGGGCCTTGGAGCAAAGGAGAAGGGGCAGCCCTAGGTGGCGCGCCCCCCCTTCCCTAGTCCTATTAGGACTAGGAAAGGTGGGCCGCCCCCTCTCTCTCTTTCCCCTCAGGAATCCTAATCCAACTAGGATTGGAGGGAGTCCTACTCCGGAGGAGTAGGACTCCTTGCGCCTCCTCCTTGGGCGGCCACCTCCCCTTGGCTCCTTTATATCACGGGGACAAGGGGCACCCCATGACACACAAGTTGATCTCTGGATCTTTCCTTGGCCGTGTGCGGTGCCCCTTCCACCATATTCCACTTCGGTCATATCGTCGCGGAGCTTAAGCGAAGCCTGCGCCGGAGAAGTCATATCGTCAGCGGAGCTTAGGCGAAGCCCTGCGTCAGTGGAGCATCAACACCGTCCTGCACGCCCGTCGTCTTGTGGAACTCATCCCCGACACTTTGCTTTGGATCGGAGTCCGGGGATCGTCATCGAGCTGAGCGATGTGCGTAACTCGGAGGTGCCGTCACGTTCGGTGCTTGGATCGGTCGGATCGTGAAGGCGTCGACTACATCAACCGCGTTGTTATAACGCTTCCGCTTTCGGTCTACGAGGGTACGTGGACGGACACTCTTCCCTCTCGTTGCTATGTCATCACCATGGTCCTGTGTGTGCGTAGGGAATTTTTTTGAAATTACTACGTTCCCCAACAATTGTATGATAGACAGATGTGGTAATTCACATATATGTTGTCTAACCAAACAGGACAACATGACACAATTTCACATATATGATGCCTAACTAAACATGATAGCATGACCACGATTTCAGATATATGATGGATAACTTAACATGATATAATGGCATAATTCAACATATGATGAGTACCTAAACAGGATGACATGACAAAACTATATGATGTCTTTCTAGAATAGGTTGGGATGAAATAATTCACATACATGTTCTCTAGTATACAGGATGGCATGATATAATTGACATAATTGATTCATATACTAAGCAGCTGGGACTCGCATGTATGATCTCTAAACTAAGCAGATAGAATTCAATATTGTGCATATGATGTCTAAACTAAGCAGCATAAGACACCATATGCATCATATGAGAAATATAAACATTGCAACTTAGAGCATACACCTCGGGTGGGATATAGGGTGGTCATCATCTCTGAATCCTCCTCGAGGAGCTCCTAGAACCATCGAGATATATGCTTCAACAGGTACCATTACTGCTCTGAAGACCTTGTTTTCGCTCCTGATTTTTCCATAACCAGCTCAAATGGCTGATACACATGAAGAGTAGTTCAATATACACAGATTGTCGACAAATGGAATACGTAATGAAAAAAAAAGATGGCATGAGATAATTCACATATATGATGCCTGACTCCATGGCGGTGCATAATTCACATATATGATAACTGGCTGGAAAACATGGCACTGCATAATTCACATATGTGATATAGAAAGCAAACAGGAGGCATTCACACAAAGCATGTCTAATCTAAGCAGATGGCATGGCAATGCAAGACACCATATGCATGATATGAGCAATATAACCCAGCCAAGTTAGAGCATGCACCTCGGGGGGATTACGTTGGTCATCAATCTACGAATCCTCCTCGAGGAGCTATCTGTAACCAACAAGAAATCTGCATCGACGGGTATGTTGCTTTCGAAGACCTTGTTTTCACTTGATTTTCCCATGACCGACTCAAATGGCTGATGCACGGAAGAGTAGATGAATGTATAAACATTGTTGACAAATGGAATACATTATGGAAAAAAATGGCACGATACAATTCACATATACGATGACTGGCTAAACAGGATGGCATTGCATGATTCGCGTATATGATGTCTGGCTAAAGAAGATGGCATTGCATAATTCCCATATACTCCTTCCATTCCTAAATATTTGTCTTTTTAGAGATTTCAAATGGACTACCAAATACAGATGTATATAGACATATTTTAGAGTGTAGATTCACTCATTTTGTTCCATATGTAGTCACTTGTTGAAATCTCTAAAAAGACAAATATTTAGGAATGGTGGGAGTATGATAAAGCACTACAAAAAAATACACTTTCGTGATGATACATGTTTGTCACAGTAGGTCGTGTTTTTGTCATGCATGTACATCCATGACAAATTTATGACAGAATCAAGATAGTCATACCTGTGCTGTCGTAGAAGTGTTCCATGACATTACCAAAATTATCATCACGGAAGTGTCCACTTCCATGACGATAAATCGCGTCACAGAAGTGCTTTCGTCAAGGGTGACCGACACGTGGCATCCACCGTAGCAGACGCCGTTAAGCTATCGGGTCGGGGTTTTGGATCCGATAACACATTAACAACCCGACCGATTGGGGATTTTCCACGTGTAAAATCATCATTGGCTGGAGGAAACACGTGTCGGCTCACCGTTGGGACAGATGTCATCTTCTCATTGGACGGAAGACGCCTATGGTACGTCGACACGTGTACGGCTAACAGAGGCCCATTCTGTGAAAAAGGCTGGCCCGGTAAAAAATTAGCGAGCCAGCCCATATAAGGCCTACTTGTGTCAGTCCATTTAAGCCCACGGCCCATACGAGATGAGCCAATTCGGCCCGTCAACGGCCCGTTAAAGATTTGACACCATTGCAGCCCATCTTCAGTTCGAGCCCGTTAACAGCCCGCTATATATCTGGGCTCAATATCGTCCCGATGAGATTTCGGCCTATTAACGACCCGTTTAATGGATGGGCCAATTTTCAGGATGTACATCTTTCGGCCTTATAGCGACCCATTTAAATGTTGGGCTAGTTTCCGGCCCGGTGTGTCTTTCAGCTTGTTGACGGCCCATAAATCTGATGGGCATTTGTTGTCGGACCTGAGTTTCGGCCTATTAGGGGCCCATTTAAGTGTTGGGCCAATTTTCTGGCCCGGTGTCACTTTCAGCCTGTTGACGGCCCATAAATCAGTTGGGCCATTTTTAGTCGGACCTGAGTTTTGGCCTTTTAGCGACCCATTTAAGTGTTGGGCCAATTCCCGGCCCTGTGTGACTTTCGGCCTGTTAACTGGTCATAAATGAGTTGGGCCATTTGTAGTCGGACCTTAGTTTTGGCCCTTTAACGGCCCATGCCCTTCATGGTCCAATACCAGCCCGGTTTATCTTTCGGCTTGCTAAAGGCCCACGACACAGTTGGGCCATTTACAATACGACCCGACTTTCGGCCTCTTAGCGGCCCATGGTCTTCATGGTCCAGTACAAGCCCGCTGTCTCTTTCGGCCTGCTAAAGGCCTACAGTATAGTTGGGCCATATGTAGCCCAAACTTAGTAACGGCCTGTTAACGGCCCGTGAAATAAACTGGGGCCACTTGTTGCCCGCTTCGATGTCGGCCTGTTAACGACCCGGGAGGTAAGAGGGCCGACAATTAACTTTCGGCCTAGTAATGGCCCATTAACTTAATGGGCCCACTAAAGTTCGTACATGTCTTTAGGCCAAATTAGATAATTTGAGCCCATTACGACGAGAAATTATGCACAGGACCAAAACCGATCACGCAAAGGTACAGCATACAGGGAATAACGTTGCACATCCAGCATATACTTCAGGAAATTACATCCACTAGGCAATCAAAGATTGATGCCAGTGCAAATAAATGAGCAGAACCTAACACTACTAGGGAAAAGGCTAGCAGCAGCGCGGGTTTTAGATGTATCAGTAGCGCGGGTATAGGTGCTACTAATAAGGCGTTGCAGCTATTGCTTAGCAGCAGCGCGTGCCAGCCCGCGCTACTGCTAGGACAAATAGCTTCAGCATTTGTTCGTTACCACGCTGCTGCTAAGGTAACTACTTGCAGCGTGTTTTCTGCCCATCGCTACTAGTACTTTTTTTATTGTATTTATGCGCCATCATACAAATATTGGTACAATACTAGTTATGAGGTTTACATCATTATGTCCATAACGATTGTGTCAAATGAAGGTGGATTAGGTTCAAGTGGAGGCAATATGTGGTGCATGTCAAAGTATACTACTAATCCAAACTTGATCTAGTTTGGACTAGTAGTACTTTCGATGTGCACCACATGTTGCCTCCACTTGAATCTAATCCATGACCTGAGATATTTAATCATCATCATGGTCATTACCACCAACATTATTTATTTAATCACCACTAACACTAGCTAATAATAATCATCATAGTCATTACCACCAACACTAGCTATTTTATCATCATAGTAATAGTGTAGCACATCATCATCCTGAAACTCATTTCTAGCTAGCTAATCACTCCTCCTTCTCTCTCTTAGGTAAAACAACATAAAACATGTGTAGCTCTCCTCCTTGATCAAGTTGGAGCATGCAGATGAACCTGTCTCCTAATCGTGGAAAGCGCCTCTGTTTGCTGCCCCCTAGTACTTCTCTGTGCTCCGCCAACACATATTTGGTCCAGTCTTGCACTATTAAGCATCCGTCGCTAATCTTGAATGCACTAAAGTAATCTGTAGGATATCTTGGCGTGGTGATAATACTCATGGTACCTTTAGTCTCGATCCCATAAGGCACAATATTCATCGGGAGTCCCTGTTGAAGAACATCGTATGGTAACATACTTAGCAATGAAGTTTAGCTTCAAAAATAATGTATGGAAAAGATGCAATGAGGACAAATAGTAAAAATCTTACCATCCTTCATAAATGGATGTGACCGTAGTTCATTACGAACACTATTGGTCGCATGTTTTGAGTACTAACATTTCTAAATCCAGGAAGAAAATTTGCCTTGACAGTATCAAGATCCTCAAGCCATGAAACATAATGACTTAGCTCCTCATGATTTAGTTCAGCCTCGGGACGGTAGTAGGTCCTGTCTACCAAGCGCTGGACATGTTTGCTTGCACCGAAATAAGCTGACAATACAAATTAGTTGTCAACTATTTTTGAATAAACAATATCAAAGACATAAATATGGTTGAGAAACTTACATAATGGTATAATCGAGGCGTCGCACATCGACCCGGATGTCGGTATTACCTTCAATATCATCTTAGGACGAACATCAAAGGTGATAACCATATCAGGCTCAAATGCATAAGTCTTGCATAGTGCTCGCCATGTTTTGCATCCAAAATAGGTGTAGTCGTCTGAATTGTATAATTTTGCATGGAAAATATAACCATGCTCGGTCTTCAAATAAACTTTCTTTACCTCCATGATGTATGGTGAAACCTATCTTATCCAATACAAAAACTCTTGCATGGCAGGGGATACGCTAGTAGAATAGTAAAAAAATATAAGTTCAAGCAAATGAAGCAGATGTCATGCTTAGCTACAAAAAAGGACTTGTCGTTATGACTTACTGTATCCACTTCGAAGTTCTCGTCCAGCTTGATGCTGAAGCGCCTATCTGTAACATCCCAAATTTTCAATTTGGAATGTTATACATTAAGTCATCATGCATATCATATTTTCTTGCATTTTCCGATCCTAGAAAATTTCACGCAACTCAAGGACCCTCGGAGAGAGTTGGAGATTTCATTATTTTCATATTTGGGTTTTTCTTAAATTTTGAAAATAGGATCAGTCGGATTTATTTGTATTTTATCTTCAAATATTTTTCCGATAAAAAAATAAGAGAGGGAATAATATGACTTTCCCAAAAATTTAGGAAAAATGAAGATTTAATAAATAAATCAAATTTTGGATTTTTCGGAGTTTATTTGCTTTAGGGAAAAAATGCGTATTTTAAAAAAATTTGCATTTCACCCCGTATTAAAGTTCATTTTGTTCGACTCATTTTTAGGAGTTGGGGAAAAATTATTTTATTAAATTTCGAGTTCGTTTAGATTTATTTTAATTCATTTTTCTGCGAAAGTTTAAAAAAAAATCGCGCGCCCGCTTTGGGCCAAGGGCCTAGCCTTGGCCCAACCGCCCGCCCGGCGCCCCTCCTCAAGGCCTCCCCGCCGGGAGGAGTCCCGCCGCGCCACGACCGAGTCCGGCTCGGCCACGCCTCGCCGACCCCACCCCCGTCGCCCAGCCCACCCCGACCCACGGAGCCCGGAGCCCGGACGACCTCATGGGAGGTAGTCACCGAGTCACCCCGGTCCGGTTTTGTTTTAAAAAAAACGTCCGGTTTTCTTTCGTTGTTTGGTTTTTTTTAAAAAAACCCTAGATCGGTTTATTTTTTTTCGGTTTAGTTAATTAGTGAACGTTCACCGATCCGTTCGTTTAACGAACGCGTTCGCCGGTTAATTTCTGTTAACGAATGTCCGTTCGTTTAACCGTTCGTTGTTTTCTTTTAAATCGGATTTAATCCGTTATTTTCCGATCTCGATTTCAGATCCAGTCTTCGAATCAGTTTATCTTCTCGCTCGTTTATCGGAATCAGGTGATTCAAGCGCGTGGAGTTTCGTTTCGAAACCGCCATTCCGACTAATCAACTTAAACAAGGTTTTGCTACTGTAAAATTTGACCTAGTTTCACATTGCTAGAACCGAGTTGTTTTCTTTCGACGTTTGACTTTCGTTGTTTTATTTGATTCGATTCTTTTCGCAACCAGGGTTCTTAAGTTGAACTTAATGGTCAGATATTCTATTAGAGATTTAACTGTGGATTAGATGAGTAATTATTGTATGCTTGTTGTTTGTGCGCGTTAGATCACCGGTGCGCCGCTTGTTACTTGAGTCTCTAGGTTTCGCGGATCGTCAGCAAGGCTAGTTACTCTTGTTCATACCTTTTCTACTACCCAGTTTTATGCATTAGATCTATTCCTCAAACACTTGCATGATTAGGATATAAATAAATTGTGGGATGGGAAGTAGATTGAGGTAGTACCTATTACCTGTTTTACTTATGAAACCTTGGGAGTTACTTGTACGTTGCTTATTATGCCATGCTATGCTAGTAGACGTGGATTGGGTGAGTGATATCCATGACAGATGTGAGATTGTTAATTAATGGTTTATTTAAGGTGGCAACTTAAATACACATCCAGGTGGATTGAGGCACACAGGGAACCCAATGTTGTCTATTTTTTTGGAAATCCCGGTACCCGTGTGATCTTCCTATGGACCGCCACCCAGGCTCAAAGGGATCATAAGATTATTCAAACTAGAAACTTCCGTGTGCAGCCACAAGCCATTATGGGCTCTGGCATAGCTGAGTAAGTCGTGCGAACTCTTATAGTGGTGGACTAGCAGATGTAGGGGATGTAGGTGTACCGGTCCACCCATCGTAAGGTGCTAGCGCTTACGAAAGCGTGTCTCGGTCATCCGCCTCTCAAACACCATGTAGTGCGAGAACCAAGCGGAGGCGATCGAGTCTTGTGGGGAAAAGTCATGAAACCTCTGCAGAGTGTATAAACTAATCATGATTAGCCGTGTCCCCGGTTATGGACATCTTGAGTATCTAGTACTTGAATATCATGTGAATCTGAACATGTTACTCTAATTAATGTTATTGGGTTTTTAATGAGTACTTTTAATTGGGATTGAGGATGCTGTCAGCCATTCTCAATGTTTAACAACCACCATGATAGTTAAACAAATTTATTCCTTTGTAGTAGGGAAAAACTGGCTTTATGCAAAACTGTAACCGTAGAGCTTTACCACCAGCCATATATGCATGTAGTATAGGCTTATTCCTTCATTACTCTCTATGTGTTACATTGCCAGCATATTCCATGTGCTGACCCGTTTTCAGGCTGCAACTTTCATGTTGCAGACTTTTCGCATTTACGAGTAAGGTGTTTTAGGTCGTGGTTCTATACTCGATGATGCCGATGGAGTTGATGGACTCACTTATCTTCCAAGTCTTCCATTGTTATCGTTATTAGATGGCCTTAAGCCATATTTATTGTAATAAGTCCTATTTTGGGACAACGCTGTAATAAGTGTGTCATTGCTACTCTGTTATAAATCCTTGAAATCTTGTGTGGTGTCGGCATTCTTGATCCGAGGATGACGCCTTTGAGCACGGAGACTTGATCCATTCAGGTCGGGTCGCTACAGATGATATCGAGAGCACACGATCGTAGGACACGACCACTAAATTAAAGCCATAGATCACTACTCTCTTCTCATTTTCTAACTCCTCATCTTTTCTACTCTTTTAGGATGAAGGACGCGAAGATCAAGTACACCCAACGGACGAAGGCACACCTTTTGGATTTCACTTGAAGAAAGTCACCAAGTACCTGAACATTGGACTACCAAGTTTCACCGGGACTTTCAACGCCACTCTGCCTGAAGAGGAGCGCTGGAAGATTCAAGCTCACGTTCCGGGAAGGACACTCGCCCCAATCACCAAGCCTATAGATAGTGTTTTCAGTGCACCAACCTGGAGTCTCGGAAAGAGCATGGCAGCTCATATCACCATGGGACGCATTGGAGAAGTTTATCAAGAAGACCTCAAAGACACCATCTATCAGATTTGCGGACGCCGAGATGAACAATGGGAGATAGTCAGCACCAAGAAGGATAGATCCATTGCAGCTTTTATCCAGAGTTAAACCCGGCACATTCGGCGCCGGGAGAACCGGATGTGCAATGATATGCTCGAGTTGAAGAATGCGAACGGAAGGATCATCGAACTTGAAGAGGAACTAAAGTCTACACGCAAGGACTATATGGACGAGATCGTAGCATTAGCAAGACACAATAACGATCTTAAGTATGAGATTGAAGAACTCAAGAAGAAATTGGCACTCAAGAATGAAGACCAGTACGTCGGCTGTCCAAGCGACTACATCAACATCGACGACACCGACTCAGATCCAAGTGAACCCGACTTTGAAGATGAAGCGAGGCGGACATCATGGAGTCTTCCACCCGTTCAAATTAGTAGATGACCCCACATATTAGTAGTATTTCCTCCATGTAACAATTAGTACACGCACTTTTGCGATAGTTAGATCGTTGTAAGCCCTTTGTTGAATTGAATGAAGTGATTTTGTGTGATTTTGCTCATATACATTTGGGTAGTGTTTCTCCTTGGACCCCACTCTATTCTTAATTTCTCGTCTTTTCTAAACCCATCAGATGCCTCCGAGACGCGACCCCGGATTGGTTTTTCCGCCAGAGATCACCCAGTTGATCCAGCAGCAGAACACTTTGATCCAAACATTGGTGCAGAATCAAGGCAACAACAACAACAACCCACCGCCACCACCACCACCTGCGGATCACCTGACACGTTTCTTAAGACTGAATCCGCCAGTATTTTCCAGTAGCACCGAGCCGATAGTGGCAGATGATTGGCTCCGTAAGGTAGGAAGGGAGTTGATCACTGCAGGATGTACAGATGGAGAGAAGGTGAAGTTTGCTGCACATCAACTTGAAGGACCCGCAGCAGCATGGTGGGAAAATTTTACAGCCACTTACCCTGTAGACACTGTCACATGGGATCAGTTTCAACAAGCTTTCCGCACTGCCCATGTCTCAGCAGGAGCTATGGCCATGAAGAAGCGTGAGTTTCGCAACTTACGCCAAGGAGGAAGAACTGTTGGCCAGTATGTGGATGATTTTAGTAAGTTAGCACGCTATGCCCCGGATGACGCGTTGCCACGGATGCAGCTAAGCGGGAGAAGTTTACTGGAAGGACTGAATGATGAGTTAAGCATGCAGTTGATGGTAGCAAGTTTCAATAACTACCAGGAGTTGGTAGACCGAGCCCTCATGATTGAAGGAAAGCAGCAGACAAATTGAGAATCGCAAGAGGAAGTATGGACGAAGTATAACTCTGGAGCCCAATGAAGCCCGTTATACCCCTAAGCGGGGAGTTCGGTTTGACATACCCATGGAGGAAGTAATTCGCACAACCATAATGGTACCAAGAATGGGAGCAGAATGGAGGAAGCAATGGATGAACCGCACCACACCGTCAACCCCAACCAAGAAAGACTTAAGCCATGTCACCTGTTTCAAGTGTTCCAAGCCCGGGCATTATGCTAATGACTGTCCAGAAGGCCAAGGTGGCAATGGAAGCTCTGGAAAGAAGCCAAACCCTTTCAATAGGGGACAAGTGAACCACATTGATGTGGAGGAGGTTGAAGATCAGCCCGATGCAGTAATCGGTAAGTTTTTGGTTAAGTCATTTACTGCACTAGTTCTTTTCGATACCGGTGCATCGCATTCATACATATCAAGGGGATTTGTAGAGAAGTATAGTCTACCTACTCGGATTCTTAAAACCCTTTGCTAGTAAGCTCACCAGAGCGGAGTATATGGCCGAACAAGGATGTTTTCAAGTGCCATTAAGTATAGGAAGGCATGTGTCCCCGACGGATTTGATCATTTTGGAATCTCAAGGATTTGATGTAATTCTCGGTATGGATTGGCTGTCGATGTATGGAGGAAACATCGATCAGCATAAGTAAGACGATTTTGCTCACAACACCAGAAGGAAGAAGGATTAAGTATGTATCACGGCATGAGCCGAGGAGAGCTCATGTAAATTGCCTATCAGGAGTTGTGCAGGAAGAGGTGCCAGTAGTGAAGGATTACCCTGATGTATTTCCTGAGGAATTGCCAGGAATGCCACCAGATAGAGACATTGAGTTTTTGATTGAACTTTTGCCAGGAACAGGCCCAATATCGGCGACCATACAGGATGCCCGCACAGGATTTGGCGGAAATCAAGAAGCAGATAAAGGAGCTATTGGATAAAGGTTTTATACGCCCAAGTTCTTCGCCTTGGGGATCACCGGTACTGTTAGTGGAGAAGAAGGACGGATCGTTAAGGATGCTTGTAGATTATCGTGGATTGAATGAAGTAACAATCAAGAATAAGTACCCACTACCAATGATAAATGATCTGTTTGATCGTTTGCAAGGAGCTAAAGTGTTTTCCAAGATCGATTTGCGATCGAGGTACCATCGATTGAAGATTCGAGAGCAGGACATACCTAAGACAGCATTTACCACGAGATATGGACTGTATGAGTACACCGTTATGTCATTTGGACCGACTAACGCTACCGCCTATTTCATGAACACGATGAACAAAGTATTTATGGAGTTTTTGGATAAGTTAAATGCATTGGTGTTCATAGATGATATTTTGATTTTCTAGAAGAATGAAGAGGAACATAAGGAACATTTGCGTTTGGTTTTGGAGAAACTAAGGGAACATCAGTTATATGCCAAGTTCAGCAAACGTGAGTTTTGGCTAAAGGAAGTTGGATTTCTTGGACATGTTATATCCGGAGAAGGTATAGCGATTGACCCCACAAAGGTTGAGGCGTAACCAAATGGGAAGCACCAACGACAGTTGGAGAGATCCGGAGTTTCCTTGGACTCGCAGGATACTACCGAAGATTCATTGAGAATTTCTCAAGGATTGCCAAGCCTATGACGGAATTGTTGAAGAAGGATACCAAGTTCATATGGACTGAGGATTGTGAGGCAAGTTTTCGGGAGCTGAAGAAAAGATTGGTTACCTCACGGTGTTAATTTTGCGGATCGGACCAAGGATTATGAGGTGTATTGACGCTTCATGTCGAGGACTTGGAGCGGTGCTTATGCAGGAAGGAAGAGTTGTTTCAGTATGCTTCACGACAGCTTAAGCCTCATGGATTGAATTATGCCACACATGATTTGGAGTTAGCAGCCGTTGTGCGCATTGAAGACACAGAGACATTTTCTCATTGGAAATCATTGTGAGGTGTACACGGACCACAAGAGTTTGAAGTACATCTTCACGCAGAAGGAATTAAATCTCAGACAGCGCAGATGGCTGGAGCTTATTAAGGATTATGATATGAGATTGCATTATCACCCCGGAAAGGCTAACGTTGTAGTAGATGCATTGAGCCGTAAGAGCCACGTCAATACCCTAATGATGGGAGGAATACCCAAGGAGTTAGCCGAGGATCTTCGAGAGCTATGTTTAGAAATAGCTCCGAGAGGCTTTGTGGCAGCATTGGAGATTCGATCTCGTTGATGGACAAAATCAGAGAAGCTCAAAAGGCGGAACAAAGGAAGTTGCCTCTATAAAGGAGAAAATGAGCGAAGGAAAAGCTAAGGGATTTCGTGAGGATGAGCACGATACCCTATGGTTTGAGGACCGTGTGTATGTGCCAAATGACCCGGAGATCAGGAAGTTGATTCTGCAAGAAGCACATGATTCACCCTACTCAATTCACCCAGGAAATACCAAGATGTATTTGGATTTGAAGAATACTTTACGGTGGACCGGAATGAAGAAAGATATTGCGAGTATGTAGCAGTTTGCGATGTATGTCGAGAGTGAAGGCGTAACATCGAAGCGGCCGGGATTGTTGCAACCATTGCCGATACCCGAATGGAAGTGGGATAAACTAGGCATGGATTTCATCACAGGTTTGCCAAAGACCCGTTCAGGCTATGACTCGATTTGGGTTATAGTCGACCGCTTGACAAAGGTAGCTCATTTCATTCCAGTGAAGACTACCTATAGCAGTGCTAAGTTAGCAAAGATATACATGACCAGAATTGTGTGTTTACACGGAGTTCCGAGGAGTATCGTATCAGATAGAGGAACTCAATTTACCTCAAAGTTTTGGAATCAGTTGCACGAAACATTGGGAACCAGGCTGGAATTTAGTACAGCTTTCCACCCACAGACCGATGGACAGACTGAGAGAGTCAATCAGATTTTGGAGGATATGTTGAGAGCTTGTGCACTAGATTATGGATCTAGTTGGGATGATAACTTGCCGTATGCAGAGTTTTCTTATAACAACAGTTACCAAACCAGCTTGAAGATGGCACCTTTCGAGGCTTTGTACGGAAGGAGGTGCAGGACACCGTTATCATGGGACGAAGCTAGAGACCGTCAGTTGTTTGGACCAGATTTGATTAAGGAGTGCGAGCAGAAGGTTAAGTTGATTCGTGATAGGCTCAAGGTAGCCCGATCCGAAAAGAGCTATCTGCGGATTCAAAAGCATAAGGCGATGGAATATGAAGTTGGAGCGAGTTTATCTTAGAGTATCCCGCTTGAGGAGTTAAGCGTTTTGGAGTTAAAGGAAAGTTAGCCCCACGTTTCGTTGGACCGTATAAGATTTTGCAACGCATGGGAGAAGTTGCTTGTAAACTGAAATTGCCAGAGGGACTGTCAGGAGTTCATGATGTATTCCATATTTCTCAGTTGAAGAAATGTCACGCCGAGATGGCGGAAGTACCGTTAAGGGATACAGTGCCGCTTGAAGCAATTCAGTTGCAGGATGATTTGACATATGAGGAAAGACCGGTCAAGATTCTCGAGTATGCCAAATGAGTTACTCGCAGCAAGGTTATCAAGTTTTGCAAGGTTCGGTGGAGCCACCACACTTAGGATGAAGCCACACAGGAAGAGAAGAAGATTTGCTCAAGGACCACCTCACCTATTTTCTAGCCAATCCGAATCTCGAGGGCGAGATTCATCTTAAGGGGGGTAGGTTTGTAACATCCCAAATTTTCAATTTGGAATGTTATACATTAAGTCATCATGCATATCATATTTTCTTGCATTTTCTGATCCTAGAAAATTTCACGCAACTCAAGGACCCTCGGAGAGAGTTGGAGATTTCATTATTTTCATATTTGGGTTTTTCTCAAATTTTGAAAATAGGATCAGTCGGATTTATTTGTATTTTATCTTCAAATATTTTTCCGATAAAAAAATAAGAGAGGGAATAATATGACTTTCCCAAAAAATTTAGGAAAAATGAAGATTTAATAAATAAATCAAATTTTGGATTTTTCGGAGTTTATTTGCTTTAGGAAAAAAATGCGTATTTTAAAAAAATTTGCATTTCGCCCCGTATTAAAGTTCATTTTGTTCGACTCATTTTTAGGAGTCGGGGAAAATTTATTTTAGTAAATTTGGAGTTCGTTTAGATTTATTTTAATTCGTTTTTCTGCGAGAGTTTTAAAAAAATCGCCGCGCCCCGCCTGGGCCAAGGGCCCAACCGCCGCCGGCCCAGCGCCCCTCCCCTCGCGCGCTCCCCCGCCCGAGAGGAGTCCCCGCCGCCGCCGCCGCCGACCGAGTCCGACTCGGCCACGCCTCGCCGACCCCGTCGCCCATGACCCACCCGACCCCGCGGAGCCGAGCCCGCCCGGCGACCTCGCCGGAGGTAGCCACCGAGTCACCCCCCCGGTCCGGTTTTGTTTTAAAAAAACGTCCGGTTTTCTTTCGTTGTTTGGTTTTTTTTAAAAAAACCCTAGATCGGTTTATTTTTTTCGGTTTAGTTAATTAGTGAACGTTCACCGATCCGTTCGTTTTAACGAACGGGTTCGCCGGTTAATTTCTGTTAACGAACGTCCGTTCGTTTAACCGTTCGTCGTTTTCTTTTAAATCGGATTTAATCCGTTATTTTCCGATCTCGATTTGAGATCCGATCTTGAATCGGTTTATCTTCTCGCTCGTTTATCGGAATCGGGTGATTCAAGCGCTGGAGTTTCGTTTCAAAACCGCCGTTCGACTAATCAACTTAAACAAGGTTTTGCTACTGTAAAATTTGACCTAGTTTCACATTGCTAGAACCGAGTTGTTTTCTTTCGACGTTTGACTTTCGTTGTTTTATTTGATTCGATTCTTTTTCGCAACCAGGGTTCTTAAGTTGAACTTACTGGTCAGATCTTCTATTCGAGATTTACATGCATTAGATGAGTACTTATTGTATGCTTGTTGTTTGTCTGCGTTAGATCACCCGGAGTGCGCCGCTTGTTACTTGAGTCTCTAGGTTTCGCGGATCGTCGACAAGGCAAGTAACACTTGATCATACCTTTTCTACTACCCAGTTTATGCATTAGATCTATTCCTCAAACACTTGCATGATTAGGATCTAAATAAATTGTGGGATGGGAAGTAGATTGAGGTAGTACCTATTACTGTTTTACTTATGAAACCTTGGGAGTTACTTCTCGTTGCTTATTATGCCATGCTATGCTAGTAGGCGTGGATTGGGTGAGTGATATCCATGACAGATGCGAGATTGTTAATTAATGGTTTATTTAAGGTGGCAACTTAAATACACATGCTGGTGGATTGAGGCACCTGGGGAAACCAGTGTTGTCAGCATTTTTTGGAAATCCCGGGGTACCCGTGTGATCTTCCTATGGACCGCCACCCAGGCTCAAAGGGATCATAAGATTATTCAAACTAGAAACTTCCGTGTGCAGCCACAAGCCATTATGGGCTCTGGCATAGCTGAGTAAGTCGTGCGAACTCTTATAGTGGTGGACTAGCAGATGTAGGGGATGTAGTTGTACCGATCCACCCATCGTAAGGTGCTAGCGCTTCTGAAAGATTGTGTCTCGGTCATCCGTCTCTCAAACACCATGTAGTGCGAGAACCAAACGGAGGAGATCGAGTCTTGTGGGGAGAAGTGCGCAAACCTCTGCAGAGTGTATAAACTAATCATAATTAGCCGTGTCCCCGGTTATGGACATCTTGACTATCTAGTACTTGAATATCATGTGAATCTCAACATGTTACTCTAATTAATGTTATTGGGTTTTTAATGAGTACTTTTAATTGGGATTGAGGATGTTGTCAACCATTCTCAATGTTTAACAACCACCATGATAGTTAAACAAATTTATTCCTTTGCAGTAGGGAAAAAGCGGCTTTATGCAAAACTTTAACCGTGAGAGCTTTACCACCAGCCATATATGCATGTAGTATAGGCTTATTCCTTCATTACTCTCTATGTGTTACATTGCCAGCATATTCCATGTGTGACCCGTTTCGGGCTGCAACTTTCATGTTGCAGACTTTTCGAACGACAGTAAGGTGTTTTAGGTCGTGGTTCTATACTCGATGATGCCGATGGAGTTGATGGACTCACTTATCTTCCAAGTCTTCCATTGTTATCGTTATTAGATGGCCTTAAGCCATATTTATTGTAATAAGTCCTATTTTGGGACAACGCTGTAATAAGTGTGTCATTGCTACTCTGTTATAAATCCTTGAAATCTTGTGTGGTGTCGGCATTCTTGATCCGGGGATGACGCCTTTGAAAGAAGACTTGATCCATTCAGGTCGGGTCGCTACTGAGATGATATCGAGCACACGTTGTAGGACACGACCACTAAATTAAAGCCATAGATCACTACTCTCTTCTCATTTTCTAACTCCTCATCTTTTCTACTCTTTTAGGATGAAGGGCGCGAAGATCAAGTACACCCAACCGGACGAAGGCACACCTTTTGGATTTCACTTGAAGAAAGTCACCAAGTACACGAACATTGGACTACCAAGTTTCACCGACTTTCAACGCCACTCTGCTGAAGAGGAGCGCTGGAAGATTCAAGCTCACGTTCCGGAAGGACACTCGCCCCAATCACCAAGCCTATAGATAGTGTTTCGATTGCACCAACACGAGTCTCGGAAAGAGCATGGCAGCTCATATCACCATGGGACGCGTTGGAGAAGTTTATCAAGAAGACCTCAAAGACACCATCTATCAGATTTGCGGACGCCGAGATGAACAATGGGAGATAGTCAGCACCAAGAAGGATAGATCCATTGCAGCTTTTATCCAGAGTTAAACCAGCACATTCGGCGCCGGAGAACCGGATGTGCAATGATATGCTCGAGTTGAAGAATGCGAGCGGAAGGATCATCGAACTTGAAGAGGAACTAAAGTCTACGCAAGGACTATATGGACGAGATCGTAGCATTAGCAAGACACAATAACGATCTTAAGTATGAGATTGAAGAACTCAAGAAGAAATTGGCACTCAAGAATGAAGACCGATCGTCGGCTGTCCAAGCGACTACATCAACATCGGCGACACCGACTCGAGATCCAAGTGAACCCGACTTTGAAGATGAAGCGGGAGGCGGACATCATGGAGTCTTCCACCCGTTCAAATTAGTAGATGACCCCCACATATTAGTAGTATTTCCTCCATGTAACAATTAGTACACGCACTTTTGCGATAGTTAGATCGTTGTAAGCCCTTTGTTGAATTGAATGAAGTGATTTTGTGTGATTTTGCTCATATACATTTGGGTAGTGTTTCTCCTTGGACCCCACTCTATTCTTAATTTCTCGTCTTTTCTAAACCCATCAGATGCCTCCGAGACGCCGACCCGGATTGGTTTTTCCGCGAGAGATCACCCAGTTGATCCAGCAGCGGAACACTTTGATCCAAACATTGGTGCAGAATCAAGGCAACAACAACAACAACCCACCGCCACCACCACCACTGCGGATCACGACACGTTTCTTAAGACTGAATCCGCCAAGATTTTCCAGTAGCAACCGAGCCGATAGTGGCGGATGATTGGCTCCGTAAGGTAGGAAGGGAGTTGATCACTGCGGGATGTACGATGGAGAGAAGGTGAAGTTTGCTGCACACCAACTTGAAGGACCCGCAGAACATGGTGGGAAAATTTTACAGCCACTTACCACCTGAGACACCTTTGTCACATGGGATCAGTTTCAACAAGCTTTCCGCCTTGCCCATGTCTCGGCAGGAGCTATGGCCATGAAGAAGCGTGAGTTTCGCAACTTACGCCAAGGAGGAAGAAGCTGTTGGCGGTATGTGGATGATTTTAGTAAGTTAGCACGCTATGCCCGGATAGCGTTGCCACGGATGCAGCTAAGCGGGAGAAGTTTGGAAGGACTGAATGATGAGTTAAGCATGCAGTTGATGGTAGCAAGTTTCAATAACTACCAGGAGTTGGTAGACCGAGCCCTCATGATTGAAGGAAAGCAGCGACAAATTGAGAATCGCAAGAGGAAGTATGGACGGGGAAGTATAACTCGGAGCCCAATGAAGCCCGTTATACCCCTAAGCGGGGAGTTCAGTTTGACATACCCATGGAGGAAGTAATTCGCACAACCATAATGGTACCAAGAATGGGAGCAGGAATGGAGGAAGCAATGGATGAACCGCACCACACCGTCAACCCCAACCAAGAAAGACTTAAGCCATGTCACTGTTTCAAGTGTTCCAAGCCGGGCATTATGCTAATGGTGTCCGAGAAGGCCAAGGTGGCAATGGAAGCTCTGGAAAGAAGCCAAACCCTTTCAATAGGGGACAAGTGAACCACATTGATGTGGAGGAGGTTGAAGATCAGCCCGATGCACGATGTCGGTAAGTTTTTGGTTAAGTCATTTCTTGCACTAGTTCTTTTCGATACGGTGCATCGCATTCATACATATCAAGGGGATTTGTAGAGAAGTATAGTATACCTACTCGGATTCTTAAAACCCCTTTGCTAGTAAGCTCACCAGAGCGGAGTATATGGCCGGAACAAGGATGTTTTCAAGTGCCATTAAGTATAGGAAGGCATGTGTCCCCGACGGATTTGATCATTTTGGAATCTCAAGGATTTGATGTAATTCTCGGTATGGATTGGCTGTCGATGTATGGAGGAAACATCGATCGCGCAAGTAAGACGATTTTTCTCACAACACCAGAAGGAAGAAGGATTAAGTATGTATCACGGCATGAGCCGAGGAGAGCTCATGTAAATTGCCTATCAGGAGTTGTGCAGGAAGAGGTGCGATGGTGAAGGATTACCTGATGTATTTCACGAGGAATTGCCGGGAATGCCACCAGATAGAGACATTGAGTTTTTGATTGAACTTTTGCGAGAACAGGCCCAATATCGAAGCGACCATACGGGATGCCCGCATACGAGTTTGGCGGAAATCAAGAAGCAGATAAAGGAGCTATTGGATAAAGGTTTTATACGCCCAAGTTCTTCGCCTTGGGGATCACCGGTACTGTTAGTGGAGAAGAAGGACGGATCGTTAAGGATGCTTGTAGATTATCGTGGATTGAATGAAGTAACAATCAAGAATAAGTACCCACTACCAATGATAAATGATCTGTTTGATCGTTTGCAAGGAGCTAAAGTGTTTTCCAAGATCGATTTACGATCGTGGTACCATCGATTGAAGATTCGAGAGCAGGACATACCTAAGACAGCATTTACCACGAGATATGGGACTGTATGAGTACACCGTTATGTCATTTGGACCGACTAACGCTTTGCCTATTTCATGAACCTGATGAACAAAGTATTTATGGAGTTTTTGGATAAGTTCGTCGTGGTGTTCATAGATGATATTTTGATTTTCTAGAAGAATGAAGAGGAACATAAGGAACATTTGCGTTTGGTTTTGGAGAAACTAAGGGAACATCAGTTATATGCCAAGTTCAGCAAACGTGAGTTTTGGCTAAAGGAAGTTGGATTTCTTGGACATGTTATATCCGGAGAAGGTATAGCAGTTGACCCCACAAAGGTTGAGGCGTAACCAAATGGGAAGCACCAACGACAGTTGGAGAGATCCGAGTTTCCTTGGACTCGCAGGATACTACCGAAGATTCATTGAGAATTTCTCAAGGATTGCCAAGCCTATGACGGAATTGTTGAAGAAGGATACCAAGTTCATATGGGTCGAGGATTGTGAGGCAAGTTTTCAGGAGCTGAAGAAAAGATTGGTTACCTCACCAGTGTTAATTTTGCCAGATCAGACCAAGGATTATGAGGTGTATTGCGACGCTTCATGTCGAGGACTTGGAGCAGTGCTTATGCAGGAAGGAAGAGTTGTTTCGTATGCTTCACGACAGCTTAAGCCTCATGGATTGAATTATGCCACACATGATTTGGAGTTAGCAGCCGTTGTGCACGCATTGAAGACACAGAGACATTTTCTCATTGGAAATCATTGTGAGGTGTACACGGACCACAAGAGTTTGAAGTACATCTTCACGCAGAAGGAATTAAATCTCGAACAGTAGCAGATGGCTGGAGCTTATTAAGGATTATGATATGAGATTGCATTATCACCCGGAAGGCTAACGTTGTAGTAGATGCATTGAGCCGTAAGAGCCACGTCAATACCCTAATGATGGGAGGAATACCCAAGGAGTTAGCCGAGGATCTTGAGAGCTATGTTTAGAAATAGCTCAGAGGCTTTGTGGCAGCATTGGAGATTCAGTCTCGTTGATGGACAAAATCGGAGAAGCTCAAAAGGCGGAACAAGGAAGTTGCCTCTATAAAGGAGAAAATGAGCGAAGGAAAAGCTAAGGGATTTCGTGAGGATGAGCACGATACCCTATGGTTTGAGGACCGTGTGTATGTGCCAAATGACCGGAGATCGTGAAGTTGATTACGCAAGAAGCACATGATTCACCCTACTCAATTCACCCAGGAAATACCAAGATGTATTTGGATTTGAAGAATACTTTCTGGTGGACGGAATGAAGAAAGATATTGCGAGTATGTAGCAGTTTGCGATGTATGTCGAGAGTGAAGGCAGAACATCGAAGCCGGCAGGATTGTTGCAACCATTGCCGATACCGAATGGAAGTGGGATAAACTAGGCATGGATTTCATCACAGGTTTGCCAAAGACCCGTTCGAGCTATGACTCGATTTGGGTTATAGTCGACCGCTTGACAAAGGTAGCTCATTTCATTCCTTTGAAGACTACCTATTGCTGTGCTAAGTTAGCAAAGATATACATGACCAGAATTGTGTGTTTACACGGAGTTCCGAGGAGTATCGTTTAAGATAGAGTAACTCAATTTACCTCAAAGTTTTGGAATCGGTTACACGAAACATTGGGAACCAGGCTGGAATTTAGTACAGCTTTCCACCCACAGAACCGATGGACGGTGAGAGAGTCAATCAGATTTTGGAGGATATCTTTGAGAGCTTGTGCACTAGATTATGGATCTAGTTGGGATGATAACTTGCCGTATGCAGAGTTTTCTTATAACAACAGTTACCAAACCAGCTTGAAGATGGCACCTTTCGAGGCTTTGTACGGAAGGAGGTGCAGGACACCGTTATCATGGGACGAAGCTAGAGACCGTCAGTTGTTTGGACCAGATTTGATTAAGGAGTCTGAACAGAAGGTTAAGTTGATTCGCGATAGGCTCAAGGTAGCCCAGTCCGAACCGTAAGAGCTATGCGGATTCAAAATGCAAAGCGATGGAATATGAAGTTGGAGACAGAGTTTATCTTAGAGTATCCCGCTTGAGGAGTTAAGCGTTTTGGAGTTAAAGGAAAGTTAGCCCCACGTTTACGTTGGACCGTATAGGATTTTGCAACGCATGGGAGAAGTTGCTTATAAACTGAAATTGCCAGAGGGACTGTCAGGAGTTCATGATGTATTCCATATTTCTCAGTTGAAGAAATGTCACGCCGAGATGGCGGAAGTACCGTTAAGGGATATAGTGCCGCTTGAAGCAATTCAGTTGCAGGATGATTTGACATATGAGGAAAGACCAGTCAAGATTCTCGAGTATGCCAAAGAGAGTTACTCGCAGCAAGGTTATCAAGTTTTGCAAGGTTCAGTGGTGCCACCACACTGAGGATGAAGCCACCTGGGAAAGAGAAGAAGATTTGCTCAAGGACCACCCTCACCTATTTTCTAGCCAATCCGAATCTCGAGGGCGAGATTCATCTTAAGGGGGGTAGGTTTGTAACATCCCAAATTTTCAATTTGGAATGTTATACATTAAGTCATCATGCATATCATATTTTCTTGCATTTTCTGATCCTAGAAAATTTCACGCAACTCAAGGACCCTCGAGAGAGTTGGAGATTTCATTATTTTCATATTTGGGTTTTTCTCAAATTTTGAAAATAGGATCAGTCGGATTTATTTGTATTTTATCTTCAAATATTTTTCCGATAAAAAAATAAGAGAGGGAATAATATGACTTTCCCAAAAATTTAGGAAAAATGAAGATTTAATAAATAAATCAAATTTTGGATTTTTTAGGAGTTTATTTGCTTTAGGAAAAAAATGCGTATTTTAAAAAATTTGCATTTAGCCCGTATTAAAGTTCATTTTGTTAGAGCTCATTTTTTGGAGTCGGGTAAATTTTATTTTATTAAATTTGGAGTTCGTTTAGATTTATTTTAATTCGTTTTTCTGCGAGAGTTTAAAAAAAATCGCCGCGCCCCGCCTGGGCCAAGGGCCCAGCCGGCCCAACCGCCGCCGGCCCAGCGCCCCTCCCCTCGCGCTCCCACAGAGGAGTCCTCGCCCGCCGCCGACCGAGTCCGGCTCGGCCACGCCTCGCCGACCCCCGTCGCCGCAGCCCACCCGACCCACAGGAGCCCGAGTCCCGGCGACCTCGCCGGAGGTAGCCACGAGTCACCCCGGTCCGGTTTTGTTTTAAAAAACGTCCGGTTTTCTTTCGTTGTTTGGTTTTTAAAAACCCTAGATCGGTTTATTTTTTTTCGGTTTAGTTAATTAGTGAACGTTCACCGATCCGTTCGTTTTAACGAACGGGTTCGCCGGTTAATTTCTGTTAACGAACGTCCGTTCGTTTAACCGTTCGTCGTTTTCTTTTAAATCGGATTTAATCCGTTACTTTCCGATCTCGATTTCAGATCCAGTCTTCGAATCAGTTTATCTTCTCGCTCGTTTATCGGAATCAGGTGATTCAAGCGCCTGGAGTTTCGTTTCGAAACCGCCGTTCCGACTAATCAACTTAAACAAGGTTTTGCTACTGTAAAATTTGACCTAGTTTCACATTGCTAGAACCGAGTTGTTTTCTTTCGACGTTTGACTTTCGTTGTTTTATTTGATTCGATTCTTTTCGCAACCAGGGTTCTTAAGTTGAACTTACTGGTCAGATCTTCTATTCGAGATTTACCTGTGCATTAGATGAGTACTTATTGTATGCTTGTTGTTTGTCTGCGTTAGATCACCCGGAGTGCGCCGCTTGTTACTTCGAGTCTCTAGGTTTCATGGATCGTCGGCCAAGGCAAGTAACACTTGATCATACCTTTTCTACTACCCGGTTTATGCATTAGATCTATTCCTCAAACACTTGCATGATTAGGATCTAAATAAATTGTGGGATGGGAAGTAGATTGAGGTAGTACCTATTACCTGTTTTACTTATGAAACCTTGGGAGTTACTTCTCGTTGCTTATTATGCCATGCTATGCTAGTAGACGTGGATTGGGTGAGTGATATCCATGACAGATGCTTGAGATTGTTAATTAATGGTTTATTTAAGGTGGCAACTTAAATACACATCCAGGTGGATTGAGGCACCTGGGAACCCAGTGTTATGCAGTTTTTGGAAATCCCGGGGTACCCGTGTGATCTTCCTATGGACCGCCACCCAGGCTCAAAGGGATCATAAGATTATTCAAACTAGAAACTTCCGTGTGCAGCCACAAGCCATTATGGGCTCTGGCATAGCTGAGTAAGTCGTGCGAACTCTTATAGTGGTGGACTAGCAGATGTAGGGGATGTAGTTGTACCGGTCCACCCATCGTAAGGTGCTAGCGCTTACGAAGATTGTGTCTCGGTCATCCGTCTCTCAAACACCATGTAGTCACGAGAACCAAAGCGGAGGAGATCGAGTCTTGTGGGGAGAAGTGCGCAAACCTCTGCAGAGTGTATAAACTAATCATAATTAGCCGTGTCCCCGGTTATGGACATCTTGACTATCTAGTACTTGAATATCATGTGAATCTCAACATGTTACTCTAATTAATGTTATTGGGTTTTTAATGAGTACTTTTAATTGGGATTGAGGATGTTGTCAACCATTCTCAATGTTTAACAACCACCATGATAGTTAAACAAATTTATTCCTTTGTAGTAGGGAAAAACTGGCTTTATGCAAAACTGTAACCGTAGAGCTTTACCACCAGCCATATATGCATGTAGTATAGGCTTATTCCTTCATTACTCTCTATGTGTTACATTGCCAGCATATTCCATGTGCTGACCCGTTTTCGGGCTGCAACTTTCATGTTGCAGACTTTTCGCATTTACAGTAAGGTGTTTTAGGTCGTGGTTCTATACTCAGTGATGCCGATGGAGTTGATGGACTCACTTATCTTCCAAGTCTTCCGCTGTTATCGTTATTAGATGGCCTTAAGCCATATTTATTGTAATAAGTCCTATTTTGGGACAACGCTGTAATAAGTGTGTCATTGCTACTCTGTTATAAATCCTTCGAAGTACTGTGTGGTGTCAGCATTACTGATCCAGGGATGACGCCTGAGCACAGAGACTTGATCCATTCGGGTCGGGTCGCTACACTATCATTATCTAGGAAGATTCCGTCGCAGCGAGCGCTTCGTCTTGTGATATTTGCAAATACCAAAATCCTTTTTCGTCGTCGGACATTTCCTATGTTCATAGTTAAAACATCAATTGAAAATCGATCGAAGACAACTACCAGGATACTCAACACACAAATCCGGGGCACTCGATATTTCCTACATATTACGGCACAAGTCATGCCAAAATTCACGGAAAAATCCGGCATGACCTTTGCTAAAATAGGACATATCGGCGCCTGAAATTTCTTGGAGCGAAATGAATCAATACTCCGGCAAAACATAGGCCACTCGGAGGTGTAACATGCAAACATGACCGGCCACTTGGATATTGAGCAACACAAGATATACATTTCAAAATATCTTATAGGACTCAAATTAGCATGCATTCAATAAGCAAAAGTAAATCATCTCATGCATCCCTACATCGTCGAATATTATCACTAATACATCACGAATAGTGTCATACATATAACATCACTAATACAACTAAAACCCTAGCACACGACGGGTATCGGCGCGGGCGGTGGACACCCACAAAGAAGGAACCATCACGGGATCATAGCTGCAGTGAGATCCCTGGAGAACCTGCCAGGTATTGGAGAACGACCTGTGCTCCAACACAAACAAGTAGCGACGGACGTGCGCGCCCTCCTCACTGACACGGTGACGCACCACCTCCGCGGAGTCCTCAAGCCTCTGGATCGTCATCGCCCACGCGACCGCCACCAAAGAAGGTTCGGTCAACGACAGGCTGGCTCCTTACCAACCTGCGCCCTCCGGTGAGTGGCGCCTCCCAGTACCACCCAGCCGGAGCCAGGTCCGGACATGGCCGATCTGGTCAAGCAGGTGTCGTCCTCCGCCGACTCGAAGACGAGGATGCGGGATAGGCATCGTCCACGTCGAGGCGGGAAAAATTGCTTTAACTAAAAAATAGCAACAAGTTCTTACTAACTAGTTCTATTAATTCAACTAGTTCTTACTAAAAATAAACTTACTATAAATAAAAATATTCTAATACCTAATTAGTACCTAGTTCTTAATATGCAACTAAAATAAACTTACTATAAATAAAAATAAACTTAACATGCAACTAAAATATAAATAAACCCTAGGTAGATCGGTAGGGAGAGGGAGGAGGCGTGCTCTCCTCGGGTGCCTCTTGACGAGGGAGGCGTGGCGTCGAGGTCGGGTCGGGCGTTCGAGGCGGCGTTGAGGTCGAGGCGAGGCGTGGAATCTGGGGTCGAGGCGTCGAGGCAGCGTTGAGGTCGAGGCGAGGCGGCGTTGAGGTCGAGGTCGAGGCGGGCGTGGGGTGCGTGGGGCCTTGTGGCCGATGGGCGACGGCGGCGGCGAGAGTGGAAAGAGTTGGATTTGGGGGAAAGTGGCGTGGGGAAGGTCGACGAACAACGTGGTTAAGTCGAAAGTAGCGATGGCTCGTTAGAAAAGCGCTTCTTTGCTACCTTAGCTACTGACGTGTTCTGATACACGCCATCGCTACTCCTTTCTCTTTTTTCCCTTTTTCATTTAGTTTCCTTAACATTTTATTTGTTTCCTTTCACCTTATTCTATTTCTTTCATTTTTAATTACCTTTCCATTTTATTTCCATTTAATTTTATAACCTTTAGCAGCAACGAGTTTACATTAAAACATGCTGCTACAAACAGCGTAATGATGAGGCGGTTAAATCATAGATCGCTACTACTATGTGTAGCTTATGGGCTAAGCCGTGGGAATTTTAGTAGTAACGTGTGTACAGCAAGGCAGCGCTTTGCTAGATCTTTATCTGCAGCGCGGTTACCTCAGGCGCGCTACTGCTAATTAGCACCAGCGTGCTTTTTTGACCCACGCTACTGCTAAAGTTCTGTGTATAGGGTTTTCCCTAGTAGTGTAACCATCTACAATGTCACAATCTACAACCTCAGCACAGATGACGCCCATAAGCATGTTGGCAAGTTCTTTCTGCTTTGCTACACTTTCTCTGAAAACATTGATCAGTTGTTGTGTCGCACGACTCTGCACCTCTGATTCATCCACCATTTTCATCATTGCTTCAGCCATTAATTGGTTCACAAACATACATTTATTCCGTTGCATTCGAGACAGAGGATACTGAACAGATTCAGATGGCAATTTTGGCAGGCTTGTATTATTGATAGTGGAGAGTGTCTCGACCACTGCATCATAACATAAATTAGGGCGGGAACCAAACAGATTAATCATGAGTTATTGCCATATTACCTGGCCTAGATTTACTGGAAAGAAACAATGGGGTTGCCTTGCTGTTTTCAGAGTTTTTCTTCTTATCTTCAGCAACCTGCACAAAATTAACACACTATTGCTATCATTGGCCAAGTCAGATAATAGGAAAGCAACATTGACACAACGAACGTTTGGGCAAGTAGCCTACACCAAATTAACACAATATGGCACAGCTATCATCAGCCAGGTAAGGTAGTACGAAAGCAACATTGACACAATGAATGAATGGGCAACCAGAGAAGCACTACAATTCAGTAATGTGCGTGATATGAGATAGTACATTCATGCAGCTCGAGATGCAAAACTACCAGGCAGTTTTCCGTAGAAAAATCAACATTGGCGCCTTTAACATTTTGCTACAACTAATTTTAGATCAGATAAAGGTTAGATTCACGCCGATTAACAAAATACATGTTGATGTAAAAATATAGTGATATACAACAGGTACTTACATCAGCATTGGAGCACAGAGAATTCCCGCAAGATATTTTCCTCGAATACGATCCCAATGGAGGAAGTCTTCTATCGTTTAATCTTATTTTCTAAAAGAGAGATGGGTAAGAAACATGTAGAAAATATGATCAGAATGCTATAAAATTTCATGATGCGAGGATACGCTGCGCTTCTTAGAATGGAGTTGACATTCTTTTGCTGAATTTGGAAGCGGACTAGTTCTTTGGCCATGAAATCTGCTTATTATCGATTGGGAGTTGGGTTTCTCTGTCTTTGGAGCAGTATCTATGAAAAATGGAGTTGGTTTATGATCTCTTGGCGTTTGGATCTTTTGCAAAGACCTGGTTTGTAACCCTTGATTCTAATGAGTCGTCTTCCCCTTGCATGCCTTATATAGAAGAATGGTGATTCAGTTATAAAACATGCTACAGCAGAGATGGAATAGGTACTGAAGAATATAAAGGCATGACATATTGACATGTATTCCCTCCATCCTGAAATAAATGGACGGGTCTAGGCGTATTTCTGTTCTAGATACATCCGGTTTTATCCATTTCTGCGACATTTAATCCGGACGGAGGGAGTATGATGTAAGAGCTAGGGATACGACAGGACAACACAGTAAAAAAACACTGAAAAACCCACTGCATAACCAAAGTATTCAAACCCACTGATATGAGATAGTACACTCATGCAGCTCAGGATGCAAAACTACCAGGCAGTTTTCCTTACAAAAATCAACATTGTGGCCTTTAATCATACATTTTGCTACAACTAAATTTAGATCAGATAAAGGTTGGATTCACGCTGATTAACAAAATACATGCTGATGTAAAAATATAGTGATATACAACAGGTACTTACATCTACATTGGAGCACAGATAATTCCTGCAAGAATCTTTCCTCATAAACGATACCATTGCAGAAATTCTTCTATCTGTTAAGCTTATTTTCTAAAAGAGAGATGGGTAAGAAACATGTAGAAAATATGATCAGCATGCTATAAAATTTCATGATGCAAGGATACGCACACGCTTCCTAGAATTGAGTTGACATATTTTTGCTCGACTGGAGCGGACTAGTTCTTTGGCCACTGGAATCTGCTTATTATCAGTAGGAGTTGGGTTTCTCTGTGCTGGAGCAGTATCTATAAAAACTGGAGTTGGTTTATTATCTCCTAGCGTTTGGATCTTTTGCAAAGGCCTTGTTTGTAACCCTTCAGATTCTAACATAGTTGTCTTCCCCTTGCATGCCTTGTATAGAAGAATGGTGCTTTAATTATAAAACATGCGACAGCAGAGAGATGGAATAGGAACTAAAGAATAGAAAGGCATGACATATTGACATGTATTCCCTCCATCCGAAAAAAAAGGATGGGTCTAGGCGTATTTCAGTTCTAGATACATCCTTTTTTATCCATTTCGGCGACATGTAATCCGGACGGAGGGAGTATGGTGTAAGAGCTAGGGATACGACAGGACAACACAGCAAAAAAAAAACTAGTTGAATGTAAAACTGTATGCTAGAGGAATACGTACAGAGATAACTAAGGCGGCATACACGTGTATGATTGGGAAAATAAGATGGCATTGCAAAAGAGTACTAGAACAGCACTTGAAGTAAAAAACATGGTATGGCGGACGGATGAAGTACATACTGATGAATAACAATACATAAGATATTCAGAAGCATGATGTCCAAATTAAGCAAATGGCATTGCGATACAGTAGAATGACAGTACTTGAATTTGAAAACATGTTATTATGAATGGAATAGAATCTTTGAAAAAGCAGGAAGGCATGACATATTTACATGCATGATCAGCATGCTAAGCACATGGCATTGCAACCGAGTAGATACACTCCAGGACATTATATGCATGTTGTACCCATATCACAGGCCAAGTTAGAGCAAGGACCTTGTGGGGTGAAGAGGATTCATCATCTTTACGCAAGTCTTGAAGAACTGCCTTTACATGTTCCATCATATTGGGTATCATTGACATCAAGTTTATTGGCCTTTACATTGCTCCGTGAGGTTCTTGTGAATATATCAGTGTGTACAATTATATCTGACATGCATGGAAGACAACTAGTAGTTAGATTTATGTAAATGAGTGCCTGTAGGAGAAGACATAAATAGTAGGACTGGGGTTAACTAGGAGCAACAGGTCTCATAAACTAAAGGGAGAACACAGATGAAAGCTACAGAATATGTATCATTTGTACTTGAGATTAACTAGATGGCACACAAAAGTATTAAAGAACAACATAGGTAATACTAGAAGTGGTATAATACTATAATCACCAGCCTCTGGGATAGCATTGGCTGATGGATGATAACTATGGAACAGCGTTACCTAAAGAACAAATATCTTAGCTGAACTATGGAACAGCGTGAACTCCTGAACAAGACCCGTAAGAGATCAGCATGAATATACAGTGAAATGTGATAATCTATTTTCCATGCTTAGATGAATAACAAAGCCATAAATGTTGCACACAAGTAAGATCAGGGTACAACCTATCTGGCCGCCATCCATTGGAGTGAGCATCATGTGCTGACTTGTCGATGGCACTGCAGTTGTTGTGGCTCTCCATGTCGGGCACGCAGCGCATTCGATCACGAGGAAGCTGTTGAGTGGGGACTGTAGCTCCCTTCCGTGTATGCTTCCCTTGTTGGAGCAGCTGCGGTGAGTCGGAAGGCGGTGTGTCGAAGATGCGAGATAACGCATAAAGTTAAGAATGACATATCTCTTTGATCCGAAGAAATACACTAAGAGATCAACAGCAAAGATGCGAGAGTGGTCACACGTCACATCAAGACTAAATTGGGGTCTACGATTTAATTTTATTTTGGTACTTTGTCCGATCTCGCCGGATGGCTTGATGGCCGTCTTGTGCCTTCCGGTGACATCGCTCGAATCTTCCCTGAAGAGCCAGCGACCAACGGCAGAGCAGCCTGCCTCCGCCGTCCGTGGCCCCGTCCAAAACCCCGCTCCCCGCCCCACCGCACTGCCGTGGTTGCGCCGCCCCCGGGCCAATCCACAAAGACTCCCCGTCATCCAGATCCGGCGGCGGCAGTACCTTCAACCCACGCAACTCTAAAAGATAGCCATCTAAGTGCTGCTTCCGCGGCGAACTTGCGGCCCCGCACCCTTACGTTAGACACCAGCCAACCGCCAGCCTAGGAGCTCCGCCGTCTCGAGGGGTGCTTCTTCCCATTGGGAATCGATTGGCCCAGAATAAAAATTCAGACAACTGACGCCTAAATAAAGTGATTTCAGATGAGGGTGCGACCTATCTGGCGGCATGGTGAAGTAGGCAGGTCCAAATTGTCGAGTCGGTGAGGCGGCGCGCGCTTGCGGTGGTGACGGCGGCGAGGAAAGAGCGATGTCGCGACGGTCGACGGCTACGCGGAAGCAGCGATAGGACTCTGGACGGATCCGAAGTTGGAGCCGCTCCGGTGCCGTGAACAACGGCGGGGGTGAATCGGCTCCGGTACGGTTCACGCGGCCGTCGTTGAGGCAGCACGAACAACATGGAGTAAGAGGCACGGCCCGATTATGCAGCGACAATTGGACAGCGTCTCCGGCATTAGGGAGGAGGCGGCTGTGAAAAATGTCTTGATGGGCGCGCCATGGAGGTGGGGCTGAGGTTTCGGCTCGGGAGAAGGGAGCTTCCCGGGGATAAGGTGATTTGGCGCCCACGAGGTATGAATGGGGGCGGGCGGGCGGGGGAATTGGGAGGAGTGGAACCATGTCTTCTGACGCATTTATGCGAAATGTGAGGGGAGTTACAGTTCTACCCTTGCCTATAGGCTTCTCGGCTTGGGTCTGTGTACTCAGGGTCGGGGATAGTAGAGTAACTTTGCTTCTCCCCAAATAGTGGGCGGGAGCGATTTCGGGCGAGGAGGGCGTGTTTTGAACTATAGTGGGTGTGAGCGAATTTGGGCGAGGAGAGCGTGTTTTGAAATAGTGGGCGCGAGCTATTACGTTCGAGGAGAGCGTGTTTTGCCGACCATGGTTTATGAATTATTCGGCACATGTCATTTCGGCCGAGGAGAAGGTGCGCTTGGATGAAGTTACGAACCTACCCTCGATGTACAATGGGCCAATTGATGCGTGTCCCACATAGGACGGTAATTTCACGTCTCCCATTTATTTGCTTGGGCGAATTCCACCGAGCAGAGAGGATGTTTAACGATTCGTTCAAATTTTGGGAGAAAGAGCATCCACGTCTACCTTACCAAGTCGATTCGAATCAAATTTTGAAATATTAGCTTGCCACTTCTTTTTTAGATGGAGAGATGATGCTCGTGTTTTTACATGCTCGTTGCTAGCGATTTACTATATGACAAATAGTTGACCCACTCAAAAACGTGAACCAAACCCAAAATGAAATATCTCGATTCAATGAACTAGCTCGTTTAGTAGGTCAAAATAGTGAACTAAATCCAAAATTGAACACCTCAATCGAGTAGCATGTTCTCTGATATTATAGTACTCCATGAACATGTTGAAAGTCAAATTAATGAACTTTTTTGATATACGCATATATCCGTTCATGTTTGGATTGCAGACAACATGTTCTCAAATTTAAATATTTGAATGCAATTTTATATCAGTCTTTGATGAATAAAACGCGACCTCCCCTCTCCCGGACTCCTGTTCTCTCTCTCTCTCTCTCTCTCTCTCTCTCTCTCTCTCTCACTCTCTCGACAATCTTCAATTCTGCATACGCATCCGACACAAAAACCTTGTTGGTCCCTCTCCTTTCTCTCTCTCTCTCTCTCTCTCTCTCTCTCTCTCTCTCTCTCTCTCTCTCTCTCTCTGTGGGGGGTCTTTCTAGTCCGCATTCATATGTACACCATCTATAGGTCTCTCTACACTATGTATGATACTCTAGCTAGTCCAAGCTAGATATCTTGGGTGCACTCATCGTACGCACACAAATTCCTTGGCTCTTTGCCGTAACTCTCTCACGCACCACTATGTCGTCTTGGAGCTCTTCCCCCCTCTCTCAAACTCTCCATCCACCTGGGTCACACATACACATGCATATCTCACTCGCACTCGATAGGCCCATCTAAAACTCTATCTCTCTCCATCGTTCTCTCTCCATCTCACACGCACACACACACACACAATCTCATGCCCAGCTAGCCAAGTATGATGGTCTCTCACTCAATTGTAGGCACACGCAGTACCCACTATATGTATATGACTAGCTAATCTTAGTCTCCATCACAAACATGTGCATGGTCTATCTCGATTTCTCTCGGAGCATCTTTCTATCGCGCACGCACTCCCTCGATCTCCCACCCATATAGTCCCCTCACGATCTCGAGGGGATCTCTCTATCATGAACACACCCTCTCTACCTCCCCATGCGTCCATGCCATCCATGTTTCCCTCTCGACCTTTTTTCCTTGTTGGCCAGACCTCTATTGGACATGTGCTACAGGGGTGTCTCTCTCCGTTGCAAACAATCACACATTAGCTATCTTCGTGTACCTCCTCACCTCGCTTTTCCATCTCGGAGATGCATTCGTGATATGTTCGCATAAGAAATGAAAAAACACACACTCTCTCTAATTTATCGTTTGTTGTCACTTTCTCTTTCACACACATACTCTTTTTGCACACTTACTCATTCTACTTCACACGCACTTGATCTGTCTCGACTGAGGCACTCACCTCCGTCCATAGCACGTAGATTTATTGAAAAGTCAAAGATCACAAAGTTTGACCATGTACGTGGAGAAAAAGAATTACATCTAGTACGGCAAACATATACCATTAGATTCACCATGAGATATAGTTTTGTATGATGTATATTTGGTATTGTAGATATAAATAACATTTGCGTAAACCTGATCAAAGTTTCCAAAGTTTGACTTCTAAAAAAATTTGCATGCACTGCATTATCGAGCGGATGGAATATCTCTTTCCCCTATCAGCTATCGGCGCACCACTCAGCCTTATCGGGGCTCCTCAATCTCTCTCAAACTTTATTCGTCGGTTTGGTTCGTGACCTGACCCTCATGCCTTGATGGTCGGTACTGCTGAGTGTGGACGTCGATGTAAAATATTTCTGCACTGGCAGGCTTGTGTAGTCTTGAAGCGTTTGGTTCATGCACAGGCGAACAAAGCATCAACGCCCCATCAATCAATCCATGCATCAATTATTTAATGCTAATATCCATCCATGTTGCTGTTAGCCTCGTGGGCGCACGACCAGGCATGGCCAGGTGTTCGAAATTGGTCGCTTGGGCCAGGCTACTTGTAGTGTCTGGAGTTCAGCCAGGCTAATTAAAGTGCAAGGGAACCCAGCCCAGGCGAGCTTTCTTTTTCACAGGGTAGCAACCAAACAAGCGTGCATGAAATCCAGCCACAACCCCAGGCCCATAAAAGAAGCTCAGGACGCAAGCCAAACTGGCCTTATATCTCCCTGGTTCACACATACACATGTCTCGCTCGCACTATACATATAGACCCATCCAACACTCTCCGCCCTTGTTCTCTCTCCATGTGACACGCACCCCCCTAAGTACCATAATCCCTCACTCCATCATAGGCTCTGTTTGGATCCATGGGTTAGAGTTAGTTTGGGTTAGTTTGGAGTCAACTAACCCAAAAAGATCCAAACATGAGGGTTAGTTTAGGTTAGATGCATCTAACCCATCCAGAAAAACTAACCCATCCAAGAGGTGCTTATTTGGGTTAGTTCTTCTCGGGACCACTAATAAACACTTTTTTCTCTCGCTCTCCCCGCAGCAGATCCATCCCCACTTCCTCAAAGCTTCTCGTCCTCTCCCTCCCTCCCTCCCTCTCGCACCGCGCGTGAAGGTGCCTCGCCGTATCCGCGCTCCATCTAACCCTGCCATCCAAACACCTCTTTACTTAGAGTTAGTTCAGGGTTAGAATCTAACTCTAACCTCTAACTGAGTTAGAGTATCCAAACAGGGCCATAGGCGCAAGCACTCCCCCTCCTAAGTATGATTATCTCTTACTAGCCATCGTGAACACACGTATTGTCTCCTTCCATCCATCGTCTATCTCGATATCTCTCGGGCATCTTCTATCGTGCACACACCTTGTCACTCGATCTCCCACCCATGTAGTCCCATCCACGATCTCCGGGGATCTCTCTATGACAAACATACACTCTCTCCTCCCCATGTCTGCATTTTCTCCGTCGTCTCTCTCGACCTCTCTCCCTTGTTTGTCAGACCCCTCTTGGCCACGTGCTAGGGGTCTTCCTCTCTCGGTTCCAAACAACCACACACTATCTCCTCACCTTGCCTCCGTTGTCGAAGATGCATGTGTGATATGTTTGCATAAGACACGCATGCTTTTTCTCCACTTTTATCGTGTGTTGTCCATGTCTCTTTCACACACGCACACACTTTTCACTCTCTCTCTCTCTCTCTCTCTCTCTCTCTCTCTCTCTCTCTCTCTCTCTCTCTCGTCGGGGACTCATCACGACCATAAGCATATGGATGTTTTGAAAAGTCAAACCTCAGAAAAGTTTGACTAAGTATATGTGGAGAAAAATATTTACATCTGGAACGATCATTAGATTCATCACAACATGTACTTACTTCATACTATCATTTATCTTTGGTATTGCCGATATAAGTAATTTCTTTATAAACTTGGTCAAAGTTTCAAAAGTTTGACTTTAAAAAAATGTTGTAACTACATTATCAAACGAAGGGAGTAGCTCTTTCTCTCTCTCTCTCTGGTATCTCTCACGGGCCTCCCCTCTCACTCGAACTCTCTATACCGAGTTGGCCGGTCACTGTGCTAGCGTATAGCTCTGTATATTGTTTAGTTGGCCGGTCAACCAATCCACATGTTGCGTTGTCAGCTCGTGTTCTGTATCTTGGTGTGCTGGCCCATGTGGTAGTGGGTGAAAATAAGTAAACTAGAGGTCCATCTGACACGCGGTGAAGGAAACAAAGTTCAAACCACTCAGGGTAGCACCCGCACGCTAGTAAATTGAGGCGCCGCGAGGACAAACTTCTTCTTGTAGCGAAGGGCGATCACGCACAATTCACCACTGCGCGGCGGCATGCACAGAAGGACGCACTCGCGCACACCCAGCACACAACACACACCAGCACATGTGTACATCGGCGTCGCCGCCGGTTGAGATGGACGGCGAGGCAGCCAACAAGCGGAGGCCGCTCGAGCCAAAACCGTATCCGGCGAGCACAGACTTCATCAAGAGCCTCCCGGCGACATGCTTTTCGTCATCATCGGCCTCCTCCCACCAAATCTAAAGTGCGGACCGCCCTGCTCTCCGGCGGTGGCGCCCCTCTGGCGTTCGTCCCCTCAACCTCACCGTCGAAAGCTGCCTCTGCGGCGGGGATTGCAAACGCATGGCCGCAGTCTCCAAGATCCTTTCATCGCACCTGGGCCAGCCGACGCCTTAACATCCGCATGTTCGGTACCAACTGCAAGGTCCAACCCAAGTTCGACGAGTGGTTCTTATCCCCCGCCCTAGATCAGCTCGAGGAGCTCAGCTTTGAAGCTGGACGATGTCGCTCTCTGCCGTCGTCCGCGCTCCGCCTCACGCCAACCCTGCGCCGCGCCAGCTTTAGCTCCTGCTATCTTCCCCAGATTAATGTCGTGCCCGCCCTTCTTCTCCCTCAACTCAAGCAGCTCGACCTCTTCGACTTTGTCATCTCGAAGAAGGCTATGGAGCACCTGCTCCGCAGCTGTACTGCGCTCGAGTACCTTCGTCTTGAGAAGTTCCACGGGTTCATTAGCCTCCACATCGCCTTGATGAATCTCTGATGGATTTATGTGTCTTGCTGGCCCCGCAACAAGACATCAATTGGGAAGAGATCACTCCAGCTGTTCCACGTTATGGTCATTGAGAATGCGCCTTTCCTTGAGAGATTGCTTGTATCAGATCTAGAAGGTCCAACAAAAATCAGGGTCATTGACGCGCCGAAATTGACAGCGTTGGTGTACTCGTCTGCCAAATTCTCCGAACTCTTTATTGGATCTGTAATCGTTCAGGTACAGCACTCATCTTCTTCTCCGTCTTCTTGAAATTCACATTTTTAAATTTCTTCTTGATGTATTTATGACCGTCTTCTAGAATATGATTCCCACAAGCTTGACCCAGTCCATGCGCCGCGGTGAAGATCTTAGCACTAAAATCTATCGGCCCCAATCTGGATCAAGTTGTTGGATTCCTTACATGCTTTCCATGCACGGAGAAGCTACTCATCGAGGTGAAACTTCTTTCCTATTAGTAAACGGTAATCACAACGTAGCTCAATTTTTTCGTAATTTTCCCAAATTACGATGACAAGTGTAGTGTTCAAAACTACATCTACGCCTTTGCCTTTGAAAGAAATGTTTTTAGTATTTTTTTTCCACGTGATCACCTGCATCATTTTTATGCTGTACTACTATAGTAGCCTAGGCTAGTCATAGTGGAAAGTAACTTAGACTACTCCAGTAACTCTATGGTTACCCTAAGGGCAAGTACTACCTCAGTACTTGTTTACTCTTACTATTTTGTAGTATCAAATTTTGACCATAGATTTAACTGACAAAATGTTAATGCATGTCACTAAGAACTATATCGTTGGATTTGTATTTGAACATAATTTCAAATGGTGTAATTTTTAGTGACATGCATTGGCATATTCTTAGGTAAATCTATGGTCAAAATTTTATACTAAATACGTGGTAGTATTCCCTCCGTCCCAAAATTCTTGTCTTACATTTGTTTAGATACGGATGTATCTAACACTAAAATGTAACTAGATACATCCGTATTTAGAAAAATTTAAGACAAGAATTTTGGGACGGAGGGAGTACAAAAGTGGGCTATGTAGGCCAAAACATGTGCCAAATTCACTTGTGATGCATTTGGCATCGATGCCCTCCATTGCTCACCGGTGCCCCAATCTGGAGCACCTACTTTGCTCGGTGCCAAATTAACTCACGCAATGAAAAAACACTGCGTGGGAGCGAGAGAAGGGTGAGGCAATAAAAAACACTTGTTTGGGAGAGTGAGAGGCTGGTGTAGTTGGTTTGATTGATTTGTTTATACATGTGGGTCTGCATGCACAGTGGTGCCAACTCTCTCACATCGCGAGAGCGGTGCCAAAATCTTTGATTTGACATCGATGCGTATTATGTGGCATACTTTTGCGAAATATGGCATCGGCCACATAGTGGAAGGCAACAAATGCCCAAGCTCTTCACGTGCTCCTAGTTAAATGAGAGGAAACAGAAACAGAGAGAGAGAGATGGAGAGAGAGAGAGAGATAGTGAAAAAATATCACTAGCCAGCCAACCCTATCGTATGAGCGAATGATATTGGTACCTCTTGATGACATGGCAATCTTATGCAGCCAGCTGCTCTAATATGTTCTCTTCTTTTGCAGATAAAAAAAGACCGGAAGTGAAAAATGTGCTGCACTATAACAATCTCATCGAATGCCTTGACACCATCTTACAGAAATTGATTTGATCGACTACCGAGGCAGCACATCTGAGATTAAATTGGCCAGGTTCTTTGTTCTGGAGGCAAGTGTGCTCAAAGTAATGAGGTTTGGCATTCTCTGGCGCAACAATGAATGGCGTGCTGATCACCGCAAGCGTCTAAGCCTAAATGACAAAGTCTCCACAGAAGCTGAATTTGTTTTTGAAACATCAAGTGGCCAGAGACTCGAAAACTTATTTTCCCATTAGTGACTTGTCAGGGCGGTGGATTTTAGTTTGTACGATAACGTTGCATCCACCTAAAGTACCAAAAGTTCTTACGTGAACTTCCTAGTAATTCCCTCTTCCTAGGTGCAGCATTACTCCTAACATTTGTAATATCAGTTTGAAACTTGTAATATTGCCGTGTCCTATTCCTGCGTTTTCAAAATCCTGCGAATCAAACAGGTCCTGCATTGGTGATGATGTTGTGCCTCCCATCTTTCACCAAGAGTCCGTCGGATCTAGATCTCGCGCATACAAACTCAAGCTCTCCATTTTGCAAAAGATGCCCGCACTTGTTCCCTATTTACAAACAACTCCTTGTCTCTCACAGTCAGCCTTATCTCCTCCCCATCACATCTAGAAGGCCATGGAAAAATCTGGCGCGATGGCCCTTTGCGAGCAGTCCACCCCCAATCTTGGTGTTCCGTGCAATGCACGGGCATCTACGCACGGGAAATTATGTCGAACACGGCTAGTTATAAGCAGGCTAGCTCTACAGCCATGATGATGGTGACTGCAGACGGTGAGGCTGACTATGGTATGCCGAACACGGCGCCTATACTCAGGAGTCATCTCGTAGCAGGTCTTGTCACTTCACTGTGAGGAGCAGCACGTAATAATTTGACCAACGGGTAGTAGAGTGCTAGTACTCCTAGGAGTACTACATTGGTAGTACTACTACTAGTACTAGTAGCACCACCGTCTGGATTTAGGAGTACTACCACGTCCATCTGGATTTTAGTATTTGACTAACAATATCTAGTAATGCATGTCACAAAAATGTACTACTCCCTCTCGTAAATAAATACATGGTGTTTTATTCCTATCGTGAGAGAACTTAATGTTTTCTTGCTAACTAGAGTCTTAATAGGATTACATGCAATGAACTAAACACTGCATGTCATGTTTGGTAGTCTCAAGTCATTGAAAGCATGCACGGCCCACATCTCTCATTGGTTGATATGTCAAGAAATAAGAAACAAGGAGGAAGTTAATGCACCGTGCCTAAGTGTTTTGGGATTATTTGGTTTTCGTAATGTGACTTACACAACATTTTTGTTTACATGCATTAACATTTTATTAGTTAAATCAAAGATCAAAACTTGGCGCAAAATGCAAAGGGGACCAATAAACCAGTAAACATCAAACTTCTCTCGTTTGGCCCCAACTAGAAGTCCGGTGAGATGACTATACTGCACCAGCACGGAGGGGGGCGCAGCTTCATTGACTTACGGCAACTACCTTTGGGTGAATGACACGTGGGCCTAGGGGGTGGCTGGCCCACCTATCATACAGCCAAAGGCAGAGAGGGCCGAGGAGTAGTAATCTAAATCCTACGCACCTCACGCACGCTAACCAAGGGCAAGAGTGATCACCGAATCGGAAGATCAGTTGACTAGTAGAAGCTAAGCTAGACCCATGGAGGCGATGGCGCGAGCATCGGCCCGGCTGTGCGGATGGTCCACGATGTCGGCTGCGGCCCGCAACGAGGAACGTCTCCGTGTAGTATTGCTTGAGGCCGGCGGGGTGAGGGCGCTTGGACGACAGCTTGTCTCCTTGTTCGACGAGGTCCTCGTCGGTTTCCTCGACAAGTTCACCATCGTCAAGAAGCTCGCGGACGACTTTGACGTAAGCCTTCAGCCGACGCGCCCAGGCTCTGCGATGCCCACCACCCTCAACGGCCACTATGGTGACAACCTCTTCGACGCACGGGTGGCCCTGCGACTGCCCGCCGTCGCTCCGGAGAATGTCAACCTTGAGGTTGCGCTCTCCGCGCAGCGCCTGGCGCAGCAAGACACCATGGACATAATCACCCACGTCTACGCGCATGCAAGAGGAGGACAATAGGACGCTGGCCTTCTTGGACCGCAGGGCAACCTTGGATGCACTGTTCAGAAGCACGTTGAGCTCGCCACCAACACCGCTGCTCCTCACACGTCGGTTGGTGACCCGGCGCACTAGGGCGTGAGGATGTCGTTGATGGATCCGTATGTATTTTGATCTTTCCATCAAATCCATGTAGTAGTATATGATACTACAGTAATTATCTTACCTTTCCGTCAACTTCATAATTTTCGTACGTACTCCATGCATGAACGGCGCCAGAACCAAACTTCTCATTACTCTAGGCAAAATCGTTATTTTCTATGGAGCAGAACCAAATTTTACAAGTTACGAGTTCAAAAGGAAAAGCTTGTCGTGTTCGCGTCGCACCCCCACACGGTTGGTCCGGTACGCCACTCAAGCGGGAATGCGTGCGGTGTTGCATTTTCACTTACAAGTGGGACCGTAGTTGAGCAAACCGACTATCGGCAAACCCCCACCCCGCCCACCGCGCGATGGCTGAGAAAACAGGAGGGAGAAGAGATGGTTGTATACGGACTCCAAGAAAATTTGTGTCGGATGGGACTCGTGTGGGTGGCGTGTGCCGTAGTGCTAGACGTGAATGCTAGTTATGGCCCATGCCACCCCACTATATCGAGCCTATATCGAGGTACAGTACGTAGAACAAATTTCCTGCAGTCCGTGCTCGGCCTCCTCTATCTCTCTTCTCAGCCCGGCCCGGTGAACCTTGGAGCCCATCGTCTGTTTGCTCACATGCGGTCCCACATGTCAGTGAAAACACAAGCGGACCCACTGAACCTGCACATCTTTCACCTCGACGTGTTGGTGATGAAAAACAAATCCAAGAAAGATCTTCGGTGGCCGCTTTTGGAGTTACTCAAGAATAGTAAGATTCTATTTACAGTTTAACCCAAGATGCACAACTCGTGGCTTCAACTTATCTCTATTTTCTTTCATGACACGACCTGGATGCTAGATGTCCCACGTGTCGGCAAAAGGAGGAAGAACCCGACCAAATCTTCGGTTGTGCTCTCCGATTAGACTAGTTGCGCTAACTTCAAAATTTTATTGTGTACTCGCTCCATTCCAAAATACTTGACTTCCATTTGTCCAAAAATGGATGTGCCTATATACTAAAATATGTCTAGATACATATATATTTTGACAAATAGAAGGCATGTATTGTGCAACGGAGGGAGTAGAATGGATGCAAGTTTTTGTATTGGGAAGAAGAGTACATCCATATATTGATAGAGCGCAATTTAGTAGATGTTCTATCACTTTTATCGAGCACAGAGGCTATAGATGAGATTAGTGCACTTGTTGATACTCCTACTTGGTATGCGTGTTGCTGCTTAGACGCATAGAAAAACGGACTGGAGGGAGTACTAGAATAGAGGCTAGACATGAGACTAGATGCGAGGAAGCAACGTCTACTTCTTTACACTCGAAGAAGAAAGAAGCACGCAAGATCGAGCCTCCATGAGCAAAAATGAATGCATTGAGAAGGCACTAATCCAACTTACAGGAGTAGTAAAATGTATTCTTGTGGTTCTTGTTTTCTTTGGTCTTGCTTTTCTAGTCAAAATTATTGTTGGAGTTCGTGCAAAACAGAGGTCCATTTAAACGATGAGGTTGAAGAGATTGCTCTAGCACGGACTCCAAGAAATATGATGTCAGATGGAAGTCGTGCTGGTGGCGTGTGCCGTACTCCTGGACGTGAATGCTTGTTCTGGCCCATGCCACCCTACTCATCCTACTAGTTAGTACTACTATTACTACTAGTATCGAGGATTCGAGGTGCTGGTTACGTAGTACAGTATGGCTACAGAAAAAACACCCGCACGACGCGCAAAGCATGTGAAGCTAGTAAAAATAGTGTACTACTATTGTTGATTGGCCCCATCCGATAACCTGTTGCAATGCACGTACAATTATGTATTCAGAAAATATTTTTTTTGCCTCGTCGCACCACTCACTCCACGAAGCAACTCGAAAGCCATTCATAAATTTAGTAAGTTTATCACAGGCATATCATTTTATTACATACAACAGGTCATCAACCCACATCGACAACGAGGATACATTATAAATACTAAAGTTTTCACCACACAACAAATAACAAGCAATGAAATGAACTTCAACTCAATCATTCCTCGGTGTTGGAAACGCTTGCATTGAACCATAAGTGATTCTCTGGGATGGGCCATCCATTGTCGATCTGGAGACCAACGCAGGACTGATCATCCAGGCTGAAGCGGCCTACTATATCAGTACCAGGGTAGGGAACCACCCAAATGTCCGAGGTATAGACACAGTTGCTTCTCATAAATGGTAGTAACGTTGTGTCAACAGCAGTTGGATCGCCTTTCACCATCATTGTATAGTTTTGTCCAAGGAAGAGCGAGTTTTCTCCAAGTCTATCAATTCTGTACCAGGGAGAAGGAGTTGGCGCTAGCACACTAGTATCCATCCCGAATACCATGCAACAGGTGTTGGAATAGGTCCGGAGAGTGCGACCATGGGAGACTACACCTGCTTCCTTAGCAGTAACATCATCAGTGGGCTGTATACACACTAGAAGAGGTAATGCATCGGAATTAGTTGCCAGGCGCCAAATAGTATATGGGCGCTGCTCGTCCTCATGCTCGTGATCATCACCATCATCATCTCCCCCTTGGTTATAAAAATCTTCAAGTATAGGTGGTGGAATGTTCACAGGACGTTGGAAACACAAGAAGAAGGTTGGATGCATGTGGATGAAACAATTATAATTACGGTGGAAGACAAACATACCGAAACAACGAGGATGCCATGCAAAAACAGTGCCACGAGTGGTGGCAGCAAACACAAGGCCCTCGTATTGAATTGGATCACAGTACTCATCCGTGTACAGAAACTGATTTTTGAGCAATATCCATCCAGTCAAACCACTGACGACGGCAACAAGCTTGTCAAAGATAGCAACAACTTCATAGTTGTTGTAATTCCAAGAGAGGTTGGGGACTCGAGAAATTGCTATCTTCCGTAGAAGACAGTCACCATGGCTGTATTTGAACGTGCGTACAATACCGGTGTGGTCAACCTCTGGGCAGTCTGCTGAGATTTTTGGAAGTGGAACCCGGTCACGAGTGTACACATTCACAAGTTCCCACTCGCAGTTGGACCCAATGTAAACAACCCAATCTCCATTTGCGCCTGCCCAAGCCTTGCCCTCAAGCGATGGCATCTTAACATCATACGTATCATTATCAAGCAGCATCAACTTGCACAGGGCGAGGCCTCCGTCGTGACGGCGCCAGTCATCAGGGTCACCACGAAGAAGATAGGGGAGATCAAACCGCTCCTTGACTCTTGGGTTCCTTGTAATGATGTTATTAATTGAGTCGAGAATGGGCTTGAACGAACCTGCCATGCTAGCCGAGGTGATGACGTCGCACCGATCAATGAGTTCCTCCACCACGTCATCTTTCGGATCGGGGCAAGAATAACGGGTCAAGTTTCCGTCCTATTCCCTCCATGGAGAAGACGATCGAACAATGGCGTAAGAAAGGGTGAAGGGCTGAAGGAAAATGGAGGAGGGGAGGAAGAGCGTGCGACAGCGATTCCAAATCAAGAGGGAAAGGCGAAGAGTCGGTGGGCGGTTGCCGATTTGCCACAGTTCCACGAAGGCGCCCGGCCTACGTCGGTTCGGAAATACTCCTACTACTCGCCGTCGTCTCACTGATATGTGGATCTGGACCACATGTCAACGAGACATGGTGTGTAATTTCTCGTGCAAAATGCGATCTGGCCGCGTTGGCCCGAGGTGCCGCACTAGTTATCGGCCTTTATTTTTTTAATGGCGCGCCGTTCAGTTTTGAAGCACGACTAACTGGTACTGTACGCAGAGAAAATATAAACTACTCTACCACTACTCCACCTCCAGTACTAGTAGTATAAAGAAGATATATAGGCTGGAGCTTGACTTTCTTGCCAAGGGCTGCCCACTTGCTTCTCACACTACCACCCTCTCTCCGGATCTAAAAAAGACGGCCCTCTCTCCCTCCTCACGGTGGTCACAGATCCGCCCGGGGAAGAAAAAGGACGATGCAGCGTTGACGCCTTTTCGTCGTCGGCGGCGAGTCACGATCGATGACAAGGCCGTCCTCTCAGACCTAAGCGCCCGCATGGGATCGCTACCGTAGTGTGTGCGGAGGGCGGCGACCATGAGCGAAGCCACTTCCGCCAACCCTCGTGTATGCTACCTCTTTTGAAACATACCCTTGTTCTATTGCCCCATCCGCACGTCGTTGCATGTGGATCTTTTCCACTCCACCATCTTCCCAATTTGCTATCCTCTGCTTTCTGCTGCCACGCAGACGAAAACCATAATTTGCACTATTAAAGGAAACCCTACTTCATGCAGACTAATGCATGTCTGGGTTGAATAAGGAAAGGAAGGGAGACTGTACTGTCCAAGAGAGTAGGCATCAAACCCGCATCTAGGTTGAAAAGGGGAAAATCAGTAGCTAAGGAATGAGTCTCGTGTCTCTTTGTTGAAGAAGGGTAGAAAGGCATGACAACGCAATAGAGAATGACCAGGTCGATCGGTTTGTTGTCCTCACATAGGAAAAAAGGTGGCTAAAGAGAACAAAAATGGGACGTAATCCACATATGCTGCCTGGATATTTTTTGCTCTGGGCAACCATACCTCCCTCACCACTCTGCGTCCGTGGAGGTACATCGTACTGGTGCGCCCACTGTCCGAATGGGCCTCCCATGCTCTTATTGCCACTTTTTTTGCTGTTAGTATAATGCCAGTAGTCAAGCAATGCTACTGCTAAAGTGATGCCACATTTAACTAATGCCGCTCTCAGTCTAATGCCACAGATAAATTTAAGCAGTGCCATTTAATGTCACTGGATCATTTCAGGGTTAGCTGTTGATTGTGGATGTATTAAAGGTTTTTCACCTAAGGCATTCTAATGCTGTTGCACAGCCAGTATACCAACGATGAAACTTATTACTACCTTCAGATTCTTGCACTGTTAATGCTTATAGATTACATACCTCACTTTCATGAGATAAGTTAAATTTTTTGTACAGTGTCACCAAAATGCCAAGGCGTTGATGTCATTTTATTTTGGTTAAACTGCACAAACAATTATGAAGACAAGAGGAAAGGTCAAGAGTGGGCACCTCCTCCTCCGGCTGTTCTCTTGATTATCAAGAGGAAAGATCAAGTTTTTATGTTTGATCGATTATCAAGATTGGGATAGCAATTTTTAAGGTCCCCCCGAGTTCGAAATGATATTTACCTTGGAGGTATATGGTTTGCAATTTTTTATACTGTCATTAGTTAATAATGCTAGTTACCTTCAGACTTTTGTATTTGGTTTAATGCTCATGCACAGCTAGTATACCAATGCTGAAACTTGTTACCTTTACATTTTGTATTGTTAATTCTTATAGAAACCTTCCAGTGCTAGAGTTTATTGAAATCTGTTCAAAAAACCATTGTACTGTACCTGTAATAAACTAAATACTCTACTGTTGCACTAGCCACTGGATTAGTGTATATTTCTAGTATTCGAATGGTGTTGCATTAGCGTATGGACATAAATAAAGTGTGGCAAGCTTTCCCATATATGTGCTCAAGTAAACTACTACCTGTTTTTCTAAATACTAGACGTTTGGGTACTTTAAACTGAACCGCGAAAACATTTTATATTAAGGAACAGAGGGTGTAGAGTTCACTCAAATTATCCCGGTAAAGCTAGTCACACCTTTGTTAAAATTAATGTTCATTATGTTATCGGAGGAGGTATGTATGTTTGTCTCTAATGCCTGTCTACTACATACCCGACATCATGATGTAATGTTAAGTCATTTCCTTTTGTACAGTGTAACTAAATTTTCAAGGCGGTGATGGAATTTTATTTTAGTAGAACTGCACAAAATTTGCTTAAAAGAAGAGGAAAGGTCAGGAATGGCTCAGTTTTTCAGAAAAAAACTATGTTTGCCTTCCTGACATCTGCCACTGTTGCGTTATTTATTCCTTCAAACAGGTGGTTAGAAACAGTCTTGCTACCTTTTCCCATTAACAAATTGGAATGCTTATATTTGTGAGTCTATGCTTCAACTAGTGCCACTTCTATAGTAATCACACTTTCAATATCTATGCAAACAGGGATGCTCGATTTTAGTGGAGCTGCACAAAAGTCCAACTGGTTCAACATTAGGAGCATGTTTTTTCCAAACCTTTATATCCAATTGGTGGCACTATGAGCTGTTCATTACGAAGGTACATGGTTTCCTACTATCTTGCTACTCTTTTTGTACCGTCATTAGATAGTAATACTAGTGGTTTGAATGTGAATTTATTGGCGGGTGGACCTACATTGGAGGTGCAGGACATGATTCAATGATTGGATGCTCAATTTCGGTTGTATCAATTTCACCTCTTCCATCACTGCGAACATGGTGTGGTATATGTTTACTAGCTGCTTGATATTTGTGCAGACAGAGATGTCTGCCCGTTGCTATTTGGCAAACAAACAAAGTGTCCGCAATTTTGGTTGAACTGCACAAGAGAATAGTATAGTCACTGCATGCAGTGCCATTTGAAAATAGACACAAAGATTGATAGTCACTTCATGGACTGCAGAAAAGTTGTACTGTACTATTTACTGGCCAACACTTGGTGCTTCATTGCTTTGGTCTGATTATACAATGGGTATCATTTTCCCAAAGTTAAAGTTTGTATTCCGAAAATAGTCTTGCGGTGTGATTGAGAGAAGACCGAATCATATTGCAGTGGATGTTCCTCCATCATGTGTGGTTCATTCTCATGGTTCCAGCTGTTGGTGAAACCACTTACGTTTGCAAGAGGAATTGTAGACTTCACAAACAAATTTGTCTTTCGATCTGTCTTGAATGTTGGCCAAGAGAAGCATCCATGTTAGTAGGAAGAACAGATGTTTTTTCTAGATCTTTGCTTTTGGAGCTACATATTTTTATATGATCTGTGAATCATTGAGATGCATTAACATGTTGATCTTATGCATGGGAATCGTACTAGTTAGTTTTAGTTGTGACGCAAGATCTGAAGTGGTTGATCTTTGCTTTTGGAGCTACATATTTGTATATGATCTGTGAATCATTGAGATGCATTAACAATTATTTATTTCTGTTTGCTCAGTGTTTACAAGTTACTGATCGATCACTAGCTAGCCTACAAATGCGCACCTGGCAGTTTTATTTGCGATGCAAGATGCGAAGTGGCAGTTTATTGAATAAAATGCCTACCTCTGAAGAAACTGACAAGCTACACTATCGATCCTACACGGATAAAAATGCCTACCTCTGAAGAAACTGACAAGCTACCCTATCGATCCTACACGGATAAATAGCGTATCACGCACGTACTACCTCCTTTCCGGTTTGCAGGGCTCAATTCAAGAAACGACCTACTCGATCCTACACGAATAAATAGCGGATCACGCACATACTAGTACCTCCTTTCTGGTTTGCAGAGCTTAATTCAAACCTCTCACCAACCAAGGTACTCCCTCCGTCCGGGTTTATTAGTCCCGTGAGCAAAGCAGCAAGACCAAGGCATGGCAATAATTAACGGCATGCAGAAGTTTAAGCCTAATTAATTCCAGCGATTTAAGTGGCTGCATGCGTGCCCTCGGCTGCGACTTGTTGCATGCTGCTTAGCGTCTTGCCTCTGGCGATTACGAGTGCATGCATGCAACCGACCGTAATTAAGGCAGCTAAGCGATGCGAAAAAGTTACGCTTTAATTGTTGCGGGCTTTTTAAATCCGTGAAATCATTATTGACAAGGAGGGAAATGATTCGAGTGCACTCGTTTGACCGCCATGCCGGCGTGCGACCCAGACGGGACGGGACGGCACAGTCATAATTTCAGTTTCCATAGTTTTCCACGGCAAGCTGGCGCGCTAAGCCATTATGCATTGAATTCCGATGACCGTCGTGCTACCTTCCCCTATAAGTACTGTTTCCCGGCATTCTCCAGTGCCACCGTGACCCAACTCGCCATATCCTCATAAGCCCCCACCAGCCCGACGTCGCTCGGCACGTCCGCCATGCCCCCGCCCGTCCGCGTTAGGTGATGCCGTTGGCGGTCACCGCCAGAACTAGTGTTCGCTTTTTCACTGGAAGGCAGACGGAAGGAGGAGGCATTCTATCTGTCTTTAGATGGCAATGCGTAGATCAAGGAGTTGTTGGAGCGCGACCGCATGGCGGAGGAGCAGGAGTTGTTGGAGCGCGACCGCCTGACGGAGGAGCAGCGTAACGCCGATTTGTGCCGCCAGCGGGACATGGAGCAGTAGCGCACCGACACTCTGAGTCGCGAGCAGAGCGCTCGCAACTGGGCCGACTACGTGGAGGCCGGCGCCCGGCAAATAGCCCTGGAGGCTGTCGGGCACACACGCGTTCGTGACGCCGATTTTTACTACCAGCTCGTCAAGTGGGTTTCCCGCTTGGAAGCCGAACCTTCGGTGGACCACGCCGGCATGGAAAGGGCCAGCAGCGCGAAACAACGCACCCTATCGCACCTCTGGCAAGTCCAAGGCGGGCGCAGGGCGCCGGTGCCGGCGTCTAAGCGTGTACCGCCCGGCATCGTCTAGTTAGCTAAGAGTAAGTTAGTACTTGTCTAGTGGGAGTAGATAGTTAACTTGGCTATGATGGTTGTCAACGTGGAAGTTCAAGATTACTCTATATGTGGATCAAACCTGTTACTTTGCTCTGAATGTTGAACTTTCCGTTTGAGCGTATGGAATGGGCTGTTATTTTTTAAATGGGTTGTATTTGTCCTCCACGGGTTTAGAGGCTGACTTGTGGGCCTAGCAAGTTGACGCGTACACAATCAGGAGATGATTATGCGTGGAGAGGATGACAACGAGGACCCGCCAAGGTCATGGCGATGCATAAGCAAGTGCCTCCTTATTTCAAGCCAATTAAAAAAATGGCTCCTCCTAGTGGATTTCTGACATCTGGGTCCCATGCCATTGTCAACGTAGTCACTAAACGAGAGAATTGCACACCGAGCGGCTGACACCAGGGACCCAGCAACTCGCCCAGTTATTTTTGTTTTGGGTTAATTTGATAAATGCCTCCGAGAAATGCCACTTCAATTTCCAAACTTTGAAAAATGCCATTTCATGCCATTTCTAGTGGCATTTTTTGAAGTCTGGAGTGGCATTTTTATGAATCGCCATAATTGGAGTGGCATTTATCTAATATGTTTTTGAGACGGAAGCAGGGTGTCAACTGGGCTGTGCGGGACACTCTGGCCTGTCTAGACAGCCTTTTCTTTTATGTTTACCACAGACCAGCCCAGTAGTTTTTTTCTTTTTGAAAATGGCTAGCCCAGTTTTTTTGTGATTTGTCAAGTAAGTCACTTTATCAGGCCTGTTGGGCTAGACGAGGAGAGCTTCATTCGGCTGGCCGAGAAAATGGCATATCAGTAATGAGAAATGGGCTGTACATTTTTAAAACACATCAAACCGGCAATTAGTTTCAAATATCTTTTTTTCATTTCGAGATTTTAAATTGCATTGATTTTTATGTGTGGACAATTTATTGGATTTTATATTGATATACATTTATCTTTAAAATCAGTCTGAATGTGACTCAAAATTTCGGGATTAAAAACAGTTCAGACCGCACCGACATATGCAAAATTTCGTATAATTTTTTAACCGTGGCCACAATATGGGCTGTAATGCTAACGAAAAGAATATGGGCTCCAAAAAACCCGTAAGAATTAGCAAATGGGCTGTAAACTCTTTGAAATAATGGCAGATGGGCTGTATGCTATTTTCCACAGATTTGAGGCTTTCCACAGATGGCATGTATACTGTTGGATGTCCATCCAACGGTCGCCGTGCTTCTTCAATATCTGCTCTTCCTGCTCCAGTCGCTCAAACAAGCACCGGCGGGACTGCCTGCTCCCTCCTCCCCGCGGCCGGTTTGTCTGCCCTTGTGAGCCACCGCCCACCGTACTCCTATCGCTGGCCCAGCTATCCCTCTACTCACCCTCGGTCCCACACATGCTGTTATTCTCCGTGACGGCAGACGAACGATAAACCCTCGTACTCCTCGGTGGGAAATAACTGCCGAGTATTCCACAGCTCCGTGTCGTTCCCTTCCTAGGCCTCGCCGTCGTCCCTTTATACACAGTGCTCTCGGCGCGGCCTGGTCAACATGGTCAATGAACGACATCCATCGGAAGTGGACTGTACGTGGAGAGGCTGACAGCTGGGTCCCGCAAGGAAATGCCTCCTTATTACGCGCAAAATAATGATTCCTCCACCTGACATCTGGGACCCATCGAAAGGACCTCTGTATTTCGCGAAAAAAATGTTACCGCCGCTGACAGCTCGGACCCACCAGCTATATCTTCGCACGCAAGGAAGTGCCTCCTTATTACGCCCAAAAAAAGAATACCCCCCTGCAAGCTGGGACCCAGAATAGTGGGCCTACTAAGTTGACGGGGACGAAGGGCTTTGTCAACTTAGTCAATATGCATGATTCTAGCTCGACTGACCGTACGATGTCCATCCAACGATCGTAGTGCTTCTTCGACCTCTGGTCTTCTTGCTCCAGCTACCCAATGCAGCGCCGGTCGTGCCGCCTGCTCGTGCCTCCCGTGGCCGGCTGTGCTGCCGCGGAGGCCTCACCGCCCCCATACTACTCCCACCGCTGGCCAGGCCATCCCTTCACTCCACTCACCCACACCCCCTGTTATTCTGCGGCGACGGCAGCCCAGCCGAAGCAGTGAACACTTGTACTCCTCTTCGCGTGGGCATCCACTGCCGCGTCTTCCCCGGCTCCGCGTCCTCCCCTTCCTAGGCCTCGCCGTCGTCCATCGCCGTGGTGCTCTCGGCGCGGCGTGGTCAATGTGGTCAATGACTGAATTCCATCGGAAGAATACTGTACATGGAGAGGCTGACAGCTGGGTCCACGGCAGCCGCAAGGAAGTGCCTCCTTATTACGCGGAAAATAATTATTCCTCCACCTGACAGTAGGGACCCACCGGACGGGCCACCAGTATTTCGCGAAAAAACGTTTGCCCCTGACTGCTGGGACCCACCCGACGGGCCACCGTATTTCACGAAAAAAACGTTCCCCCTGGTGTCAGCTCGGACCCACCGGAAGTGCCTCCTTATTACGCACAAAAAAATGAATACCTCCCCCAGCTAGCTGGGACCCACCTTGGTGGGAGGCTGACTTGTGGGCCTACTAAGTTGACGGAGACGGAGGGCTTTGTCAACTTAGTCAATATAAACGATTCTAGCTCCAGTGACCGTACGATGTCCATCCAACGGCAGTAGTGCTTCTTCAACCTCTGGTCTTCTTGCTCCAGCCGCCCAAAGTAGCACCGGTCGTGCCGCATGCTCCTGCCTCCCATGACCGGATGTGCTACCGCAGAGGCCTCACCGCCCCCTACTATTCCCACCGCTGGCCAGGCCCTGCGGCGACGGCAGCCTCACACCGCAGCCGAACCAGTGAACCCTTGTACTCCTCTCGGTGCGGGCTTCCACTGTCGCGTCTTCCCCGGCTCCCCGTCGTCCCCTTCCTAGGCCTCGTCGTCGTCCACCGCCCTGGTGCTCTCGGCGCGGCGTGGTCAACATGGTCAAGGAACGATTTCCATCGGACGTGGACTGTATGTGGAGAGGCTGACAGCTGGATCCACGACCGCAGCAAGGAAGTGCCTCCTTATTACGCGCAAAATAATTATTCCTCCACCTGACAGCGGGGACCCACCGGACGGGCCACCGTATTTAGCGAAAAAACGTTTCCCCCTGTCTGCTGGGACCCACCAATTACATCTTCGCACGCAAGGAAGTGCGTCCAAAAAAAAATGATTCGCCCCCCTGACTGCTGGGACCCACCAGCTACATCGTCGCACGCAAGGAAGTGCCTAAAAGTCGGGACCCACCTGATCGAAGCGTACGTAGCGTTGTCATTATGGTCGCAAACGTGTACGTACATACTGGTCGATGTAGAGGCGCGCACGTGTCGTAGATGTAGAGGCGCGCACTTGTCGTAGTAGAGGCGCGCACGTAGCATGTACACGTACGTACAACGGCGAGGGTGCAAGAAAGAAAATACGGCCACGTACGTACATACGGGTAGGGTCTCGAACGCCTACTCGTGCATACATACATGGCTGGGACGGGACGGAGAAACAGCGCCGTCGTCGTGTTCATGGGGAGCCAACCGGCTGGGTCGGAACGGAATGCGTGGTCGTGTTCGCCGGGAGGGCTTGGGCCGGAACAGGCGATGGAAAGCGAGGCCTGGCGCACCGCTGGCGGAGGAAGCGGCCTTGTGTTCGACCGGCCACGTTAAACGCAGTCCTGTTGATCGGGAGGGGCTGGCGTACCGCAAAAGCGGAGGAAGCGGACCTCCTACGGTCGAAGCAGGGGTCCTGTTGATCGGGAGGGTGTGGCGTACCGCCAAAGCGGAGAAGCGGACCTCCCTACGGTCGAAACGGGGTCCTATTGATCGAGGGTGTGGCGTACGCAAAGCGGATTTAAACGGACCTCCTACGGTCGAAACGGGGGTCCTGTTCATCGGGAGGGGTGTGGCGTACCGCAAAACGGGACTCAACGGGATACTGTTCATCTCCACCGTCGACCTCCTCCAGCCTCCACGGGCTACCGTCGACCTCCTCCAGCCTCCACGGGCTCCTGTTCATCCAGCCTCCATCACGCGCTACTCCACCGGCTACTGTTCAACCACCCCTCTCCACGGGCACACCTCCACCGTCTACTGTTCATCCAGCCCTCCACACCACGGGGTCCTGTTCAACCACCCCTCCACCGTCTACTGTTCATCCAGCCCTCCACACCACGGGTTCCTGTTCATCCAGAGGCAACGCCACCGCTCCTTGTTAATCCAAACCCCCCCATAGCGCTCCTTTGTTCATCCAATCGATCGGCTTGATTAGCGGCGATGGCGAAATGTCGCTCCATCGGGTTCGATTAATAGCCATCGATCGATCGCTCGGGTTCGATAGCAGCGTAGCTGCAGTAATCGCTTGGGTTCAGTTAGAGCCCAACGCCTCGCTCGGCTACTGATTAGAGCCAACGCCTACACACGCTGCCAGCGTCGTCTGAGAAAGCAGCGCGCTCGCTCCGCCCAACCTCCCACCGTAACGGAAACTCCCGAAATTTCCTCCCCTTGCTTCTACCACGGTTTTTTCCATCATGGGACGGCCCAAAGAATGTCATGCAGCTGCGTCTCCGGCCCGCCCGGGACAAAAAGCCCATTTTACATCATGACTTTTGTCATAGAAGTAGGAGCCCACCACATCTATGATGATACCGGGTTTTGTCACAATTATCGTCATAGAAGTGTCATATGTATGACAGGAAAAAATTTCGTTCGGCCCAAAATGTCACGGATGTGTCATTTTTTGTAGTGTAGAAACCAAACAGGTGGCATTCACACAAAGAAAATCTAAACTAAGCTGATGACATATAAGATATATAATGTAAGCAATGCAAGGCGCCATATGCATGATATGACCAACATCAGCATGCTAGGTCTGCATGACATTACATTCGCACGCAACGGTCTTCTCTTTTTCTCTACATGTTCAGTACGATTGTGTACAATATCTGACATGCATAATAAAAAAATAGTTAGACTTTGTAAGGCCTAAGGGATGCATGCAAAAATCAAGACTGAAGGTAGCAAACGAGTGGATGGATCCAAAACTAATGATAGCGTGTAGATTATAGCTTCGGTTTAAAAGATAGACAATGGATCATCTATTGTTTGTTGCCCACCCAACATGAACCACTTAGAAGACCCCGGATGAACCGGATAGTGAGCGAGATATTATTCGTTGCTGGCTCGATATGAGACCCATGGGCAATTCAAAACTCAAGATTGAGCGATAAAGTAGCATGTAATTATAAGCGATGTATAACGTAAGCAAACACGAAGACTGCGACCTCTCTTAGGAACTGTCTAGTCCTCGTGTTCATCTGCCGATCGATGATGGTAATGCAGTTGGCGTGGCTGCCGGCAACGGGGAAGATGATCTGAGGCGGCGAAAGAAAGTTTGCAGGGGGATCTCTGCTGCAGTGAACGCTTATGTCGATGGTGCACCTCAGGTGGGGTGGATGATGGCGCGGTAGGAGCAGGACATAACACACAGAGTTTTCTTTGACGCCAATCTAAAAATGAAGTAAATCTGTAAGGGCTCCTTAAAATTGGAGGATTCTATAAACGCAGGGACAGGAAAAACACAGGAATAGGATATGAATGCATGTGCAAAACAGAGCATTTGGAAACATAGGATTTCAGTCAACCTGGGTGTTTCGCTCACATGAATTGGAAGAACAGAGGAATGGAGAAACAAAGTGATGCGGCAGTGTACAACCTCTTTGGCATAGCCTTGTGGACCTCAGCATCATTGGGTTGGACGTGGAGGATGGTGATGATGATGGTGTGACTGTCGGAGGCGGGGAAGAAGATCCGAGGCCTCTGGAAACGGCGCCGAGGGTATTGCTCCGCTGTGATGGACGATTCCATCGTTGGAGCAGCTCCGCTAAGCTATACAGTGACGAGGCTGAAGCATGACAAGACAGACAAATTTAATCTGAAGTGGGACCCTAATATCATCTGCAATAGATGATGTAAAATACATCACCAAAAGTGCTAGATGTAAAACGCATCGGCGCCCGGCCGCTCCGACAGATGTTGTAAGTACTGTTCACTCTGAACTTAATCAAGAAAATGAACTTCACGGTCGAAACTGAATTTTCTTGTCGAAACTGATTGAACTAATGTAACGAGCATTGCAATAGATGTTTAGGGCGTTCGAGCACTAGTAGCGAAGAAGCGATGATCTAAATCAGCAGACGCCGAAAGGTGGAATGCACTAGCAGAGAGCAAGTCGTGCAGTAACACCATGAGCGAGTGCTAAAGCAGCAACTCATGTAGCTGCCGGAGGTCATGCAGCAGCAGCAGCAGCGCAAGCGAGAGCAAGAGCAGAGCAGCAGCACGAATGAAAGAAGGAGCAGTGCAGCAGCACGACCGACAGCAAGAACAGAGCCGCAACGCGAGCGAGAGCTAGAGCAGCTGCAGCTAGTGCCGTTGTGGAAGTCGCCACCGAGGAAGCAACAACATGGGGGAGAGACACCATGGATGATGTGGCCGGCGACTGCGCCGCCGATGGAGACGCCATGTCTGCTCGGTATCGAGCACCGGCAGCCCCGTGAGATCAAATAAAAGATAAAATGCAGCGGTGAGTGCAGAACCTCCTTGGTGGCGCCGAGTTGGCCTCGGCTTCATCGGAGGAATTGGTGAGGGTGCTGCGGTTCCGGTGGGGCAGGTCAAGACGGAGCTGCGGGGATTGAGGTGGCGCGATAGACGAGGCGAACATCGGGGCAGCTCCTTGGAGGTGGAGGACAGGGCGGCTGATCCGGCGGGACGATGAGATCGACAACGGATCCTCATCCGGTGCGGTGGATGAGGGACGGCGAGCTGTTGCGGCGGACGACGTAGTCGGGGAAGAGTCTCCAGCTGGGCGGCGGTCAGGAGACCGACGGAGGAGCGTGGGGTATCGCGGGTTTTGGCGGCCTCGGTGTACGAATGTGGGGGGGCACAGGGGGAGGGGCGAGCCAAGCTGAGGGACGCGCTGGTCCGAAATGTAGGGTAAGTTACCAGCGTACCCCACCGGTTTTGACACCGCCGACGTGGAGCTTCATTTCCGGTGAGGGGTAGAAGGGGATTTCGCGATATGCAGGCTGCGGGAGCGATTTCGGATGAGGAGGGAGTTCTCGCGCGCGTCGAAATTTCGGGATAACAAGGCGTGACGCGGGTTGAAGAAGTGGGAGTTTCAAAGCAGGTGAGACAAAAGATACTCGAGCTTGAAAATTTCGGGATAACAAGGTGTGGATTCCTTGTTCGGCTGAACAAACTTAACGTGTAAAAAAATCATACAAGACACAAGAGAGTCATGTCCCCTTTTACTATATTGCTATAGATGCCATTGAAAAAACTACAAGAAAAATGTAAAAAAAATCGGGAGAACATGATTACCTTGCACAGTAACAAATCGATTCGCACTTCCCTCAACAACAACAAAAAACAAATCAATTCCCACCAAAGAAAGAGTAATGTCCCTTTTTATATGATTACAGATGCCATGATCTCGAATTTTAATTTTTGAATCCACGTTATGTTTAATTCGAATATATCATTAGGTGACCTTGCAGTTTATAATTGATGTAGTCATACATTTTGATCTTCCATCATATATGAACATTTTACTCCACAATGTGAACATATATATTGTCGTCTACCATATGGACTAAATTTGAATCAATTTTCCTTATTTGAATACGATTGTTGTCAAGTTATACAATAATTTAAATATTATCTTGATAACAAAAAGACATGCATATAGCAGTAATCATATTTCACTATGAACTACATGTACCATACGCTCTCCAATTCAAATATATGTATCCATTTTATGTTGAATTCAAATCATAGTACATTATTGGTCTAGGTAGCTAGATGTTCGGGATAATCTAAACCCTGTTTTCATACGTATAATTTTTGGCTGAATTGGGACAAGTTTTGGTATAAGCCTCTTGCAAAATCGGAGATTCTCTCAACAAGCCTCATGGTTCCGAGAGGGAACGTGTCACCTTTGTGTCTTGAAACGATATACGCTGCCTCCCCCTGATTTTATTTACAGAGGCAACATAGAACTATATGAGTGCCCTGTTAAATTTTAGAATTATTTCGGGTTCATTTGGCCTTTTTATACATTAATTGAGTCTCTAGACTTTTAATGTGCATAATCTAAATATGAATTGCATGCACATGCTCCGGTGCACCAAAGTGGGTTGAAAAATCACATGTGTGTCCTTGGTTGAATTTCTAGGTCCCATGGAAGAAATGAGAATGAAATTCAAACATCTGGGCGTCATGACTCTGCCGAGAACATCGAGAAACTTAGATTTTAAATTCATGTAAATCCAACACTCGGCAGGAAATCATGAAACTTGGCATGGTGTCATGTCATGGCACTAACATGTTGTGGTAAAAAATTGGGCCGATTTGGAAGCTCGTGGTTCTAAGAGGTAACGTGCCACCTTTGATTGTGAAACGATATCGCTGCCCCGCCCTTGAGTTTCTTAACAAAGGCAACATAGAACTACATTAGTGCCATGTTAAATTTTGGAATTATTCCGGGTTCGTTTGTCGTTTTTTATACATTAATTGAGTTTCTGGTCATTTAATGTGCATAAGTAAAATTTTAACTACAAGCACATGCTCTCGTGCACCAAAGTTGGTTGAAAAATCACATTTGTGTCCTCGGGTGAATTTCTAGGTCACATGCAAGAAATGAGAATAAAATTAAAACATCTGGGCATCGTGGCTCGGCCGAGAACATTGAGAAACTTGGTATTAAATTTCTTGTAAATCCAAAACACGTCTGAAAATCATGAAACTTGGCATGGATGTCATGTCATGGTACTACCATGTTGTGGTAAAAAATGGCGAATAGGAACATATTTTGGTATAAGCTTCTTGCAAACCGAAGCTTCTCTCAAGAAGGCTCGTGGTTCTGAGAGGGAACGTGTCACCTTTGAGTGTGAAAAGATATACGTTGTCCCCCTTGAGTTTATTTACAAAGGCAACATAGAACTACTTGAGTGCCCTGTTAAATTTTGGAATTATTCCGGCTTCGTTTGGCCTTAATTACACATTAATTGAGTTTTTGGTCATTTAATGTGTATAATTCAAATTTGAACTACAAGCACGTGCTCCCGTGCACCAAAGTTGGTTGAAAATCACATTTGTGTCCTCGGGTGAATTTCTACTCCCATGCAAAAAATGAGAATAAGATTCAAACATCTGGGCATCGTTGGTCGGTCAAGAACATTGAGAAACTTGGTTTTAAAAGCATGAAACTTGGCATGGTGTCATGTCATGGTAGTACCATGCCGTGGTAAAAAAATTGGCCGAATAGGAACAAATTTTGGTATAATCTTCTTGCAAATCGGAGCTTCTCTCAAGAAGGCTCGTGGTTCTGGGAGGGAACGTGTCACCTTTGTGTGCATAATTCAAATTTGAAATACAAGCACATGTTCCAGTGCACCAAAGTTGGAAATCACATGTGTGTCCTCGGGTAAATTTCTAGGTTCCATGCAAGAAATGGGAATGAAATTCAAAATTCTGGGCGTCGTGGCTGGGTTGGAAACATTGAGAAACTTAGTTTTTTTAATTCCTGTAAATCCAAAACACGCATGAAAATAATGAAAATTGGCTTGGTGCCATGACATGGCACCAACATGCTGTGGTAAATTTGCAGTCCGATTTGCGAAGGCGCACACATTAACAATCAACAAAGTCATTTTGGAACAAGTGTTGTCACGTTACAATCGGAAACACAAGTATTATTGAAACCGTGGGCGTTCTACTTACTAGTACCATTTACGTGCATACAGCGTCCCATTTTTATTAGCTAGGAGGCGCCATGCAGGTAGCTATTTGAGTACGGGAGGCGTCCGATCAGACCCCTGCGTGTGCTTATCGGGAGGAGAGCCCTTTGACCTCCATCTGCCGTCCACCTCTCTCCCAAGGTCTCCATTAATGGCGCCCGAGCCTCTGTTTAATGGCGTGGCTATGTCTCACCCGACTGAGATTTAAGAGAGAAAAAAGAAAATCTGAAAGCACGGAAATTGATGTAAGATCCGACGGACCTATATAGCATCTTCTGCGACTTATAGCAAGACTGATGAATATATAAGGACGATTTTTTTTATCAAAGAAGGGCTTGCCCCTTCCGATTTTCATTACTGAAAACCACCACAATTCACAAGAAGTTCAGCACAACTCCGGCCTAACACGAAGGACTAAAAGCTACTCCCTCCGTCCCATAATATAAGACGCTTTTTGACACTAGTATAGTGTCAAAAAACGTCTTACTTTATGAGACAGAGGGAGTACCAGATTGCAACATCCCAAGAGGCCAACAAAGGCCAAACATCCGCGCTAGAACCCAACATTTCACAATCGACGACACAATCCACATCCTAAACCGATTATTACATCAAAAGAAACCAGGAAACTGAAGGAAGCCCGGCAACTAGAAGAAACGACAACGCCCGAGTGGTCGCCACAGCAAGAGTTTTCTTCATTCCAGCCTTGCAACATTGATCTTCCACAGAAAGATAAGGACGATTAATTGTCTTACATAATTAGAAAGATAATTAAAAAAGCCACATGCGGCTACGCCCGAAATACAGAAGGGCAAAAGAAGAAGGAAGACAAGGATCTGGCTCGCTGATCTCTACTTTCTTGATGCATTGCTGCAGGCCGCGGGAACTAGTCTCCGCGGCGAGTGGCGATGACCTCTTTCGTGTCCTCAAGATGTTGCTTGAGAACATCCACGGATTCCTCCACCAGCCTTTGGCGCTCGTGGCGGAGCATGTCATTCTCGTCCATTAGTTTCTTGACGATGACGTCGGTCCTCTTCAACAAGGCACTGGTCTCCTCCTGCTGGTTTGCACTTCGGACGATCTTCTCCCTCAGCAGGTCGTGCTCGGCCCGGAGCCTCTCATTGCCCTTCCTTAGTTGCCGGATGACGACGGTAGCCTGTTCAAACGAGGCTTTCACGTCGTCTTGCAACCTCGCCAAGTCGGAGATCTGATCCATCTGGCTATGGATGATCACATGCATGCGCCTGTAACAGTCGTCGCCTGCCCGCGAGAAATTTTCCCAGGCCGCCGCGGCGCGGCGGGACATCTCTGCTGCATTCATGGCGCGGCGGGACATCTCTGCTGCTTCCGCGGCGCGGCCGGACCAGTCTGCTGCATCGACGGTGCGGCGGGACCTCCGTGCTGCTTCAGCGGCACGGCGGGACCTTTGTGCTGCTACTTCCACGCGGCGGGACATGTAGGCTGCTCTCGCAGCGAGGCGGGACATCTCTCGTGCTTCCGCTTCCATGCTCGCCTCTCCCTGGTGGCAATCTCTCAACCCAGAACTCACGCTGGCCATGGCGGCCTTAAGGGAAGGATGCTGAATGACTTGTTTGTTTTTGTGGATGAGGAGTTGAGGAGGAATGTGCAGTCATCCTGGCATACTAGTATTTATAACCGAGTACTAATACGCTCCTAAGTGGGAAACCATTTAGGTTGTGATCGGTGTGAACAGGTTTGGAATTCAATATACTAGCGTGGTACTAATACGCTCCTAAGTGGGAAACCGTTTATGTTGTGATGGTGTGAACAGGTTTGCAATTCAATATAGCATGGAGTAATTTGGAATGTGACGAGACGCAAGCTCAAAATTTATTGACGGTTCTAGTTTCGAAGTGCGGCACTATTCCCGGATGGAGTACTTCTTTTCTACTCCCTCCTTTCCGGTTTTATAGGGCTTATCCCAAAATTTTAGTTTTTCCATTTTATAAGGCTCAATTTGGTTGTTCCCCAACACATGTTCAGATTCCAAGGTGCATTAAATCATTGCATGCAAGTATTAAGAGAAAATTGACCAATGCATGTACTTTATGCATGCATGCATTGCAATTAATGCATTGATAAACATAATTTTTGAGAAAAACAAGAGCATTAATTAGATGCTTTTGCAAACTACAAAAATATTCCACCACTCACCATAAACCGGAAAGGGGAGTACTGCTGTATGCGATGCAATAACTGGCACCGTCGTATACATATCTTACGGTTAATGGGGCGTTCAACAGGAATAGCCGTGTGGCGAGCTCTAGGCTAGTCCTTTTTTCAGACGCATTAAACCTATCTCTCGGGACTTCTCGCACGCACCATCGTGCCACCCACAAAAACTTGTACTCTGAGTTTAGTAGTACGTTATACAGGAAGAGAAGAGGTGCACGCACGCACTTGTCCTCTCACACACGCGTCTGTTTTTTCTCGAAAAGGAGGATGATGACCCCCGGCCTCTGCATCTGGGAGTCACACACGCATCTGTAGCTACGAATTGTAGTGTTCTCAACCATCCGATTGGCTCTATCATGGATGTACCTATATACTAAAACATGTCTAGATACATCTATATTTTGACAAATGGAAGGCATGTATTGTAGATCGGTGGGAGTGCTTGTCATCAAAATGGATAAAAAGGGACGTATCTAGAACTAAAATACGTCTACATACATCTCCTTTTATCCATTTTGATGACAAGTAGTACTTCTTACCCAAAGGAACTTTATATCCAACATACACAAAATATCCGTTCGACTGTTGGAAATTACTGATCTGATGTCGAAGTAATTGCTGCATCGCCACCAAAACCCACCATTTCTTAAGCTAAAGTAGACCAAGGTAATCCCTATATTAGCATATTACTAAGATAAACAGAAGGCACTGTCGAAACATTTAGGACGTGAGCTTGTCAATCTGAATGTGGAGGGACACAAGCTTAGCCCCGGCCAGCAGCTTGGGCGGAACTGTCAAGAAGGTCAGCTCCTGCACGTCGACGTCACCGAGATCCTTGCTGCTTGTCACCTCCATTTCCACCTTGACGGCGTCGGTCATGCCTTTTGGCTCCCCGACGGGCCGCTCGCCCACAGCTTGGCCAAGTAGTGCGGCAGTGGGGACGCCCCCGCTCTGATGCAGACGACCGACACGGCGATAGGCGCGCCGATGTCGAGCACGCCGCCGACCAAGAAAAACATGCGGCGGTCCTCCTCCGCGAACAGCAAGAGCCGTGGCTCCGACAGTGGCACTTGCAGCTGGAGCACCTTGTCGTACTGGATCCTGTGCACGGGCATGGGATGCGCGGTGCTGATGTGGTGGTAGAGCGCCGGCGGTGGGCCTTCGTAGCCGCAGACGGGCACGGGGCATTTGCAGGGCGCGAGCGGACACACGCTCTGGTGATCGGCGAGCTTGTGGTAAGTGACGTAGAGCCCACAGCCTTCGTGCGGGCACTCCAGCCTCACCGACAAAAGGACGGAGTCCACCGCCGAGTTCCGCACGTCGAAGCCACCGCCGCGCTCGCACTTCTGGCACTGCCGCTGGTTCCCGGGGCGCTTGAGCGGCAGTCTGCGCAGGCCAGGTGCCCTCCCTTGCACTGCAGAAATCAATCCAATAGCACATCAATCAAGAAACCTGCACCTTGCTCAATCAGCCGAACGGACGAGGTGTATTCGAACCTCATACACTGGAGGTGTCAAGGGGCGGAGGCACAAGGCGATGGAGCACGGTGAGGTCCATCGAGACCTTAGAGAGCTCCATCGTCGGGTCCTGTTCTGTTCGGGTCTGCATGATCTCGCCCTCCTCGTGCACAACCATCTCTCGACTTGGGCCGGGGTATTACAAAGCTTACCGTCACATATTTTATACTCCCTCCATTCCTAAATGTAGTCCCTCCGTTCAGAATTACTTGTCTCGGAAATGGATGTATCTAGAACTAAAATACGTCTAGATACATCCATTTTCGCGACAAGTAAGGCTAGCTATAGTGGGAGTAACATAAGTAGTATCATGCACTTGGGACTCGCAAACATGCTTATGTGGCAGGCAATTAAAGAAGAGAGAGATGGTTATAGTAACATACTAGGTAGATATCGTAACATAATAAATGTGATGCTACTATGTGTCATGCATGGCAATAAATGGGACCATCTATGATACTAATCTACGATACTATGCACTATAGAGGTAGTAACATAGACTAGTAACGTATGCATGTTACTAGTCTAAGTTACTCCCCACTATGACCAGCCTAATTCTGAACGGAGGGAGTAAGTCTTTATAGAGATTTCACTAGGTGGACTACATACGGAGCAAAATGAATGAATCCACACTTAAAATGCATCTATATACATCCATATGTAATTCATAATGGAATCCCTACAAAGACTTATAATTTAGGAACGCAGGGAGTACTACTTCAAGGTGCATTAAATCAACACATGCAGTACTATCAAAAGAAGAGTCACGGCATGCATGCATGTGTTGTAATTAATGCATCGGTGAACGCACATTATTGAAATATATCGAGTGCAGTGCTTTGATGTGTCGCGTCAACTCGTACATCAATGAGAAGTTTGATTATCCTCTCCCTCGCAGACTTAACTGCACTTGCCTTTGGCTGTATGACAGGTTAGCCACACACCTGTCGGGCCCACCTGTCATACACACAAAGACAGGAGCGTCCCTCCCTCGCCCATGAGCGTGGTGGCTGGCAAGACTAGGAGATGCTTCCGCTACACGCTCTCCCTCCCGCGCGCGGTGGACATACAGCAGTTCAATCGGTGTCAGATGGCCAGAAGCGTACTGTAGTACTCCTCCAGTGCAGTAGTACACCATCATTGGTAGACTTCCCGAAGAGGCGAAGAGCCAAGCGCAGCCCGGACGCTCGTGTGGCAGTTTCATGTGTAGAGTAGCTAGTCTAGATAGCGTGTACCGTGCATGTAAGCTTAAAATCGCTGGGGTCGGCTCCATGCTATGTGGCCGTCTCGAAGTTTTTTTAAAATTAAAATAGTCTTATGGCCCTACCTGTCACCCTGTGATTGTAGTTTGCACGCTCATCTGGTCAAGATAGGAATATATATTTTAATTTGTTTTTTTTTTCGAAAAGGGGAGACTCCCCGGCCTCTGCATCAGAACGATGCATACGGCCACATATATTTTAATTTGTGGTGGGTAAATGTCAAAGGTTGCAGCAAATATATTGTATATTGTGTGTCTTTCAGCCAAGTTTAGAGGCAAGCATGTGGGACCAGTGCTATGATGTGTCCCGTCAACTCGTAGAACGAGGAGAAGCTTGATTTTACTACACGCCTTCTCCCTCGCCCATGCGTGTGGTTGCTCGCAAACGAGGACAGGCTTTTGCTTAGTAGTAGTACTTCTACAACAAGCTATCCGTCCCGCTCGCGGTGGACGGCCATGCAGCAGTGGATTCGACACTGTAGAAGCAGTAGTAGTAACATCATTGTTCGTCTTCTCGAAGAGGCGAAGAGCCAAGCGCAAACCGAACGTTGCGATTCTGCGAACATTGGAGCACGCATATAGCCGAGCTCTTCGTGAGACAAAATTGCTATGTGAGCCCACTATTGTACTAGTATGCATTACAACTACTTGCTAGTATAGCCCTGTGAACCAGAAAGCAGTATTTGCCCTTCTAGAGATTTCAACAAGTGACTAGACTACACCGAGATGGAGTACATATGGAGCAAAATAAGTGAATCTGCACCGTAAATAAATACGTACTAGTTCTATCATTTTCCTCTCCGAGGTGCACAATATTGAGTATACTGACTAGTCTCTTTTTGACACGCATTTACATTGTTTTTTTTTTTGACACGGTACAGACGCAAGCACTCATATACACGCACATACACTTACCCCTATGAACGCACACACGCACGGCACTATCATCTTGAAATTTATGAAGTCACCATAGGCACCTCGTCGTCGACGGGTCCATAGGTGCTTGAATGCCAAGGAGGAAGAGGGTAGCGGTTCCTGAGACGTTGAACGGTCAATGATGCATCCGCAATTACATGTAGAGGGAATTAATTGGAGAAGCAGACTAGAGCCAGCACGATGTGAATGCAACAGAGTTTGGACTCTCATATAATAAAGGCGCCCCACCACTCCAATCCATCTACTCCCAAGTCTCTGCGCAACACTGCTCACTCCAATCCAAGACCAAGTGACCAGAAGCCACAAGCACCTATGGAGGCGATGGACGCGAGCGGCAGTTGGCTGTGCCAAATCATCCAAGGCGCTGGCCTGCGGCCCCGCACCGTGCAGCGTTTCCAGATGGTGCTGGTGACCGCAGGCATCATAGCCCTCGTCGACGCCGGCTTCGCCTCTCGCATGACCGACATGATGGTCAACTCCATCCGCAAGTTCACCGCCGTCAAGAAGCGCGCGGATGACCTTGCCGTACTGCTCCAGCCCGCGCGCCCAGGCTCCTCATTGCCTGCCACCCTCATCGGCCTACATGGTGACGAACTCTTTCAAGCCCTGGTGGCCCTGCAGGTGCCGGAGGTTGCGACGAAGAATGTGCACCTCGAGGCCGCGCTCGCCGCGCAGCGCCTCGCCATGCAAGAAACCGTCGACCTGCACATCCACGTATACGAGGCGATCGTCTACATTGGCCACTACAAGGCAAGCGAGGACAAAAAGACGTCGGCCTTCTTCCAGCGGCTGGAATCTTTGGATGCCATTGTTCATAAGCACGTCGACCTGGCCATGAAAGCCGATGCTACTTAGGCGCCGTTCGGTGGGCCGGCACCCTGAGTCGAGGAGGTGGACGTCGTCGATGGATGCATCTCTTCTTCTTGCCTCCTGTAACCTGCACTGCATCGCCTCGTGGCCTTAATGTTTTATTAGTATAGTACTCCCTCCGTTCCCAAATATAAGTCTTTCTAAAGATTCCAGCAAGTGACTACTACATACGGAGCAAAATGAGTGAATCTACACTCTAAACTATGTCTTCATACATCTATATGCTTTGAAGTAGTTCTAAAAAGTCTTATATTTATGAACGGAGGGAGTATATGGCATTTTTTATTCCTGTCGTAACGTTTTCACTGTGAGGTGGGGCCGCAGTTGAGCAAACCCACCCCACCCACCAGGCGTCGGCCGAGTTTAGAGTTAGAAGAGAGAAACGAGGGAGGAGAGCTAGCTGTAGCACGGACGCTATTGTCAGAAGGGACTCGTGTTTATAGAATAGGAGTACTGAGCACTCGTGCCTCTTTTTTTTAGGGAAAAATTAGTCGGATGTCTAGCACCACTAGTTGGGTGCGTGCGACCTATAGCTGTCATCACTTTAGGTCTCCTTTTCGAACCGCGGCTACGCTTCACAGTACATATTTTTTCACGCATTTATCCTCCTATATGTAGTCCTAGGCTATTTCCACGTGCTCCCATTCACCGACATGTGGGACATAGAGCATCTGGGTCGTAGTGCATGCATGACTCGGAGCATATGCCGGGGTACTTTACATTTCAGACCTCATGAATTACATGCAAACCCCCCGCAGAAGAATAAATAAATCAATGAATTACTACATGAAACTGGATTATTTTTGTGGAAACCGGAGCATGTTCATTAAATTTTGGACATAACACGTTTATAAAAAATGCCGGACCTAAACCAGTCTAAGGGCCTCTTTGATTTTTCCCGGAAAAAAAGGGCCTCTTTGATTTGCAGGATACTGAAAACACAGGAATGGGGAAAGTATGATGGCGATGAACCGAGACAAGGAGAACTCTAACTCAGTTAGAGGTTAGAGTTAGATTCTAACCCTGAACTAACTCTAAACCAGAGAGGTGTATGGATGGCAGTGTTAGATTGACAATAAATGCTCTGTCTCAATCATTTGACTACTTTGGACCCTATTTTTAGTCAGACTAAAATAAGTCCCTTGGATCCAAGCATCCTCTTGGTGTGGCCGGCTCTTCTGTGGCCTCCTCCCGCTCACAATTGACATAAAGCGAACCATCTATACAAATCAAGCATGCAAAACATGATAATTTTTACTTTGTCCATACAAATGAGATATCCCACTTAAACATACAAGTCGTCAATCAAGCTTCACAAAATAAAAAAACACTTCATGAAACAAAGAATGAGCTAACTCATCACGGTAAGTCGTTCACGATAGGGAGGGATCCAGGAGCCCCTCACGCACCGAGGGAGGAGCTTGCCATCGTCGCTCTGGAGGAAGGCTCTGTAGAGCCCAAGCCCCGGGAACCCCTCCGACGCCGGCCCTTGCGAGTTGAGGTTGACACCGGCATGGGTAGCAGGGCCGCTTGCCGCCGACTGGGAACTTAATCTTTGGGCCTCTAGAAATAATCCAAGCATGTAACTAAAATACCTAGAAAGGTGAACTGAATCTTTGGGCCTCTAGAAATAATGCAAGCCTGAAACTTAAATACCTAAAAAGGTGAACTGAATCTTTGGGCCTCTAGAAATAATGCAAGCCTGAAACTGAAATACCTAGAAAGGTAAACTGAATCTTTGGACCTCTAGAAATAATGCAATCTTAAATGAAATACCTAGAAAGGTGAACTGAATCTTTGGGTCTCTAGAAATAATGCAAGCCTGAAACTCAAATACCTAGAAAGGTGAACTGAATCTTTGGGCCTCTAGAAACAATGCAAGCCTGAAATTGAAATACCAAGAAAGGTGAACTGAATCTTTGGGCCTCTACAAATAATGCAAGCCTGAAATTGAAATACCTAGAAAGGTGACCTGAATCTTTGGGACTCTACAAATAATGCAAGCCTGAAATTGAAATACCTAGAAAGGTGACCTGAATATTTGGGCCTCTAGAAAGATTTATTACCTCCTCAAGCAGCATCAAACAATTCCATGTGTGCACCACAAATCTATAGCACATTTGATCAGGATCTACTTTTCCAAATCAGAATTATCGCTAGAGCAAGCAAGATCAATGATATGGCCGTGAGACAGAGAAGGAACGAACAAACTCACCCCTCTCGCGACCTCCCGGGTAGATGCACTGGCCAGCATGACAGAGGAAGAAAAAGCGACTGGTGAAGGGGGAGCAGGCGACCTTTGAAGGTCGAGAGGAGAGGGCGGCCGAGTAGGCGGCGGAGGCGGAAGGAGAGGCGGCCGGAGGAGAGAGAGGCGAGGCGCTTGGGCGAGGCGGCCCTATGGGGAACAGAGAGGAGTCGTGCGAGAGGGAGGGAGCGATGCAGTGCGGGCATGTGAGATTTGTTTAGGGGATCGATCTGGTGCGGGCAGGTCAGATTTTTAAGATCTCTTTTAGTGGGACCAGGATAACTAACCCACTTAGAACCTCTCCACGGGCTAGTTTTTTAGCTGGGTTAGAGCAAACTAGCTCAAACTAACCCCTCTTGTTTCGATAATTTGAGGCTATTTCAACCCAAACTAGCTCTAACTCAGGGATCCAAACAAAGAGGAGTGTTACTGTACATGCTACAGTGTGGACCGTAGCACATTGTTTTTTATGGCCATATCACCACATTGTTTTCTACAGCTGGTTCATTGGGCTACCGTGGTACGCACGACTGGTTCACTAGGCTGCCGTGGTTCGCACTCCTTCGACCTGAGTAGTACTCCCTCCGTTCCTAAATATAAGTCTTCGTAGATATTTCACTGTGGACCACATACGGATGTATATAGATGCATTTTATGTGTAGATTCACTCATTTTTCTCCGTATGTGGTCCATAGTGAAATCTCTCCAAAGACTTATATTTAGGAAACGGAGGAGTAGTATAGTACTAGTATATACCGCATCATTCTTTGCTCCTTCTTACTACTCCGAGCAAGTGGGAGAGCCGAGATCCGGTCGACGTGTCATGCACCAGATTAGAGCACGGAGCAGAAGGGGCATCACCCCGGTCGGAGCGTCGATAATTCATGACTATAGTGAGTGGTCATATCACAAGTCTTTCCAGCGATAGCAGCGTCAAATCGCACAGCCCCACTCGCTCACCCTCCTCGCCTCTCATCAAACCGCCTACTCGAAAACTGCATACGTTACGCCTAGGAAAAGCCCGCCCTCAACTTTTAACTACGCGAAAATAGTTCGAGCTTGTTCGTTCTATATAAATACAGATACTTCATATGTTTATTCACCCGTGGGGTTGTTCAATGAATGGAGGCGGGGAGCACAAGTGAACAATACTCTTTGTAGTAGTAAGTGGGAGTCGAGAGTAGTCACCTTAAATAGAGAGTTTCTTTTCTTTAATGCCACGTACACAAATTGAAAGCGCTTGTTGTGGAGAGAAAAAGATAATCACTCCACTATATATGGGCCTTGAGGGCCTGGCGCTTGCTTTACTAGGGTTGCTCTCTTCATTCTCCCATCCTTTCCAGATATAAACAAGACAGCGGTAGCGACATTTTCTCTCTGCTCACCGCTGGTCACAGATCCGGTCGGATCCCTTCGGCCGGTGTGTGTAGAGGACTAAAAGGTGCATCGTTCATGCGGTCATCACCGCCGAGGGAGGAAACCCACAGCTACCGGAGGGGCCCGATCCTCTGCCCGTGCCGTTCTCTCCGGCACAGCACCGGCTCGGGAGGTCCTCCGACCCTTCTTCCTCCCTGCCGTATTGTCCGCAGATCAGACCTGTCGCCACCGACATCCCAAAGACCCTCAGGTATACGTTCTTTGAAAGCGGCCTTGCTCTACTGCCCCAGCTCCCCACGTGTCTGCATGTGCATCTTTTTCTACTCCCATCAGCTCTTCCAAAGCCACCTAAATTTTTAGTATTATTAGAGGTAAAGCTACTTCATGCATTCGAATCTAGGGCTTTGTTCAAACAACGAAGAAAGGGGGAAAGTTGTAGCATGAATCTAGGACTTGATTCAAAGAGGAAATAATATGGTGAAAGTAGTAGAGACCGGATACCCAACCGGTCTCTTGGTTGGAAAGGGAAATAATGGGAAAACGCAGTACAAACTGGATAAGGAACAGATCTATTATTGGTTGAAAAAAGTATAGAAAGTGGCGGCTGGTGGACAAGTCAACAGAATATGTCCAGGATTAGATTTGCTTCCATCACATAGTAAAAGGACTCCAGGATTAGATTTGCTGCCTTCACATAGTAAAAAGGTCTCAGGATTAGATTTGCTGCCCTCACATAGTAAAAGGTCTCAGGATTAGATTTGCTGCCCTCACATAGTAAAAGGTCTCAGGATTAGATGTGCTGCCCTCACATAGTAAAAGGTCTCCAGGATTAGATTTGCTGCCCTCACATAGTAAAAGGTCTCCAGGATTAGATTTGTTGCCCTCACATAAGCGTGAACAAGCTCGGCATCACCACTTTATGCCTCCTTGTAGGTACATTGTCTTGATCGTCCACCGTCGCATGTCCTTATACCAACCTTTTGCTGTTTTTTTTCTTTGGTAAACCAACCTTTTTCAGTAAGGCGCATGTAAAATGAAGCGATCACACTGTTACCTTAGGGACATGTCTAACCAGTGTTATTGTTAATCTAATGCCTCCAGTGATAAGATGCAATTAAAGCGTATTTACAAATGGCAGTCTGTTGTTTTCCCCGAGATGATAAGTAAGTTACTCCTTTATCTTTCTTTGAGTGTCCTGGTGTCCCCACGGTCCCATGCCTTTAAACCAACTCTTTAGCTGCTGTTGATTTCTTGTATGCAGTAAACAAGCAATGCCACCATTAAAGTAATCCCATATCGAGGAATCTCATTGTTGATCGTAATGCTTCGGTAACATGAAGCATTATTGACGCTTTTAAAATTTCTCTTGTCCTTGCGTGATTGCCATGAACATAATTAAGATGCTTCTTTTCATTTTGTATATGTTTCAGATATTCTTATTGACCGGCAACTGTTTACTTTCTAGCATTTTGTGCAGATAGGGATATCCATTTCACCTTGTTGCTATTGTGACCTTTTGGTGAACTGCACAAAACACTTTTTTTGGAATGAGTGTCTTGTGCAGTTCAACTAAAATGTCACGTGGGCAACATCTCCCAATTTTGGTGGAAGTGCACAAAATGGTTCAACTAAAGCGAAATCATGCTCTCCTGTCTCCTTGTTTGTGCTATGCAAACATGTTGTGCAAACAGGAATACTCTACTACAGATGTTGTGACGGTCAAGAGCATTCGCCAAGTTCCTCGATTGTATGACATGGCTAGCCAAGATGGATTTAATCCCGATATTCACTTTATCAAAAGGCTCTAATGGGTTGGTTACGAATCTTGCAAGCTGGGAATCGATGAGATGTGTAGGCATCTTTGTTGTACTTATTACTTGAATCTTATTTGTTGGTTACGAATCTTGCAAATTTGGGAATCAATGAGGCGTGTAGGCATCTTTGTTGTACTTATTATTTGGATCTTATTTGTTGGTTACGAATCTTGCAAGCTGGGAATCAATGAGATGTGTAGGCATCTTTGTTGTACTTATTATTTGGATCTTATTTGTTGGTTACGAATCTTGCAAGTCGGGAAACACGGCATGATGATGCAGAGGACAGCAACCATAACAAACAGTTCAAACTTGGTAGTATTATCTTTGTGAAAGTGCGACAAATGTGTTGATCGTGTGTGTCCTGAGAATAATAATTCTAATTGTTGTGCATGTTGATCCCTTGGCACTGATAGAACGAGCAAATGCATTGCTTGTTTTAAGTATAATTTCTATTAAAGCTAATTAAATTTAAGTAAAGTGACCACTAACTCATGTTATTAAAGTACCAATACAGACCCGCTCGTGAACGGATGTGTGGCCGGAGTAGGCTTCTTAATGGAGGCGTTTGAATGCGCCGAGGGTGCATCTTCTTGAGGCGTGCAGCCAGACGAGGAGGGTAGTAATGCTTGTTGTCGCATGTACACACTTAGCTTACTGTTGAATCCAGTTCCCCAAGAGCTGAAAAACGAACTGCTGTCGCCGCCTACACACTCGTTCACTCGAAGAGACTCCAATGGTGATCCGAGGGGTGAGCCTGCTGGATATGGACTTCAGCAAGGAGTTAGTTCGCCGTTTAGTCCTATGGCTGGACCAAGTTGAATGTGATGTACACCAACGATATGGACTCGATGAAGCTCTGCCTCGCCTCAGTCCTATGGCTGCACCAGGTTCTGGAGCATTCGCTCGATTCATCGGCAGCGCCGACTACACCTTCGCTACGGTGGAGAGAAGGAAGAACGCGACGATTCGGCCATCTGGTGCAACAAGCTTGTCGACATCCAGAAGCAATACAAGATCATCGACAGCAGGCGGAGAAGGACTCCGTGGTTGACCTTCTTTGAGACCATCATCAACCCCACGATACGCCAACATGAAAGAAGGCGACCTGAACACGTGGGAGGTACCTGCGAATCTAGCCTACATAACCTACGCGGCCCGCATATCGCATGCTACGACATGTACAGGCAGATCTTGGACATGAGGGCGTATGCGCTTCCCATAACCGACGAGTACACGGACAGCCGCAACGTCATGATCAAGCGTGCCAGGAAGGTCTAGATGTTGTACTTTATCTGTTTATAAGCACCTTTATCATCTGAGTGTTTCATGCATTAGCCTATGTGTCGTAATTATTTTTTTGTCCGAAATATTTCTTTTAAAAACCCATTAACCTGATTGCTTTTTAGTGGCTATTTGCTTATGTATGTAAACTAGTTCACTTGTCCGTAAAAAAAACCTAGTTCACTCGGCTGTCGTGCTTTGAATCTCCTTCCTCCCAACATTTTCCTCTCTTCAGGTGGACCCAGCACGTCTCTGAATTTTCTCCCACTTTCTTTTTCGATGTAAACTGAGTTTTCTCCCAATACTTTCCCCTAGAACCAACTCAACTGTCCCACGTCTAGCCTAAAAAATAATAATACCCCACGTACTATTAACTCATTAAATTAAAATGATATTTTATTTCATAAGTTGAAGTTCTTACAAAATAATAATAATAATTGTTTATATATAACTTGCCAAGTTAACTCCTAGTGATTGCGTACATAAGCTTGCAAAGATTTTACTGACGTGCAATCATGTGTTTATGTTTTTATAACATTTCTCTGTCTAGCCCAACATGACATTTTCACCCAGCCCAGCAAGTCCGCGGATTTAAAATGCAAATGGGATTTAAACGGGCTGCATAGATGCTACATCATTGTTTCACCCAGCCCACCAAATGGACTAAAAAACAAATGGACTGGCTAACATGTGGGTCAGTAGGTTGAAGCCTAAGAAGGCGTTGGATTTACATCCAACGGCCGGCATTCTTCTTCAATCTCTCGTCTTCTTCCCCCAGCGCTGCCGGAACCGCCTACTCCAGCCTTTGGCGTCCAGCGGCGTTGTTTTGCGCTCCTCAGCGAAACGCTACCCCGCCGACGGCCAGGCCATCCCTCCATTCCGCACCTCCTGTTATTCTCTGCCGAGTGTAGGCCCACCCTTTTGAACCAGTCAAGTTTCCCACTCCTCTCCGTCTGCGACTCCCTTTGCCGTGTCTTCCCCATCTCCGGGTCGTTCCGATGTCAGGGCCTTGCCGTCGTCCACCGCCTCGGTGCGCTTTCGGCCTGTGGCGTGGTCAACATCTGAAGTCGTGGAAGAAGGGCTGTCACGTGGAGCTGACGGTTTGGGACCCACGAGGTCCATGGTCGCACGCAAGGAAAGTTCCTCCTTATTACGCACTGTACGTGCACTGTACGTGGGAAGGGCTTCTGTATTTCACGAAAAAACGTCCCCCCGCTGACAGGTCGGACCCACCAGCTATATCTTTGCACGCAAGGAAGTGCCTCCTTATTACGCACCAAAAAATGAATACCCCCTGCTAGCTGGGACCCACCATAGTGGGTGGCTGACTTGTGGGCCTACTAAGTTGACGAGGATGGAGGGCTTTGTCAACTTAGTCAATATGAACGATTCTAGATCCAGTGACCATACGATGTCCATCCAATGGACATAGTGCTTCTTCAACCTCTGGTCTTCTTGCTCCAGCCGCCCAAAGCAGCGTCGGTCGTGCCGCGTGCTCCTGCCTCTCGTGGCCGGCTGTGATGCCGCGGAGGCCTCACCGCCCCTACTACTCCCACCGCTGGCCCAGGGTATCCCTCTACTCACCCACACCCCTGTTATTCTGCGGCGACAGCAGCCTCCCGCCGCAGCCGAACCAGTGAACCCTCATACTCCTCTCCGCATGGGCATCCACTGCCGCGTCTTCCCCGGCTCCGCGTCGTCCCCTTCCTAGGCCTCGCCGTCGTCCACCGCATTGGTGCTCTCGGCGCAGCGTGGTCAATGTGGTCAATGACCGATTTCCATCGGAAGAGTACTGTACGTGGAGAGGCTGACAGCTGGGTCCAAGGCCACAACCCTGTTTTTTTGTGATTTGCCAAGTAAGTCGCTTTGTCAGGCCTGTTGGGCTGCAAATCTTTCAAGACGAGGAGAGCTTCATTCGGCTGGCCGAGAAAATGGCCTATCAGTAATGAGAAATGGGTTGTACATTTTTAAAACACATCAAACCGGCAATTAGTTTCAAATATCTTTTTTTAATTTCAAGATTTTAAATTACATTAATTTTTATGCGTGGAGAATTTTTTGGATTTCATATTGATATACATTTATATTTAAAATCAGTTTGAATGTGAGTCGAAATTTCGGGATTAAAAACAGTTCGGACTGCACCGAAATATGCAAAATTTCGTATAATTTTTTAACTGTGGCCACAGTATGGGTTGTAATGCTAACAAAAAGAATATGGGCTTCAAAAAACCTTAAGAATTAGCAAATGGGCTGTAGATTATTAGAAATAATGGCAGATGGGTTGTATGCTGTTTTCCACTTATTTGAGGCTTTCCTAAAAAAAAGGTTGACGCACAAGCAGTGACTGTTGGATTGCCATCCAACGGCCGTCGTGCTTCTTCAATCTCTGCTCTTCCTGCTCCAGCCGCTCAAACAAGCGCCGGCGGGACTGCCTGCTCCCTCCTCCCTGTGGCCGGCTGTGCTGCCGCATGGGCCTCACCGCCCCACCGTACTCCCATCGCTGGCCTAGCCATCCCTCTACTCACCCACACCTGCTGTTATTCTTGGCGGCAGCGGGCAGACGATAAACCCTCGTGCAGTCGTACTCCCCTCCGTGGGAAACAATGCGCGAAGTCTTCCCTGCCTCCGTGTCGTTCCTTTCCTACGCCTCGCCGTCGTCCACCGCCATGGTGCTCTCGGCGCGGCCTGGTCAACGTGGTCAACGACCGCCATGCATCTGAAGTGGACTGTACGTGGAGAGGCCGACAGCTGGGTACATGGCCGCACGCAAGGAAATGCCTCCTTATTACACGCAAAATAATGATTCATCCACTAACATCAGGGACCCACCAAAAGGGCCTCAGTATTTCGCGAAAAAAACGTTACTGCCACTGACAGCTCGGACCCACCAGCTATATCTTCGCACGCAAGGAAGTGCCTCCTTATTACGCACAAAAAAATGAATACTCCCACATTAGCTGGGACCCGGTATAGTGGCGAGGCTGACTTGTGGGCCTACTAAGTTGACGGGGACGGATGGCTTTGTCAACTTAGTCAATATGCACGATTCTAGCTCCTGTGACCATACGATGTCCATCCAACGGCCGTAGTGCTTCTTCAACCTCTGGTCTTCTTTCTCCAGCCGCCCAAACCAGCCCCGGTCGTGCCTCGTGCTCCACGCCTCCCGTGGCGGCTGCGATCTGGCGGAGGCCTTACCGCCCCTACTACTCCCACCGCTGGCGGGCCATCCCTCTACTCACCCACACCCCTGTTATTCTGCGGCGACGGCAGCCTCACACCGCAGCGAACAAGTGAACCCTCGTCCTCCTTTACGCGAGGGCATCCACTGTCGCGTCTTCCCCGGCTCCACGTCGTCCCCTTCCTAGTCCTCGCCGTCGTCCACCGCCACGGTGCTCTCGGCGCGGCGTGGTCAACGTGTGAGGAAGGGCTTCCATCGAACATGGATCACGTGGAGAGGCTGACAGTGGGTCCACGGCCGCAGCAAGGAAGTGCCTCCTTATTACGCACAAAATAACTATTCCTCCACCTGACAGCGGGGACCCATCGGATGGGCCATCGTATTTCGTGAAAAAACGTTTCCCCTGACTGCTGGGACCCACCAGCTACATCTTCGCACGCAAGGAAGTGCGTCCGGGCAAAAAAACGATTCGCCCCCTGATTGCTGGGACCCACCAGCTACATCTTCGCAGGCAAGGAAGTGCACGGCGGTCGGGACCCACCTGGTGAAGCGTCGTGGGGTTGTCATTCTGGTCGCGAACGTGTGCGTACATCTTGGTCGTTGTAGAGGCGCCGCGTGTCGTAGTAGAGGCGCCGCGTAGCATGTACACGTCGTCTGTTGGCGAGGTGCAAGAAAGAAAATCTGACCCGCGTCGTACATACGGGCAGAGTCTCGAACGCCTACTCGCGCATACGTACATGGCTGGGTCGGAACGGAGAAAGAGCGTCGTCGTCGTGTTCATGGGGAGGCAACGAAATGCGTCGTGTTCATCGGGAGGCAACGGAACGCGTGGGAGCCAACCGGCTGGGTCGGAACGGAATGCGTGGCCGTGTTCATCGGGAGGGCTTGGATGGAACAGGCGATGGAAACGAGGCTGGCGTCTGCGCAAAGGAGAAAGCGGACCTCCTACGGTCGAAGCAGGGTCCTGTTGATCGGGAGGGTGTGGCGTCTGCCAAAAGCGGAGAAGCGGACCTCCTACGATCGAAGCAGGGTCCTGTTGATCGAGAGCGGTGTGGCGTACCACAAAAGCGGAGAAGCGGACCTCCTACGGTCGAAAGCAGGGGTCCTGTTGATCGGGAGGGTGTGGCGTACCGCCAGCAGACGAAACGGACCTCCTACGGTCCACGAGGGTCCTGTTGATCGGGAGGGTGTGGCGTACCGCAAAAGCGGGCCAACGGACTTGTGTTGGAGCGCTTCACGGTCAAAGCAGGGGTCCTGTTCGCCGGGAGGGTGTGGCGTACCGCAAAAGCAGGACTCCACGGGATACCGTTCATCTCCACCGTCGACCTCCTCCGGCCTCCACGGGCTCCTGTTCATCCGGCCTCCACTGGCGCTTCTCCACGGCTCTTGTTCAACCACCCCTCCACCGCTCTTTGTTCACCCACCCTCCACCGTCTACTGTTCATCCAGCCCTCCACACCATGGGGTCCTGTTCAACCACCCCTCCACGGGCACCCCTCCACCGTCTACTGTTCATCCAGCCCTCCACACCATGGGGTCCTGTTCAACCACCCTCCACGGGCACCCCTCCATCGACTCTGTTCATCCGACCCTCCACACCACGGGGTCCTGTTCATCCAGAGCAAACGCCACCGCTCCTTTGTTCATCCAACCCCCCCCTGCGACGCTCCTTTATTTCATCCCAAAGGCAGCATCGATCGGCTTGATTAGCGGCGATGGCGAAGAATTGCTCCATCGGGTTCAATTAACAGCCGTCGATCGATCGCTCGGGTTCGATGTAGCGTAACTGCGGTCTGTCGCTCGGGTTCAGTTAGAGCCCAACGCCTCGCTCGGGTTCAGTTAGAGCCAACGCCTAACATGTGTACGAGAGAAACGCGCATCGCTCGGCCGCCGACCTCCCACCGTAACCGGCAACTCCCCGAAATTTTCCTCCCCCTCGCTTCTACCACGGTTTTTTCCGTCATGGACGGCCCAAAGAATGTCATGCAGCTGCGTCTCCGGCCCGCCCAGGACGAAAAGCCCATTTTTGTCATGATTTTTTGTCATAGAAGTAGGAGCCCACCACATCTATGATGATACCGGGTTTTGTCACAATTATCGTCATAGAAGTGTCATATGTATGACAGAAAAAAATTCGTTCGGCCCAAAATGTCACGGATGTGTCTTTTTTTTCTAGTGATGAGTTCTTCGATTTGGCAGATTCGGATGAAGAAGTGGACATGATCATGCTCATGAGCATGCAAGAGGAAATGGACCGCAGGTGGAGCATAGTATCAACTTCAAGGGCTCAATGAAAGGAGAAAAGTGCTCAATGAGGATAAGGTCTCCGGAGCACAACTACTGTACAAGCACTACTTTGCTCCGGACCCAACTTTCTCGGATGATCCATATGGTTTCGTCATTGTTTTTGTATGCGTCAACCATTATTTTTGTGCGTTGTGGAGGGAGTGGAGGCACACGATAGCTACTTGAACCTCACAAGGGATTGTTGCGGCCAACTTTGTTTCTCTGCTAAGCAGAAATGCACGGTTGCTCTGAGGATGCTTGCACTTGATATTGCCGCCGATGTGGTTGGTGAGATGGTCCGGATGGGGGAGAGCACATGCTTGACGATTACTGTCAGGTTTGCCCGTAACGTGGTGCATGTGTTTGGAGCATAGTATTTGAGAGAACTAAATGTGCAGGGTACATAAAAGTTGTTGGCTACTGGAGAGGCAACATGATTTTCAGGAATGCTCGGAACAATTGATTGCATGCAGAGCACAGAGACTAGAACCAGAACTGGAATTCCCTTCTCTGAATTCAAAAGCCCACCCGGAACTGATGTTAGCTACATTCGAGCGTTCACTGCACAGAGGCGATCTCGAACACTACCTATGATAATAAATCCAAAGGAAAGGTTGACAAAATGATTCAATTTTGGCAATGAAAAAACTGCCCCAAAGGTTTGCGTGGCACGTATCGAAGTCATACAAATAGAGGTCACCATCATACTAGAAGCAGTGGCATCACATGACTTATGAATTTCGCATGTTTTTTTTTTGGAATGGTGGATTCTCACAACGACATCAACGTACTTCAATGATCTCCCATGTTCAGGTGGCTTTGTAATGGGAAATCGCTGTCGTGCAACGACACTGTCAACGGCCGTGACTACAACATGTATACTATCTTGCCCATGGCATCAATCCTCAGTGATTGGCGTTTGTGAAGACCATATCTGAACCACAAGGCAACAAACAAAATCACTTTTCAACAATGCAGGAAGCGGCTAGGAAGGATGTGGAGAGCACGTTCGGAGTGCTTCAAGCTCGTTAGGGAATTGTTCGTAGAGCTGCAATGATGCAGGAATCAGGAGTATGGACCGACGAAGCTTGAAAAAATGATCGAAGATGAGTTCTTCGATTAGGCAGATTCGGACGAAGAAGTGGACATGATCATGCTCATGAGCATGCAAAAGGAAATGGACTGCAGGTGCGAGCATATTTCTCAACTTCAAGGGCTCAATGAAAGGAGAAGAGTGCTCAATGAGGATAAGGTCTCCGGAGCATAGCTATTGTACAAGCACTAGTTTGCTCCAGACCCAACTTTCCCGGACGATCCATATGGTTTCGTTGTCGTTTTTGTATGCGTAAGACATTATTTTTGCGCGTTGTGGAGGCAGTGGAGGCACACGATGACTACTTGAACCTCACAAGGGATTGTTGCGGCCAACTTTGTTTCTCCGCTAATCAGAAATGCATAGCTGCTCTGAGGATGCTTGCACTTGATACTGCCGTTGGTGAGATGGTCCGGATAGGGGAGTGCACATGCTTGAAGATTACTGTTAGCTTTGTCTGCAATGTGGTGCATGTGTTTGGAGCATAGTATTTGAGAGGACGAAATGTGCAGGATACAGAAAAGTTGTTGGCTACTGGAGTAGCAAGAGGGTTTCCAGGAATTCTTGAAACAAATGATTGCATGCATTGGCGATGAAAAAAACGCTCTAAAGGTTTGCGTGGCATGTATCAAAGTCATACAAATATAGAAGAGGCGACCATCATACTGGAAGCAGTGGCATCACATGATTTACGGATTCCGCATGCTTTCTTTGGAATGTTGGATTGTCACAATGACATTAACGTATTCCAATGATCTGCCGTGTGTTCAAGAGGCTTTGTAATGGGAATCGCTGCCGTGCAACTACACTATCAACGGCCGAGACTACAACATAGGATACTATCTTGCCGATGGCATCCATAATCAGTGAGCGGCGTTTGTGAAGACCATATCCGAACCATGAGACAACGAACAAAATGACTTTGCAATAATACATGAAGCGGCTAAGAAGGATGTGGAGAGCACATTCGAAGTGCTTCAAGCTCGTTGAAGAATTGTTCGTGGAGCTGCAATGTTGCGGGAATCAGAAACTTTGTAAGAGTTGATAACATATTGTGCTATTTTACACAATATAATTGTCCGAGGATGAGGATGATGGGATAGCCCGAACCAATGATTTCGAAGCATATGAAGAACAAGTCCCGACCCCGAAAGATCGAGATGCAAATGAGTTTATGAACGTTCTACATATGCATCATAATCTCTGAGGTCATCAGACACATGCGCATCTATTCAATGACCTTATGGAGTATATGTGCACACACAATGAAAATAAATAGGTAACGTTTGAGTTGTGCATTTAATATCATTTTTATGTATATGTATTTTCACTATCAATATTTGTTATGTGCGTTCGGTATTGATGTGAATGACGAACGTGCATGGATTTGCATTTACTTCAGACCTTGGATTTAAGACATGTAACTGCCATACAGGGCATACAAGGGACGATCCGGTTAAGTTCGCTGATGTATACGTGCCGGATTTGCCAAATCCAGCAGTAGATGTTGTAATAGGCCCCGAGTTCTAATTTCACGCGGCGCTCCGGCTCCTAAAATCTTAGACCGACACTGGTTTCTTGGAGCGCCTGTCAGTTTATCGTGTTGAATGTGCATATAGTTTTTTTTCACCAAAGTTACTGATTAGTAGTCCTCTGTCTTAAAATAAATATCTCAAGCTTAATACAATTTTGTATTAGAGTTAATACAATATTAAGACATTTATTTTAGGACGGAGGTAGTAGTAGATCGATAAACTAAGGTTTGAAGAGTGTGTGGCTTTGTTCGTCGGCGTTGTAGCGAGATAGAGCTAGAGGCCGGTATGGCGGCATCAATCAATGGGCTCGTCATGATTCGGGCGTGACCCTCCGCAAGGCCGACCGTTGGCAACGTGATTCGGAGAGCACCCTCCTCCATGGACCGTGGCGGCGCAGCGCCAGATGCAGATCAGCGATATCCCAGCCGCCCCGGCTCCCGCCCCTCAGGGGAGGGCGACTGCAGTTCGGCGCAGTAGTACAGGACACGTCGGGGCACGGGCACACAGCGGAGCGCGGTGACCACCACACCACGGCGCTATTCGTGGATCGTCGTTAGCTGCTGCCCGGCAGCTCAGCACATGCTGCAACCTGCAGCCGCAGCTGCGATCTTTCCCTGCTCGCATCGCTGGGCTCTGGCAAGGCCGCCGTGCTGCGCATCGTGGTGGTGCGTGGAGTACTACCTGGCTGGCCGAGTGGTAGCTTTCCTTGTCAGCAGCAGGCACGCAGCTCGCCATGCGCCTAGTACTCCCTTCGGTCCTTTTAACTCTGCATGTTAGGTTTGTCTCAAGTCAATCTCATTCAACTTTGACAAATTTATATAAAAAATTATTAATATTTACATAACAACACCAATATCATTAGATTAATCTCGGAGTACAAGGCGGCTCCGTCCTGTGTCTCTGTGGATTGGCTCGCGGCTTTGTCCTCTGCTGTGTGGCTCGACTCGGCATGTCGTTTGTGTGCTCGTTCATCTTTGGATTCATAGCAGTCACCAAAGCGAAAGTACTATTATCAAGCTCGCAAAATTATTACTTGAGCGCAACAAGAGCACGAAAAAAAAGTGGTACCGATATTTTTGCCTCGACAGATCCATTCCTGTGGGACTCCCTGATAACACGTGGACCCCTGCGCTTCTTCAGATCCATTTGGCAATTGGCGCATTAATGAGTTAGATATTCGTTAGCTGCCCTGCTCTACTCTGTACGGACCTAGTAGGTACAGAGCAATCGCTCGCAAGATTCGCCCAATCCACCTCGTCTCAATAAAGGATCTAACCGGCCTACCGGAGGCAGGCACCATCTCCACAATGATCATTGCAATATCCGCAAGTTTTTTCTTTTGACATTTTATCCCGCTCCGTGTTCCGGTGAGCCGGTGGGCTCGCGGTAACAGAAAAGGTGGTGGGTAGATGCGCAGCGCCGCCGCGCGAGCACAAGCACGTAGAATTATTGATGCCCACCTCCACACCAACACCCATGGCGCGCCGCTGGATCGGAGCGAGTGGTCCATGCACCGCACCGGTCCAGCGCGAGCGGGCGACGAGGCCGGCGGCGCACTGCAGCACTGCAAAGCGATTCGTGATGCACAGCAAGAGCTACAGCGTCGCGCAGTGAAGTTGTTAGCAGTCACAACAGAGCTGGGCAACGGCTGCCCGGCCAGTCCACCCTGCATCCGGCCAAAGAGGAAAAGGCTCGAGCCGGCGTGGTCTCGATCGTCCGCTTGTGTTGGGCGGGCGGTGACTGCGCGTCCAAACACTGGACTGGAGCGAGCCGAAGGCGTGCTGCCGCCGTAGTCCTCTTACATTGGAGTCAGGCAAACTTTATTGTACTAAGCAGTAGAAAAATCATCGTGCTAAGGCCCCGAACGAACAACTGACCCGAATAGCAAGCGTCGCCGATGAAGAAAAGCATTGGTCAAAAGGATCCAACTAATAGACACATGAGCACGAACGAATGAAGACGGGGTCCATCGACCGGATCCCATGAGGTCCACCTGAGACACACCTTCACACGCCCTCTGACAACGCAAGTCGCACCACCGAAACGAGGGCAGACGGGGAGAATCTTATTCCGTCCTCAAAAAGTCGGCTCCGCCTCGCTTTTCTGAGCAAGACACGATCCCTAAACAGACTAGAAAATGCCAAGAAGCGAAGCCTGAGCCCTCCCACCTGCAAGGGCGAGGATCCACTGCACGCCTCCAAGAGATGAGGTAGACCAGCGGCGGCGCAGGTTGGAGGGGAAGAAACCCACCCGGTTGCCTTTCTTTCTTACTGGCTTTTATTTTGTGAGTTTATCATGGCTCTGCCTATTCGTGGGTTGAAGTGATCTTTTGCAACTGCCGGCATGCGAAATTCTGAGATTTTGGTACGTGAAAATAATGTGCAGATTTATGAAAATGGAACATGTTCCGTGGTATGTGAAATTGATGTGCATCTTTGTGGTTTTGAAATGCATGTTCTGAAAGTAAAAGGCATATTCTAATCGAAATGCCGGTTCTAAAAGTGAAAATAAAATTGAGATGGATTGAAACATTCATTTTCAATTTGTTAACTGTTTTTGATTTAATGAAATGCATGCAATTATGTGTTCTGAAATAACTGAACTCAAAATTACATAACAGTAAAATATGTTCTCAAATAAATGAAACTGAAATACGTTATGAAATTAAAGTTGAAATCACTTCTTTTTTTTATTAATCTGAAAAGATTTAATTAAAATGGATGAACTCGTTTTTTTAAATAGTGAAATCTTTTCTTCAGTAAGTGAAATTATTATTTTTGGAATGGTACTATCAAACAACTAAAATTGTTTTTTGAAAAAGTGAAATATGTTGTTAAATAACTAAAAGGGGTGAAAAAAATGCTGAAAATATGAAATATGTTCTGAAATTACTGAATCGATGAACTCATTTTTTTTAGATAGTGAAATATTTTCTAGAGTAAATGAATTCATTTTTGGAATAGTCCAATCTTCTCTTATATAAGTGACCTCATTTTTTCAAAAAGGTGAAATATGTTTTGAAGTAAGTAATTGAAATGGATGTAGTCATTTTTTGAAAATATGATATCTTTCTGGAATAAGTGCAAACTATTTTTGGAACAATGAAATCTTCTCTGAAACATGAACTTCTTTTTGAAAAAAAGTGATATATGTTGTTAAATAACTGAAAGGGGTGAGCTCAATTTTTTAAGCTATGAAAAATAGGCTCTGAAATAGCTGAAATGGATGAAAACATTTTCTAAAAACGGTGAAATCTTTTCTTGAGTGAGTGAAATCATTTTTTTCGAACAATGTAATCTTCTCTGAAATAACAGAGCTCATTTTCTGAAAAAGTGTAATATGTCTAAAATATTTGAAATGGATGAAGTCTTTTTCTTTAATATGAATTCTTTTCCGGAATAAGTGAATTTTGTTAGAATATCAAATCTTCTCTGAAACAACTGAACTTGTTTTTTTAGAAAAGGGAACTATGTTGTTAAATAACTGAAAGGCATGAAATAACTATGAAATATGTCTGAAAGAATTGTTCTGGGTGAAATCATTTTTTAAAATTGTGAAATCATTTGTAATAAATGAAATCTTCTCTAAAATAACTTATCTCATTCTTTGAGAAGTGAAATGTGTTCTGAAAATAATCTAAATGGACGAGCTCAGTTTAATAACTATACTCTAAAATAATTAAAATGGGCAAACAAGTAATCTGAAACAGTCACAAAAATATGTGTGTTGTCAACTTTTGAGATAGTGACTGGAAAACTTATTTTGACAGCCATTTATTTCAGCAAATCTTTATAAGTACTCCCTTCGTTTTTATTTAGTCCGCACATTAGCTTTGGTCAAAATCAAACTTTATAAACTTTGATCAAGTTTATAAACAAAGATATTAACATATACAATAACAGATCAATACCATTAGATTTATTATTTAATGTACTTTTACATCATATAGATTATCTATGGTAAATATTTATATTGTTTTCTATAAATTTGGCAAAAATTTACAAAATTTGACTTCAATCGACTCTAATATGCAGAGTAAATAAAAATGGAGGAAGTATTTTTTTTATATTTTATCAAAATAATTACGCTATTATTCATTTCTATATGGTATATCCAATATCGAAAATCAAAATGCATATATAAGGACAACAAAGTTTAGGCAAGCGAAGAGTGCATATATGGTGTTCTTTGAGACAGAGCACTACATAGCTGATTACTCTAATACTAAGATTCTACTGGAGAATCAAGGGTAGAGTTTCATTCCTTGTTCCGAGGTTTGGCCAGGAGAAAAGAACACCGAGGAGTGAAGGAAAGTTTCGGGTTTGTTGGTGATAGGGCCATAGGGGCGTAGCGGAGCGGGCGAGACGGCGCCTCAACCGATGCGGCATAGGCGACGCCGACGGCGGCCCCGGCCCCTGTTCCTCCTCTGGGTTAGGCGAGGGTGCGCGACGCGATTGCAGTTCCGTGCGGTGCAGTAGACGTTGGGGCACGGCCGCGGCCACATGCGCGCCGGAGGCAGCAGGACTGGACCGCGGCACCACTAGTTGATCGTCGCTGCCAGTTGAGGGCGAGACTGCAACTGCAAAGTCATTTTCGCATCGCCGGGCTCTTGCAAAGCTGCGCAACGAGTGCGTAGGGCAGTCCCTTCCGCTGAGTTGGACTTGAAGTGCAGTACGTACGTGCTATCTGGCCGAGTAGTAGCTTTCTTGTCAGCACCGTCCACCGTGCATTTCATAGTGAACGGAAACGGATTGTTCCCCTGGAGTCCTTGGGTGTGTTTGGTTGCATTCTCATCTAAGCATAGTTTTCCCTCTTCATGCATGCTCATCTCATCCCTCCTCTTCATGCATGCTCTTCTCATGCATGCTCCTAGTGTATTTGTGTTGAGCTAGTGTGAACTCATGCACCCTTCAAACACTCTACCAAACACCCAAAAATGGGTTGAAAAAAAAACTTTTGCTCTTATGCAACCTTTATACATCCTACCAAACACACCCTTTATGTTTGGTGCTTTCGCGATCAGCTACCGTAGGAGGAATGCACTGTGCCACTCCTACTCAGCAACACATGCTTCCCATCATCTCGGCGTACGAACATTGTATTGTAGTGTTTCGTTTTCACCGGAGCACAAAGGAAACATGGAAATCTGTTCATCTTTTTACACGAACATTTCTGCTATTCCAGCTTTGCGGCGCCATGATAAACGTGGACCCCTGACTGACCGCCGCGAGCCCTCTGCACTTTGCAGATCCATGTTGAGAAGGCTGGCAATCGAGGCATTATTTAGCTCGTTGTTCGTGAACTACTCCTCTCTACCCAGTGCGGACCTAGTAGCAAAGCAATCAGTCACAAAGATCCTCCCAATCCACCTCGTCTGAATAAAAGACCTAACCGGAGGCGTAGCCACTCCAAAATGACCATTGCAAAATCTTACATGGGGTGTAGAATCCAGTAGGACTACAATCTGGCACACTAGCTTGTTCCTTCTCCCGTTGCTTACAATCTGGCACAATCCTTGCCGGCAGGGCCGCCGCGCGGTCTCACGCACCTAGAATTATTGATGCACTCCATCCCAACACCCATGGCGCGCCGCTGGATCGGAGCGAGTGGTCCAGCAAGCTAGACTAGAGGCCGCTAGATCGAGATCGCCCCAAAGGCTCGCGCAGTTCCATGCTCTGCACTGGTCCAACGCGAGCCGGCGACGAGGCCGGCGGTGCACTGCAAAGCGATCCGTGATCCACAGCGAGAGCTACAGTAGCGCACAGTGAAGTGGTTATAGCAGTCACAGCAGAGCCGGCCGGCAACGGCGGCCAGGACACCCTGCATCCCGCCAAAGAGGAAAAGGCTCGAGCCAACACCGTCTCCGTTGTGTTGGGGATCACCCGGAGTGGCGACTGTGTGCGAGTGTGCGTGCTACATCAGCGTCCCTACCGACCTCTCCAACACTTTGACACGATGCGATGGCGGCCTCCGGCGTCTCCACGGTGGCTCGGAGTCGGAGGGAACTTTCAGTTGCCTGGAGCTTGAATCGTGATATGTCCAATTTGGAGGAAAATAGTATAATGAACTCTTTTTTTTTGCGTTCGAATTGAGAGCTTTTTATTCAACAAAAGAACTCCTAGCATCATCAGCCAAGAGGCTGGTGAGTAGGAAGGAAGGACTAGAACCTGTCCAGCTCTCGGTGACCAGCAGCGAGCAAGCATGCTTCGCGCATAGATGGGCCGGTACGTTGGCAGATCTACTTACATGTTGAATAACAAAGAAGGTAGAATGAGTAGCTAGCTCTCCAATCTCTAAGAATAAAGGTGTCACTATAGAAAGACTATTGTGGCGAGTGTTCCAGAGGTTGACAACCTCTAGGCAATCTGTCTCCATTATCACATGTGAGAAACCTCGCAAGCTTGCAAAGATGACACCGTCACGGAGCGCCAGGGCCTCACCGATGAATGGATTCGTTACCCCCTCATGGGGTTTACTCCAAGCTCCCAACAAAGCCGAGGCTGAACGTGCGACACCTCCCGCTCCTGCCTTGTTGGAGTCCATGTTTATAGCCGCATCTGTATTGATTTTGACAAACTCACCTTCTGGCGGCCTCCACCCATGTCCAGGAAGGATTGAGGCATGTGAAGAAGGGATGTCAAGTACCGCCAAATCTTCTCTGATGCGTCTCACTGTAGTTAGAGGATCAAGCTTCTCTCCATCATGTGTGATTCGGTTTCTGGAGTGCCAAATCGCCCCACATCACAGAGATCATTTGCGCCCTCTCCACCACTGTGAACTGACTATCACAAATCATGTCCTTAGCCCATGTATCTGGGTGCAACCTTGGTCTTCTCACACCAAGTAGTGTATGTGCTTGTTCCCAGAACAATTTCGCATGAGAGCAATGCACTAAAGCGTGCATCAGATCCTCATCCATCGCAAGGCAGACGTTACATCTGCTTATGGGTCGTATGTGCCGATGTTTTAGTGTGCTTTCATCCGGGAGATTGCCCCTCACCACTCTCCACCAAAAGACACGAACCTTCGGCAATACCTTGAGTTTCTACAACAGCTTCCACATCTGTTCATCAGTCTGTGAGGTATTTGTAACCGTCCCTTCATCTAGAGCGACACGCTCTTTCTGATTCACTAGAGCACGGTACGCAGATTTGACAGAATAGATGCCATTGGCTTCATAAGCCCACGCACGAAAATCCTCACCTCCCCCATTGCGCAAGGGAATATTTAAGATTGCATCCGCATCAGGTGAGATGAAAACATCACGAACCAGCTGAGATCGCCAAGTCCAGTTATCGGTATCTATGAGCTGATTGACAAATCCCAATGTTGTTCCTCCTGGGATCACCCGAGGAGTAAGCGATGGTGTGCCCGGTATCCACTTATCGTTCCAAATGGAGATAGTAGTCCCGTCACCAATTCTTTTGATCATCCCCAACTGAAGAGCTTCACGTCCGGCCACTATAGCACGCCAGATGGCTGAGGCGATTGCGGTATGGTGGCGTCCATGAAATCACTGTCAGGGAAATAACGTCCTTTCATGACTCTTGCACATAATGAGTTGGGATTTGTGATGAATCTCCAACCATGTTTTCCCAACAATGCCACATTGAAGAGATGTAGGTCACGAAAACCCATGCCACCATATGCCTTAATTAGGAGATGCAAGTTTATCCCAAGACAACCAATGCAAAGATCTTCTATCAAGGGAGCCACTCCACCAAAATTTTGCCATTGAGGACCTTAAACTCTTGCAAACCTTTTTAATCAAAAGAAAGCAACTCATACTGAACGTTGGTATTGCCTGCACATTTGATTTTATTAGCGTCTCACGACCAGCACAAGCTAACAAACGCTCGGCGTAGCCACCCATCTTGCTCCTTGATCTCTCGCTAATGTGATCGAATGTGCCACTGGTAATTCTCCCCACCGCCGTTGGAAGACCAAGGTATCTGTTACTGAAAGTCTCAACCTGAATACCCAGAGCTGTTTTCACCTCCTGTCTCCTATCCACTGGCGTATTTGGGGAGAAGAAAACTGCACTTTTGTCGCGATTTACTGCTTGACCTGAACATTCTCCATATATCTGCAGAATCATGTTCAGTCTCAGAGCACTCTCCACTGATGCACTGATGAAGATTAAACTGTCATCGGCAAATAGCAACTGATGCTGAAATTGGAATATTTGAAACTGAAACAATTTAAACGGATGAGCTCGTTTCTTGAAATAGTGAAATATTTCGTTGAGTAAGTGAAATCATTTGGAGGAGTCAACTGAACTCTTTTTCAAAAAAGTGAAATATTTTCTCAAATAATTGAAATGGATGAAGTCATCTTTCGAATATGAAATCTTATCTAGATTAAGTGAAAATATTTTTTGGGACGGTGAAATTTTCTCCGAAACAATTGGACATATTTCTTGAAAAAGTGAAATATGGTCTGAAGTAATTGAAAGGGATGAACTCAATTTTGTAAACTATGAAATATGTTCTAAAATTATAGAAATCGGTGAAGTCATATTTGAAATAGTGAAACCTTCTCCAAAATTTATTTGAAAAGTGAAATATGTTCTTAAAATAATTGAAATAAGTGAGCTCAATTTCTGAAATATGTTGTGAAATAATTGAAATGGACTAAGTCGTAAACTGAGACAGTCAGAGTAAAATGTGTTTTGTGAATTTTCGAAACAAGTAACAAGAAAATTATTGTGACAGTCATTAAAATATATATTTTTTATTTTGGAGAAACTTCTAATTAATTTTATTTCGTATTGAAATAAATAATATATTGTTTATTTATTGTTCTATGGTACACGAAATACCGAAAAATGAAATTCATAAACAAAGACAATACACTTGACAATACCAATCTGATGTATACGTTTCCCACGAGGTGTAATTAAGGGAGAATGTTTGGTTATAGGGGAGCTTCCATGCTCCCATGCTCCATCAGTCCCCCAGTCATTGGATTATGGATCCAATGGCTGGATACTACTCCCTCCGTTTCATAATACAGTGCATATAGATTTTCTGAAAAATCAAATTTGACAAACTTTGGCCAAGTTTACGAAGAAAACTATTTATCAAGCATATACAGCATGAAACTAGTTTTTGAGGTGTATCTAATCATATGTAGTTGGGATTCTAAATATACATGTTTTTCTCTACAAACTTGATCAAAGTTTGACTTTTTAAGCAATTTATATGCACTATGTTATTGTGGAACGGATGGAGTAGGATTTCGTTGGAGGAGCCAGAACTAAAGACTGACTTGCGAAAAGAAAAACACTGAAGACCGATGCAGATAGGCGATGGGGCCATAGGGGCGTGCCCAGAGCGTGGGTGGCGGTACCTCTACCGATGCAGATAGGCGATGCCGACGGCGGCCCCGCCCCGACTGCTGTTCGGCAAGGTGCGGTGCGGTACGGTGCGGTGCAGTAAGACGTTGGGGCACCGCACAGGCACGGCCACATGCGCGCAGCAAGGACCAGGGCAACACTCCCAGTTCCTGGAGACACTGCGACCGCAAGTCCTTTTGGCATCGCTGGGTTCTGGTAAGGCGGCAGTGCGTCGCCGTGCTGCGCAACGTGTGGTGGTAATACGTACGTACGTTCATGCGGCATGCATGCAGCTCATGGTGAACGGAAACGGTTTTGTCCTCTGTTGTGTGTCTTTGGCTGAATCCACCGTGTCTGCTCTCGCTGATCATTGGATGATAACACGCACCAATAAACAACTTTAAAATGCATCTACAGAAAAAAAAAACAACTTAAAAGTGCGTGGGAAAGAATGGGAAAGTTGTTGCCAAGATCGACTTGTTCCGCTGGAGCTTATGGTTGGTGCTTTCGCAAACGCATATTGTAGGAGGAATACACTGACTGTATCACTCCTACTCAGCAGGACATGCTTCGCATCACCTCGGCACATGAATGAATGGACACGCCTATGCGGATCCAACGGTGAAAACTAGACGTAACACATGACTCTGGAGCAAAGTAATGTAATGTTTCGTTTTCACCGGAGGAGCACAAAAGAAGCATGAAAAATCTGTTGTTCCAGCTTTCCGGCGCCATGATAAGCGTGGACCCTTGACCGGCCGGTGACCGCTTTCATATTGTATATATTTGATGTTGTAGATATAAATAGTTTCTCTAAATTTGATCAAAGATTGTAAAGTTTTGTTTTTCAAAAAAAATCTATATGCACTACATTATGAAAACGGAAGGAGCATATGTCACTTGACTGAGAGCTAGCCACAACCTTTATCAAAACAGTGGGGCGGTAAATCTTTTTTTTTTTTTGAATGTTGGTAGTTCAGCTATCAAATTCATTGATTAGTGAGGAGAAAAGCGAGCTACAGGGGAACCCAAGGTGGGTCAGCGCCAAGCGGCTCCACTAAGAGAAAAAGAAACAAGGAAGAAAGAGGAGGAGGGAGGAAAAACAAGAGAGAGCATTCTGCCTGGGTCGAACGGTATACCCGCTCCTGCCAGATTCCAAAGCTTGATTTCATCTCTCACTCTTTATACAAAAGCTTCCTGTCTCATGAACTCCTGTTGGAAGACTCTTCTGTTTCGCTCCCGCCAAAGCTCCCTGTACATCAACTGGATCATCGATAGCGTTCCTTTCTTCGTCTCTTTTGTTGCTCTGCCGACATAGCTTGGGAGCCAATCTTTAACATTATCCAATCCGCTCCATGATTCAGACAGCAGCGCTTGCATACGTGACAGGGTGGCGATCTTCTGCCAAGCATATCGAGACCAAGGGCAGTCGATCAATAGGTGTGGCACTGTCTCAAGGTTTCGCTCGCAGAGGGGGCAGAAATAGTTATTTTCCCAGCCTCGACGCAGCAGGACATCCGCTATGAGAACCTTGCCCAACATGGCAGTCCAAAGGAAGAAGCGACATTTTCCAGGTGCCCATGCCGCACATATCAGGTTGTATCCTTCCTTTGGAATTGCACCCTCGAACTGCAGCAAGTATGCGGATCTCGCGGAGTACTTGGGAGACGGCGTGAAAAGCCAATTGATGGTATCTGGCTGCCCCTCCCGCAGCACCACCTCAACAAGTGCAGACTTGGAAACGAGGGAGAATAGAACCCGGAAGTTAAGCGTGCTTAGGCTGGAGTAGTGAGAGGGATGGGTGATCGGCCGGGAAGTTAGGCGATTTGGAATGAGTGATCCACACTTGAGCAGTTAAGAGAGGTGATTAGAGACTAAATCATCAAATAATTCAGAAAAATAAAAAATAAAAAATCAAATTTTTTTCCAAAATTTTCAAAAAAAACCTTTATCTGGGTTAGTAGCACCAACCGTCTTAAAAATCCCTCATACCAGGGCGCGAGCTCACGCCACGTGGCGGGCCTTTAGTGCCGGTTCGTGTCAAACCGATACTAAAGGGGAGGGGGGGGGGTCTTTAGTTTTTTACAAAGCGGTTTTAAAGCTCCGTTTTTTACTAGTGTGCACGTCTGTGCGGGGCCGGAGACGCTGGGGCACGGGCACCAGCACGGCCGCACAGGCGGGCAGCGTAGCACGGCTGAGCACGGCCCGCCGCGCATGAGGAGGAGACGCAGTACGTACTAGCACGGTAGCAGTGACCACCACACCACAGCGCCACTCGCTGATCGTCGCTGCCAATCCAGGATAGACTGCAACTTCAACTGCAAGCTTTTTACTGCTTGCATAGCCGTGCTCTCGGAAAGCCGCAGCAGTTTGGCATGCAGCTCATCATGCATGCATGTGTGCGGCGGCTTTGTCCTCTACTCTATCTCATGACTGTATCCATCATGTCAGCTCGTTGATCATTGGATAACACACATCAATAAACTATCTGAAGGGTGCGTTGGCAAGAATCGAAACGAAGTTGTCAAGAGAAAATTGTTCCTGGAGCTTGTGGTTGGCGCTTTCGCAAGCAGCTACTCTAGCAGGTGTGCACACCGTATCGCTCCGTGCTCGGCAACACAACACATGCTTCCCATCACCTCGATCGGTCCATGCAACACACTGGTCCTGTGCAAGTGCAACGCGAGCGGGCGGGCACACACGGTGAGGGAGTGGGTGGCCGGCGATGCACTGCAGCTAGCACTGCTGCGCCTTAACTGAAAAGCGGACAGTGATCCATGGAGACGGCAGCAACAGTAGCAGCGCACAGTGAAGTGGTTATAGTGTCAGCCACAGCAACTCAGCCCCAAGCAGGCCGGCCACCTCTGCATCAGCAAAAGTGGTAGAAAAGGCACGGGCCGGCCTAGTGTGCTTGTCCAGTCTCATCGATCAATCAGTAGGTTGCGCCTCCTTCCATGGTTCGATTTCCAACACCTTTGACACGATGCGTCGGCGTCCAAGATACTACCATGTGTGGCTTTTGGTTGGGTGAATCCAACAGCGGAAGTAGGCGTGCACTGTTGATGTGCGCTTGTTCCTCCACATGTTTCGTCGACGACCTCATTGCCTAGCTCTTGCTCTTGGGAGGTAGATGAGGCACGGATCCATGCAGATGCCGGGAGGCATACTGGGCGATCTGCATCTGGCTCGGGAACAGGAGCCGTGGACACAAATTTGGTTTTCCTAGAACGTTTAGTTACGACGAGTAGTAAATAAATTGCTCGAATTGAATAGATGCCACGAAGCACAGATCATTCCTGGCGTGGTTTCTGCTGAAGGAACGCTTATGCACTTCTTAAATTCACGGGCGCACACCTATCATACTACGCACCAAACGATCAAGGAACTATTTAGTGTCAAAATACGACACGTAAACCTGGGTTGGATTACAAACCAAGTGTCTAAATTGAAACCCGTTGTCACCGTTGTATTCCTCATACTGAGATCTTTTTAAACTAGATCCGGGGCGGGCATATGCTTTGATGAATATTTCTGAAAAGCAACCTCATGACACGAGAAGTAAGTTTATGGTACAAATATGCTTTTATACCTCAGCCTAGCACAACAACCTCATGAAAAACGCTTCGTCCCGTCCGCTCCCGCGAGCGGCTGGGCGAAGCCCTAGGCGCCGCCGGCCCTAGCCCTCCCCTACCTCTCCTTCCCCTCGCCAACGTCGGAGGGCGCGGAGCAAAGCTCGGTCCGCCGGCGGCGGCGGGCTCTCTTTCCTCCTGGCTTGGCGGCGCTTGGCGGACGCGATGGTCGGAGCGCCCGTGCTTGGCGTGGGGCGGCGGCGAGCGCGCCGGCGGCGTGGCGCGTCTTTGGCGGCGGTGGCTGAGCTAGGTGGGGCGTGCTGCTGGCGTGGACGGCGAGGTTTCGGCCTCTCGATCGAGATCCGGATCGGGTCCTCCGGCTGAGCTGCTCGTGGGCGGCGCGGCCGTGGCGGCGGGTGGCGTGGCTGAGGTCGTCGGCGTGCTTTCGTCGTCTTTGCGGACGGCTGGATGGAGGCGCATGCGGCGGTGGTGGCGGATGGCCCCGGCGAATCTGTCATCGCTACCGCACCTTGCGGGCGAGGGCCGTGGGCGGCGCAGGTTGGCCGCCTCTACAGCGCTCCGGCGTGGTGGAGGCTCCGGCGTGGTGGTGCTTCGGCGTGCTGGCTCGTGGTGGCTCGGTCCGGCGTGTTCGGGTAGCTGCAGGTGGCTCGCCGGAAGCGGGAGGTGCGTTTCCGGCGGCTCCGACGCTTGGAGCTCGGCGGGCGGCGCGAGTTGGGCAGTGGTCCAATGTGGCTGCTGCTCCGTCCGTGGATGGCTCCACGGCAGCTTGGCAGGTCTGGACCATTTCACGGCGGCGGCTGGTCTCCTCCTGCGTCGGCCGTCGGTGAGCGGCCTTTTTCGACCTTCGATTCCAACCCTCGTCGTCCGGGCTCTACCCTCGTCATAGGGCTGGACCGCTCCTAGTTGCGGTCCATTGCTCGTCTGGCGCCCGTGGCTACGAGACAGAGCTCGTCTCGCGCCCGGCAGCAGGACCGAGCTTGTCTTGCACCCGGTGCAGCAGGACGGGTGATGGAGGCCTTTTTTGGGCCGGCCATTTGGGTCTCGGCCGGGGCCGTCGAGGTGTGTAAAGGCGACCTTTCCACTCGTCTCGTTGGTCGGGGGAGCGACGGGTCTCGGATGCGGTGGTGTCAAGGTCTTGGATGCCGGGGCGGCGGCCCTGGTAGTGGTAGCGCGGTGCTCATGGGCAGAGCCCGTGGCTTGGTGCTGCCCGGTGACCATGGCCGTGTGGGCGGCATGGTGGCAGCGGTGTAGCGTTCGGTGGCGGTGAGTGTTCTTTGGGTGAAAACTCGTTCTATCCTCAGACGGACCGGCGGCGGCGTAAGCACGTTACCTTGTTGAAAGCGTCGTCGCGGCTCTCACCGGTCATCGTGTCGCTCAGGGAAACTCGACCCCGGGTCGGCGGTGGCGGCAGCGCTAAGCGTCAGAACCTTCTTGGAGGCGCCGCCTTGGAGCTCACAGATTGGTCATATGTGGCTTCATCTCTTCAAGGTGGCGTGTTCACGGTGGAGGTCCCCGATTGCTCTTGTAGTGTTGGCGGTGGTGTTCTTTGCGCTTTCGGCGCCTATGTATCACGCCTTGGGTGTGTGCGTGTGTTGTCGTGGGGGTGTGTTTGTATTTGGGCTGTGGTTGATCTGTGCTTTACATATAAAGCGGGGCGAAAGCCTTTTTCGGTAACAATGTGTCAGTCATTTGGAATATAATTTTTTACATCTCGTCACAGGGAACACAATAGTGAAAGCAGAAAATTATATGGACGCACAATTTCAAAGCATTTTTTATTTTAGGAAATATATGTTCATTGTGTGTTTGAAGATGTCCATGTATGAAAGTATGTATACTTTACAAACATTTCATCATTTTTCAAAATATTGATGCTTATTAGATAATTGTTTATCATTAATTTTAAAAATATCCATGTATATAAAAATGATCATCATGTATTTAAGATGTGTATATGTTTGCAAATAATTATGAATGTATCTGTACATAAATAATAGTTATTTATTTTAAGTAAAATCATATTTTTAAAGAAACACTTCGTAGAGTAAAATAAATGTCCATTTTACAGCAAAAATGTGAAGTATTGGAAATATATATATGCATTCTCAAAAAGCGTTCATAAATTTGGTTATATATGAAAAGATGTTGTCAATATCGGGGTTGTCCCCCTAGATCTTCTGCTTGGCGCTTTGGCACACCTATATAGGAGTATCCTCGCAAAAAAAAAGTAGGAGTACACCGTATCACTCCTACTGACTACTCAGCAACCACGAATCAACTTGTGGTTGGATGGTTAGAGGGACAGTGATATCCAAGTCCCGGCGCTCACATTCTTCCTGTATTAATTTTAGAATTTCCGGCGACGAGCATTTAGTGGGAGGAGACGTTCCAGTCGACGACGAGGCGCCTACGGTGACTTTATAACTCTCAAGATGATATACCGGCTCAGTCTCTCGAAGATGCTCATAGGGGTAAGATGTGTGTGCGCACGTTCATAGAAGTGAGTTTATGCGTCTATGTATGAGCGTTTGCGTCTTTACTGTGTTAAAAAAAAAAGAGTACTCAGCAACCATACCGTCCACATTACCCGAATCTGGCGGCGCCCTGATAAACGTGGACCCCTGCCTGACCGCCGCGAGCCTGCGCTTTGGCGGATCCAGTTGACACGGCTAGCAATTGACGCATTAACGAGTTGGATGTTCGTTTGGTGTAATCGTTTCTCCCGTTGTTTTTACCGAGAGTCCAACATTTTCAGTTGCAAGTTGTGTAGCGGGCAGGGCACGACTCCGATCCAGTGTGTCGAAGTCGGCGGACCAGCGGCGCAGAGGTAGCTGCACAGGCACATGCCCGCGCCGCGCGCGGGGCACGCACGTACGTACAGTAAAAAATACACCCTCCGCGTACATCGCTGGACGCTACAGCCTACAGCACACTTCGTTATGGATTTGGGGTCGTGTCTGGACTTGTCGGATACGGTGGCAGCGCGTGCTCAAAGACGCGTCAAGATCCATTCGCTTCCATCCCGTCTGGCTGCGCTAAAAAATGCTCAAATTTACATCAAAACTAGTTTCCAACTCAAATATTTGTCTAAAAATTAAAATAGTTTTACAACTCAATTAAAATTGTCTTTAATAAAATAGTTTTACAACCAAATCAAAATTGTCTTGACTGAACATAAAATGGACCAATACATCTATTGGTTGCCAATGTGATCCCAGACGTGCTCAACCAAGTCATTTTGAAGATTCAAATGAGTGTGCCAATCACGCATCTCACGGTGGAATTGGGCAAACTGTTCAAATGTGGTCGAGTCTTGGTGCAGGGGCTCAATATTTTCACCTTGATAAGCAAATCCTTGGTCGAAGATACTCTCGTCACGCTCGTCCTCGACGATTATGTTGTGTATGATTACACAAGCAGTCATCACCTCCCAAAGCTTCTTTTCATCCCATGACAGTGCATGGTTTCGAACGATACCCCACCGGGATTGAAGCACACCAAAAGCACGTTCCACATCCTTTCTAACACTCTCTTGCATTTTTGCAAATCTCTTTCTTTTCTCACCTTGGGGTTTCGAGATTGTCTTCATAAAAGTTGACCACTGAGGATATATACCATCTGCTAGATAGTATCCCTTGTTGTAATGGTGGCCGTTCATCTCAAAGTTGACACGTGGGGAGTGGCCTTCGCAAGCCTCGAAGGCGGAGAACGCCGCAAAGACGTTGATATCATTGTGAGAACCTGCCATGCCAAGAAAGAATGCCATATTCAAAGATCTTGTGATGCCACCGCTTCTAATATGACAAAGGCACCCGTTAACATGCCCCTTGTACTGGCCCTGCCAAGCAAATGGACAGTTCTTCCACTCCCAATGCATACAATCTATGCTGCCAAGCATGCCTAGAAAGCCTCTAGCTGCGTTGGTCGCCAACAATCTCCTCAGACGGTGGCGGTTGGCTGCCTCAAGTACTCTGGGCCAAACACCTCGATCACAGCCTGGCAAAACTTGTACATTGACATCAGACATGTTGTCTCACTCATACGCACATACTCATCCACCAGATCGCCTGGAATTCCATATGCAAGCATGCGGATGGTCGCGGCGCATTTCTGGTAAGAGAAGAATCGAAGCTTGCCAAGGGCATCCGTCTTGCACTCGAAGTATGGGTCATGAGCAACCACTCCCTCTCGGATACGATTGAACACATGCCTTGCCATACGAAAACAGCGACGAAATTTATCCGGCTTGAAGAGCGGGGTGTCGGCAAAGTAATCGGCATAGAGCAGGGCGTGGCCTCTCTCTCCTCGCTATGCGGTTCAGTTGGGAGCACAGCCAGGAGTGACCCCTGCATCGAGGAAGCTGCCGTTGAATATGGTCGTGAACGACCGGTCAGCCACCACAAGATCTTCATCATCCGATGACGAATCGTCCGATGAACAAAGGAAATGATGGAAGAAAAACTCGTCTCCACTGTCCATACCTTTGTTGGCAAAAGGTCGAACACCTTGCGGTCGTGGTGGCGAAAAGGCCGCGATGATCACCTCGACGCAGCAGGGATGGTTGCCGGCCGGCTACTGGCCGCTCTGGAGCTCTCGTCGGAATCTGCCTCGGCCGTCGTGGTAAGTCGCCGGCAGTCGTGTCCCCTCCGCCATCGGCAAGGACGACCATGGCCAAACCTCCCCCGATAAACGACCAAAACTACGGCGAAAGCGCGGGCGTGGTGGCGGCCATGTCGAGACGTGGTTTGATATGAACAGCGGGGGGCTGCGCGGTGAGGAGGCGGCCGGAGAATAGCGGCGGCGCCGACGGCGGGGCGGGGCGGGAAGAGAGGGTGAAGCGTTGGAGCGGAGGGACTGCTAGTGTCCCCGTCAAGCGGGCCATGGGGGAACAAGGGCGTGCGTCGCGGCCGTCCGCGCGCGTCCGTTTCACCTCAAACCGAGCGCAAGTTTGAGCCAGGATGGGTCGAAAACGGACGGAATCCGGACATTTGGCCTTAACTGAAAAGCGGCCACCAAAACGATCCGTGAATTCGTGATCCATAGCGAGCAGCGGCAGCTAGCGCATAGTGAAGTGGCTGGCGGTCACTACGGCAAGCCAGCCATGCTACTTTGCATCGGCCGACGAGGAAAAGACTCAAACTGGCCTCGTCCATATCTCCCCTACCCAGCTAAGCTACTCTCTGTTTCAAAAAAACAAGCTAAGCTACTCTCAGTGGAAATGTGGAATGAGTGTTTTTTAAAGGAGGATGTACCCCCGGCCTCAGTGGAACGAGTGTTGGGGATCACCTGGAGCGCTGCATGTGGTAGCTAGACTGCGAGTCGTGGTTTATGCAGCAGGCCGTGGCATATACACTTGGTATGGGGGAACAGCATAGACATTGGAGAATTCATCTACATCAATGAATGGGGCAGCAGGCCGTGCATATACACTTGTATGGAAATACAATAACAATAACGACCATTGCGTATACACAGACGACAGGCAAAACTTCAGTAACTTCATCGTGCAGAGCAGAGTTTCTGTCTATAGGAAATTCAAGCAGACAGGTAGAATGGATTACAGTAAGTAAATACTAAATGTATATAGATGATGATTCTCGAATAAGTATACAAGGCCGATAGATGGAGCTTGCAGAGAGAACATCACATGAAGAAACGGCGTTTCAAGTAGAAACGGAGGATCTGCAAATTCAACTGTTGGTGCGTGGCACTCTCTGCTCCATCCTCATGGCCAACACCCTCTGCTCCATCCTCCTCGTCGCCCTCTTCTTTGCCTGGCTCTGCCTCCGAGCTCACTGGTGGCTGGCACCACCTCCATTGATGGTCCAAGTCTTCCACGCAGGCCATCAGATCAGAGGAACAGTATTTCAAGCTTCTCAAGCTTGGCCAACAGCCGCCTCCCCCTCTTCGTTGGAGTCCATCAACAGGCTTTCCCAAAAGTCAACCGAGCAGGAGTCGTCGTCCTCCTCCGCACCCTCGTCAGAGTCCGTCACCAGGTTGCCCCAAAAGTTATCGTCACGAGGGTCGTCCTCGTCGGTATCCATGTCCAGGTAGTCCAAAATGGCTGAGTCACTAGGGTCGTCATCCACATCCTCGGTCTGGGGTAGCGCGGCGGCCGAAGCAGCAATACCACCAAGTCCACCTGGAGCGGCCTGATTGAGATCAAGACTTGTAAAAGGTGGCTGCAATGATCCCACATCTTCAGTGCGTCCATGGCATCCGAGCAGTATTGGATGGCAAGTCGGAGGCACATAGGTATTATTACCAGAATCTGCCTGCCACTCAATTAGATCAAGTAATTGCCTTGTGTTAGCCTGGATGTGTGCGGAAGTTTGTGGTCCATTCTCTTGATAAGCACCCTCGTCAGCTTCTTCATCATTAAGCTTATCAGGGCCCTGATCGAGAACATCGGCGGTGTCCGGCGACGAGCACAGTGCTAGCCCCAGGCGAAGGAGTGAAGGAGAAGGGCCCTGATTGAACTCCGGTCTTGGCTGCATCAGCTGAAGCGAGGGAGGCGGACTTATACAAGGCAGCTGAGAGGATTCCGGATCTTGAACTTGGTCCAACTTCGGCCGTATTAGCTCAAGGTAATAAGAAGGCAGGCTCGGAAGGCAAAGGAATGAAGGAGAAGGGCCCTGACTGAGCTCCGATATCGACTGTCTCAGCTCATGGTAGGAAGGCAGACTTGTATAAGGCAGCTGCGACGATGCATATGGAACTCCAACTTCAATTGTCAGGTTCCCCATTGCTTCAACTAATTCTTCATTAATCCACAAAACTTCTTCGTAATCAAGCTCATTAGGCGACTGATTGGGATCAATATTAGTTCCCATCCTGCCAGAATCTTCCTCCGCCTCAATTAGCTCAACTTGCCTTGTGTTAGCATGGAACTGTGCTGAAGTTTGAGATCGACTCACTTCATAAGCATCATCGTCATCCTCTTCACTAGAAAAATATTTTACACTACAACAATCTTCTTCATCATCAACACCCTCATGATATTCACTATCGTCGACTTCCTCGAGAGTATTAATTTCTAGGTAGTGAAGGTAGATATCAGCGCACGGATGGTGCGGCTTAAAAGCTCTTGTCAACATGATCCTGAACCTCTTTTGGTGTAGTTCCGATGTATCATCGTAATTGTCGTATTCGTCCCAAAATCTCTTACCGAAATCGTGCTCATCTATGCCTAAACTGATTTCTTTAAGTGTGGGAGATGGCAAGTGCTGGATGCCAACAGGTAGGAACCGGCGAGCCATGTGGTAACGGAACAGCATAACAATCTTCTCAAGCTTGGGCAATGCCCCCGCTTCAAAGGTCAGTGACACCTTTGGACAATAGAAACGCAGCTCCTTGAGTGATTCGAATGCCCCTCCGCTGCCTTTGATGACTACCCTTTCTTCCTTTTAGCAATACTCTCTGTATATATTTCAAAGTAGGCAAGACAAGGCAACCCTGCAACAATACTGAAAGCATCAGCCACCACCCTCACCACAATTCTAAACTTGTAGAGGTTTTTGAGCTGACCAATCCACGGGGGACACCTTCGGAAGCTACAGAACCCCAGATCAAGATCCCGAATATTAGAAACCTGATGAAATATTGAACTGCTCCAGTAATACCGGAAATATAGTTCGTATGTGGTATCCCAGTATATTCGCAAATAAAGGATCTTGAGGCTGGCGGAAAGCTTACAGATGGAAGAGTGCAAGGCTTCCATACGTATACTGGTCGCTACCCCCTGTCCAATCGTATGTTCCTGGATATGAAGTTCTTTCAAGTTGGTCAATTCACCGAGGCCCTTGATATCCTCTACCGTGCTACCACTCACACATACACCTACTAGGGTGCGTAGGGACTTCAACAAGCCGATTTCTTCAGGCAACACTATACCTCTTTGTTGTCCACGATATATGAGATGGGATAACCTGGGCAAATCGACAATATCTGGTGGATAATCTTCCAGTATACCTCCTTTTAGATATACTGTCTCCAATTGCTCTAGTTGCCCAATTTGATCGGGTAGCTCAATAACATTTCTATAGGAAGTTTCAACCTTCAAGTACCTTAGGAGAAACAACCTACTAATACCGGTGAGGTCTATAATGCCTTGAAAACGTCCCGTATCTATGTGTAGAACTCGCACATAATTGTACTTCAGAAAATAAGGCACAAATGAGGCTCGATAAAGAAACACTGACCGAACATGTTCCAGTGACCCTTTATTGATTGTTTCAAGAATTTTACTATCCTTGATATCATTGGACTCGACTGAGACTCGACGGATCTGCCCTGACACATCTTTCAGACCATCAATTACATGAACAAATTTCTCTTTCCTTGACTTGGATCTCATAAGCTCAAGAATTATATCGTGTACTCTGCAAGACAATACTTCGTGGTTGCAGCAGTCTATCTGTCCAGGTTGGATCATAAACATGTCGACGAGCGCATTGAAGTACTCTTCTGCAACATCCTCTGCATCTTGTCCCCCTTCTGTAGTCACGAAACTTTCAGATACCCATTGCCTCAACAAATCATTTTTGTTTATGTCGCGATCCTCTGGATACATACAAACATGAAGAAGACATGTCTTCAGATGATCAGGAAGATGTATGTAGCTAAGATCCAATATTTGCTTCATCTTTTCAATATCATTTCCTTTAATAGCACCCAAAGAATTCCTTGCATGCTCCCATGATGATTCTGATGGATGACGAGCTAGATGGCTTGCTATACTGTTAATAGCAAGTGGCATGCCACCACATTTTTTCAGAATATCTTTTGAAATCTCCTCTTTCCTGGGGGTCAAACTAGACATTCTTCTAAAAAATAGATTTTTTGAGTCTTCAACACTGAGTTCTTTGATTTTGTAAACTTTGTTCTCAACTGTCCAACTTTCACGATCAACGACCTCTTGAATCCTTGTCGTTGTTATAACTCTACTACCACACTTGTCACTCGGCAAAGCAGATTTAATAATATCCCAGAAATCGCAATACCATAAATCATCAATTACTATGAAGTATCTGCATAAAAACGTGAAACATGTAAGAAACAAAGTTTAGTGGAATATCTATGTGAAATCATCAATTAATATGTGGATGTATTTCAATACCTACTAAAAACATGTATAACCCAGCCTACGAAGTATCTATCCCACAATTTTAGTCCTTTGTTTATAGTTAGTTCTACATATGCATTACTTATATCTACAGTAGTTTAATACAATCACAGTATTGCTATATCCATGTTTTCATTTTACTAAAACTAACTTTTAGCACTGCAATATAATTTTGTATGGCATTATGTTATGTTGCAATTAGCAATGCTTTGGCTCTTGGTTCGCATATGTCGTATGATCCAATATTTATATCATTCAAATAAAAATGGTGGTTTTTGCAACAACTTTTGTTTTGCCCTGGGTGCACAAAAGTATTGTCCAAACCATAGAGGGACCATCATTGCTGAATCAACACCTGCAGTTATTTATTTGAATACAGGTAGACACCTAGCAGAACAATAAGTTTGGTTGTGTTCACTAGTTTAACGGGGTGTGAATGAGTGGATGCCACGACCACTAATTAGGACGGATTAAATGGGCATGCCGAGTAATAGAAATCACATTGAATTTGAATCCCTAAATTTAATGACATTTTCTGATGAACTCTCAACACCATTGGGCAGATATGGTGGGGGATGATGTGTACCTCTTATTCTTGAGAAAATCGTAGAGTTCGTTTCTGAGCTGCTCCACATCCAAGTTCTCCAATTGTGCTGCATTATAGTCTCTACCATGACAATCACGGATAATATTCTTCAAAACTGATACCAGATCAATATTCTGACCAACCGGAACAAAAGCTTTATGTGCATATCCTTTAAACTCTTCATACACCGCTGTGGCAAGTGTGGTCTTTCCCAATCCTCCCAATCCAACGATAGAGACTATCCTGAGATCTTGCTTATCTACATTGCCACCCTCCTCAAATAGCCCTATTACCTCATCTCTTGGTCCTTCGATGCCAATGAGATGTTCTTTATTCCTGCACACAGCCATTCGAGGGTAAATGACAGCTTTGTCAGTTACATTAGTTACAACATCTTTGACATTGAAGTTGTACTCCTCTTTCCTGTCGACCACAGCCTGAACTCTTTCCTTGATGTCTCTGATCACATCACTAATCTGTTGGTGAGCCGCCTTTCCATTCTTGAAGAGCTTTACCCTCCCATGAATGTTCTCCATGAAGCCACTGCTACTGGAGTCAGGCTTGATGTACACCAAGAAACCATCGACCACATCCTCTATGTTATATGAAAGCTCCCTGACTTCGTCAATAAAAATCTTAGCCTGATCAACATTTTGCAGCTCAGGGAGGCCCAGGTGAATCTTCGCCAGCTTTACTGAGAAAGACTCGATTTCTTTCTTGATGCTCGGATCCAGACAGTAGTCCCCTGTGACGAGCTTGCCCAGCTTGTCCAGCAGGCTGCCCATAGCCCCACTTGCAACATCCACGGCTCGGTCGCTCTCTTTCGCTAGGTATCTAACGTTGGTAGGAGAATGGCGTGAAAAACTTTGCAGTTGGTGTAAATTGTATTGCTCTGTTGGCTCGGTACATTGTCCTTGCGCGCTTGAACTGATGTCCTGCTATGTATGTGGAAAAATGATCTACTTAGATTATCTGTCCAAGCATACTAATAGTGTCCATTGGATTATATGTCTAAGCTTACCATGGAAGTTTCCTCTGCATTCTCGCCACTACCAAGTTTGTTTGTGCCATTTCCGGATGCAGACTCAACCAGCTTTCTTTGTTCCGCCTGGGAACATAAATTAATTAGTCAAAAAATAGTTCAGGGGAAAAAGAAAGAAGACACATGCAAACACATTAAGATGACTGATCACCTTGGTGATTTCCTCAGCTGGCGTGTTGGCGTCTTGGGGCTTCGTAGGCTCATATACAAACATCAAATCCACCTCATCAACAACTTTGCCAGCCTCTGAACAGAACGTGCCTTCTGTGATATCTTCATCTCTAAGATCATTACTCACTATTGTGCTCTGCACGATGAACTTGCCGGCATGCTCGTGTGCATGAACATCTAGTGCTTGCACTGTTACCGTCACAACATACATGGTTCCTGGTTTTACAACGCCTTTGACTGGTTCTGCTATGTACTGTGAGTTTGTCAGTTTGATGTTGAAGGCAATGCAATTTCGTGTACCATTGATTAGCTCAACTGGGCGTGCTATCTCTTTCTTTAGCTCAGAAAGTAGCTGCAGTTCGAGTGGCTTAATTCCAAGCATGTTATCTTCATCAAAACAACGGCTTATCTGCGATGAAAGAGCTATATTTTCTTAGATAATGATGTATATATACTGAATCCATTTTATAAGTTACATTTGTATGAAAGACAAAAATATCGAAATGTATTGAAACTAAACTTCTACAAGCAACCCCATTAAACATCGCATGTCTTTCCAATTCATGCAAACTAGCTAGAGAACAAGGGGCGGCAATGTATTTGTAGTTACCAACCATGGATAAGATTAGCTGACCTATGTATTTTAACCCTGGAACCAAGCTAATACCACGCTAGAGTTGATTAATTGATTGTTCCACACGTCATTAGCTCTCTGATCTAAATAGTTAATATTTTTCTCCCATTTGGCTTCAAATGATGCATCCCTTTCCATAGTTTGACGACAAGATATCTTAAACTAGCTAGCTTACCTGGCCATGTGTGCTTTCGGATTGATCCAGAAAGCTGATTATGTTCGCTATAGAAGGTCTTTCGTCCGGATCTTGTTTCCTGCAGCGTCCTGCTATGTCGATGCATCTAGTTACTTGCTGGTATTGTCGTTGCGTCGGTGGCTTTTTCCATCTGTGTCTCCACCTTCGAAGTGCCTACATTTAACAAATGTTAATTATTATTTGTGATAATCCTAGATTCTTACAGTACAAGCTGTTTATATTAGATTAGATATGCCATTCAGTAGAATTGTATGCATATCAAAGTGCGGAGAAAAGGTGCTCAAAGTGAGAGGAAATCACTCTTACGTTATCCTTGTTAGGGACGTCCTTACTCCCCGTTACCAGTTCTATGATTATGGCACCCAAACTATATATATCACACTCCCGTGTAGTTTCTCCATGTTCCCTGTATTCTGGAGCCATATATCCTCTGCAAGAAAAGAAGATAGTGTGATGCGTTATGACACAAGTAAATTTAGGGCTGTAATGGTAGAAAAATGCCGATTAGGGGTCCTTCTAATGCATAGCTTACAGTGTTCCATAACGTTTACCCACAGTGTGGGATTTTTCATTCGGCCTTGATAAACCAAAATCAGTGATTTTTGGAACCATATATTTTTCATCTTGATGATGTAGTAAAATATTTGCCGGCTTAAGGTCCATGTGAATAATTTCCTTTTCCTCATGAAGATAACGCAGGCCCTTGCAAATCCCGGTGATTATTTCATAACGTGTTTCCCATTCAAATCCTCTTAATTCATCTGCAGAAGAATATATGCGTGAAAAAGTATGGAGTTATGTTAAACTACATACATACAGAGCAATGATAGAACACTTTCAGTTCAAGTCTGTCCCTAGCTGTTGACCGTGAGTTGAACATTGAGCATTTGTAGAGGCAATAAGGTAAGGAGGAAAAGAAAAGGATACATCAAATGAGATAGGATCGTACCGGTAATATGCTTATCAAGGCTTCCATTGTTGATGTACTCAAAGCAGAGTAACCGTTCTAATTCACTGGCCCAAATGAATTCTCCTATCGCATCCACTTTAATAGGTTTGTCACGTGCTTCAGAACAGACACCAAGAATCCGGACTACATTTCGATTACTAGTGTTCCACAGGCTAGCAAACTCACCACGAAATAGCCTGTCATCAGCCGTGTTTTCATTTATATAGATCCTCTTGACAGCAACAGTCTGTTGTCCGAGTACACCCTGGTGGTCAACATTATTATGATGCTCAGCCCAGTAGTACAAAAACATCTACTCCTTCCGCTCCATAATACAAGCCTTTTTAGCAAGCTAGTTTTGCTTGCTAAAAAGGCTTACATTGTGAAACAGAGGGAGTACCTTTTTAGTAGAACTAATGATATTGTACAGGACTTGAGGTCCTTCAAAGTAATTTTCTGAACGGTAATTTTGTACCTTGTAAACAGCTCCAAATCCACCATGACCAATTTTCCTCTCGTCGGAGAAATTATCGGTGATCTCCTTTAACAGTGATAATGTCAGATAAGTTGGGTCCTCAGCTCCATCAAGTATACGCTCCAGCAAACGACGTTGGCCTTCCTCCATTGTAAGCATACGGTGCTATTCAGAACTAGAGCATGGAAGAATTAGTTTGCTATCGAAATTTGTAGGTGGGAAATGCTGGAGATTTAGCCCTGTCTTTATGTAGTCCCTACGAAGCACAAACTGGAACTGCTCCAAGCGATCTCATCAAACCTTTCACACTAGAAGAGATACAGTGATTTGCTCATAACACACACATACACACACACACATAACTGATATAGACTTCAGAAATTGACACAACAATACATAGTTTTCCTACTGCTTAGAGGATGAACTCCCGCGCAGAAACTTTTTTTAGATGAACCCGCGCAGAAACTAGAACTGCACCAACCGATTTTATCAAAATTCGCACAATAGAAAACACAAAAGATTTTTATTAGGATGATAGTTAACCACTGCTTATTGGTTGAACTCCTACGTAGATCTGGACTGGGAAAAGGGGAAATGTGAGAGATCTGGAACAGGATCGTACAGATGCTCACCCAAGATCTGGAACAGGATCACGGCAAACCAAAATAACTTGAAGCCCCCTATAATGAACATACGTGTTAGGAACCAAGAACACTGGCCAGGAAATACATTGATTCGTGTAATGAAACAAACCTTGAGAGGGAAGAAGGAATATTCAAGCAAAATGTACACCGCACACCAAAATCCAAGTTAAGCGAACGGCAGAGAGAGAGAGAGAGAGAGAGAGAGAGAGAGAGAGAGAGAGAGAGAGAGAGAGAGAGAGAGAGAGAGAGAGAGAGAGAGATTGTGAGAGAGAGAGAGAGAGAGAGAGAGAGAGAGAGAGAGAGAGAGAGAGAGAGAGAGAGAGAGAGAGAGAGAGAGAGAGAGAGCAGATGGTGACAAAAGCTCAGGTTCAGACGCGCCTGAATTTGGTTCAAAACGCGCGTGCCAACGTCGGCAGCGCCAACCACCTCCGGCTAGTTGCTCAGCCTCCTCCGGCGGCACCGGATGTGAGAAGGCGTTCAACGGAGAGAGAAAATGGACTGACCGGTGGAGTTCTGAAATTTTGTAACAACTTTCATGACATTGAGCTTTTGGGGATTTTTTTTTGTGTTGAGAAACACAGTATAACCGTAGACGCTCACATAGATACGCCTACATCCATCCTTACTGTTAAGTATAATAAGGATTATTAGAAAGTATAGGATAGACTAGGATTTGGTCCTGCTTTGTCTTATACTTTCTCTGCTTTTATTTAGTTCGCATATTAGGTTTGGTCAAAGTCAAGCTTTACAAACTTTGACCAAGTTTATACAAAAATATTAAGATATACAATAACAAATCAACAATATTAAATTTATTATTAAACGCACTTACACATCGTATAGATTTATCATGATAAATGTCTATATTGTTTTCTATAAACTTGGTCAAACTTTATAAAGTTTGACTTCAGTCAACTCTAATATGCAAAGTAAATAAAAACGGAGGGAGTACTCTAAGTTGGTCTTTGTACTCCTATTTATATGCACATGAGGCTTAAGCAATACAATAACTATTCCACAAAATCTCTCTCTCTTCCTTTTAACATGGTATCAGTTTCCGGGTTTTAAACCCTAGCTTCCGTCCGCCGCCACTCGACGCTTTCAAGACGCCGCCGGGCGGTCGGCTGGCGCCACGGGCGCCGCCGTACCTAGGGTTCGTCCGCCGGTCGTGCTGGCCGGCTGCCCTAGAGAGTCTTTTTCCCAAGCCCTTGCTCCAGGTTTTTTCGCTTTCTCACCGGTCGTTTTGATCGACGTTTTTGTTTTTGGTTTTTCGATCCATGCTTGATCGGTTTGCGTCGGCCGCCACCGCCGTCGACATCCCGCGCCTCTACTCCAAAACCGGCGCGACCGGTCGGCTACTTCACCGACCCGGCGGCCTCGCACAACAGGCGGCCCTCAAGGCCGTCGTCCGGTCTTCACCGTCCTGCTTCGACAGGGACACCTACATCGCCTACACCCGGCGGCCTCGCGCCATGCGGGCGTTAATCATAACCGCTGCCGCTGCGTCCGCCCGCCAATCCATCCACGCCACCGCCTTCACCGCTGCACGGCGGCCTGCTGGTTTTTGCCGCCTCGTCCCGGCTGCCAGTTCGTCGGCTACCTTGAGCTCGGGCGCCATCGTTCGCTGGTCACCTGGCTCGCCTCGCTGCGTCACTGCTTTGGTGGCCCGGCACGGTGCGCCGACGCCGCCGTCCGCATGTCGTCCCACACCGTCCATCGTCACCGGCCTCATCTCGGACTCCGCCGCCACCCCGCTTCCACCGAGCAGCGTCCCCGACCTTGCGCGCTATCGGCTTGATCACGCGCTCGCCGCCGTGATCCGCCTCATCTACGCCACGCGACCGACCTGGCCTGTCGGTTACGTGCGCCTCCCCATGTCCCGTGAAGATTGTCCCCGAGTTCAGCGTGCCCCTCCATCGATCAAGCAACGGGCTGGCGTTGCGTTGCCCCGTCGGGTCGCAGCGCCACCGCCCTATGGTTCTCCTCGCGGCTGCATCGACTCGCGCGTCACCGCTGCGTCGCCCCTACGGGCCTTAGTGCCGTGATACACGGTCCCAGCCGCCGCCCTGAGGCCGTCCCCACGGTTACACCGACCCGCGCTCCGCCACTGCACCGCCCCTTTGGGCTGTAGCGCCGCGGCCCGCGGTCCCCGCCGCTGCCCGGAGGCCTTCCTGCAGTCGCCACGACCTGCCCGTCGCCCGCGCCGCCCCGCCGGGTTGTAGCGCCCGTGTATGATTCACTCCCCGTCACCGCGCGTCGACCTTGGCGCGGGAACACCACCGTCCGCGCCGGTCTTCGCATGCTGTCAGGGTTCTTCGCCTACTTCGTGCACCGCCGCCGCACTCCTAACCTAGCCGCCGTCGTAGCCGTCAGGCCGCCGCCGCCGCCCCCCGTCCACCCCATTCGTCTTCGTCTAGCACCAGCTCGTCGCCAACATCGTCGTCATCTACCCGACCACTTCGTCTACTCCGACAACAGCGAGCGACATCGGCACCACGTCGATTGGCGCCACAACCGCCATCGAGTCTTCTTCTCTGCTGGCCCTTCGGTTCCTCCACACGGCGAACAACTCGTGCAGGTCCCAGTCTCCGCATGCCCATGGCAACACCAATGCATGCCTTCATCCATGACGTGTCCCCGGGCCTTGCAAGCCTGGTCGGCGTTTGGTCAACTTTGTCTTCGTCCGTCTACGCATTCCCGGTGCTGGCAACACCGGTGCGTGCCTTCGTCCACGATGTGTCCCCTGGCTTGGCCAACCTGCCGCAACGCGTCATCAACAACATCTTCTTACCGGCGCACCACTACTTCGACACCACTGCGCCCATGCTAACTCGGCGCCCCCTTGCGCCCGTGGCTCCACGGCGACTTCCTCGACACCAGCAACCTCGACGATATCGACCACCGCATTCTTCGCACGGCTACCTTGACCACGGCTCCACCACACACGCTCTCGGCTACCTCGACAAACGGCACAAAGGGCTACCGCCTTCACTACAAGAAATATGCTATCTTGTGACCTCCACTATTGGTCACTGAAAGGTCATAGTTTTTCATTTGCGACCTTTTTGTGACAAAAAACAGAAGGTCAAAGTCGAGGGTCGAATCGACTATAGCGACCTTCTCGTGAGAAGGTCGTGGGCGTTCTGACCAAAATATTCCTCTTGTGGCGTTTTGGTCACTAGCAGCCTCCCCAGTCCACGTAGGCATCCAGCGTGGCAAGCTGATGTGGCACAAGAATCAGCCCGGTCCAATTCGGTTCTCTACATGGGCCTAGCCCATTAATTCAGCCCATTTATGTTTTTTTTCTGTGTGTCAATTTTTGGTTGGGTTCATGGGCCAAGCCCTATATTACAGCCTTTTTTATTGTTGGGTTGTGGCCTTTTTGTCTAAACGAATTTAGTTTTTCTTTTTATTTTCCAAAAGAAAGGTCCACTAGTCAGATGGGTCCCAGTTGTCAGGTTCTAGTAACATCATCAGTTGGCTGTAGCCTTTTCAGGCACAATTTTGCGCATATATATTGTTGAGAAATTTTCATAATTTTGCTGTCAAAGCAGCATGTACACAGGAATACAATTTTGCTATCAAAGCAACATTTCAAACATACATCTTCATGACATCGTACATAAAAACCAGCAATAAAAAGATTACAATATGCCATTTGGCTCAGATCTTGCATGCGCAACATCTCACATTCATGTACAGGAGAGGAGGAGGGGCTTGAGTTGTCCTGAAGGATACGCATTCCTGAAGGACACAAAAAGTAGAGGTATTATTTGGTCTTAGTTGTATATGAGAGTAGTTGGGTTGTGTATTCTAAGCTCCAAGCAGGTTACAGAAGAAATTGAAGATGAACCGTATATAACAGACTAAAAAATCAAATAGAAACCCAAAAATTAAATACGAGTATAACAGGAAGAATTACAACAGGTTCAATTCAATCAATTTCTAAAGCATTGAATCAGTAGCATAAGCATGCAACAACAACATAAGAATTTAATCAACAGCAGCGTGAGTATAAGCATTTAATTAGCAGCAGCAACACAAGCAGCACCACCACCAGCACAAGTGCGCACCTATTCAAGCTAGTAGCAGTCTAGCAGGCTAGCAGTAGAAGCATTCAGACTAGAGAAGCACAGTACAGCAGCAAAAGCATTGAAAGAGCAGCAAAGCAGGTTTGAACTGTCACATGCATATCTTATAAACTTAGGCAAGTGTTCTCAGGTTATCCTTAACATCATGCATTGACTTGGGTAATTAGCATCAAACAATACATATCAGTACAAGGCTAGGCAAGATAATAAAGACTTGGGAAAAGATAGCAGAGTTATAAAAAATGATATGTGCCCTTAAAGAGAGGGCAGTGTCAAGTGCGGCCACAGACATAGGCATTAGCCGCACCCACGACCCCTAGACACTCTCACAACCGAAGAGCCTTGCGTATAGTCTCCTTCGAGTCTGTGAGAGAAAGAACGAGGTGAAGGTCAGTACGCGCATCAAGGATGCTGCTGTTCTGGGTCAAGCTAAGTCAAGGGCATAAGAGAATTTAGTCAAAAAATAAAATAACATGTGAACATCTTGCACAAACTATCATAATTTATAAAAAAAATACAAAACAAATATGCATAAAGCTGTACAATGGTTGATTGCTCATTCTTATATTATATCAGGCTATAGCATTTAGCAATAGTGATGATCAACTACACTATTCGCTTATCATGAACAAGATGCAGAAAGCTTGTTTACAATTGTTTGGGTTTTAAAATTTGTCATCTTGAAACATCACACTACCAAATGATAGGAAAGATCACAGGAAATAGGACTGCCCTGATCAAGTATACATAAGCATAAAAGATCAAACAAGCTCATTGTGCATTTTCTTTTCAATGTGATACACAATAAGCATAAGTAACCACTAGGAAATAACTTGCTATCTACAGGCCCTATTATCGGCAACAATAACATTAGGCAAGGAAGAACAGTATATTTCCAATGCAATCTGTTAGACAACATTATGTGGGGGCTGCATGAGTATTATGTGGGGGCTGCATGATCTGTCGTTTTAAAATGCTTCCTAAAAATACAAGACTGGAAGAATGCAAAAGGTGCATCATCTATGATATGTTTAGTGTTTCTATTTGAACTGGAATAGGATTGCACAAGTGTATTCAATTCAACAAGTATAGTTCACACAAGGGAAATATTCCAGGGTATCTGACTTTGTTTTCCAGAAATATCACATGAGTGTAGTGCACACCAGGATAAATTGCAAGACGGAAATACTAGGAGCAAGCAACTGATGTAGTAATAAGCTTTCATGGAATTTTATTTTATGTCATGCTAAATGCAGCAGGCATGCATAACTTCATTCGTAAGGCTGCACGCAACATACACAAGTGAACTCTCATGAACAAACACACCACAGCTTTAAAAACAAAATTTCAAGCATCACAAGTGTACACAAAATATATACAGGTTCATCCGAAACTAAACCAACCCCTCATGCTCACTAAACACCAGCACCCAGGCCCAACTTTGTAGTGATGATTACATAGACGCACTGCTAAACTAACGCGACATCTAAACCAGATCCACGCATCGAGAGCTAGCAGAGGAGGCCGGGACAGCCGCCAGAACCCCACATGAACAAAGCAAGGGTAATCCATCTAGAAAATGGCGCGTTTCTGGAAGCCCGGCGAGCGACGGCGAGAGGGAGAGCGAGGGGTCTCACCTTGAGGCCGATGTAGCGGTCACTGTGCACCCTCTTGAAGTGCTTCACCCCCTTCTTCACGATCGCCTTCTGCAAAGGCACGAAGGAAACTCAGTAACAGAAGCAAAGGCATCGCCATCTGCACAGCGCACGGAAGAAACTCAGTAACAGGAAGGCTACCCGTGCCGGCGGCCGGCGATGGTGTATCCCTCGACGGATCTGCATCCACAAGGCGAGGTGAGAGAGGGGGTCAGCTACATCCTACCCGTGCGGATCGATCGGATCAGAGGGTAAAAACAAGCGGGACGAGGGGCACCTACCCATGCTGGTCACGCCGCCGCCTTGTCGTGAAGAGGAGAGTTGGGGAGACGGCTGTCTCTAAGCGTGGACGAGAGGCCGTGTGACGGCGGGGAAGTCGTGAGGTGCAGAGCCCGGAGGAGCGTCGGACGGTGAAGGAGCCGCGGCGGAGCGTGGCGTCAAGTGCTCGGAACGGAGCCGCCGTCGCGCTCCGGGCGCGGTCGTCGGAGGTGCTGCAGAGCAGCCATGAAGACGAGGCTGCGGTGTCGGCCATGGACTGCAGGGAGAAGGAGGAGGGCGGCGCTACCGAGCGCGAGGGTTGATCGACGACGGGTGGGTGGGGGTGGCGGCGGGGCATGCCTCGATCGGATCTAGGGGATCGAGGGGAGGGGGAGAGGCCGAGAGGGTGGGTCAGGAGTGGGTGGGTGGGTGGGTTGCGGCGGCGGGGATCGAGGAGGGTGGGTGGGTGGGTGGGTTAGGGTTTTTGTTACTCGGGAGAGGCTCCACCGTTGGATGGGTGCACGATAGACGGCTCATATTGCGTCCAATTTGATGATCCGCGTGAAGGTGGTTCCTCGCGTCTCATTGGCCGGTTGTCTCGCTTTAGAATCGTAAAAAATTGGACTCAAATCTCTGATTTTTTCTGAGTGCATAAATGATTTTTCACAATGTTGCCAAATAGAGCTTTAATTTTTATTGCACAAAAAATCCTTTTCTATTTTCCGAGTGCATAAATGATTTTTTTGTGAAGAACCTACCAAATGTTTGTTCCAAAATAGCATCACTCCATTTTTTTCTAAAATAGTAGACCACATTTTATATAAAATTGACCAAATAGTTGCATGTCAAAAGCTTTTGATCCACCTCTCGTGAAAAAACAATTTCCATTTTTTGAGTGCCCAAAATGAGATTTTTTGTGAAGGACCTACCATATATTTGTTGCAAAATCGGACCAAATCAATTTTCTAAAATACTAGGCCATATTTAATGCACAATTGACCAAATTGCTGGGTGTAAAAAGTTTTGATCCACCTCTCGTGAAAAAGACAAATTCCCGCCGATTCAGCTGGAAGCGGGTCAAATTTGAACTGTAGCTGCCTCGTAGTTTGCTCTTTATTTTTTCCAAAAATCATTTATAGATACATAAGTATCTATTTAATCATAGAAACATCAAAATTGTTCCAAGATTCAATCACTAGCTAGGAACAGTCAAGCCCGCTGTTTTAACCGCATTTTGAAACGGGCATAAAAAATTCAAAAGAAAACAAAAAATTGGAAAACCTTCGCATTGTGTCATTATATATGACCAAGTTTCCAGGAAAAATAATAAACTTATAATACGGAAATTATTTTAAAAAAGTGTTCTCAGAAACGAGCTATCACGTGTGGAGATCAATGGCTTTCAAGCCAAATGATCAATCTTATGGCCACATTCATGACATAGTTTGTTCAAATGATCTCATATTGTGCACAAGGGTTCATATTGCAATGGAAAACAATGTTGCCTAAGGAAGTTTTCTTTTTCTTTGGACGAAAGAACCATTTTTCATTTTTTGAGTGCCCAAAAGGAGGTTTTTTGTGAAGGACCTCCCAAATAATTGTTGCAAAATTGGACCAAATCAATTTTATAAAATACTAGGCCATATTTAATGCACAATTTACTAAATGGTTGGGTGTAAAAAGTTTTGATCCACCTCTGGTGAAAAAGACAAATTCCCGCCGATTCAATTGAAAGCGGGTCAAATTTGAACTGTAGCTGCCTCGTAGTTTGCTCTTTATTTTTTCAAAAATCATTTATAGGTACATAAGTATCTATTTAATCAGAGAAACACCAAAAAAATTCCAAAATTCAACCACTAGCTAGGAATGGTCATTCCCGCCGTTTTGACCGCATTTTGAAACGGGCATAAAAAATTCAAAAAAAATCAAAAAATTGGGAAACCTTCGCATTGTGTCATTATATGTGGCCAAATTCCCAGGAAAAATAACAAACTAGTAATACGGCAATTATTTTAAAAAAGTGTTCTCAGAAATGAGCTATCATGCGTGAAGATTCATTGCTTTCAAGCCAAATGATCAATCTTATGGCCACATTCATGGCATAGTTTGTTCAAATGATCTCATATTGTGCACAAGGGTGCATCTTGGAATTCCAAACAATGTTGTCTAAGGAAGTTTTCATTTTCTTTGCACGGAAAATTCATTTTTCATTTTCTGAGTGCCCAAAAGTAGGTTTTTTTGTGAAGGACCTACCAAATAATTATTGAAAAATTGGACCAAATAATTTTTATTAAATACTAGGCCATATATAATGCACAATTGACAAAATGGTTGGGTGAAAAAAGTTTTGATCTACCTCTGGTGAAAAAGACAAATTGCCGTCGATTCAGCTGGAAACGGGTCAAATTTGAACTGTAGCTGCCTCACAATTTGCTCTTTATTTTTTCCAAAAATCATTTCTAGGTACATAAGTATCTATTTAATCATAGAAACACCAAAAAAATTCCAAGATTCAACCACTAGCTAGGAACGGTCAAGCCCGCCGTTTTGACCGCATTTTGAAACGGGCATAAAAAATTCACAAAAAATCAAAAAATTGGGAAACCTTCGCATTGTGTCATTATATGTGGCCAAGTTTCCAGGAAAAATAATAAACTTGTAATACGGAAATTATTTTAAAAAAGTGTTCTCAGAAACGAGCTATCACGCGTGAAGATTCATGGCTTTCAAGCCAAATGATCAATCTTATGGCCACATTCATGGCATAGTTTGTTCAAATGATCTCATATTGTGCACAAGGGTGCATCTTGGAATTCCAAACAATGTTTCCTAAGGAAGTTTTCATTTTCTTTGCACGGAAAATTCATTTTTCATTTTCCGAGTGCCCAAAAGGAGGTTTTTTTTGTGAAGGACCTACCAAATAATTATTGCAAAATTGGACCAAATCATTTTTATAAAATACTAGGCCATATATAATGCACAATTGACAAAATGGTTGGGTGAAAAAAGTTTTGATCTACCTCTGTGAAAAAGACAAATTGCCGCCGATTCTGTGGAAGCGGGTCAAATTTGAACTGTAGCTGCCTCATAGTTTGCTCTTTATTTTTTACAAAAATCATTTCTAGGTACATAAGTATCTATTTAATCATAGAGACACCAAAAAAATTCCAAGATTCAACCACTAGCTAGGAACGGTCATTCCCGCCGTTTTGACCGCATTTTGAAACGGGCATAAAAAATTCAAAACAAAAATCAAAAAATTGGAAAACCTTCGCATTGTGTCATTATATGTGACCAAGTTTGCATGAAAAATAATAAACTTGTAATACGGTAATTATTTTAAAAAAGTGTTCTCAGAAATGAGCTATCATGCGTGAAGATTCATGGCTTTCAAGCCAAATGATCAATCTTATGGCCACATTCATGGCATAGTTTGTTCAAATGATCTCATACTGTGCACGAGGGTGCATCTTGGAATTCCAAACAATGTTGCCTAAGGAAGTTTTCATTTTCTTTGCACGGAAAATTCATTTTCATTTTCCGAGTGCCCAAAAGGAGGTTTTTTGTGAAGGAACTACCAAATAATTGTTGCAAAATTGGACCTAATCAATTTTATAAAATACTAGGCCATATATAATGCACAATTGACAAAATGGTTGGGTGTCAAATTTTTTGATCCACCTCTGGTGAAAAATACAAATTGCCGTCGATTCAGTTGGAAGCGGGTGAAATTTGAACTGCAGCTGCCTCATAGTTTGCTCTTTATTTTTTCCAAAAATCATTTCTAGGTAAATAAGTATATATTTAATCAGAAATACATGGTTTGATGGCGAGACATCGAGGTTTGGACGGTGACCGAGGGCCCCAACTCTAGAGTGCGTGGCTCAAGATGCCCGCCGCGTGGTCACCGCGTGACCGTGGCGTTGCCATGTGTTCTGGGCGGCCTAGGCATGTCTAGTGGGTTGGGCACTCCCCATGTAGGTGCTAGGAAGAAAATCACAACATAAGATTCTCACGAGGAGACCAGGCGTAGGGGTCATAAGTGCTTGAACAGACAAGTACCCAACTAGTTATGTTATATTACATGGATAATAAGAAACATCTTCCAGGGAGAATAGTTCCGTTAGGGATTCCTTTCCCTGGGTACGCATGCATCGATGTACATGTCCAGACTGCGAACAGAGACGCAGGATACAAAAACTTCTGGGGGTTCAAATTGTAATACACGAAAAACATCTTTTGTTCACCGACCGAATATTTCCTTAAGAACGCTAGCTTTTGTCTTCACCAGTCTGAGGTACATATCCGGATGAACCGGCAGTAACAATCGCAGAGGTGCTCCCCTTATACCCTAGCCGAATTAACGGGAACATAGGGCATAAACACAAGAGCCAGGCAACCCAGCATGGCCACATCTTAAGTCATATCGATGCATATAATGGTGAAGAAAAGGCACATATGGAAAAAGAATGCATATGTGATAGGCAAGAAGCCATGAAAGCAATTATATTTAGCATCCGTATAGGAAGCCCCCAGGTATAGCTTACACGCATAGTGCGGCCGGAGTGATCCGAGCATCCGCACTGTATTGAGTACTTTGTGTGAAGAAGGAAGAAGGGCGAGAAAGGAAAAAGGTGGAGGAACGTAATTAAAAAGGAGGGGGGGGGGGTAAGGAGACGAACGCTGAGTTCGGCGCTAGGCGTAGAATCTCCGGAGTCTGGCCGCGTTCCATGGGTTCGACGCGAGTCCGTTATCGGATGCATTACGTGGGAGGTACGCTCCTCCGTGAGAACTTTATCAATAACGAAGGGACCCTCCCACTTAGGTTTGAGCTTGTCCTTCTTCTTCTCTGGTAGGCATAGAACGAGTTCGCCAATATTATAAGTTTTGGCCCGCACTTCTCTGCTTTGGTATCGTCGAGCCTGCTGCTGATAGAATGCGGAACGGGCTTTTGCAACGTCGCGCTCCTCCTCCAGGGCATCTAAGTTGTCCTGCCGATCTAACTCGGCTTCCTTCTCTTCGTACATGCGCACGCGAGGTGAATCATGTATTATGTCGCAGGGTAGTACTGCTTCTGCACCGTACACCATAAAAAATGGTGTGTATCCGGTGGTGCGATTCGGCGTGGTCCGCAGCCCCCAGAGTACGGAGTCGAGCTCCTCGACCCAGTGCGTGTCCGATTCTGTCAAGGATCGCACTAGTCTGGGTTTGATGCCGCTCATGATGAGACCGTTTGCACGTTCGACCTGGCCGTTTGTTTGGGGATGGTAGACGGAGGCGTAATCGAGCTTAATGCCCATGTTGCCGCACCAAGTTTTCACTTCATCGGCTGTGAAGTTTGAGCCGTTATCAGTGATGATGCTGTAGGGGACGCCGTATCGGTGTACAACCCCGGATATGAAGTCAATCACTTGTCCGGATTCGGCCGTTTTGACTGGTTTAGCTTCTATCCATTTGGTGAACTTTTTGTTGGGGAACGTAGTAATTTCAAAAATTTTCCTACGCACACACAGGACCATGGTGATGGCATAGCAACGAGAGGGGAGAGTGTCTGTCCCACGCACTCGTGAGACCCGAAAGCGGAAGCGCGTTATAACAACGCGGTTGATGTAGTCGTAAGTCTTCACGATCCGACCGATCCAAGTACCGAACGTACGGCACCTCCGAGTTCTGCACACGTTCAGCTCGATGACGATCCCCGGGCTCCGATCCAGCAAAGCGTCGGGGATGAGTTCCGTCAGCACGACGGCGTGGTGACGATGATGATGCTCCACCGACGCAGGGCTTCGCCTAAGCTCCGCGACGATATGACTTCACCGGCGCAGGGCTTCGCCTAAGCTCCACGACGATATGACCGAAGTGGAATATGGTGGAGGGGGGCACCGCACACGGCTAAGGAACGATCCGTAGATCAACTTGTGTGTCCATGGGGTGCCCCCTGCCCTCAGATATAAAGGAGGGAGGTAGGAGGAGGCCGTCCCTTAGGAGGTTATCGAATTGGTGTGGAGTCCTACTAGGACTCCCTAGTCCTAGTAGGATTCCACCTCCCTTGTTGGAGTAGGAGAGGGGGAAAGAGGGGGAGAAGGAGAAGGAAAGGGGGGCTGCGCCCCTTGTCCAATTCGGACCTGAGGGGGGCGCAGGCCTCCTCCTTTGTGGCCTTTCTCCTCTATTCCCGTATGGCCCAATAAGGCCCATATACTCCCCGGCGAATTCCCGTAACTCTCCGGTACTCCGAAAAATACCCGAATCACTCGCACCTTTCCGAAGTCCGAATATAGTCGTCATATATATTGATCTTTCCGTCTCGACCATTTCGAGACTCATCGTCCTGTCCCCGATCTCATCAGGGACTCCGAACTCCTTCGGTACATCAAAACTCATAAACTCATAATATAACCGCCATCGAAACTTTGCGTGCGGACCCTACGGGTTCGAGAACTATGTAGACATGACCTAGAACTATTCTCGGTCAATAACCAATAGCGGAACCTGGATGCCCATATTGGCTCCTACATATTCTACGAAGATCTTTATCGGTCAAACCGCATAACAACATACGTTTGTTCCTTTTGTCATCGGTATGTTACTTGCCCGAGATTCGATCGTCGGTATCCAATACCTAGTTCAATCTCGTTACCGGCAAGTCTCTTTACTCGTTACGTAATGCATCATTCCATAACTAACTCATTAGCTACATTGCTTGCAAGGTTTATAGTGATGTGCATTACCGAGAGGGCCCAGAGATACCTCTCCGGCAATCGGAGTGACAAAACCTAATCTCGAAATACGCCAACCCAACATGTACCTTTGGAGACACCTGTAGTACTCCTTTATAATCACCCAGTTACGTTGTGACGTTTGGTAGCACCCAAAGTGTTCCTCCGTAAACGGAGTTGCATAATCTCATAGTTACAGGAACATGTATGGGTCATGAAGAAAGCATTAACAACATACTAAACGATCAAGTGTTAAGCTAACGGAATGGGTCATGTCAATCACATCATTCTCCTAATGATGTGATCCCATTAATCAAATGACAACACATGTCTATGGTTAGGAAACATAACCATCTTCGATTAATGAGCTAGTCTTGTAGAGGCATACTAGTGACTATCTGCTTGTCTATGTATTCACACATGTATTATGTTTCCGGTTAATACAATTCTAGCATGAATAATAAACATTTATCATGGTATAAGGAAATAAATAATAACTTTATTATTGCCTCTAGGGCATATTTCCTTGATCTCCCACTTGCACTAGAGTCAATAATCTAGTTCACATCATCATGTGATTCAACACCGATATTCACATCTCGTATGTGATTAACACCCATAGTTCACATCGTCATGTGACCAACACCCAAAGGGTTTACTAGAGTCAATAATCTAGTTCACATCGCTATGTGATTAACACCCAAAGAGTACTAAGGGATGATCATGTTTTGCTCGTGAGAGAAGTTTAGTCAACGGGTCTCATCACATTCAGAGCCGTATGTATTTTGCAAATATTCTATGTCTACAATGCTCGCACGGGCTACTCTAGCTAATTGCTCCCACTTACTATATGTATCCAGATTGAGACTTAGAGTCATCTCGGATCAGTGTAAAAAGCTTGCATCGATGTAACTCTTTACGACGGGCTCTTTTATCACCTCCATAATCGAGAAATATTTCCTTAGTCCTCACTAAGGATGTTCTTGACCAATGTCCAAATGATCTACTCCTAGATCACTATTGTACTCCTTGCCAAATTCAGAGCAAGGTATACAATAGGTCCGTACATAACATAGCATACTTTATAGAACCTATGGCTGAGGCATAGGGAATGACTTTCATTCTCTTTCTATCTTCCGCCATGGTCGGTCTTTGAGTCTTACTCAATTTTACACCTTTGTAACACAGGCAAGAACTTTTCTTTGACTGTTCCATTTTGAACTACTTCAAAATCTTGACAAGGTATGTACTTATTGAAAAACTTATCAAGCGTCTTTGATCCATCTCTATAGATCTTGATGCTCAATATGTAAGCAGCTTCACTGAGGTCCTTCTTTGAAAAACTCCTTTCAAATACTCCTTTATGCTTTGCGTAATAATTCTACATTATTTCCGATCAACAATATGTCATTCACATATACTTATCGTAAATGCTGTAGTGCTCCCACTCACTTTCTTGTAAATACAGGCTTCTCCAAAAGTCTCAGATAAAACCATATGCTTTGATCACACTATCAAAGCGCTTATTCCAACTCCGAGATGCTTGCACCAGTCCATAGATGGATTGCTGAAGCTTGCACATTTTGTTAGCTCCTTTAGGATTGACAAAACCTTCCGTTGCATCATATACAACTCTTCTTTAATAAATCCATTAAAGAATGTAGTTTTGACATCCATTTGCCGATTTCATAAAATGTGACAATTGCTAACATGATTCGGACAGACTTAAGAATCGCTACTTGAGAAAATCTCATTGTAGTCAACACTTTGAATTTGTCGAAAACCTTTTTTGCATAAGTCGAGCTTTGTAGATAGTAACACTACTATCATCATCTGTCTTCCTCTTGAAGATCCATTTATTTAACTTGACTTGCTGATCATCGAGCAAGTCAACCAAAGTCCACACTTTGTTCTCATATATGGATCCTATCTCAGATTTTATGGCCTCAAGCCATTTCACGGAATCTGGGCTCATCATCGCTTCCTCATAGTTCGTAGGTTCATCATGGTCTAGTAACATGACTTCCAGAACACGATTACCGTACCACACTGGTGCGGATTTTGCTCTGGAAGACCTACGAGGTTTGGTAGCAACTTGATCTGAAGTTTTATGATCATCATCATTAACTTCCTCACTAATTGGTGTAGGAATCACTGGAACTGATTTATGTGATGAACTACTTTCCAATAATGGAGAAGGTACAATTACCTCATCAAGTTCTACTTTCCTCCCACTCACTTCTTTCGAGAGAAACTTCTTCTCTAGAAAGGATCCACCTTAGCAACGAATAACTTGCCTTCGGATCTTGTGATAGAAGGTGTACCCAATAGTTACCTTTGGGTATTCTATGAAGACGCACTTCTCCGATTTGGGTTCGAGCTTATCAGGTGAAAACTTTTTCACATAAGCATCACAACTCCAAACTTTAAGAAACGACAGTTTAGGTTTCTTTGTTAAACCATAGTTCATACGGTGTCGCCTCAACGGATTTAGATGGTGCCCTATTAAACGTGAATGCAGCCGTCTCTAATGCATAACCCCAAAAGCGATATTGGTAAATCGGTAAGAGACATCATTGATCGTAACATATCAAAATAAAGTACGTTTACGATGTTCGGACAAACCATAATGTTGTTGTGTTCCAGGTGTCGTGAGCTGTGAAACTATTCCACTTTGTTTTAATTGAAGACCAAACTCTTAACTCAAATATTCATCTCCACGATCGGATCGCGAAACTTTATTTTCTTGTTACGATGATTTTCTACTTCACTCTGAAATTCTTTGAACTTTTCAACTATTTCAGACTTATGTTTCATCAAGAAGATATACGCATATCTGCTCAAATCATCTGTGAAGGTCGAAAATAATGATACTTGCCACGAGCATCAACACTCATTGAATCGCATACATCGGTATGTATTATTTCCAATAAGTTAGTAGCTTGTTCCATTGTTCCGGAGAACGGAGTTTTAGTCATCTTGCCCAAAAGGCACGGTTCGCAAGCATCAAATGATTCATAATCAAGTGATTCCAAAAGTCCATCATCATGGAGTTTTCTTCATGCGCTTTACACCAATATGACCTAAACGGCAAGGCACAAATAAGTTGCACTATCATTATTAACTTTGCATCTTTTGGTTTCAATATTATGAATATGTGTATCACTATGATCGAGATCGAATGAACAATTTTCATTGGGTGTGTAATCATATAAGGTTTTATTCATGTAAACAGAACAACAATTTATTCTCTTACTAAAATGAATAATCAGATTGCAATAAACATGATCAAATCATATTTATGCTCAACACCAAATAACACTTATTTAGGTTCCACACTAATCCCGAAAGTATAGGGAATGTGCGACGATGATCATATCAATCTTGGAACTACTTCCAACACTCATCGTCACTTCCCTTCAACTAGTTTCGCTCATTCTGCAACTCCCATTTCAAGTTACTACTCTTAGCAACTGAACCAAGTATCAAATACCGAGGGGTTGCTACGAACACTAGTAAAATACACATCAATAATCTGTATATCAAATATACCTTTGTTCACTTTTCCATCCTTCTTATCCGCCAAATACTTGGGGTAGTTCCGCTTCTAGTGACCAGTTCCATTGCAGCAAAAGCACTTAGTCTTAGGCTTAGGTCCAGACTTGGGCTTCTTCACTCGAGCAGCAACTTGCTTGCCGTTCTTCTTTGAAGTTCCCCTTCTTCCCTTTGCCCTTTTCCTAGTGGTCTTTGTCAATCATCAACACTTGATGCTCTTTCTTGATTTCTACCTTCGTCGATTTCATCACGAAGAGCTCGGGAATCGTTTTCGTCATCCCTTGCATACTATAGTTCATCACGAAGTTCTAGTAACTTAGTGATGGTGACTAGAGAATTCTGTCAATCACTATCTTATCCGGAAGATTAACTCCCACTTGATTCAAGCGATTGAAGTACCTGCATAATCTGAGAACATGCTCACTAGTTGAGCGATTCTCTTCCATCTTTTAGCTATAGAACTTGTTGGAGACTTCATATCTCTCAACTCGGGTATTTGCTTGAAATATTAACTTCAATTCCTGGAACATCTCATATGGTCCATGACGCTCAAAACGCCTTTGAAGTCCCGATTCTAAGCCGTTAAGTATGGTGCACTAAACTATCAAGTAGTCATCATATTGAGCTAGCCAAACGCTCATAACGCCCCGCATTTGCTCCTGCAATAGGTCTGTCACCTAGCGGTGCATTAAGGACATAATACTTCTGTGCAGCAATGAGGATAAACCTTAGATCACGGATCCAATCCGCATCATTGCTACTAACATTTTTCAATACAATTTTCTCTAGGAACACATATAAAAACATAGGGAAGCAACAACGCGAGCTATTGATCTACAACATAATTTGCAAAATACTACCAGGACTAAGTTCATGATAAATTTAAGTTTAATTAATCATATTAAAAACTCCCACTTAGACAGACATCTCTCTAGTCATCTAAGTGATTACGTGATCCAAATCAACTAAACCATGTCCGATCATCACGTGAGACGGAGTAGTTTCAATGGTGAACATCACTATGTTGATCATATCTACTATATGATTCACGTTCGACCTTTCGGTCTCCGTGTTCCGAGGCCATATCTGTTATATACTAGGCTCGTCAAGTTTAACCTGAGTATTCCGCGTGTGCAACTGTTTTGCACCCGTTGTATTTGAACGTAGAGCCTATCACACCAGATCATCACATGGTGTCTCAAAGACGAAGAACTTTCGCAACGGTGCATACTCGTGGAGAACACTTCTTGATAATTTTGGTGAGAGATCATCTTATAATGCTACCGTCAATCAAAGCAAGATAAGATGCATAAAGGATAAACATCACATGCAATCAATATAAGTGATATGATATGGTCATCATCATCTTGTGCTTGTGATCTCCATCGCCAAGCACCGTCATGATCACCATCGCCACCGGCGCGACACCTTGATCTCCATCGTAGCATCGTTGACGTTTCGCCACCTATAGCTTCTACGACTAAATCTACCGCTTAGATATAAAGTAAAGCATTTACACGGCGTTTGCATTTCATACAATAAAGCGACAACCATATGGCTACTGCCAGTTGCCGATAACTCGGTTACAAAACATGATCATCTCATACAATAAAATATAGCATCACGATTTGACCACATCACATCACAACATGCCCTGCAAAAACAAGTTAGACGTCCTCTACTTTGTTGTTGCAAGTTTTAAGTGGCTGCTACGAGCTGAGCAAGAACAGTTCTTACCTACTCATCAAAACCACAACGATACTTTGTCAAATAGACTCCGCTTTAACCTTCTCAAGGACCGGGCGTAGCCATACTTGTTCAACTAAAGTGAGAGAGACAGACACCGCCGGTCACCTTTAAGCAATGAGTGCTCGGAGCGGTGAAACCAGTCTCGCGTAAGCGTCTGGCGTAATGTCGGTCCGGCCGCTTCATCTCACAATACCGCTGAACCAAAGTATGACATGCTGGTAGGCAGTATGACTTGTATCGCCCACAACTCACTTGTGTTCTACTCGTGCATATGACATCAACGCATAAAACCAGGCTCTGATACCACTGTTGGGGAACGTAGTAATTTTAAAAATTTTCCTACGCACACACAGGACCATGGTGATGGCATAGCAACGAGAGGGGAGAGTGTCTGTCCACGTACCCTCGTAGACCGAAAGCGGAAGCGTTATAACAACGCGGTTGATGTAGTCGAACGTCTTCACGATCCGACCGATCCAAGTACCGAACGTACGGCACCTCCGAGTTCTGCACACGTTCAGCTCGATGACGATCCCCGGACTCCGATCCAGCAGAGTGTCGGGGATGAGTTCCGTCAGCACGACGGCGTGGTGACGATGATGATGCTCCACCGACGCAGGGCTTCGCCTAAGCTCCGCGACGATATGACTTCACCGGCGCAGGGCTTCGCCTAAGCTCCGCGACGATATGACCGAAGTGGAATATGGTGGAGGAGGGCACCGCACACGGCTAAGGAACGATCCGTAGATCAACTTGTGTGTCCATGGGGTGCCCCCTGCCCTCGTATTTAAAGGAGTGGAGGGAGGAGGAGGCCGGCCCTTAGGAGGGCGCGCCATGGTGTGGAGTCCTACTAGGACTCCCTAGTCCTAGTAGGATTCCACCTCCCTTGTTGGAGTAGGAGAGGGGAAAGAGGGGAGAAGGAGAAGGAAAGGGGCTGCGCCCCTTGTCCAACTCGAACCAGAGGGGGGGCGCAGGCCTCCTCCCTTTTGGCCTCTCTCCTCTATTCCCGTATGGCCCAATAAGGCCCATATACTCTCCGGCGAATTCCCGTAACTCTCCGGTACTCCGAAAAATACCCGAATCACTCGGAACCTTTCCGAACTCCGAATATAGTCGTCCAATATATCGATCTTTACGTCTCGACCATTTCGAGACTCCTCGTCATGTCCCCGATCTCATCAGGGACTCGAACTCCTTCGGTACATCAAAACTCATAAACTCATAATATAACCGCCATCGTAACTTTAAGCGTGCGGACCCTACGGGTTCGAGAACTATGTAGACATGACCTAGAACTATTCTCGGTCAATAACCAATAGCGGAACCTGGATGCCCATATTGGCTCCTACATATTCTACGAAGATCTTTATCGGTCAAACCGCATAACAACATAACGCTTGTTCCTTTTGTCATCGGTATGTTACTTGCCCGAGATTCGATCGTCGGTATCCAATACCTAGTTCAATCTCATATCGGCAAGTCTCTTTACTCGTTACGTAATGCATCATTCCATAACTAACTCATTAGCTACATTGCTTGCAAGGCTTATAGTGATGTGCATTACCGAGAGGGCCCAGAGATACCTCTCCGAGCAATCGGAGTGACAAAACCTAATCTCGAAATACGCCAACCCAACATGTACCTTTGGAGACACCTGTAGTACTCCTTTATAATCACCCAGTTACGCTAGACGCTTAGGTAGTACCCAAAGTGTTCCTCCGGTAAACGGGAGTTGCATAATCTCATAGTTACAGGAACATGTATGGGTCATGAAGAAAGCATTAACAACATACTAAACGATCAAGTGTTAAGCTAACGAAATGGGTCATGTCAATCACATCATTCTCCTAATGATGTGATCCCATTAATCAAATGACAACACATGTCTATGGTTAGGAAACATAACCATCTTCGATTAATGAGCTAGTCTTGTAGAGGCATACTAGTGACTATCTGTTTGTCTATGTATTCACACATGTATTATGTTTCCGGTTAATACAATTCTAGCATGAATAATAAACATTTATCATGGTATAAGGAAATAAATAATAACTTTATTATTGCCTCTAGGGCATATTTCCTTCACTTTTCCACCATGACCAATAAGTATTTTTTTCTTATGGCTTCCCCCTTTAAGGGGTCCGACCATATCCAGCCCCCAGACCGCGAAGGGCCAAGTGATGGGGATTGTTTGGAGAGCGGTAGGGGGCATGTGACTCTGATTGGCAAAGAGCTGACAACCGACTGGACAAGGTCCTGTGCGTCTGCTCGGGCTGTCGGCCAATAAAAGCCTGTACGGAAGTCCTTGCTGACAGGTGCCCGAGCTGCGGCGTTGTGCCCGCCGAGTCCGGCGTGGATTTCAGCCAAGAGCTGCCGCCCTTCCTCTTCGGAGATGCATCTTTGGAGCACTCCTGTCGCACTCTTCTTATAGAGTTCTCCCTCATGTACTTTGTAGGCCTTTGAACGCCGCACAATACAACGTGCTTCATTTTGGTCCTCGGGGAGCTCCTGCCTATTTAGGTAGGCCAAGAAAGGCTCGGTCCACGAGGCGATTACAGCCATGATTTCGTGGGCCAAGGTGTTACTTCGGTGGCGGAGCCTCTGATTACGTCTGATGGTTCAGAATCTGGGGGTGTACTCGGGTTCGTGCTAGTGTTGCCGGACTCCCCTTCCCATACCACAGATGGCTTGAACAGCCTTTCCAGAATATGTTGGGTGGGACAGGTCGCTTAGCAATCGATGCAAAGCGAGGACATCCGCCGCTTGATTGTTTTCTCGAGCCACATGGTGGAATTCGAGCCCCTCGAACCGAAAGCGTATATTTTGAGGACAACATTATGGTAGGCCGCCATTTTCGGATCCTTAGCATCAAAGTCTCCGTTTATTTGTGATATTGCAAGGTTTGAATCCCCGCGCACCTCCAGGCGTTGAATGCCCATAGATACTGCCATCCGAAGACCATGCAACAGAGCCTCGTATTCGGCTGCGTTGTTGGAGTCTGTGTATACTATTTGGAGTACGTATTGGACCGTGTCTCCGGTGGGAGATGTCAGGACTACACCTGCTCCCAATCTGGCCAGCATTTTAGAGCCGTCAAAGTGCATGATCCAGTTAGAGTACGTGTCGTACTCTTTAGGGAGTTTGGCTTCTGTCCATTCGGTGACGAAGTCAGCCAATACTTGCAACTTAATGGCCCGCCGTGGTTTGTATGTTATGTCGAACGGGAGAAGCTCAATGGCCCATTTAGCAATCCGTCCCGTAGCGTCATAGTTGTTTATTATGTCGTTGAGTGGTACTTCGGAGGCAACGTAATCGAACACTCTTGGAAGTAGTGTCGTAGCTTCCGGGATGCCATGAAGACCGCGTATGCTATCTTTTGATAGTGTGGGTATCGGGATTTGCATGGGTTGAGGACCGTGGATACGTAATATACAGGCTTCTGGAGCGGGAATTTGTATCCGTCAGCCTCTCGTTCGACGCATTTGCGCATCAAGGCCACAACTTGATGTGTTGCAGCTATATACAATAGCATAGGTTCGCCAGTATTTGGAGCTGTTAGGACTGGATTACAGGCCAATAAGGTCTTTATTTCGTCCAGTCCGGCCGCGGCTGCGTCCGTCCACACGAAGTGTTCGGTGCGCCGAAGAAGGCGGTAAAGAGGTATTGCCTTTTCTCCTAATTGGGAGATAAAGCGGCTTAAGGCCGCCACACATCCAGCTAGTTTCTGGATATGCTTGAGGTCTGTTGGGATAGCCAACTGCGACAGAGCTCGGATTTTTGCCGGATTCGCTTCAATTCCTCTATTGGAAACAATGAAGCCGAGCAACTTCCCGGAGGGTACACCGAAAACACACTTTTCCGGGTTTAGCTTGACGTCGTATGTTCGGAGGTTATCGAACGTAAGCCTCAAGTCATCTATCAGGGTTTTGACGTGTCTTGTTTTTATGACCACGTCGTCCACATAGGCCTCCACTGTTTTGCCGATTTGCTTTTCCAGGCATGTTTGAATCATGCGTTGATAGGTTGCGCCGGCGTTTTTAAGCCCAAAAGGCATAGCGTTGAAGCAGAAAGGGCCATATGGCATTATGAATGCCGTTGCGGCTTGGTCGGACTCTGCCATCTTTATTTGATGGTATCCGGAGTATGCGTCGAGGAAGCACAGTGAGTCGTGTCCCGCGGTGGCGTCAATGATTTGGTCGATGCGAGGGAGGGGGAAGGGATCCTTGGGGCAAGCCTTGTTGAGGTCTTTGAAGTCGACGCACAGGCGCCAGGATTTGTCCTTCTTTGGTACCATTACCAGATTTGCCAGCCAATCCGGATGCTTGATATCTCTGATGAATCCGGCCTCAAGTAGCTTGGCTAGCTCTTCTCCCATGGCTTGCTATTTGGGCTCTGAGAAGCGCCTGAGAGTCTGTTTGACAGGCTTGTATCCTTTCAGTATATTGAGGCTGTGTTCGGCCAGTCTGCGTGGGATGCCCGGCATGTCCGAAGGGTGCCAGGCGAAAATGTCCCAATTCTCACGTAGGAAGTCTCGTAGTGTTGTGTCCATTGTGGGGCTCAACTGTGTCCCGATGGAAGCTGTCTTCGTGAGGTCCATTGGATGGACCTAGAATTTGACTATCTCATCTGCGGGTTTAAATGAGGTGGACTTGGGTCGCTCGTCGAGTATCACGTCGTCCCTGTCCACGGTGGCACGCAGCGTTGTTAGTTCTTCGGCTGCTAGAGCTTCGGATAATGCTTCTAGGGCTAGAGCTGCGGTTTTATTTTCGGCGCGAAGTGCGACGTTCGGATCACTGGCTAGAGTGATGATTCCATTGGTTCCGGGCATTTTAAGCTCCATGTACCCGTAATGGGGTATAGCTTGAAAGCTTGTGAACGCGTCCCGCCCTAAAAGGGCGTGGTATCCGCTGTTGAAAGGAGCCACTTGGAATGTGATTTCTTCGGACCTGTAATTCTCATGAGTGCCGAATACCACGTCGAGTGTGATTTTTCCCGCACACCGTGCTTCCAGACTAGGGATGATTCCCTTGAAGGTTGTGCCGCTTTGCTCAATGCGGCTTTTGTCAATTTCCATCTTGTTGAGTGTTTCTTTGTAGATCAAGTTTAATCCGCTTCCGCCGTCCATGAGTACTTTAGTGAGCCGAAAGCCGTCCATGATTGGGCTAAGGACCAAAGCGGCTGGTGTCCGGACTGTCTGGAATTGAGGTTTGTCACTGGCACTGAAAGTTATAGCAGTGTCGTTCCACGGATTTATTTTTGCCATGTGGCAGATTTCAGCGAAATTTCGATGAGCTCGCTTACGCCTATTGTTTGAGGCGAAAGTCTCGAAGACTGTTAGTACCGTATTGTTTTCTTTGGCGGGATGTTGTTCTGCTTTATGGCTTGCAAGAAGATCCTCGCCACTTTTTGCTACCTGCCGGAGTATCCAACATGCTCTAAGGCTATGTGTTGGTGTAGTGTCCGCGTCTTTGTGGAGTTTACATGGCCCATTGAGCCATTCTTCCAATACGGTTCCACGCCCTGGGGTGGGCTTTAGTTTCTTGGGGATTGGATCGGCTGACTTACGAGAGTTCGCCCGTTTAGCTCGGACTAAGGTTTTGGCGAGAGCCGGACTATCCCAAAATTCTGTTTGGGTTTTCCAGGCGCTTTCCATCGCACAGTACTTCTGTACTATGGCTGCTAAGTCCGCAAATTGCACTATGTCACGGCGACTTATAGCATTAAGGATTCCTTTGTTCGTGCAATTTTTGGAAAAAATTGAGATTGCGTCTTCCTCACGACAGTCCGTGACCTTGTTTAGCACAAGGAGGAATCTGACCCAGTAGCGGTGTACTGTCTCTTGGGGCTCTTGTCTGATATGGGAGAGACGGTTTAAGTCCGGGTGGGTGGGCGTAGGTGAATCTGGATTCTGATCCGATCTAACGCCTAGGGGCAGAGGAGCTTCCGGGCTCGATAGCTCGGGATCCGGAGTGCTGCCCGATTTTTTCGGCCCGATACCCGATTCTAGGTCCGGGTGCAGGTCATGTTTCCTCATGAAGCGGTATCCGGCTCAGAGAGCTCGGTAATCCAAACATAATTCGTCCTCAAAATAGAGGGATAATCCGTATGGGGCTCCTCCACTACCCACTACTAGGAAAAGGGCTATAGATGAAATGGACACTAATGACGCACCAGACATGTGGTGCGCCACTACTATATACTAATGGCGCACCGTGTGTTGGTGCGCCATTAGTGTCCAAATACTAATGGCGCACCACATCCATGGTGCGCCATTAGTAATTTTTTTAATTTTTTTTAACCAAAACTAGTAATGGCGCACCAGGGGATAGTGCGCCATTACTAGTTAAACTAGTATAATGGTGCACCACATCCACGATGCGCCATTAGTAAAAAAATTTCAATTTTTTTCAATTGTTTTTATTTTTTTTCAAAACTAGTAATGGCGCACCAGGGGATAGTGCGCCATTACTAGTTCAACTAATAATGGCGCAACACATCCACAGTGCGCCACTAGTAAATTTTTTTCAAATTTTTTTTCGATTTTTTTATTGTTTTTCAAAACTAGTAATGGCGCACCTAGCAAACGGTGCGCCACTAGTAAGTTTGAAATTTTTTGAATTTTTTTGCCTCCAGATCTTAAAAGCGCCGTAACTTTTTTTGTTAGGTTTTTGAGGATTTTGAAAATGATTAACGGGGTCCCCAGTTAAATTCGGATGTAACTTTTCGAGTAGATGATTTTCATATAAAAAACTTTTTAATCCGAGTTCGTATGCAAAAGTTATGCCAATTTTTCAAATTTCGAGAGAGATTTTGCAAATAAAGTCGAAATTTATATTTGTAAATTTTCCCAACAACTAGACCACATATCACATGGGAAACTTATTTTCTTTTATTTTTTTTGATATTTTTATCATTTTCTTTTATTTTTTTTAAAACTGAAAAGGCGGTCCAAGGGGGTGCATTCGGCGAAATTTTTGGGCCAAGTTAGTAATGGCGCACCGTGGGAGTGGTGCGCCGTTACTAGTTCACATAGTAATGGCGCACCACTCCCATGGTGCGCCATTAATAGTTTTGAAAAAAAATAAAAAAAATTTAATTTTTTTACTAGTGGCGCACCGTGGATGTGGTGCGCCATTACTAGTTAAAACTAGTAATGGCGCACTATCACTGCGCGCCATTACTAGTTTTGAAAAAAAAATAAAAAATTGATTTTTTTACTAATGGTGCACTGTGGATGTGGTGCACCATTACTAGTTTAACTAGTAATGGCGCACTATCCCCTGGTGCGCCATTAGTAGTTTTGAAAAAAAATATAAAAAAATTTGTTACTAATGGCGCACCAGGGATGTGGTGCGCCATTAGTATTTGGACACTAATGGTGCGCCATTAGTATATAGTAGTGGCGCACCACATGTCTGGTGCGCCATTAGTAACCATTTCATCTATAGCCCTTTTCCTAGTAGTGCTACGATCTCGTGGTAGATCAACTCTTGTAATACTCATATCATCAAGATCAATCAAGCAGGAAGTAGGGTATTACCTCCATCGAGAGGGCCCGAACCTGGGTAAACATCATGTCCCCCGCCTCCTGTTACCATCAGCCTTAGACAGTTCGGGACCCCCTACCCGAGATCTGCCGGTTTTGACACCGACATTGGTGCTTTCATTGAGAGTTCCACTGTGCCGTCGCGATAGGGATAGATGGCTCCTTCAATCATCTTCAACGACGCGGTCCAGGGGGAGGTTTTCCTCCCCGGACAGATCTTCGTATTCGGCGGCTTCGTACTGCAGGCCAACACGCTTGGTCATCTGAGCAGATCGATAGCTACGCCCCTTGCCATCAGGTCAGGTTTGGAAGCTTGAACTATACTGCCGACATCCGCGGAGACTTGATCTTTGACGGATTCGAGCCCGAGTCAGGTGCGCCGAACAGTCACGACGAGCATGACTTAGATCTGCCATCGGACAGTGTTCGGGAGATCGCGCCTGGGGCGGCCGGGAATCAATCCGGAGCAGATTGTGCCATCCGAGGACGGGTGGATGGACCCCGCCATGGAGGCCGCACACTTATCGGCCTTGGAGTCGAACACTGACCCCACCTCCTATGAGGTCGGTATCGTCGGACCCCCGGACTCGTCTCCGGTTACAGGATCCGAACCGCGTACGTCCATGCCTATCGAATCTGATTGGGCACCGGTCATGGAGTTCACCTCCGCAGATATCTTTCAGCACTCGCCCTTGGGTGATGTGCTAAATTCATTAAGGTCTCTCTCCTTGTCAGGAGACTCCTGGACGAACTATGTTCGGCTCGAGTGGGAAGCGGACGACGAAGAAATTCGTTCCCCACCCACCGCCCACTTAATAGCCACTGTCGATGGCTTAACCGACGTGCTTGACTTCAACTCCGAAGACATCAACGGTATGGACGACGATGCAGGAGAAGAACAGGAACCACCGCCCACTGGGCGCTGGACTGCCACCTCATCATTTGACATATATATGGTGGACACGCCAAAAGAAGGCGATGGCGATGATGCATCGAAGGATAATCCCCTCGATAAGCCACCAAAGCAACGCCGTAGGCGCCTCTCTAAATCCCGCCAAAGTAAAAACAACGACAACTGCGCAAGAAAGAATAATACCCCGGTCGACTCCAAAGGAAACGACGACCCCATGGACCCAGCGATGGAGCAGGACGAGCCAAGGGACAGTGAACATAGTCCGGAGCCGACGTCAGATGACGCCGATCCCGAGGGTAAAATTCATCAACCTGTCTCCGGAGAGGAGAACAGTCCGGACGACGATGCACTCATCATCCGAGAAAAACACTTGGAACAAGAGAACCTCCACAAAAGGCTTATTGCCACTGCGAGGAGCTTAAATAAGCAGAAGCAAAGGCTTAAGGCCGCGCGGGATACGCTCAATCGCAGATGGAACAAGGTGCTTGACACTAAAGAGAAATACGGTGGCGATCGCCACACAAAGAGCTATCCAAAGCGCAAGCTGCTGCCCAAATTCGACGACGAGGCCATAGAGCACATTCAGCCGAAAACGACCGATAAGCCGGACCGACCACCCCGTGGCCGCGATAGGACGGCTAATAATGCCGTACACAAGTCAGCACACGATTTACGTGAGCTCCTGGTCAAAAAATCCGGTATGGCAGGTCCATCTATGGATCTAGGAAGCGCGATTCGGCACAAGATTAGAGCTACCAAAACGATCACATTGATCAAATACCAGCTAGGAATCAGCACCGAACACAACAACCGTCGACAGTATGGCATGACACGTCCAAATACAGGGGTGCCGCACACCCCCTGTGCTTCACCTATGAGGTGCTGGACCATGAATTTCCGGAAGGATTTAAACCCGTAAATATAGAGGCATACGACGGAATGACAGACCCTGGAGTCTGGATTAGGGACTTTATCCTTCACATCCATATGGCCCGCGGAGACGATCTCCACGCCATTAAATACCTACCCCTCAAGCTGAAAGGACCAGGTCGGCACTGGTTGAAAAGCCTCCCCGAAAACTCAATTGGAAGTTGGGAAGAACTTGAGGATGCTTTTAGGGCCAATTTTCAAGGGACCTATGTCCGACCTTCGGATGCAGACGACTTAAGTCACATAATTCAACAGCCCAGAGAGTAGCCCGAAAACTTTGGAACAAATTTCTTTCTAAGAAAAATTAAATCATCGACTGCCCGGACGCCGAAGCCTTAGCGGCCTTCAAGCACAGTATCCGGGATGAATGGCTTGCCAGACACCTCGGCCAGGAAAAGCCGAGGACAATGGCAGCCTTAACAAGCCTTATGACCCACTTTTGCGCGAGCGAGGACAGTTGGCTGGCCCGTAGCGACACCAGCGACCCAGGCACATCCGATGTCAGGGATGGCAACGGGAAGCCGCGACACAATAAAAACAAGCGTCGAAACAGTGAAGACAGCCCAGATAACACGACGGTCAACGCCGAATTCAGGAGCTCTCGACCCGGTCAACGGAAGAAGCCATTTAAAGGCGATGAGATGGACCATCTAGCCTAAATAAGATTCTAGACAAGTTATGTCAGATTCATGGAACCCCCGAAAAACCTGCAAATCACACCCACAGAGAGTGCTGGGTTTTCAAGCAGGCCGGCAAGCTAAATGCCAAACACAAGGGAAGGGAGATGCCAAGCAAAGACGAGGATGAGCCTGCCAGCCGAACACTGGGGGACAGAAAAAATTCCCACCAGAATTCAAAACAGTGAATATGATTTACGCAACTCAATTCCAAAGAGAAGGCGCAAATGCGCACTCCGAGACGTATACATTGTGGAGCCCATCGCCCCCAAATTCAATCCCTGGTCGGCCTGCCCGATCATTTTTTATTGCAGGGATCATCCGACTAGTATCCGGCACGGAGGATCGGCTGCCTTGGTGCTCAACCCAACAATTGATGGATACCATCTCACTCGAGTCCTTATGGACGGCGGCAGTAGTCTTAACCTGATATATCAGGACACTGTCCGCAAAATGGGGATAGACCCGTCAAGAATCAGCCAAAGCAACACTACCTTTAAAGGAGTGATACCAGGCGTCGAGGCCCGCTGCACGGGCTCTCTTGTGCTAGAGGTTGTATTCGGTTCTCCCGACAACTTCAGAAGCGAAGAACTAATCTTCGACATCGCTCCATTCCGAAGCGGCTATCACGCACTACTCGGAAGAACGGCCTTCGCTTGTTTTAATGCAGTACTGCACTACGCCTATCTTAGACTTAAGATGCCCGGTCCATGTGGCGTCATCACAGTCAGCGGAAATACAGAGCGTTCCTTATGTGCGGAAGAATATGTGGCGGCTCTATCAGCCGAACACTGAGCGGCCCCTCCAACCAGAATAAATGGTCGGTCGTCAAGACCACGGACACGATTAGACGAGTCCAGCGCTCCACCAGATATAACAACTCAGATAAACCTGAGCCGGGGATACCCCCATAAGTGGTGCTAGGGGCTGCTCGCAAAAAAAAGCCCATAGTTTGGCTCGACCCTATTAATACAATAACATATTGCATTTTCATGGTTCATTCAGATTAACCAACTCTTCGCACGAAGTCTTTCACCTGGGTTCTTCCTTTTTTACAGATGATCATCATGCTACACCCTTCCAGGATATGGCACAACGGAGATAAAGGCGTAGAGGTGCAGCAGGGCCCCGCTGAAAGGTTTCTCTTTAGATTAAGACCCTGCGTAAACCTTTTTTAATGTCTCTTGTTGCTTCTTCCCCTCCGGACACTTAACACAACTGGGAGGGACACTGGCGTTATTGGCATTTTGTCACACCAGACTAATGCACATACATGGAAACTCAGGGCTCATTATCAAGGGCGTTATTCAGCCCAGTATATGTTGTAAAGTCTGAATACCTTAGGGAGTATTCGGCGTCGCGAGTTTGGCCTTATATGCATCAGCTTCCAATCATGTATTTGGTCAAATGTTTAGTTTGCCCGGCTCCCGTGTTTTGCTACCTTACGTTCCGCTCTATCGGCTAAGGCGGCACCGGGAGAACTACTGCGATTGTGCCCTGGTTCATCTAGATGAGCACCTCAGTAGAGAAAGCCGAAAACTGACTGTCATGATACAGCGCGAGACTGGTCAACCACTCGATGACTCAGCAAAATCTTCGTGATTCCTCTGCATTAATGAAGGACCGGTTTCCCGGTCATGTACGTACGCGCACCATATTCGGATGAACGCGGAAGTACCAAGGGCTATATAGTAGCCCCACCATCAAACTCCTATGGCTAAGTGAAAATGTTAAAGCTATATAGTCCGATTGCCTGGTTCGCCGCGCTACCACCTCCTTAATGGACCAAGATGTTGGATCAAGTGTTACTACGCTTTTTCTCGAACACCCCCGCATTATATGCGCGGGGGCTGAAGCCGACGACTACAAACTTTCAGGTTATATACATACATAAACGGCCGCACAGGAGGCACTACAATACTTTCGGGCAAAAGTATAAACATAGCCTTTATAATCAAAACATCATTGTTTTTACAAATCAGATACATGTCATTCGAACATGGTACCCTTCGAGCACTGAGCCTCTATTAAACGGGCACCTTCTAGGACTTCTTCAAAATAGTGCTCGGCCGGGTCCTGGCCTCCCACCGGACCCCGGGTTGCAATAGCGGTGGCCTCAATCCCTTCCCAGTATGTCTTAACACGGGCAAGAGCCATCCGCGCACCCTCCATGCACGCTGACCTCTTCACAGCGTCGATATGCGACACAACACCAAGGAATTGTTGCACCAAGCCAAAATAACTGTCCGGCCTTGGTCTCTTCGGCCAAAGATGATCCACGACAGACATCATAGCAAGCCCGGACAGCCTATGGAGTTCGGCCCATGCGGCCATTGTCTCATTCAACGGCAGCGGATGCATCGGGGCACTGAATTGCGACCAGAACAACCTTTATGCCCCATGGTCTTTCCGATCTTTGTAAAACTCAGTCGCATCAGCAGCATTCTTTTCCAGGTACGCATACGCGTCTGCAGCGCTCCACAACTGATCCAGAGGGGCATACTTCGGATCTCCAAACTTCATCCACAACAAATAGGGCCTCCCAGCCGTGATATCTTCGGCTTCACGAAGCTCCTCCCTTATCCCTCTCATTTTAGAGCAGGTTTCCTTGGCTGCCTCCAGGGCATTCTTTAGGTCAGCCGCTTTCACTTGGTTTTCCTTTTCAAGGAGCTCATGGCGGTCGGCAGCATCTTTCAGCTCAACAGCCATCTGGGCTATCCTTTCTTCACTCTGGCGATGAGCAGCCTGTTCGGCTCTTAACTCTCCAATTGCCTTCAGGGCGTCCGCATCACTTATTCGGGCTTGTTCCTTGGCTCAGGCAAGCTCTGCCCGAAGGGTCTCTACGGCAGCAGCTCCATCTGCAGTCACAGCATATTATAGATACTAGCATCATGCTCCTCTTAACATTTGCTGACAAGAACATACATACCCTGGGCCTCGTCAAGCCGCTTGTTAACAAGCGCGATGTCGGCATCGGCCACGTCAAGCTGCCGCTTCAGTTCGAAAAAATCAGCAGTCCGGTCAGGCCGCCGGACCCTCAGCCGCCTGCACATAAAAGCAACACGAGTATTACCTAGGATTATGATCCTCTGTTTGCCACCTTTGGATGGCAACCAGAGTCTCAGGGGCTACTATCTGTACAGAGCACACCTAGCATGTGCGGTACCGTAAAAAATACATATATTATTTTTTGCGTACCTCAAAGCCTCTCAGCAGACTCGTAAAAGCTTCATTCAAACCGCTTTTGGCGGATGAAATCCTCTCAACCACCGTACCCATTAAGGCACGATGTGTCTCTGAGATGGTCGCTCGCTCCAGAAGACCCATCAGTGTGTCCGGCTGTGTGCTGGACAATCCCGGACTCTTTCTGAAGGTCTCCTTGGGAGCCGAATATTCCGGACTTTGGGCAGCCGAAGTGTCAACTTCTGGCCTTGGCGGATCAGGAGAAATCCTCCATGACGACACCTCGGGGTCGTCCGCCCCATGTGGCGGGGAGGCAGGAGGAGGCGTTTCACTCTCCATCATCTCCGGAAGAAGGTCCCCCAAAGACGAACTCTGTGGAGAAGGGCTACGAGCCGAACTGCAACAAATATGTCTCGGTTATCATTCTCAGAGACAAAACAGGATATATTTACCAAAGTACCTTTTTTCACTTACAACTCAGTTGAGGGCTGGCCCCCTTGCGGGCGTTGTGCGGTAAGGACGCCCTCTGGGGCAGGGTCCCCTGGCGAGGGTTTCTTCCCTCGTCTTGAAACCTCCGTTTCCATGTCTTCACAGGCGGCCCTTTTCTTACCGTGAGGAGAGGGGATTTTAGATTCACCTCCCCGATTATCCTCCTTCGCAGAGGTACTTACTCCCCCGATTTGGATGTGTAAAGTATGCGGCTCACCGGTGGCTTCTCTATTCCTCCCCTCATCTTCTCCTGATGGCACCTGATACGGTGCACGCTCAAGCATCCTGATCAATAGAGGATCCGGCGAGCCTTCGGGAAGGGGGGCTGAGCACCTAATCCTCTCCGCCTTCCTTATCCAGTCCTGGCAGAGAGCAATTTTTCAGAATGATGTCATAACGAACAGAAAGGATGGCGTGTTCGGTAGCGGAATTACTTACTTGGGTATCTGGATGGTTGCAGTTGAGACCCACGTCCTCGGTGGTGTCCGGACACTTTATCCGTGATCCAAAGAACGACCCATACATCTCCTTGAGCGTCACTCCGAAGAATTGTTGAATGGTTCGCGGTCCTTCTGGGTTAAACTCCCACATACGGAGAGGTCGACGTTAGCATGGCAGGACCTGACGAACCAGCATTACTTGCATTATCTTGACAAGATTGGCGTCCTTCTTAAGAAGGTCTCGGATGCGGCTTTGCAGTGTCAGCACATTGTTAATTGGCCCCCAGTCCAGCCCCTTTTTGACCCATGACGCCAGTTGTGGCGGAGGGCCCGAGCGGAACGCTGGAGCGGCCGCCCACTTTGTACCTCGGGGAGCTGTGACGTAAAACCACTCCCGTTGCCATAAGTCAGAAGTTTCTGTGAAGGAACCCTTTGGCCATGGGGCGTCGGTGCCTTTGCTTATTATAGCGCCTCTACACTCCGTGTGACGCCCGTCAATCACCTTCGGCCTCACATTGAAGGTCTTGAGCCATAGGCCGAAGTGGGGGGTGATGCGGAGGAAGGCTTCACACACGACGATAAACGACGAGACGTGAAGGATGGAATCCGGAGCTAGATCATGGAAATCTAGCCCGTAATAGAACATGAGCCCTCTCATGAAGGGATCAAGACTAAAACCTAGCCCTCGGAGGAAGTGGGACATAAATACGACACTCTCGTTGGGTTCGAGAGTGGGGATGACCTGCCCTTGAGCAGGCAGCCTGTGTGGGATTTCGGCGGTGAGATACCTGGCCTCCCTAAGCTTCTTGATGTCCTCCTCTGTGACAGAGGAGGCCATCCACCGGCCTTGAAGGTTGGATTTGGACATGGTTGAAGGTCCGAAGCGCTTAGCTTGAGCCTTGGGTCTTGGAACTCAAGGTGCGGGAGGGGAAGGATCAAGCGTGTGAAGAAAAGGATAGGCCTTGGCCCCCTTATAAAGAGGACGAATATCAAGCGTCCCCCGCGTGACCATTCGGGACTTGCCTAAAATCGAGGAGGCATATTAAACAAGCGCGGTTGGGTTACCCACACCTGTATTGATGAGAATCCCGTGATAAGGGGAACACGATCTCTGCTTCGACAAGACGTGCCAATAAAACCGCCTGGCAGCGCGTGTATTGGCTGGTGGAGAAAAACAGTTCGAATAATGACCGAGCCGTGGCGTGATGTCATGCTATGAAAAGTTGTCAGCAGATTAGATTTATGTGATATTTTTCTCTCTACTGTGGTATGTGGAATTTGTTTTGCAGACCCGGACACGACTCTCGTGTTCAAAATCTTCTATGGAGTATTCGGAGAAGGAACCCAACTTGCAATGCCGAAGACAATCTGCGCGCCGGACTCATCGTCATTGAAGCCTGGTTCAAGGGCTACTGAGGGAGTCCGGGATTAGTCCTCGGACAGCCGGACTATATACTTTGGCCGGACTGTTGGACTATGAAGATACAAGATTGAAGACTTTGTCCCGTGTCCGGATGGGACTCTCCTTTGCGTGGAAGGCAAGCTCGGCAATTCGGATATGTAGATTTCCTTCTCTGTAACTGATTCTGTGTAACCCTAGCCCCCTCTGGTGTCTATATAAACCGGAGGGTTTAGTCCGTAGGACAACAACAATCATAATCATAGGCTAGCTTCCAGGGTTTAGCCTCTATGATCTCGTGGTAGATCAACTCTTGTAATACTCATATCATCAAGATCAATCAAGCAGGAAGTAGGGTATTACCTCCATCGAGAGGGCCCGAACCTAGGTAAACATCATGTCCCCTGCCTCCTGTTACCATCAGCCTTAGACGCACAGTTCGGGACCCCCTACCCGAGATCCGCCAGTTTTTACACCGACACCGAGGACACATGGGAATTATCGTCAAGCTAGTTTTCATCACGCTCATATGATTCGCGTTCGTTACTTTGATAATTTGATATGTGGGTGGACCGGTGCTTGGGTACTTCCCTTTCTTGGACAAGCATCCCACTTATGATTAACCCCTATTGCAAGCATCCGCAACTTCTGGAAGAAGTATTAAGGTAAACCTAACCATAGCATGAAACATATGGATCCAAATCAGCCCTTACGAAGCAACACATAAACTAGGGTTTAAGCTTACATCACTCTAGCAACCCATCATCTACTTATTACTTCCCAATGCATTCCTCTAGGCTCAAACAATGGTGAAGTGTCATGTAGTCGACGTTCACATAACACCACTAGAGGAGAGACAACATACATCTCATCAAAATATCAAACGAATACCAAATTCACATGACTACTTATAGCAACACTTCTCCCATGTCCTTAGGAACAAGCGTAACTACTACTTAAATCATATTCATGTTCATAATCGGAGGGGTATTAATATGCATAAAGGATCTGAACATATGATCTTCCACCGAATAAATCAACTAGCATCAACTACAAGGAGTAATCAACACTACTAGCAACCACAGGTACCAATCTGAGGCTTTGGGATAAAGATTGGATATGAGAGATCAACTAGGGTTTGAGAGGAGATGGTGCTGGTGAAGATGTTGATGGAGATTGACCCCCTCCCGATGAGAGGATCGATGGTGATGACGATGGTGATGATTTCCCCCTCCCGGAGGGATGTTTCCCCAGCAGAACAGCTCCGCCAGAGCCCTAGATTGGTTCCGCCTCGTGGCGGCGGTGTCTCGTACCGAAACCTTTCTTATGATGTTTTCTAGGGTAAAAGACTTCATATAGCAGAAGATGGGCACCGGAGGCCTGCCAAGTGGCCCACGAGGCAGGGGGCGCGCCCCCCACCCTCGTGGCCAGGGTGTGGCCACTAGTAGAAAAAGGGGCTATCGTCCAGGGCAGTTTAGCCCATTAGTCCCGGTTCAATCCAGAACCGGAACCAATGGAGCTATTTGCCCCGGTTCGTGAGCCCAGGGGGCCGGCCGGGCCACGTGGGCCATTGGTCCCGGTTGGTGGGACGAACCGGGACCATTGGCCCTCGCTCCTGGCCCACAATCATTGGTCTCGGTTGGCGGCTTGAACCGGGACCAAAGGCACACCTTTAGTCCCGGTTCGTCCTATCAACCGGGACTAAAGGGTTGGTCCTCGTCGCGCCCAGAGTTTAGTCCCACCACGCAAATCGAATGGGAATCAAACCAGTTTATAAGCACCTCCCTTTCTGCCATGTTGAGCTCTTCTCAAAATGAAAATAGATGCACTTATACAGGAAATTTAACCTAAATTAATACTGAATTTCTCTGAAGTTAGTAGAAATTTATTATGAATTTAGGTTGAATTTTCTCTATAAGCGCATCTATGCTCATTTATGAGTAGTTTTTTATATAGATTTTTCTTTTACGCTATATTTATTTTTTTCTTTTTGCTTTTCTCGAAGTGGCCGAGGCAAACAAGCGAGAATGGTTTTATGTGTTGTCCATGCCCTATATGTGGGAATCTGAAGTCTTACTCTGACCGGAAAATCCTTCACACCCACCTGCTTTACAACGGTTTCATGCCACACTATAATGTTTGGACGAGGCACGGAGAAATAGGGGTTATGATGGAAGACGGCGAGGAAGAAGAGTACGATGACAACTATGTGCCCTGAATACGGTGATGCTCTTGAACATCAAGATACACCAGACGATGTGCACGATGGTGCTGCAACGAAGCGAAGCTGCTGAAGATCAAGAGGAACCAGACGATGTGCCCCATGATGATGATCTCCGCCGGTCATTGTCGATGCAAGGACACAATGCGAAAGTCAAAAGGAGAAGCTGAAGTTCGATCGCATGTTAGAGATAAATGGGAATACATTTTACACGATTGACCAAGATGAAAAGAGCACCAACCAAAGTTTCATGAAATTCCCCCCTTCAAAGTCAAGGCTGACCCAAGCATCCTGATAAACGATGAAGATTATCCATGGTTACGGCGCAATAAGAAAACGACACAAGCGAAGAAAAAGTGAAGACTTTCTCCCTCAACTATTATGATGATACCATGCCAACTTTGTAACACAGAAGTATGATACCATTGTCCGTTTTGTTCATGAACATGCTATGCCAACTTTTTCAGAGTTCATTTGAAAACTATGAATTTGAAAACCTCGCCAACCGAAGGGCGCTCAAACCGGTTTATAAGCCCGTCCCTCTACGCCTTGTTGAGCTCACAAACTTGTGATTCACACAAATTTCAAAGAATTCAAATTTTATAAAACAAATGGCACAAACAGAAAGTTTATAATTGTTCTAAAACAAATGGCACTAACAGAAAGTTTATAATTTTGCTGACCTAAAAGCAAAAAGAATTAAAAAATAAAGCAAAAACCAAAAGAAAATAAATAATGCAGAAAACAAAACAAAAAAACTTGAAAAAATAAAATAAAAATAGCAACAATAAGCATTTTGTTGTAAGTAGAAACAAAATAAAATAAATAAAGCAACAAAGAAAACAAAAAAAGTGTTTTCGAATTTTAAAACTAATGGCACAAACAGAAAGTTTATATTTTTCTAAAACTAAAAGCACTAACGAGAAAGTTTATAATTTTGCTGACCTAAAAGAAAAAAATTAAAAAATAAAGCAAAAACCAAAAGAAAATAAATAATGCAGAAAACAAAACAAAAAACTTGAAAAAAATAAAAATAGCAACAATAAGTATTTTGTTGTAAGTAGAAACAAAATAAAATAAATAAAGCAACAAAGAAAACAAAAAAGTGTTTTCAAATTTTAAAACTAATGGCACTAATAGAAAGTTTATATTTTTCTAAAACTAAAAGCAAAAAGAAATAAAATATAAAGCAAAAAAAGTGCCACCCTCGGGCCCCCACGGCTGAATACGACTAGAAACCCTATGGGCCAGGATTCAGCCCGGAAGGCCCAGCAGGCCCACAGCACAGTGGCGTAGATAGGCCCAGCCTGTTTTAGAGAGGAGCTCGAGAGGAGCCGCACCGCACCTTATAAACTGAGTGCGGCTCCTCTCAACTAGCGAGTGGGACTAAACATTTGGCGGGGCAGCACATGGCCTTTGGTCCCGGTTGGTGGCACCAGCCGGGACGAATGGGGCATTGGTCCCGGTTGAGGCTCCAAGCAGGGGCTAATGCCCCCTTTAGTCCCGGTTGGTGCCACCAACCGGACCAAACTGCTTCCGCCCTTTGGGCTGCTGAAAATTGGCCTTTGGTCCCGGTTGGTGGCACCAACCGGGACTAAAGACCATTAGTCCGGGTCGAGGCACCAACGGGACCAATGCCCTTGCTATATAACCAGGACTTGTGAAAATTTCACATCTCCCTCGATTCCCCGATGGCCTTGAGCTCATCGGCGCCCGAGCTGCGGAATCGGCGCCGTCCGCTGCCCGCCGCCGCCCGCTTCCGCCCGGCGCCGTCCGCGCCCCGTCGTCGCCCTGCCCGTCGTCGCCCTGCCCGTCGCCGCTTGACCTCGCCGCCCGCCCGCCGCCCGGCGCGTCGTCGTCGCCCGCTGTCGTCGCCAGCCACGCCCTGCCCGCCCGAGCCGTCGTCGCCCTGCCCGAAACCCGCCGTCCTCGTCGCCCCTGCCTTGCCGCCCGACCCGTCGTCGCCCCCCGCCTTGCCCGCCCGAGCCCGTCTCGCCCGTCGCCAGCGCCCTCGCCGCCCTTGTCGCCGCCGCCCCGTTGTGAGCCGCCGCCGTCGAGCCGCCCCCGTTTTTTTATTTTTATTAGTTTATTTTTTTTTCATATGTGATGTATATGTGTATGTGGCTACAATGTATATGTTTTATTTTTATTAGTTTAGTTTTTTGTTCATATATAGAAAGTTACAATTTTAATTAGGTTAGTGCATTTTAATTAGGTTAGTGTAGAGGAAAAAGTAAAATAAGGAAAAGGAAGAAAAGAGGAAGAAGGAAGAAGGAAGAAGAAGAAAAAGAATGAGAGGAAAAAGAAGAAAAAGAAGAGGAGAAGAAGAAAGGAATAGAGGAGAAGATGAAAAATAGAATTTTTTCTATTTTTCTTCTTCTCTATTCTTTCTTCCTCTCCTCTGCTTTTTTCTTCTTTTTTCTTCTTCTTCTTCCTTCTTCCTTCTTCCTCTTTTCTTCCTTTTCCTTATTTTCCTTTCTCGAGGGATAAGAAGAAAAGAAGAGGAGAAGAAGAAAGAAAGGAATAGAGGAGAAAGAAGAAACTTTTGACACGAGGGGGGGTACCGATACCTCCCTCGATAACATTATTTTCCCATGTATATGTATGCTGCGTCGTTGTCGATATAACGAGTGTGTCGAGGATCGCCGAGGGTCGAGGGTCGGGAACTAGGGTAGAGGGTCGAGGGTCGTTAAGGGGTCAAGGGTCGAAGGTTTTGAGGTCGAGGTTCCTATAGTGTCAAAGTATTGAAGAAATCCATGGCTTCATCATTAGCGGAAGTAACCATGGCATGATGGTGCGAAGTCCTCCAAAGTTATTACGGAATGAAGTCCCGGATAGGATAATTTGCCTTTTGCTGAACTTTGTACCAAAAAGCGAATTATCCTATCTGGGACTCCGTTCAAAACAACTTTGGAGAGCTTCGCACCATCATGCACCACATTTTCGCCTAATGATGAAGACATGGTTTTGTTGAATCCTTTGACACTAGGCAACCTCCGACCCTCGGCGATCTTCGACCCCTTGACCCTCGACCGCTCGGCGATCCACGACCCTCTACCCTACATGAGCGTCGATGCCCACGTCACTTGTGGGACATAGATGCACTTTGTTCAACGCCGACCCCCTCCCGATAGCTTCAACACGTGGGGGGTCGATATTACGCACCCCTCCTAGCTTGAAGCGTTCTCGAGGCCACCCCTAACCCTTGAAGCGTTGTCGAGGCCACCCCAAACCCTAGAGAAGCAGCGTCGAGGCCACTAATATGATTCCTTATTGTGATTAGCTAGCTAGTTCTACGTTGGCACTAATATATCCATATCTGTCATGTTTGAATAATAATTGCCATGTTGTAAATATTTGTAGAAACTATGGACACCCCGAGACGAAGCACAAGAAGCGTTGTTGAGGGACATAATCGCACACGGAAGTGATGCCGTCTCCTCGATGATGTTTCTCAACGTCGACAACGATGGTCCGGAAGGAGAGGGTGAAGAAGCAGCTGGCTATGATTTACATGGCTCCGATGACCCAATGTCGGTGCAAGAAGGAGAGGGTGAAGAAGTAGACCGTGAGGGCGGCTCCGGTGATCACCAAACCGAGTCCGCAAGGTATATATATTAGTTAAGCCTGTCTTTGACTAGCTCTCGTCTTTGTTTTGGTATATATGTACACATATTAATTATCTCTCGTCTTTGTTCTTTTTTCTAGCCCTCCGGATCGAGCACAACTTCAGTAAAGAGATGAGGCCCGAAGAAAAAGTTGAGCTCGGATGAAAAGTTTGAGATCATAGAAATCGCGGGCGGCGGCCAACCGATTGAACCCTACCGGACAAAGAAGGCATTTGTTGCTCGGTCACGGGGGTTACGGTTAGGGACAAGATCCCGATCAGCATCCACCAATGGTATAAGCCTAAGAACGAAGACCACGAGGTGTATTGTGTCAATGATATGCGTAAAAATGATCTTTGGACTAAACTGAAGTCAAATTTTACCCTACCGCCAGAGGATGATCCGGAGAAGCCAGTAATAGAGCCATTAATCAAGTCTTTTGCTCTTAAGAAGATGGCAGAACTATTCAGGAATTGGAAGAAAGACCTCAATACGTATGTCGAAAAAATGAGACACCAGAATTCACGGGCAAATATGAGAAGATCAGAGATGACCGACCGCATTTGTGGCCTACAAGACATCGGAAAAGAGTAAAAGATGTCAGCGACAAACAAGAGAAATGCTGCGAAGAAGAAGCTTCACCATCGCACGGGGTCGGTGGCTACCTCATAGCCCGGCCTAAGTGGGCCAAGGCTGAGAATGATCTGCTTGATAAAGGGATCGAACCCGAGACAATGAACTGGCGGACCGTTGCGGACTTGGTTCTTGAGGCCGTCGGATCCTTGGACCCTATAACGGGAAGTGCATTTGGACGGACGAACAATTGGACATACCAGTCAAGAGGCTTAAGCATTATATCGAAGCAGCGTAGCAAGGGAAGTTCGTTCGCACAGGAGAAGGGCGAGCTCACAATGGCCCTCGGGAATCTGAGCACCCTGGGCGGACACGAGGCACGCCAGTGCTCCCTTTGTGGAAGGCTGGATTTCGGACCTTGAGGGGTTACAAAACCCATGAGAGGAGGAAGAAAGCTGGAGCAGAGCCTAATGCAGCGCTGCACGAAAGGGTAATGGGGCTAGAGGAACGAGAAGAGGAACGGAAGCGGCAGATCACAACAAAGCGACCTGCGAAGCTTCCCCGGCTACCCCGCCATCTCGGCGGAGAAGCGGTGTGGCTTCCACCGAGCTGCTTCAGCCGAGCAGCATGCCTTGACGGCTCCTGCCAGCTATCCCGTGGATGCTATCACGGATCTTTGAAAGTTGCCACCTAATGGCGCAATGGAGCAATTTGAAGGTCAAGGCGGCTGTTGGCTCTGTTTATCCTACTAAACCCGACTCAACTTTTCACTGCCGGCCAATTACATAAGGATATGCTAAGGTGATGGTCGGTGAAATAACGGAGGGATTTGAGGAGCTCGGCTTGACCACCCTACGGTGAAGGGAGTATCGGCTTGGTTACGCTCAAGACTCCATGCCTATGGCGGAAGGATCTCATCAACCTTCCGAACTGGACGCCTCCGCCTCCTCCTCCTCCTCCTCCGTCAAGTCAGGCACTCCGCCTCCTCCTCCTCCTCCCGTGAGTCAGGCACTCCGCCTCCTCCACCGCCTCCTCCTCCGGCGAGTGACGATCGGGGCACTCGGCGGCTCCTTCTCCGGCGCGTGGCGGCACTCCGTCTCCTTCTCCGCTGGACGGCGGCGTCCTGGCAGCCAGCCTCCTACTTCTCCGCCTCGTCAGCAAGGGCGGAAGATACCCGCCGCCGCTCCGGCTGCTCCGGCGCGTCGTAGTCCTTCTCCTCCGCCTCGTAAGCAAGGAAAGAAGACATCCGCTCCGTCCGCTCTGCCGGCGTCTAGTAGTACAGCCAAAGGCGGGAGGAGATACAGATTCGGTCCTTCTCACGAAGACTCCGGAGAAGTTACCGTCTGAGAGGAGCGAGGAGGAAAACGCGAAGATCGCGCGGACGAAGTGGATGACTGGTTTGAAGGGTTGAAAGCAAAGAGACATCCACCTCCGGAGGAGAAGGTAGATCCGGTCAAAGCGAAGCGCACTCGCTGCCCTAGCAAAACCACCCAAGTCTCCGCCGAAGGCAACTATGAGCGCATTATTGGAAAGGCATTTGCGAAGCGGAGAGATCGGGAAATACTGTCGGTGATCAAAGGATGAAAGAACGACGAGCTGAAACAAATTGCCCAGCTCGGCGAACAAGCAACAATCGTGCCCCCGCTCAAGGTGCTCGCTAGCGACATCGCCGATCCGAGGATGGTGCCCGGTTATGGCAATCCTGAAGATTACACCTTGACGATGTACAATTTGATTTCTTGGAGGTGCAGATACAAAGATACGATGCACGGAAGCCTCTCGTCAAAGATGAAAGCTCTCTAACAACGATGATGCAAAGATTGCATGATTGGTACATGAAAACCTGCAAAGAGTCTCGAGGGGAGGAATACTTTGTATGTGAGAGTTAAAGGAGCATGACCTCCTTGGAATTGAACTGTTGCCTATTCCATTTGAGGAGTTCTATCAGTTTTTCAATCAATTGGCCCTCGATAAAGCAACGGTCACCTGCCACTGTCTGTAAGTAGTACTACTTCATCATTAATTATCTCTATATAACTCAACTCTTTCATTGCATGTATTTATAAATATCCTCACTATATTATGCAGATTGAAGATCGCAGAAATGAAGAAAAAACAAGTGGGTGATATTGGGTTCATTAACACATATCTCATCGATGCAAATGAGGTTGAATATTATGCCAAGGAAACCGAGGCCAACTTGCTACGATCGTTGGAAATAAATGAACACAAAAATACAATACTCTTTCCTTACAACTACACGTGAGTGTTAATGTCTTGTGGCATATTCGGTTTCCCTTATTTAGTCCAGGTTATAGAAATGTAATATTGATGAGTTATGCATGCGTGCGAAGGTTCCACTATATTCTCCTAGAGATTAAGCTTGAGCAGGGGTAGTAACTGTCTTAGACTAAGACGAAAAAGATCCCAAGGAGTATGCGGAAATGACTGAAATGCTCGAGAAGTAAGTTAAATCGATCATTATCCACCATATCAGCAACTTTGTTCATTTCTGATATCAAGTAATTGTTTTCTTTGTATGGCAGGGCTTGGGGAAAATTCACCAAAAAAGCTCCGGCACTACCGAAGAAGCTGCAATTTAGACACCCGAAAGTAAGTACTATATAGTAGCATATTCCACGCGCATCTCCTAGTGATTCAAGCGCTAGTTTCATAAATACCATTTAGCATGTGCTTGCTAATTATCAGTTTGATTGACCTCTGTTTCTTATAAAGTGGTTGTGGCAGGAACAAGGGAATGATTTCTGTGGATACTACGTTTGCGAGTCCATCCGCCACACGACCTGTGAGAGGGGCTACTCCGACAAACAATTTGAAGTGCGTAAATAAAATATTCACAATTTTATTTTATTACGATCATTTGTATTGAGTTTCATTCATTCATATATATATATATATATATATATATATATATATATATATATATATATGTATGTATTGACACCTGTCTTAAAATTATATTTTTCGGAAGCGGGATGAACTCCTATCACCAGATCGCATACGAGCAATTCAAGAGGAATTGGCGGCATTCTTTCTTGACTATGTGATCGCTGAAGGCAGGGAATACCATGTGGACCACGCGTCCGTATTGTAAAAGATAATTATTGTATATATGTAGCGGTAGTGTCGGATAGATATACGAGAACTTGTTGTTCGACCAATCTCTCGGAGAAGGAGAGGTGGTCGATATCACTTCTCTCTGTATGCATATATATGTTCATGACGATCTTACATTTGCTTAATTACTAGCTAGCTAGCATGTCTAGTTAGTCCTCTCTATACGTATGTATAGTACGTAGCGTCGACCAAGCACGGACAAAAGAAAGGACACTTTTCTCTATTAATTAGCTAGCTATAGCACAATATATGGGACACCTAAATTAACCCCCCAAAACCCCCCAACCCCCCCCCCCTTTTGAAAAAAAAAACAAAAACCAGAGCCAAAGAAATCTTGTCGACGTGGATGCCTATTGGTCCCGGTTGGTGCCCACCAACCGGGACCAAAGGCCCTCCTACTGAGCTCAGCGGACAGGCCACGTGGAGGCCCATCTGTCCCGGTTCTGGATAGAACCGGGACTAAAGGGTGAGGGTATTAGTACCGACCCTTTAGTCCCGGTTCATGAACCGGGACTAAAGGCCCTCACCAACCGGGACTATAGGCCCTTTTTCTACTAGTGGGCCCCCCTCTAGTACTTTCTTCCTTCATTATTTTTTATTAATTCCAAAAATAACTTCCGTGGAGTTTCAATACTTTTGGAGTTGTGCAGAATAGGTCTCTAATATTTGCTCCTTTTCCAAATTCTGTAATTCCAAATTTGCCAAAGATTCTCCCTCTTCATGTAAACCTTGTAAAATAAGAGAGAATAGGCATAAGTATTGTGACATATCGTGTAATAACAGCCCATAATGCAATAAATATCGATATAAAAGCATGATGCAAAATGGACGTATCAATTCCCCCAAGCTTAGACCTCGCTTGTCCTCAAGCGGAAGCCGATAACGAAAAATATGTCCACATGCACTAGTGCAGAACCGGGCTATAGCACCGGTTCGTAAGGGCTATTAGTGTCGGTTCTATAACCGGCACTAAAGGGTGGGGACTAAAGGTCTCTGTGACACTCCAAAAATTTGTATTTGGTTTTTGACAAACCCTTTATTTGATTTGAAGCAGGCTATTTAAAATCTTTCCAAAAAGACCCTCCTTCTCAATTTTTTTCCTATGACAAATATTTTATTTTTGTGTCTTCCTCAACCTTGGTGTTTGGTATTAAAAACTTTTCTTTTGATGTTAACTCATCACAATTAATTTTTGGGAATTATTTTTTTTTAAAAGAAATCCTATGGGTTTTTGGAATTATTCCTTTTATTGCAACCATCCATTTTTACCATGCCTCATGTTAAAATTTCTCCCAAAACCCCTCCCTCCACTTTGGGTCAAGCCAAATATTCAATTCCAACAAGCTCAACCCATTTTTGATTTTTATTCCATTTATTTTATCCCCAAAACTATTTCTTCCATTATTTTTGGACCTAGGTGGTTTACAAAGGAAGTACCAAATTTACTTTGAGTTTTGATCCCAAACCAACTCCTCTGACTAGTCCTTAGCAGCCCCAACCTAGATCCATCAAGATCCACTCTTCCACAGTTCAACATTTTCAAGTTTTACTCACTGCAAGTTTGGACCAGATTTGTCAAATTTGGTGAAATTCATATTTTTCCTCTTCCAAAAATTCTGAAAAAAATCAGGCAGCCCCCAGGTGCATTGAGAGATCACCTCACCAAAGATCAGCTCCAGATAAATTTCCCACATGCCAAAAACATTTCATCGAGCACCTGGCGTGCACTGTTGCTGTTCATGTTCAGAGTTCAGTGTTTAAATTCAAACGACAGTGTCGTTTTCTTCAGAGATTGGCATCCATCTCGCCAGTGCTTGTGCTGGCCGCTTGAGCACTGCTCCCCCTCCTTATCCAGAGCGCCGCAAGGTCGCTTGGCCGGGCGCGGGCGTCGGTGGCGACGTGGCTCGCCAGCTCCGACATCTTTTGCGGTGACAGAGCCACCCGTGGCGACCAACAGCGGCTAACCCGGCTTTCGGCGCCGACCAGCACCGCCCGAACCACCCGAGGCCTCCGCGTGGCCTTCTCCTCCTCTGTGCACGCTGCGGCACCGTCGCCGTGGCCTGGCGAGCACAGGACGCGCTCTCTGCCGCCGGCGGGCCCACAAAGCGCCGTTTTGTCGAAACCGCGGAGCAGGCCAAATCCAGCCGAGGTTAGCGTTTGAACGTAACTAGTGCACCATCGCGTTGATGCCCAACCGCCTAAACCACTCGTCCGGCCACCGCCTCGCCGTAATCGCCGCCGGAGATTATCCCGTCCTCGGAACCGCCTCGGGCCGGCTATAAATAGCCACCCCGAGCTCGCCTTCGACCAGCACCACTCACCCTACCTCGCCAGAGCTACGCTCGACCCCTAGGAGGACCCCGAGGACGTCTTCTTCTCCGTCTCCGGCCGCCCCGATCCGCTTCGGGCTCCGGCGCGATTCGCTCCGGTGAGGGCACCTCCACCTCCCAAACCCTGTCCGTAGCCTCCTCGGGAACTCAGTCACCTACCCCGCGCCTCGATTTGGCATGTGCAGCCTTCCCCGACGAGGTCCACCATCACCCGAGCCGCCGTCCGCCGGAGTAAGGGCCGCCGTCGACGTGGTGCTCGCTGACGACCACCTCCACCACCCACAGATGCGGGAGAGCACACTGATTCCGTAGGTACCCTCCGCTCCTCCTAACTCTTCCTGGATCGTCGCCGGCGACCACCGCAAGCTTCGGGCGCCGGCGCGCTCTGTTTCCTCTCTCAAATATTCAAACCTGACGAGTGGGACCCCCCCGTCAGCCTCTCTTTTATATTCGAACCGTTTTTCTGGAAAGCGCATTCGGGCAAATACGCTTTCTAACTGAAACGTTTTCTGTCCTTTTTGTTACGCTTACAGAAACTTTACATTTCATTACAAACAAGTCCCTGGACTAAAACTTTAATAACTCTTAAACAGAAAGTGATTCTTGATTGATTCTTTTTCTGTCACCTTTATTTTTCTATCTAGTTTTTTTATCATATTTATATGAAAAATATGTGGGACACTTTTTGTGCACACACGGTATTTACGATAGTGCGTATTTTTCTGTATACCGTAGATACCGGAGGAGGTGACGGAACCGCGAACTTTACCGAGCTAGACTCCCACTACTCCGAACCAGGCAAGCATGTTTGAACCTTTGATACGATGAGTGTTTTGCATGTTTGCTTAAGTAGTTACTTCATGGCATGTCTATATGAACATCCGTAAATGTTATGTTGCATGCAAAGATATTGCGAGTAAGCTTCGAAACTCGATGTGCGATGTGAGTTTACATGATCATGTGGTGAAATGATAGGTGGTAAGATGGTATTGTTGTAGCATGCCAGTCTTATGCCAAACCAGTTAACTCCAGTGTCAACGTGGGTCAAGTCACGTTACCATCCCTTCCTTTTCTTGTACTACCACATGTTTTCTTCATAGAATATGGTCTAGTAAGTTGCAAACCTCCTTCCTGGTACACACCAAACAGAGGGGCCGGGATGAGGGTTCTATAGCCCTGGATTAAAGCACGTCATCCGGTCAGGGAGCATGGGTGTTTCCGGTTGGGCCCGAGAGGGGGGCACCCCTTAGAGCGCGCGAGATAAATTTGATCCCATGCTATTCGAGGTTGTGACCTCCCCGTCTTAGAGTTTTTCTTGGACGCTGCCTAGGGTGATTCCTGGCAGCGGAATGTGGAATTGGGTGTGTACTGGTTAGATGTGTTTCTTCTAAAATACCGTAAACGGAACTAGTCCCTTTTGACTACTGAAATCCGTTGGCTGTGGTTAAATAGTACAAACTCTCTGAGTCAAACTCATTCAAGTAACCGTATCTATGGTCAAGGTTTGTGTTCAACTTGTCCTTGTCGGTCTCCTTTGTCAGTCTCCTTGACAAATCTCCGGTGAACAAACACAAGTGGTAAATCCGGCTTAATGATTACTCCTGTGGATGGACTAACCCGTTTATTATTATTATGTGCTGAGTATTTTCCTTAGAATGGTCTATACTGCTTGAATACGACAATGAAATATAAGCCCTTTCTGTGATGTCGCTCAGACGTCCGACTGTGGCATTTATGTTATTTACCTTCGATATAAGCCCTTTATGTGATGTCACTCAGACGTCCGACTGTGGCATTTATGTTATTTACTTTCGATTTAAGCCCTGTATGCGATGTCGCTCAGACGACCGACTGTGGCACTCTTGTTATTTACTTTCGATATAAGCCCTTTTTGTGATGTGGCTCAGACGTCCGACTGTGGCACGCTTGTTATTTACTTTCGATATAAGCCCTTTATGTGATGTCGCTCGGGCGATACATCGTATGCACACACCTTGTCATTTACTTTTCAATATAAGCCCTTTATGTGGTGTCGCTTAGACGCCTATTGCGGCATGTTAATTTATTTGTTCACCTTTCGAGGCGTCGCTTCAGACACCCGATCGGCTTTCATGTATTTTGTTTGGATTTCGGGAGGACTACCGCCTGACTTCCTTTTTGTTCAACATGTCGTGCAAGTTTATTATTTGAGTGTACATTGCTAATTTCTCGTGATGCATCATGCTTTCATTTGTTATATCTTATGTCCGAACTGTCTTGCGAGTACATTCAAAGTACTCACCTGGCTTGTTGATTTGGCCAGATGTTGACGAAGGCGATCTTATGGATGAAGAGTTCGACAACGAGTCCGACGCCTCGAGGAGTCCTAGTCAGTCCCGTGCGATCCTGGAATTTGTCACTTGTACCATATCCGCTTCCGCTACCCGAATAAAATCATCGAGCCTCACTTCGACGCTCGATGAGCTGCAAGAGTAGGAGTGATGTCACCCACTTCACAATGACATATCCATCACCACTTTTACTACGAGTCAGTAGTATGCCACCACACCCTTGTGTCATATCCGCCTTTATGTATATTATTGGCGTGCTTGTAATAAATTGTTGAGCAACCTCAGCTCAACCTTGTAACATGTTTAGTACTTCTGGATTTCTCTATCAAGAATTTATCTACCAGTAGGGAGGATTCTCCTATACTGGAAATAAAAGGGTCGGTTTCTCAATAAGTATTTTATTGAAAAACCGGCCGTGACAGTCTCCCCCTTTAGTACCGGTTCATCACGAACCGCCACTAAAGTGCCACCACGTGGCACGAGGTAGGGCCGGGTGCGGGGAGACCTATAGTACCGGCTGGTAACACCAACCGGTACTAAATATTCGGGTGGTTTTGGTTTTTTTATTTTTCCTTTAGTTTTGTGTTTTCAATTTAATTTAGAGATTGTTTTTACATTATAATGAGTTGTTAAATCATTAGGTGAAAGTACCCGCAGATTAGTTTCAACTGGATATGCATGGATCCTAGCTAAGTGATCAAAGTATATATGCCATATCCATATATATTACTTAATCACTTATATTAAGTGAGCAAGTAATTAATATGGATATGGCATATATATATTTGTTCACTTAGCTAGCTAGGATCAATCCAATTGAAACTAATCTGCGGTTTCTTTCGTAAATGATATAATAACTCATCATCATCATATTAATATAAAAACTATTGCATCATATATATCATCACCAACAAGTTAACGATATACTAGCTAGCTAAAAATCATTATAGTCGTCATTACCACTATTTAATCATCATAGTCATTACCGCTATCTAATCATCACCAATACCAGCTTAAAGAAGAAACATTCACTTTGTACCAGAAGAAAAGATATCATCGAGTTCAACATGATCACTCTTTGAGATTAAGTTCAGGACGAAGAACACGGACATGAGAGGACAAGTACTAAGATCATGCTAATCACTCCTGCTTCTCTCTCTCAGGTAAAATGCCATAGAACATGTGTAGCTGTCCTGATTCATCATATTGGAGCATGCAGATGAACCTGTCTCCTAATCGTGGGTTGCGCTTCTGCTTGTTGACTCCTAGTACTTCTCTGCGATCATTCACAATTTTGCTCTAGTCTTTCACTAATAAGCAGTCCTTGGTTCTGGAAATCTTGAATGCACTCGTGTGCAATGTAGGATGTCTTGGCCGTAAGCTAACAATTGACATGCGACCGTTAGTAGAGATGCACTGAGGCACAACTATCACCGGGAGTCCCTGTTGAAGAGAATATCGTATAGTATCATACTTAGCAACATGAAGTTTAGCTTAAAAATAATGTATGCAAAAGGTGCACTGAGGACAAATAGTAAAAATCTTACCATCTTTCCTAAATACATGTGACCGTAGTTCAATACGAACACTATTGGTCGCACGTTTTGAGTACTAAGATTTACAAGTCTAGGAAAATAATTTCTCTTGACAGCATCAAGATCCTCAAGCCATGAAACATATTGACTTATCTCCTCGCAGTTTAGTTCAGCCCCGGGACAGTGGACAGTCCACATCTACCAAGCCTTTGGACATGTTTGTGAATGGAAATAAGCTGTCAATTGAAATTGTCAACTATTTTTGAAAAACAATATCAACATAAATATGGCATGAGAAACTCACATAATGGTAGAACTGAGGCGTCGCACATCGACCCGAATGTCTCTATTACCTTCAATATCATCTTCGGGACGAATATCAAAGGTGATAAACATATCAGGCTCAAATGAATAAGCCTTGCATAGTGCTTGCCAAGTTTTGCATTCAAAATGGGTGTAGGTTTCTTGATTGTATAATTTGACACTACTAGGAAAAGGGTTATAGATGAAATGGACACTAATGGCGCACCATACATGTGGTGTGCCACGACTATATACTAATGGCGCACCAACACATGGTGCGCCATTAGTGTCCAAATACTAATGGCGCACCACATCCACGGTGTGCCATTAGTAACAATTTTTTTTAATTTTTTTTCAAAACTAGTAATGGCGCACCAGGGGATAGTGCGCCATTACTAGTTAAACTAGTAATGGCGCACCACATCCACGGTGCGCCATTAGTAAAAATTGAATTTTTTTTCAAAACTAGTAATGGCGCACCAGGGGATAGTGCGCCATTACTAATTAAACTAGTAATGGCGCACCACATCCACGGTGCGCCTCTAGTAATTTTTTCAATTTTTTATTTTTTCAACTAGTTCAACTAGTAATGGCGCTTTCACTCCCAGTGCGCCATTACTAACAACCCAAAAATTCCCCCGAATGCACCCCCCTGTGGACCGCCTTTTCAGTTTTAAAAAAAATAAAAGAAAATGATGAAAATTTCAAAAAAATAAAAGAAATTAAGTTTCCCATGTGATATGTGGTCTGGTTGTTGGGAAAATTTACAAATATGACTTTCGACTTTATTTGCAAAATCTCTCTGGAATTTGTAAAATGGGCATAACTTTTGCATACGAACTCGGATTAAAAAGTTTTCTATATGAAAAATCATCTACTCGAAAAGTTACATCCGAATTTAACTGGGGGAGCCCTTAAACATTTTCAAAATCCTCAAAAACCTAACAGAAAAAAAAGTTACGGGGCTTTTAAGATCTGGAGGCAAAAAAATTTAAAAAATTTCAAACTTACTAGTGGCGCACCTTTTGCTAAGTGCGCCACTAGTAACTGAAAAAATTAATTTCGATTTTTTTGGGAAATTTTTTTCAAAATATGATACGTAATATGAACAGAAGTTTGAAATATTTTTTCAAAATTTCATTACACTCATGAACATGAACAAAGTCCTAAACATCAATAAGGTTTAATAGGATTGATATGCTAGATATATCAACAAGTGCATGTGAAGTGAAATTTGGTCTTTGAGGTTGGATAGAACTCTGAAGTTAAGCATGCTTGGGCTGGAGTAGTGTGAGGATGGGTGACCTTTCGGGAAGTTTGACCACAGAGTGCGATTTGACCCGAGATTAAGCCATAGTGACCCGAGATTAAGAAAAAAATAAAAATAAAAAAAATTGAAAAAGAATTTTTAAAAAATATATTACTAATGACGCACTTCTATGTGGTGTGCCATTACTAAGTTAGATAGTAATGGCGCATCTCTAGGCATACTAGTGACGCACTACAGGTGCGCCATTAGTATCTGGTATACTAATGGCGCACTACTGGTGCGTCACTAGTACCAGTTGAAGGTATAACCATGCTCGATCTTCAAGTAAATTCTCTTTACCTCCATAATTTTGTCATGACTGAAACCTATCTTATCCAAGACAAAAATTCTTGCATGGCAGGGGATACACTATAATAGAATAGTGAAAATTTAAAATAATAAGTTGAAGCAAATGAAGCATATATAAGTCATGCTTAATTACGAAAAAAGACTTGTCGTTGTGACTTCTTGTATCCACTTGAAGGTCTCATCCAGCTTGATGCTGAAGCGCCTAACATCAACTAGGGAATTTACATGCACATGCCGTTGGTCTTAGTCTTCGCACATAATGAAATCGTTTTAGGTAAATGCCGTACGAAATTTCCTATGTTCATAGGTGAAACATTAAACACTTATTAGTTATATATTAATTCAACTAATTAGACTAGTTCTATTAATTCAACTAAGCACTTACTAAAAATATACCTAAATAAAGTATATATAGCTCCTAATTCAACTAATTAACTAGTTCAACTAATTCAACTAATTCAACTAAACTAGTTCTATTAATTTTCTTACTAAAAATAAAGTAGCTAGTTCTATATACTAAAATTTTAATTAGATGATCAAATCTCATATACCTTGTAACATTAATAAAAATTCATCTATAACTAAAAGTGTAAAAAACTAACTTTCATCTAACATTATCTAATTCTTATATAATCTAACATTTTGACATAATAATTTTTTTGTATAGTTTTTCTTTCTTTTGTGGTTTATATATTTTCTTCTATGTATTTGTGAGTAGTTTTTTGCTGTATTTAGAGTTTCTTATATTTTTTATCATTATATTCATATTTGTAGTGATTTTCCAGTTCATTTTGTACTACTTTTCACTTTCACGGTGATTTAGCTCTGAAAACAAATCAGTAAATGCATCAAAAATAGAAAATTATGTCAAAAAGGGTTGAAAGTTGATGACGTGGATTTGAATTGTGTAACTGAACGCAAAAAAGTCCGGAGTTGTACTAATTTATTAAAATAATGAATAGCGATTGTAACGAGATGAGTTTTAAATCCAAACCACGATACTTCCTAAGAGGTTGTCCAGTTTGTACACGAAGTGCATCCAGTTTTTGCCGTAACCCTCTCTACTTTTTTGGACATGCTATGCAGGTGAAATGATGACACCTTGCCAAGTTTCAACCTTTTCAGAGTTCATTTTGTACTGCTTTTCACTTTCACGGTGATTTAGCTCTGAACAAATCAGTAAATGCATCGAAAATAGCAAATTATGTCAGAAAGGGTTGAAAGTTGATGACGTGGATTTGAATTGTGCATATGAACGCAAAAAAAGTCTGGAGTTGTACTAAGTTATTAAAATATTGAATAGCCGGTGTAACAGATGAGTTTTCGTCCGAAACCCTGATACTTCCTAAGAGATTGTCGATTCGAACCGGCTCTTGTGTAAACATGTAAAAATATACATAAAATACATTGATCAGTACGGCCTTTCAGCCAAAACGCACTACTGCTATAGAGAAATACATCAAAAATACATTGATCATCAATGATCTTTTTGTGTACAATCTGAATTGTCAATATGAGTCCTCTCCGGTAGGAACCGTAGAAGACTCCTATTGCGGCCACAAATTCTACCCATAGAGTTCAATGAAGACCAAGTGGTTGTGATAGTTTGAGAAGTAACATATTTAAGGTGGTAAAAACTCTATTAGCGGAGCGACGTGGGACTAAAAAACCGCTGTCAACTAGAGACCTCTAGTACCGGTTTGTGGCATGAACCGATACTAAAGGTGTCGGTGGGCCCCCAGCCTGACCACAGCCTGCAACAGCCACTTTAGTACTGGTTCGTGGCTCGAACCGGTACTAAAGGGTCGCCACGAACCTGTACTAATGATCTCCGCCGCCTAGCCATTTGGACCGGCACTAATGATCACATTAGTGCCGGTTTTGTTACAAAGCGGGACTAATGTGCTTCACATTAGGCCCTTTTTCTACTAGTGATGTCTAGAGATAGAGGTGTCGGTAAAATAAAATACGGACATGAGGGCATCACGATCATTCTTATAACAACAACATATATAAATATTGTCATAGATTTTTTATACTAAAGTAACAATCTATTCACAATGTCAAGTATGAATCAGAAACTTCACTGAAAACTAACAAAATATAATCTCGGTCATTAAAGCAATTGCAATTTGTCATAACATCGGAAAGAGTCAATATAAGAGCTTTTCAGCAAGTCCATATACTCAACTATCATTTAGTCTTTCACAATTGCTAACACTCACGCAATACTTATGGGTATGAAGTTTTAATGGGACCACAGAGAAAGATAGGGGCTTATAGTGTTGCCTCCCAACCTTTTACCTCAAGGGTAATGTCAACAATAATAGTTCATGGTAACCTAAATCCAATTGGATATATATATATATATATATATATATATATATATATATATATATATATATATATATATATATTAGGATCTTTCCAACACAAGGTGCTTGCCAAAGGATAAAATGTAAAAAGGAAATGTGAAGATCACCATGACTCTAGTAAAAGGTATAAGACAAAAGTAAAAGATAGGCCCTTCGCAGAGGGAAGCAGAGGTTGTCATGTGCTTTTATGGTTGGATGCACGAAATCTTAATGCAAAAGAACGTCACTTTATATTGCCACTTGTGATATGGACCTTTATTATGTAGTCCGTCGCTTTTATTGCTTCCATATCACAAGATCGTATAAAGCTTATTTTCTCCACACTAATAAGTCATAGATATTTAGAGAGCAATTTTTATTGCATGCAACATGACAACTTACTTGAAGGATCTTATTCAATCCATAGGTAGGTATGCTGGACTCTCATGGCAAAACTGGGTTTGAGGATATTCGGAAGCACAAGTAGTATCTCTACTTGGTGCAAAGAATTTGGCTAGCATGAGGGGGAAAGGAAAGCTCAACATGTTGGATGATCCATGCCAATATACTTTATTTCAGATATAAGAAAACATAACCCATTACGTTGTCTTCCTTTTCCAACGTCAACTCTTTAACATGACATATTTTAATGAGTGCTCACAATCATAAAAGATGTCCAAGATATTATATTTATATGTGAAAACCTCTCTTTCTTCATTACTTCCTATTAATTGCAACGATGACCGTAACTATGTTTGCCAACTCTCAACAACTTTTATTCATCATAATCTTAATGTGTAAAGTCATTACTCTCCATAAGATCCATACGATCTCTTTATTTCTTTTTGTTCTTTCTTTTTCTTTTTATTCCCTCAAGATCATAGCAAGATAATCAAGCCCTTGACTCAACACTAATCTTTATTATATATAGCTCACGGACTCGATTTCATAGAAGGATCACAAGGCAAAACTCCAAACTAAATCATACCAAAACTTTATTCTACTAGATTAATATATTACTAAAAGGAACGAACTAAGGAAAACAGTAAAGATAGGACTGTGATGGTGATACGATACCGGGGAACCTCCCCCAAGCTTGGCAATTGTGAAGGGGAGTGCCCATACCCATGTGTTTATGTCTCCTTCTTCGGAGATGATGAAGGTGGTGGTGATGATGGATAGTCGCACATCGAGCGTAGGAGCTCCTCCAGTTTGCGGATAATGCCCTTGAGTGCAGTGATATGCTCCTTCAACAAAATATTTTCACGTGTGAGATACTTGTTTTGTATGCGAGCTAACTCAATCATCTTGAAAGCTTCAATCTTAGTTGGGGTAAGAAGGTTGTGATGAGGTTGAAGGATGTCTTCTTCTTCTGCCGCCGGAGCTTGATTCTCCATGTTCTTCTCTCTTCAGCTCTATCTTCATTAGCCAAGCATCGTTGCCTTCATTGTTGGAGGAGGGTGACGACATGATACCTGGCCTTGACAAATCTGACAGAAAACAGCTCGAAACAAAGAGAGAGGATATTTGTGTGATACGGTGGTTAAAACCTTCGGGAGATTATATAATGAATTTTTACCGACCAAAAGAAGTATCATGCAAGAAAACGGAGTCCGGAAAGCACACGAGGTGCCCACGAGGCAGGGGGCGCGCCCAGGGGGTAGGGCGCACCCTCCACCCTCATGGATGCCTCGTGTCCTTCCCGGACTACTTCTTATTTTCCTATTTTCTTAGATATTCCAAAACAGAGAAAAATTGCTATTAGAACTGTTTTGGAGTCGGTTTACTTACCGTACCACATACCTATTCCTTTTCAGAGTCTGAAACGTTCTGGAAAGTGTCCCTTATGTATTCCTCCGGGGTTACGGTTTCAATAACATTAGTTTCAACATTTATAGGATTACCTGAGATATAATGTTTGATTCTTTGACCGTTCACCACCTTCGGATTTGTGCCTTCGAAGTTGTTGATTTTTATGGCACCAGAACGATAGACCTCCTCGATAACGTAAGGCCCTTCCCATTTAGAGAGAAGTTTTCCTGCAAAAATCTTAAGCGAGAGTTGAATAGCAACACATAATCACCTACATTAAACTCACGCTTTTGTATCCTTTTTTTCATGCTATCTTTTAACTTTTTATTTAAATAGTTTGGCATTCTCATAGCTTGAGTTCTCCATTCATCAAGTGAGCTAATGTCAAATAACCTCTTCTCACCGGCAAGTTTGAAATCATAATTGATCTCTTTAATGGCCCAATATGCCTTATGTTCTAGTTCAAGAGGTAAGTGACATGCTTTTCCATAAACCATTTTATATGGAGACATACCCATAGGATTTTTATATGTAGTTCTATAAGCCCATAATGCATCATCAAGTTTCTTGGATCAATTCTTTCTAGATCTATTAACAGTCTTTTGCAAAATCAATTTAAGCTCTTTGTTACTCAGTTCTACTTGGCCACTAGACTGTGGGTGATATGGAGATGCAATTCTATGATTAACATCACTAGTCATCAACCCGTGCATCCGCACGGGCTAGTTTGTTTCAGGAGTTTGTCGTAGAAGTGCTCCTCAAAAGTTCTATTAACATTTGTTGCATGCAATATTAGTAAGAAATTTAAACTAATAATTATAGTGCAATTTCAAATTATTATAACTAACGGCATGCGTTTGATTGTTCTTTTATATGCGTTCAAGTGATCTTCTATATGCGTTCGAGTGTTCGTTAGATTTGTAATCACATCATATATGAATAAAATGAAAGGTTAGTACATGACAATATTCATCAATATTTGCATCTCTAAAGTTACAATCGGGTCTCCTCCATTTTTCCACTTAAATGTACTATATTTTATCTATTACTCATAGTGTTTTTCAAAATCTTGTGTGCTTGCCACTAATGTATCATGATATTGTGTTGAAACACTCGGCTAAAAGAAGAAATGAAGTGCATGTTAAAGTTTATTTTTTTGTGAAAAGTGCATGTTAAAGTTTGAAAAATATATACAGGTAGATCTAGTTAAAATTTCTAGTCCCCTGTGTGGTGGCGTGGATAGGTGCATGATAAGTCTCGTCAAAACAGAAAAAGTGGCTACCATAGGCTATACGGTCTTAAGATTTAAACATGCTTCACTCAGCAAGAGAAAGACCATACGCTTTTGCATGTTAGACGGGGACATCACTGCAATTATGATACCGTATGAGGTTCTTGCATCCGACAGCAAGCGCTGCTACGGCAGGCGGCGAGACTCATGGCCGAGGATGCAACATTAGCAGGAGTATGCTTTTGCATGTTAGACGGGGACATCACTGCAATTATGGTACCGTATGAGGTTCTTGCAACCGACAGCAAGCGCTGCTACGGCAGGCGGCGAGACTCATGGCCGAGGGTGCAACATTAGCAGGAGTACGCTTTTGCATGTTAGACGGGGACATCACTGCAATTATGGTACCGTATGAGGTTCTTGCATCCGACAGCAAGCGCTGCTACGGCAGGCGGCGAGACTCATGGCCGAGGGTGCAACATTAGCAGGAGGAAGATGAGGTCCCGTACGGGAGGAGGATGCATCTAGTCTTGAGGTGCAGATCGGTCAATCTATAATTTATTTTTCATTCCTTATAGACAACACGTCTAAGATTTTTTGTCTTGATCTACACACGGTATATTGTTACGACTCTAACCATGTGCAGTTGGTGATCTGAACGATGTACTCCCTCCGTTCCTTGATATAAGGTGTATAGATTTTTGAAAAAAAGTCCGAAATATAAGGTGTATTGCGTTGCACCACTCGCTTGGATAATTTTTTAAGTGATTTGATTACATTTCCTTATATAGGGCAAGCTGCTCTATTTTCTCGTGTCAATTAGTCAGGTGTAATCTCGCCCAAAATTTGTGAAATTTTCCCTCCACTTACATTCTTTAATTTCCGTGCCAAAAATTATACACCCTATATTTAGGAACGGAGGGAGTATTTAATATATACAAAGATTAATTTATGCATTACTAAAAATTAACATGGAGGCTCCGTTAAAAAACGTGGAGGCCCCGCAAAAAAAACATAGTGGCTGCGTTGGCTTTTTTGTTTCACGGGCAATCAGCCTGATCCTGGATTCTTTATCCCTTTTGTTATCTTTGCATTTTTTAGACATTTCATCATTGGATATTTTAACGGGGGCATTCCTTCTTAAATTTTGGGAACGGGGTGGAGTCTTTCCTTGTCTGCGTTTTTTCACGTGAGGATTTCTTTGTTTTTTACGCGAGACTTTCCTTCTTTTGTCTCACTAATGTTGGACGTGTCGCAAGTTTCCTTTTATCCTGATCATTAATTTTATAATTTAGTGATTTCTTTCCTTTTTGACAGCACATCTATTTTTTTGCTTGATCTACACATCGTATATTGCTATGACTCTAAACCGTAGATTTATAATATACAGATTTGCTTGATATATATTTTCTAAACATTAACGTGGAGGCTCCATCTATACAGATTGCCCTTTTATATTTTATTTTTGACATTTGGTCGTCAGAGATTTTAATGGAAACTTTCCTTCTTTCATTGACAATCACGCAGGCTTTCCTTGTGTTTTTTTTACGTGAGGATTTTCTTGTTTTATTATGTGAGCCTTTCCTTTATTTAGTTTCACTAAACTTGGACGTGTCACATGCGTTTTTATAGACCTGGCTCATCCACATTACGTAAGTTTTCCTAGGCTTTCCTTGTGTGTATTTTTTCACGTGAGGATTTTCTTGTTTTATTACGTGAGCCTTTCCTTGTTTAGTTTCTGGACGTGTCACATCCGTTTTTATAGACCTGGCTCATCCGCGTTACGTAAGTTGTTCTTTTATCCTGACCGTAAATTTTACAATCTAACGGTTTAATTAATTTCGATGATGTGGATTGATGAGAGATCATAAAAGGTGCTTCCAATTAGTAAATATAAGATACTTAGCAAGCATTTTACGAAAAGCACCATGAATAAAATGTGAACCACCATCAGTCATTAAATATCTAGGGACTCCAAACCTCGGAAAACTAACTTCTTTAAGCATCTTAATAGAGGTGTTATGACCAACACTACTAGTTGGAATAGCTTCTACCCACTTAGTAACGTAATTAGCAGCAACTAAAATATGTGTATACCCATTAGAGGAAGGAAACGGTCCCGTATAATCAAAGCCCCAAACATCAAATGGTTCAATAACAAGAGAATAATTCATTGGCATTTCTTGACGTCTACTAATATTACCAATTCTTTGGCATTCATCGCAAGACAAGACAAACTTACGGGCATCCTTGAAGAGAGTAGGCCAATAAAAACCGGATTGCAATACCTTATGCACAGTTCTATCTCCAGCGTGGTGTCCTCCATAAGACTCAGAGTGACACTTGCGTAGGATCTGTTCCTGTTCATGCTCAGGTACACAACGTCTAATAACACCATCTACTCCTTCTTTATAAAGGTGTGGGTCATCCCAGAAGTAATGTCTTAAATCATAGAAAAACTTTTTCTTTTGCTGGTATGTGAAACTATGTGGTATAAATTTAGCAACAATGTAATTAGCATAATCAGCATACAATGGAGCAGTACATGAAGCGTTTATGACAGCTAATTGTTCATCAGGGAAACTATCATCAATAGGTAGTGGGTCATCAAGAACATTCTCTAACCTAGACAAGTTGTCTGCAATGGGGTTCTCAGCTCCCTTTTTATCAATAATATGCAAATCAAATTCTTGTAGTAGGAAAACCCATCTAATAAGCCTAGGTTTAGCATCTTTCTTTTCCATAAGATATTTAATAGCAGCATGATAAGTGTGAACAGTTACTTTAGAATCAACAATATAAGGTCTGATACGTCCATTTTGCATCATGCTTTTATGTCGATATTTTTGCATTATGGGATGTTATTACATGTTATGTCACAATACTTATGGCTATTCTCTCTTATTCTACAAGGTTTTACATTAAGAGGGAGAATGCCGGCAGGTGGGATTCTGGGTTGGAAAAGGAGCAAATATTGGAAATCTATTCTGCACAGCTCCAAAAGTCCTGAAACTCCACGAAAGTCATTTTTGGAATTAATAAGAATTATTGAGCGAAAGAAGTACCAGAGGGGGCCCACACCCTGGCCACGAGGGTGGGGGGCGCGCCCACCCCTACTGGGCGTCCCCCTGCCTTGTGGGCCCCCTGGTGGCCCTCCGGTGCCCACCTTCTGCTATATGAAGTCTTTTACCCTGGAAAAAATCATAAGCAAGCTTACGGGACGAAACTCCGCCGCCACGAGGCGGAACCTTGGCGGAATCAATCTAGGGCTCATGAGCTGTTACGCCAGGGAAACTTCCCTCAGGAGGGGAAATCATCACCATCGTTGTCGGTGTCAAAACCGCGGATCTCGGGTAGGGGTCCCAATCGTGCGTCTAGGCGGATGGTAACAGGAGACAAGGGACACGATGTTTTTACCCAGGTTCGGGCCCTCTCGATGGAGGTAAAACCCTACTCCTTCTTGATTAATATTGATGATCGATATGTGTAGTACAAGAGTGGATCTACCACGAGATCAGAGAGGCTAAACCCTAGAAGCTAGCTTATGGTATGATTGTTTGTTGTATATGTCTATCGACTAGCCTGGCCTCGGTTTATATAATGCACCAGAGGCCTAGGATAACAGGAGTCCTAGCCGAATACGCCGGTGGGGAGGAGTCCTTGTCTTGATCGCCAAGTCTTGTGGAATCTTCCTTGTATGCGGCAGCTGTCTGGATCGCCCATGAGTATACAGCCATGGGGTCCTCGGCCCAATCCAACCGATCGGGAGACGACGTGGTGAGTACCCCTAGTCCAGACACCGCCGTCGAGCCCCCTGAACCGGTCTTCAAGTTAGGGACGCTCCTTGATTCTTCCGAACTGTTCTTCATCTTCGGTCATCGGTCTTGAAAACTGGTTCAACAAATCTTCTCATCTTCAATCTTGAGGATCGCCGAAATGCATTTGACGAGTTTACACGTCGGATATCCTAGGAGCCCCTTTAAGTTTCCGGCCTTTATCAATGCCTTGTTATTTTTATGCCACACCTCGGGTTTGAAGTTGTTCTCGGGCGGCAGCGTCCTCTTGCGTCCGAGCTCCAACGCCGGACCGCATTCGAGGTATCTTTTGCAGCCGAGCACCAACGCCGGACCAGTTCCCAGCTCTAATGCCGGAATGTATCCGAGCTCCAACGTCGGACTATGTATCCGAGCTCCAACGCCGGACTATATCCGAGCTCCAACGCCGGACTATGTATCTGAGCTCCAACGCCGGACTGTATTCGAGATGTCGTAAATCACCTTGGTTCGAAGAAGTTTGAAGGATTTTAGCCGAGCTTAATGCCGGAAATGCCCTCTATGGAGCCAGCCACTAGCTTCCGAGGTGGTGCACCACCCCGAATGTGGGCCGATTTTTGTCAATATTTTTGATTGGTGCAATTTATTCTCTGCCGAGATACATAGCCAGTAGCCCTCAAGGTGGGTATCGGTCTAAAACCCGAGATGCACCTGAAGGATGACATAAGACCGCTGATCCCAGAGTCTGAGACTCGAGGTTGATTTGCAAAATCGGTGCGAGGATCAAGTCCTAACTTCGGCCAATACTTTGGGACACAAAAAGCGGCATGCTCGATCCTCAAGACTCAAAGTTGGGTGCGGCCGACCAACCTGAGGATCAAAATCTCCTCGGAGACTGTATTACACTTAAAATTTTCTGCATTGGACATGCAATGCAGTAGCCCCCGAGACACTGGTCGGGTGGCAACACTAGATCAGGGGATCGATGTGCCCCTTTAATATTTGTAAATAATAAGCCCGAAGCCCAGTAGCCCCCGAGCCTTAATGCGGGCACGGGTGGCCGACTTAAGGATTGATATCCATAGTAAAATCACTAATTATGTGTAATGACTCTATGTATCCAAGTAATTTACGTCATTAATGCTCGGATCCGCATTGTACAAAACTTTGTTGACCGACCATCGGCTTCCACCTCCTCGGCCAATAGCCGAGGAGTGTTTGTCCTACTTTATAAAGCCTTTATGAGGGCAAAGATTTACAACAAACAAGGTAATCTGGCCATACAGTTTTATAAACAAAGGTATGCAGAGAGATATGTTATATTACTGTTTAATAGAAGAAATGTCTTCCAAAGAAAATAGTCCCGCTATCGGTTCCTTTCTTTGGGTTGTCATGCTAAGCATGATCATGAAACCTCAGCTCCAACGTAAGAGCAAAATATCGAGGATTTAGTTTGGGAGGCCAGTTAATAGCCCCGGTAGTGTTCGGCTGACGATCGAGGTCAAGCCGTAAACACTTCGGCCATTGTTATGAATGGCCCGTCGTTTAACACTGTCATCGGATCGCTGACCAGTTTACGCTTATTGTGACAGTCAGTTTTCGCCTTTCTCCACTGAGGTGCTTAACCATGTGGGCTGGAAGCACAATCGCAGTGGTTCTCCCTTTGCACACCTAGCCGAACAAAGCGGAACGTAGGAGGCAAGCGCAGGAGCCGGGTAACCCAACTATTGACCGAAGACACAATTCGAAACCGATGCATATATAGCAATATCCGAGAATGTTTTTGCCGAATCTCTAAAGGTGTCCGGCGTTGCACTGCGAGACTTGTGCTGAAAACACACAAATAGTTTAAAAAGTGCCATAAGCTTGGAAAACCAAAAAACGTCAGTAAAAACTTGACGTCCGAACGAGATCAAGTGTTCGGTGCCAATCCAAAAATTGGCCTTAGCAAAAGAAGTGCTTCTGTCGTGCTTGAACATGATACATCCTATCTCAAGACTTCAAGCGGGTCAGCCTACGGCTTCAACCTCCTATCCCGAGGGCGGAGTACTTCTCATTAGGCCAGTTTAGCAAACTAAACGCTAGCAGCTTTGAGAGAGAAATTAGGCTCCCCGGCTAGTGACCACACGCTCGTGTCGAAAAAAGGAGTGATAGATAATAATAATAAAACTTTGCAACGACTAAGAAGAAGAACACTTATCATAAAACGGCTCATATAAATTTAATAGCCCCCAAGTGACTTAGGTAAAAGAATGATTGCATGTACCGAAGTACTTATATCATATCTATGTTCAACCGAACTTTAAACGCGTCTTAACCGACCGTCGGCTTCTCCCTCTTCGGTCAAGGACCGAAAAGTGTTATGTACTCCATCTGTCGAGAATATCGACGGTGTTTCCAATAACCAGGCAATCAGGCCATAAGGCTGTAACAGACAAAGCGCGCTCAGGGAACTTATGCTATATTACTGCGAAGTGTAAGAAGCATCTTCGAAGAAAATAGTACCCCCACCGATACCTTTCTTCGGTGCTCATTGTTATTATGAGACTTGTGCAATAGATTTTTGTACTCATGAGTTCCGTTGTGCCGACCATTATTGAAAACAGTAAGAGCGCTAGCTTTCGGCTTCACCCAGTCTGAGGTCCGGCTCGGGTGACCCGATCGTGACAGTCGCAGAGGTGCTCCCTTTACTCCCTAGCCGAACAATCAGGAACGTAGGGGTAAACACAGGAGCAAGGCAACCCAGCTTGCAAATCACTTAGGTCAATATGGTACATATTGTGGCATAATACACGAACAAGGAACGAAGCCGTACAAGTATAATCATATGCAAGAGGAAAAGCTCCAGCAAGGGAGCCCCCAAGTAAACGGGGTATTTGAATTTGTGCGCCACAAACAAAGTTTGGACAAGAAAATTTATTACAAGCAACATTTTTCCAAAAAAGTATAATGCTTGGTCGAACCGAACACAAGTTAGAAATTGAAGTTTTGAACATGAAAGCGACTTAGCTGGTTAATGTGTTCGGTATTGATGACGCGGTCCGAGCTTGATACGGGACAAGGTTCCATCCCCCAAGCCGGTCCCGAGGTGGCGGAGCGGAGAGCTCGACACGCCGAAGTGGTGACATAGCACGGTCAATGCAGACCGACAGAGTGACGCCGAAGTCCCCGGATCATTTTCCTGTGCACAAAAAATGGTGCAAACCGGAGATAATAGTAATAATGATAATTAAAAAAATCGTTGCATAATGAATAATCTATGCAAAGTGAGTAATAAAAGAAATATGGCCTGGCGCCAAAGTCAATGTCGATGCAGGGCGTCGGCGTGATGCGGTAAAGGCGTGGCAAAGCCTGAATTCACATGTCGGTCCGAGCTCCGGCGTTCGCCGGACTATGTACGGAAACTGACCGAACCACCATGCAACTGTCGTTAATGCGGCCACCATTTGATAGACCTGTGTACATATGATGGACAAACCAGAGTAATAATTCCTTGGGAAAAATGAACCCAAACAAGCAAAAAATACTGGGATTAATAGCACCTGGTTTATTTGTTGTTGCAATCTGAAGGAAGGTGATTCCCAAAATTGGGACTCGATCCGCGCACCCATTGCCTGATGGGCGATAAAACGACGGCATGGCAATGCCGGGCAAGGTTGGCTTGCCGAGGCAAAGCCCTCGGTCCAACTAACGTGGAGCCGGACGGCTAGTGACGCCGAAGTGTCCGGAGTAGGTTGATGAAGAGATGGCGGAGACCCCGGTCCAGCCGAGATGTCGAAGTAGGTCGGCGTGATGGACACCATCTTGAAGAAGCAATAGTGCGGCCCTGCCGATGCAGGTCGTGACGTGGTCGATGCCGGCTAGATGAAGCGACCGTGCGGCGATGCTGGTATGCCCGCTCCGTGTAATCCGTGGGGCGGCGATGTTGGTGATGATTTATCCTTTGGGATGTCGGACTCTTGTTTGGCTTGCCGAGATGATGATCCGAAGAAGTTGAGCTTGGCTCAACAAAGTGACGACGTGTCTAGCACAGGTCGGCAGCCGTGGAGCAATATTGCCGGACTGGTTTGACACCAGCATGATATTGAAGATCATGTTCAAAAGATTTTAATGTTAGTGGGATGTGTTCGGGAACAAAACACAATACCCTATACAAAACTTCCTTCAAAAAGGATGTCCGAAATCCCGTTCATAAAAAAGACGAACTCGGGTCGGATTCGTTTTCGCGCAGAAAACAGATCCGAAAAGTGATGCACTAATCGGAAGGTTTCCGGAGTTTGGACGGTCGGATCGAGCTGAAATTTTGAGGGGTGGTAGATATAGGAATTCCGCAGACGATCAACGGTTGGAGCTTCCAAAGGAAGTCCGAGCTAGAATCTGGACACCACGCCCTAAACTCGTCCGGATTCTCGTCCAGATTCAATGTGGCTCCGGTATACCGGAGATTGCCAGAGATTCCTCCATCGGAACTTGACGAAATTTTCCAGGGTTGTTGTAGACTCAATTCCGCACAATTCCACCGAAGCAATTGTGAAAACGACACTTGAGGAGGCGGTGGTGGCGGACACAAGTCCGCTGTCCAGAAAAACAGTACGGTAGCCCGAGGGCAATGTTGACGTTGAGCCCCCGGGCTCCCTGGATGATTCCTTCATGATCTTGATAGAGATCGGAGTTGATGTTGATGAAGGCCCTCATCCGAACATGACGATCGGAGGTAGGGCGCAGCCCTTGGTCGAACCAAGGTGACCAGTTGAGCTGGTGACGAAGATGCCGAAGTCGCAGTTGATCTGCAGGCGAGCCATCGACCTTTTGCCGAACACACAGCGGAACTCTCAATGAAAGCACCAATGTCGGTGTCAAAACCGGCGGATCTCGGGTAGGGGGTCCCGAACTGTGCGTCTAGGCGGATGGTAACAGGAGACAAGGGACACGATGTTTTTACCCAGGTCCGGGCCCTCTCGATGGAGGTAAAACCCTACTCCTGCTTGATTAATATTGATGATATGGGTAGTACAAGAGTGGGTCTACCACGAGATCAGAGAGGCTAAACCCTAGAAGCTAGCCTATGGTATGATTGTTTGTTGTATATGTCTATCGACTAGCCTGGCCTCGGTTTATATAATGCACCAGAGGCCTAGGTAACATGAGTCCTAGCCGAATACACCAGTGGGGAGGAGTCCTTGTCTTGATCGCCAAGTCTTGTGGAATCTTCCTTGTATGCGGCAACTGTCCGGACTGGCCCATGAGTATACGACCATGGGGGTCCTCGGCCCAATCCAACTGATCGGGAGACGACGTGGTGAGTACCCCCTAGTCCAGGACACCGTCAATCGTCATCACCAATGATCCTCTCATCGGGAGGGGGTCAATCTCCATGAACATCTTCACCAGCACCATCTCCTCTCAAACCCTAGTTCATCTCTTGTATCCAATCTTTGTACCCAAACCTCAGATTGGTACCTGTGGGTTGCTAGTAGTGTTGATTACTCCTTGTAGTTGATGCTAGTTGGTTTATTTGGTGAAAGATCATATGTTCATATCCTTAATGCATATTTATACCCCTCTGATTATGAACATGAATATGCTTTGTGAATAGTTACATTTGTTCCTATGGACATGGGTGAAGTCTTGCTATTAGTAGTCGTGTGAATTTGGTATTCGTTTGATATTTTGATGAGATGTATGTTGTCTCTCCTCTAGTGGTGTTATGTGAACGTCGACTACATGACACTTCACCATTATTTGGGTCTAGAGGAAGGCATTTGGAAGTAATAAGTAGATGATGGGTTGCTAGAGTGACATAAGCTTAAACCCTAGTTTATGCTTTGCTTTGTAAGGGGCTGATTTGGATCCACTAGTTTCAAGCTATGGTTAGTGAGGGAGTCCTGGATTAGGGGGTGTCCGGATAGCCGAACTATCACCGTTGGCCGGACTCCTGGACTATGAAGATACGAGATTGAAGATTTCGTCCCGTGCCCGGATGGGACTTTCCTTAGCGTGGAAGGCAAGCTTGGCGATACGGATATGTAGATCTCCTACCATTGTAACCGACTCTGTGTAACCCTAACCCTATCCGGTGTCTATATAAACCGGAGGGTTTTAGTCCGTAGGACGAACAACAATCATACCATAGACTAGCTTCTAGGGTTTAGCCTCTCTGATTTCATGGTAGATCCACTCTTGTACTACCCATATCATTAATATTAATCAAGCAGGAGTAGGGTTTTACCTCCATCGAGAGGGCCCGAACCTGGGTAAAAACATCGTGTCCCTTGTCTCCTGTTACCATCCGCCTAGACGCACAGTTCAGGACCCCCTACCCGAGATCCACCGGTTTTGACACCGACATTGGTGCTTTCATTGAGAGTTCCTCTGTGTCGTCATCCTTAGACCCGATGGCTCCTTCGATCATAAACAACAACGCGGTCCAGGGTGAGACTTTTCTCCCCGGACAGATCTTCGTATTCGGCGGCTTTGCATCAAGGGCCAATTCACTTGGCCATCCGGAGCAGATCGAAGCTACGCCCCCGCCATCGTGTCAGATTTGGGAGTTTGAACTACACGGCCGACATCCGCGGAGACTTAATCTTCGACGAATTCGAGCCACAGCAAAGCGCGCCGCACTGTCTCGATGGGCACGATCTAGCTCTGCCACCGAACAGTGCCCTGGAGTCCGCACCAGCGTCCGCCCCGACCCTTAGCTCGGAGCCGACTCCGCCGATCGAGGACGAGTGGATGGACACCACCTCGGGGGCTACGATCTCTACGGCGATTGAGCCGAACACCATCCCTGTCCTTTGCGAATCCCGTGACTCCATGGTGTTGGACTCCTCTCCGGACTCCGAACCTCCCGCGCCCCGGCCAATCAAATCCGATTGGGCGCCGGTCATGGAGTTCATCGCATGACATCTTTCAAAGACTTCGCCCTTTGGCGACATCCTGAATTCACTAAAGTCTCTCTCTTTATCAGGAGAGCCCTGGCCGGACTACGGTCAGGAAGGTTGGGATGCGGACGACGAAGAAATTCAACACCCACCCACCACCCACTTTGTGGCCACTGTTGATGATCTAACCGACATGCTCGACTTCGACTCCGAAGACATCGACGGTATGGACGACCATGCTGGAGACGACCAAGAACCAGCGCCTACAGGGCACTGGAAGGCCACCTCGTCATACGACATATACATGGTGGACATCCCAAAAGATGGGAACGGCGATGGAACAAAGGAGGATGACCTCCAAGAAACAGCCAAGCGCCCGGCGTCGGGCGCCGCTCTAAATCCCGCCACAGCAAAACGGTGATTCCGCACGGGAGATAATAACACCGGGCGGTCAAGACAACCCCCTCCAGCAGGATTCAGCATAGGAGGAGGGAGAAGCCAGCCCTCATGATAGAGCGGCAGACAGGGAGGTGGAGGACGATAATTATATGCCTCCCTCCGAAGATGAGGCAAGCCTTGACGATGATGAATTTGTCGTGCCTGAGGATCTCGCCGAACAGGAGCGTTCCAAACGCAGGCTTATGGCCACGGCAAGCAGCCTCAAGAAAAAGCAGCAGCAGCTTAGAGCTGACCAAGATTTGCTAGCCGACAGATGGACTGAAGTCCTGGCGGCCGAAGAGTACGAACTCGAACGCCCCTCCAAGAGCTACCCAAAACGCAGGCTGCTACCCCAATTAGAGGAAGCAACACCCAAACCTACATCACTAGCGCATGACGCGGCCTACTGGCCACCCCGTGGTCGCGACAGAGAGGCCTCTAGACCCTCCATTCAAGCCGCACCCCGGCGTCGCTCGAAAAATACCAAGGCACGGGGAAACACGCCAGACCTGCGAGACATATTGGAGGACAAGGAAAGGCAAACAAGATCGATCTACGGATCGCGTGGGCGCCCCACGACACGCGACGATAACCGTCACGCCGGATACAGCAATTCCGGCCGGGACGAACACGATGAGACAAAGCTCATTTGAGCTGCGTCATGATATAGCTCAATACAGAGGCGCCAAGACACCCACTATGCTTCATGCAGTGATGGATCATCAAGTCCCCGAGGGTTTCAAACCCGTAAACATCGAATCATACGGTGGCACAACAGATCCTGCGGTTTGGATCGAGGACTACCTCCTCCATATCCACATGGCCCATGGTGATGATCTACACGCCATCAAATACCTCCCACTCAAGCTTAAAGGACCAGCTCGACATTGGCTTAACAGCCTGCCAGCAGAATCAATTGGTTGTTGGGAGGACCTGGAAGCCGCATTCCTTGATAACTTCCAGGGCACATATGTGCGACCACCAGACGCCGATGACCTCAGCCACATAATTCAGCAGCGTAAGAATCGGCCAGACAATTGTGGACACGGTTCCTAACCAAGAAAAATCAAATCGTCGACTGTCCGGATGCAGAGGCCCTTGCAGCCTTCAAACATAACATCCGCGACGAGTGGCTTGCCCGGCACCTAGGACAGGAAAAGCCGAAATCCATGGCAGCCCTCACAACACTCATGACCCGCTTTTGCGCAGGAGAGGACAACTGGCTAGCTCGTAGCAACAACTTGACCAAAAACCCTGGTAGTTCGGATACCAAGGACAGTAATGGCAGGTCGCGTCGCAACAAGCACAAGCGCCGCATTAACGGTGATAATGCTGAAGATACGACAGTCAATGCCGGATTCAGAGGCTCTAAACCCGGTCAGCGGAAAAAGCCGTTCGAAAGAAATACTCAGGGCCCGTCCAATCTGGACCGAATACTCGATCGCTCGTGCCAAATACATGGCACCCCCGAAAAACTAGCTAACCACACCAACAGGGATTGTTGGGTCTTCAAACAGGCAGGCAAGTTAAATGCCGAACTTAATGACAAGGGGCTGCATAGCGATGACGAGGAGGAGCCCCACGCCCGAACAATAGAGGATGTAAGGGCTTCCCCCCACAAGTGCGGACGGTGAACATGATATACGCAACCCACATACTCAAAAGGGAGCGTAAGCGTGCACTAAGGGACGTATATGCGATGGAGCCAGTCGCCCCGAAGTTCAACCCATGGTCCTCCTGCCCGATCACCTTTGATCGAAGGGACCACCCCACTATCATCCGCCACGGTGGATTATCCGCATTGGTTCTTGACCCAATCATCGACGGATTTCACCTCACCAGAGTCCTGATGGACGGCGGTAGCAGCCTGAACCTGCTCTATCAGGATACAGTGCGCAAAATGGGCGTAGACCCCTCAAGGATTAAACCCACAAAGACGACCTTTAAAGGCGTCATACCAGGTGTAGAGGCCAATTGTACAGGCTCAGTTACACTCGAAGTGGTCTCCGGATCCCCGGATAACTTCCGAAGCGAAGAGTTAATCTTTGACATAGTCCCGTTCCGCAACGGCTATCACGCACTGCTTGGACGAACCGCATTTGCAAAGTTCAATGCGGTGCCGCACTACGCGTACCTCATGCCCCCAAGGAGTAATCACGGTCAATGGAAACACCGAACGCTCTCTCCTAACGGAGGAGCACACGGCGGCCCTCGCGGCGGAGGTGCAAAGCAGCCTCTCACAGCAATTCTCGAGTCCGGCTATTAAACGTCCGGACACCGTCAAGCGCGCCCAGAGTAACCTACAACAAGACCGCCTGGCACGATCCGAGCACGCGTAGCAATCCGGCCCCAACCCCAGCCCTCGCGCAATTGTGAAGCGATTACGCTGCGTACATAACTACGCCTGGAGATACCATGGGCATAAGGGGAGGGCACGACCACCACGCCAGAATGCGGCTCAACCGCACTGTGGGCCCCGATTGTGTCATTCTTTTCTTTCTTCTTTTCTCTTACTTTCACGACTCCGCTTCCGAAGCCCTGTCCGCACTAGAATTGCCGAACTCATGATGCAACAGCCAGGGAAGCGTAGCTACGCCGAGTGTCCAGGTGGTCTCTACTTCGAGCATTATACCTGTTTTACATACCATCCCGCAGCTTACCCCTGGAGGGGACATGTTAAATAGTCCCATCCCTTGCTTATCGCACTATTTGTATCGTTCTGCTTTTATTGCAGTCCCTTTTTGAATAAACAATACATAGCTTTTGCCTATTATTGCACTCCTTTCTTTATCTATATATATGTTTATTCATGACATGTTGCACCCGTACACTTTGGTACGGCCAATACACCAGGGGCTTAAGTACCCCAAAAATATGGTGTGATAAGTCTGAACACTTTCACAAGTGCGGTACCCCGAACTTATAGCATTATATGCATCGGCTCCGAATCATGTCTTGGGTCAATAGTTGGGTTTGCTCGGCTCCTGTGTTTTGGTACCTTACGTTCCGTTATATCGGCTAAGGTAGCGCTGGGAGAACCACTGCGATTGTGCCCCGGTTGAGCTGGGTTGAGCACCTCAGTGGAGAAAGCTAAAACTGACCGTCATGATGGGGCGAGAGCCGGTCGCTATTCGAGAGGTTTTTTCGGGTCCCTAAAGACTTATGCCGCTTAGAGCAAGGAGTCGGCATTGTCCGGCCAAGGCGTGGATAGCGCCCCAAACTCGGTCTTCCAAATACTAGGGGCTTCGCCGAAATTTAAAATTATAGAATTCTATGGCTAAGTGAGAGTGTTCAAGCACTATAGCCGGTTGCCTTGTTCGCTATGCTGAGCGCCTCCCTCGAACGACCAAAGAATGGGAACAAGAGCGCTCAAGTTTATCCCGAACACCCAGCACTCGTGGCATGGGGGCTGAAGCCAACGACTTGCCATCTCTCAAATTTGATAAACGGCCGCAAAGAAGGTAATATTTTAATTTCACAAGCGTTGTTTAGCGCATATGAACAAGTTTTCAACGTACAGGATAACAAATGCGAGTCTATTCAAAAATTACATCTTTGGAGCATTCACCCACTATAAGGCGGGCACCCTTCAGGACGCCCTCACAGTACATTTCGGGCTTGCGATGCTCCTTGCCCTTTGGTGGCCCGTCCGTCACAAGCTTCTCAGCATCCAGCTTGCCCCAGTGCACTTTAGCACGGGCAAGGGCCCGACGGGCACCTTCAATGCAGACGGAGCGCTTGATGACTTCAATCCATGGACAGGCGTCCACCAGCCACCGCACTAGCCCAGAGTTGCTCCCAGGCATGGCTTCCAATGGCCACAGCCGAATTATGAGGCCCTTCATGGCCTGTTCGGCGACCTTGTGGAGCTCGACCAGCTGCTTCAGCTGGTCACTCAGGGGCACCGGATGTCCGGCCTCAGCATACTGAGACCAGAACACCTTTTCCGTCGAGCTCCCCTCCTTGGCGCGGTAGAACGCGGCAGCATCAGACACACTACGGGTAGATCTGCGAATGCTCCTGGAGAGCTCCGGATTCGGGTAAGTAATAGATAATCCACTTTCACATGCTTGCTTTGCATAAAGAATGCCTTACCCGCCGCTATGTTCTTTAATGATTCAATTTCCTGGAGGGCTTTTTGGGCTTCGGCCTTAGCGGCTTTGGCACTCTCAAGAGCCGAGGCGAGCTCGGACTCGAAGTTGAGTCACGCTCCAAACTCGTGTTTTTTCACGAGCACAGGAGCTCTTGCCGCACCTCCGCCACCCGCGCCTCCTGCTTCTCTCGCTCGGTGTGCTCCGCGGCCGCTTTGCTTTCGGCCGTGGACACCGCTTCCTTCAGGGTCGCCACCTCGTTCGTGGCCCCTACAATACCCACGTTAGTCCTGTCATTTTAGCAACCAAATCCTTTCTATAAGGTATTACTTTTAATAAGGTATTACTTACCTTCCTTGTCCTCGAGCTGCTTCTTGGCAAGGCTGAGCTCGTTCTTGGACCGCTCGAGGCTCTGCTTCAATGCATTGACCTCCGCAATCAGTGCGGCAGAGGTCAACAGCGCAACCTGCATTCCCATATTGACATACTTATGTTAGACTCCTGCGTATATCTTTTTTAGATCCTCAGTCCGTCTTTTCTTTCCGAACACCGAACTAAGCATCAGGGGCTACTGTCTATGCGGTAATATTTTTACATATTCTAAACTTACCTTAAAGCCTCTTAGAAGGCTGGTACAGGCTTCAATCAGCCCGCTCTTGGCGGACTAAACTTTCTGGATCACCACACTCATAACAGTGCGGTGCTCCTCATCGATGGAGGCGCCGTTAAGCGCCTCCAGCAAGCTATCCGGTGCCTCCGGATGGAAGGAGGTCACCGGCGTTGCAATCTTGCCCTTCTTACGAAGGGGGCGCTTGCCGGACTTCGGAACCACTGAAGGTTCCGGTACAGAGCCCGGCACAGGGCCGGACTTAGAGCCCTCTGGGGTCTCGCCCCCTTTGCACCCGGAGTCCGGGAGGTCGCCTTGCGGTGCCTCCAGGACCACCTCCTCCTGGCTGGCCCCCTTTTGGCATTCCACCGTGGTGTCGTCTGCGTCACGAGGAGAGGAGGCGGTCGGAAGTGAAGTGCTATTCACATCCGACGAATCCAGGGAGCCGCCGACGGCGAAGCGAGCCTGCCCTGGGCGGGCTACATGGTTATATTCGGCGTTAGAAGACACTATGCGACAAATGAAAAGTCATGAGCTATTCCGGAGTCCGCACACTTACGATCTCGCCAGGGGCTTGGCCCTTGGTGGCCACTCCTCCTCTTCGTTGTCGGCGTTGGTGGAGAAGTCCGGAGGAAGGGTCCTTCCTTTCTTGGACCCTCCGGCCTCCCCAGTCGGGCGGCCTTCCTTTTCTTCTCTCCCCCCATTGGGGGAGAGGCTTCCTTTTCCTCCTCCCCGTCTTCAGGGGAGGATTCCGCCTCAGAGTCGTCGGACGATGAGTCCGACAACACCTGGCGCCGGGCGCTCCTTCGAGTCCCCGTGGCCTTCTTCTTGGCCTTCTTCTCCGGCACCACGTGAGGTGCCGGAGCCAGCAGCCCCGTCAAGCGGGCGTCCGCTGGGTCTTCTGGCAAGGGAGCCGGACAGTTAACCTGCCCGGACGTGTTACGCCAGTCCTGTCAAAAGGTAAGGGAGTTTAGATCCCACAGAGAGTCAAACTATGAAAAACAAGAGTACCGTAAAGGGAAAAATAGCTTACCTCGGTAGCTTGGCGCTGCGAGCTGAATCCACGATCTTCGGTAGTGGATGTGGGAGCCTCGGCACCCTTGAACAGCACCTTCCAGGCATCTTCGTACGTAGTGTCAAAGAGACTTTTCAGAGTTTGGTGTTGTGCCGGATCGAACTCCCACAATTTGAAGGCCCGTTGTTGGCATGGGAGGATCCGGCGGATGAGCATAACCTGGACTACATTGACAAGCCTGAGATTCTTGTCCACCAGGGTTCGGGACGCAGGTTTGGAGTCCGGACAGCTCTTCCGAATCACCCCATGTCAGGCCCGTCTCTTTTCATGATGTGAGCCGTGTGGGGAAGCCGGATCGGAATTCGGGGGCCGCCGCCCATTGAGAGTCGCGCGGCTCGGTGATGTACAACCACCCCGATTGCCACCCCTTTACGGTCTCCACAAAGGAGCCCTCGAGCCATAGGACTTCGGCCATCTTGCCAACCATGGCACCTCCAAGACTCCGCTTACGGCCGCCCACTACCTTCGGCTTGACATTGAGGGTCGTCAGCCATAAGCCGAAGTGGGGCTGGATGCAGAGGAAGGCCTCGCATACGACGATGAACACCGAGATGTTGAGGATGAAGTTCGGGGCCAGATCGTGGAAGTCCAGGCCGTAGTAGAACATGAGCCCTCGGAAAAATGGGTGAACTGGAAAACCTAGTCTGCGGAGGAAGTGGGTGAGGAACACCACCTTCTCATGGGGACTGGGGGTGGGAATGAGCTGCCCCTCGTCGGGGAGCCGGTGCGCGGTGTCGCTGGACAAGTATCCGGCCTTCCGCAGCTTTTTGACTTGTCCCTCCGTGACGGAGGAGACCATCCAGTTGCCTCCCGCTCCGGACATGGCTGGAGGAGCTTGAGGAGGGATGTGCGGACTTGGGCGCTGCAGCTCGAGTGCGCGGAAATGGATGAGCAAAGTAGGAAGAAGGCGTAGGTGAAAAGGTGGATCCTTATCCCCTTATATGGACGGACGAAGCTATGCGTCCCCCGCCAGCCTGGTAAAACTCGCTTATCTCCCAAGCGCCGTAATCAATGGCGCGGTTGGGTTACCCACGTCTGTATTGATGAGAATACCTGAATAAGGGGGACACGATCTCCGCTCTGATAAGACGTGCCAAGGAAACTGCCTCGCTAAACGCGCTGAGGTGGAACAGTAAAAACGATTCGTATAAAGGCCTGGCCGTGGTGTGATGTCACGCCGCAGAATACACCAGCAGATCTGTGCAAAGGTTATTCTCTACAAAGGGTATGTGGAACTTGTTTTGCAGAGCCGGACACTATCCTTGTGTTCAAAATCTTCTATGAAGTATTCAGAGGAGGAACCCGCCTTGCAATGCCGAAGACAATGTGCGCGCCGGATCCGTCGTCATTGAAGCCTGGTTCAGGGGGCTACTGAGGGAGTCCTGGATTAGGGGATGTCTGGATAGCCGAACTATCACCGTTGGCCGGACTCCTGGACTATGAAGATACGAGATTGAAGACTTCGTCCCGTGTCCGGATGGGACTTTCCTTGGCGTGGAAGGCAAGCTTGGCGATACGGATATGTAGATCTCCTACCATTGTAACCGACTGTGTAACCCTAACCCTATCCGTGTCTATATAAACCGGAGGGTTTTAGTCCGTGGGACGAAAAACAATCATACCATAGGCTAGCTTCTAGGGTTTAGCCTCTCGATCTCGTGGTAGATCCACTCTTGTACTACCCATATCATCAATATTAATCAAGCAGGAGTAGGATTTTACCTCCATCGAGAGGGCCCGAACCTGGGTAAAAACATTGTGTCCCTTGTCTCCTGTTACCATCCGCCTAGACGCACAGCTCGGGACCCCCTACCCGAGATCCGCCGGTTTTGACACCGACAGTTAGGTTTACCTTGATACTTCTTTTGTAGTTGCGGATGCTTGCAATAGGGGTTAGTCATAAGTGGGATGCTTGTCCAAGAAAGGGAAGCACCCAAGCACCGGTCCACCCACATATCAAATTATCAAAGTAAGGAACGCGAATCATATGAGTGTGATGAAAACAAGCTTGACGATAATTCTCATGTGTCCTTGCTACGTCTTGAGCTTGCGTTGGTTTTCCCCGAAGAGGAGAGGATGATGCAGCACAATAGCGTAAGTATTTCCCTCAGTTTTTGAGAACCAAGGTATCAATCCAGTAGGAGGCCACGCACAAGTCCCTCGTACCAGCACAAAACGATAGCTACTCGCAACCAACGCGATTAGGGGTTGTCAATCCCTTCACGGTCACTTACGAGAGTGAGATCTGATAGAGATAATATTTTTGGTATTTTTGGTTTAGAAGATGCAAAGTGAAAAGTAAAAGCAAAGTAAAACAAAGTAAGTATAAAAGTGATGGAGATTGATATGATGAGAATAGACCCGGGGGCCATAGGTTTCACTAGTGGCTTCTCTCAAGAGCATAAGTATTCTACGGTGGGTGAACAAATTACTGTTGAGCAATTGACAAAATTGAGCATAGTTATGAGTATATCTAGGTATGATCATGTATATAGGCATCACGTCCGAGACAAGTAGATCAAAACAATTCTACATCTACTACTATTTCTCCACTCACCGACCGCTATCCGGCATGCATCTAGAGTATTAAGTTAAAACAGAGTAACGCCTTAAGCAAGATGACATGATGTAGAGGACTAAATTCATGCAATATGATAAATACCCCATCTTGTTATCCTCGATGGCAACAATACAATATGTGCCTTGCAACCCTTTACATCCTTTGGGTAAGGACACCGCAAGATTGAACCCAAAGCAATGCACTTCTCCCATTGCAAGAACTACCAATCTAGTTGGCCAAACCAAACGGATAATTCGAAGAGACTTGCAAAGATAACTCAATCATACATAAAAGAATTCAGCGAAGATTCAAATATTATTCATAGATAAGCTGGATCATAAACCCACAATTCATCGGTCTCAACAAACACACCGCAAAAAGAAGATTACATCGAATAGATCTCCACGAGAGAGGGGGAGAAAATTGTATTGTGATCCAAAAAGAGAGAAGAAGCCATCTAGCTACTAGCTATGGACCCGAAGGTCTGAAGTAAACTACTCATACTTCATCAGAGAGGCTATGGTTTTGATGTAGAAGCCCTCCGTGGTGGATGCCCCCTCCGGCGGAGCTCCGGAACAGGCCCCAAGATGGGCTCTCGTGGGGTACAGGAAGTTACGGCTGTGGAATTAGGTTTTTGGCTCCTGTTCTGATCGTTTGGGGGTACGTAGGTATATATAGGAGGAAGGAGTACGTCGGTGGAGCTTCGAGGGGCCCACGAGGCAGGGGGCGCACCCTAGGGGGGGCGCCCCCCACCCTCGTGACCGCCTCTCTAGTTCCTTGGCGTAGGGTCTAACTGTAGGACCTTGAAGTATGTCTAGTGGGGGGGGGGGGGGGGTGATCAGACTACTTGACCAATTAAAAACTTAACCTTTTCCCAATTTTAGACTTTGGCAAATTTTAGCTATCTTTTAACAAGTCAAGCAATCTTCACGCAATTCAAGCAAGCATGCAAAGAATATATCACAAGCTTGAGCGTTGTATTGCAACATCTTCAACTCTTCCGCACTAGCTTAACGATTCGGTTCTCTCTCATCAAAGAATTCACCTTGCAAGCCAATACACACAATAGCCCAAACGCCGGGGTTATGTCCGGGAATATGCATTTTCATCTTATGCTTCCAACTAGCAAAATTAGTGCCATCAAAGTAAGGACCTCTACGGTGATAATTTCCCTCGCTATACGCCATACTCTCCTAGGTTGTGAAACCAAGGCTATGACCACCAAAAGCTATGGAAATCAAAGCAAATGGAGACCAATGCTCTGATACCACTTGTAGGACCTTGAAGTATGTCTAGAGGGGGGGGGTGATTAGACTACTTGACCAATTAAAAACTTAACCTTTTCCCAATTTTAGACTTTGGCAGATTTTAGCTATATTTGAACAAGTCAAGCAATCTTCACGCAATTCACGCAAGAATGCAAAGAGTATATAGGCAGCGGCAAATAAAGCATGCAACTTGCAAGAATGTAAAGCGAAGGGTTTGGAGGATTCAAACGCAATTGGAGACACGGATGTTTTTGTCGTGGTTCCGATAGGTGGTGCTATCGTACATCCACGTTGATGGAGACTTCAACCCACGAAGGGTAACGGTTGCGCGAGTCCACGGAGGGCTCCATCCACGAAGGGTCCACGAAGAAGCAACCTTGTCTATCCCACCATGGCCGTCGCCCACGAAGGACTTGCCTCACTACCGATAGATCTTCGCGAAGTAGGTGATCTCCTTGCCCTTACAAACTCCTTGGTTCAACTCCACAATCTTGTCGGAGGCTCCCAAGTGACACCTAGCCAATCTAGGAGACACCACTCTCCAAGAAGTAAGAAATGGTGTGTTGATGATGAACTCCTTGCTCTTGTGCTTCAAATGATAGTCTCCCCAACACTCAACTCTCCCTCACAGGATTTGGATTTGGTGGAAAGAAGATTTGAGTTGAAAGCAACTTGGGGAAGGCTAGAGATCAAGATTCATATGGTTGGAATGGAATATCTTGGCCTCAACACATGAGTAGGTGGTTCTCTCTCAGAACTGGTAAGTTGGAAGTGTAGGTTTGTTCTGATGGCTCTCTCCACGAATGAAGAGGAGGTGGAGGGGTATATATAGCATCCACACAAAATATAACCGTTACAAACAATTTACCAAACTCAGTGGGACCGAATCATCAAACTCGGTCGGACCGATTTAGTAAACCTAGTGACCGTTAGGGTTTTCGGTGGGACTGACATGCAGCTCGGTACGACCGATATGGTTAGGGTTAGGGCATAACGTAATCTCGGTGAGACCGGTTACACAAACTCGGTGAGACGGAATTTGGTAATTAGCTAACCAGAGAGTTGGTCAGGTAAACTCGGTGGGACCGATTCACTCTTTCGATGAGACAGAAAAGTTACGAAAGGGAAACAGAGAGTTTACATTGCAATCTCGGTGGGACCGATCGCTCACTTTGGTTAGACCGAAACGTTATGAAGGGAAACAGAGAGATTACAATCCCATCTCGGTGAGACCGAGATCCCTATCGGTGAGACCGATTTGCCTAGGGTTTGTGGCGATGGCTATGACAATTGAACTTCGAGGCGCCGGATAGAAAAATCGGTAGGGCCGAGTTTGACTTTAGGTTTAGGTCATATGTGGATGTGAGAAAGTAGTGGAGGGTTTTGGAGCATATCACTAAGCACATGAAGCAAGCGGCTCATTAAGCAACACCTCATCCCTCCTTGATAGTATTGGCTTTTCCTATAGACTCAATGTGATCTTGGATCACTAAAATGTAAAATGTAGAGTCTTGAGCTTTTGAGCTTGAGCCAATCCTTTGTCCTTGATATTTTGAGGGATCCACATTCATTATCCATGCCATGCCATTCATTGAGCTTTCCTGAAATATTTGTCTTGGAATAGCATTAGCTCAATGGGCTATATGTTGTTATGAATTACCAAAACCACCTTGGGATAGTTGCACTTTCAATTTCGCCCTTTTTGGTAATTGATGACAACATATAGATCAAAGCTTTGATAAATGATAATAAAATTTTAAAAAAACATCGTCACTTTGAGAAGTATGTGATAAGCAAGAGCTCCCCCTAAATTTGTGCATATTAAGATTTGCTTTGGACTGCAAATGCACAAGGAATTAGGCTCATGGGTTACTCTTCCATGTCACATACATCTTGGTGGAGCGCTCAAAATAATAAAGATTGAATACATGCACTCATCACCAAGCACAGTGAATGATCTTATAAGGATAAGTAAGATAATATCATAACACGCATAAGTGTAGCTTATGATCAAACACATGATCATCAATGTCTCACAGGTAAAAGCATAGTATCTCAAGCAATCAAAGAAAACGAAGTTCAACCAAGAAGACAAGAGAGAACAAAAGCAGCAAATCTCTCTCTCTCTCGAAGCCTGTGATCTATACATTTTTCTCCCCCTTTGGCAACAAGTTACCAAAAAGTTCGTAGAAAATGCATAGGACTATATCGTCTCTCAGGCTTGGTCTTCTGGTGGTGGTGTAGATAGAACTCCAAGGACGAAGGCATCAATAGATGTGGAAGGAGCTGAAGGAGTTGGTGCTGGAGCTGGTTGCGCTGGAGCTGTAGCTGGAGCTGATGAAGTGACTCTGGTGACTGGCTCTGCAGCTGATCTCTGAGCTCGTGGTACTCTGGCAAATGCATCAGTCGTTGTCCTGCCCTTCCTCTCCTGCATATCATCCTGTAGCTGCTCCACAGCTGACTGAATCTCAGTTACTTTGACATCAAGATCATAGAATTTTTGTTCCATGATTCTTTCCAGGCTCTCCTGGTTTTGAGTTAGGGTGGCCAACCCCTTCTGAATCCGCAGAGTTGATGCTATCAAATAACCAAGCTGCTCCTGCTTGTTCTTCAGAAAGTAATTAGATGCCTCTGCTTGAGTTGGCATCTTGGTAGCCTTCTCTTTCCTTGCTTTTCCTTCTTCTCTTGAGCTTGTACTGATGATGGTTCATTCTCAGTCATCACAACTTGATTGTCCTCAAATTCAGGATAGAGAACCATGTGTTCCTTATCCAACAGATACTTCCCTGCGCCCATCTTTGAGTTAATCAACTCCTGAATCGGTGGGGCATATCCACAGCTCCTCTTCTGGTCTGCTGTTGTCCTCTTGATAGTTTCAACTATGAGGCATATGACCTTGAATTTCTGAGGCACATCAAATATGTGAAGCAAATTGATTGCATGCCCTCTGATCATGTTGTGGTCACCTGATTTGGGCAACAGAGTGTGCCTTAGGATCCAGTTGATTGTAGGCAGCCCTGACAGAAGAAAATGAATTGATCCAAACTTGAAAGTCTCAAGAGCATCATCTGGGATCTCCTTGTACATCCGCGACATTGAGTTGTGACCCATCTTCTTCTTGGCATAAATGTCCAAGTCATCTTCACTTTCCTTGGGGGCATTGACCAGACTTGCCCATTCCTCTATGGTTGACTGGTATCTCGTTCCTTCTGACATCCAAACTATCCTGCCATCTGGATAGAAATGTGATGTGGAGTAGAATTGCATAATGAGCTTGTCATTCCAGTTTGTGAGCTTCTGCCCAACAAAATATGCAACTCCACACGCACTGAAGTTGTCATATACTCCAGGATAGTGTTCTGCATTCTCCTGAATGTAGGTCCAGTCGACCCACCTCATATCACAAACTATGGGCTTCTTATCCAATAAGACGGTCTCATAGAAGTCCTGCTGCTCCTTGGTGTGGAACCTGTAATCTACAGCAGTCCTTCTCCTGGTGGCATATGGATCTGACTCTCTCCATAGCCTCAACCCTAGATCTCTCCTGATCTTCATGTTCTCAGCCACATGATGAGCATCATTGTGGTCTGGAATCTTGGGCTTGAGCTTCCTTAGGACCTGCCCTTCTTCATCTTCCTCAAGATCAACATCGTGCATTGGGGCCTTGTTCTTCTCAAATTCTTTGGTATACTCCTGGTATTCCTCTTTGGTGTACTCTTGGGCTTGGGGGCAGCTTTGGGCTTTGAAGTTGCAGCCCCTGATTTTATGGCATCATCCATCAACTTTTGTGCCTTGGGTGCTGGTTCAGCAACCTCTTTTTCTTCCTCTTCCTCCATCATAGATGGCTTCCCAATCACTCTGGCCATGGTCTTCTTGACCCTTCCCTTTCTTTTCTTTCCTTCAGCAGCAGCAGGTTCTTTGGGTTGGGATTCCAAAGAAGCTTGAGTGGAGACTCTGGCTTTGGACATTGGTTGTCTACCTGCTGGCCTTTTGATCTTCATTCCAGGTTTAACTGTTGTTGAGCTGTACTCCTTCTTGAGCACTTTCTTCCTTGAAGTTGCCTCATCCTCAACTGCCACATAATCCTCATCCTCAGACTCTGAGGTATTCTTCTTTCTTGTCCTTGTGGCAGCCTTGGGCAAATTGCTGGGAGTGCTTCTGCTCCCCTCTTCTGAGCTGCTAGAGGGACTAGTGCCCTCACTCATGTGAATCTGCTCTTCTGACCTGTTCTAGCTGTCACTTTGGTCTGACATGCTGCACACACTGACTGCTGACCCTGTGAATAGTTATAGATGAGGTAGAGTGGATGAGCATCACAAAATGCAGAGAATTTTGCAAAATAATGATTCAAAAAACTTAGTTTTAGTTTTCCACAGAAAGCATTTGGGATCTACCGATTTTTAAACTCGGTGATACCGAAGCAGTTTTGGAACCTAAACTAGTGAACTCGGTCAGACCGAGTCACAGTTCGGTGGCACCGAGACTGCTAGGGTTCCACAATGTTCTAAAATCGGACACACCGATTTGTAATTCTCGGTCAGACCGAGACTTACTAGTGCAATGGCGTTAGCCAAATCGGTGGGACCGAGTTTTTCAACTCGGTGGGTCCGAGATGGTTTCAAGAAACCTAACCCTAAATTTTCGAATCACAACTATTCTAAGGATTGTTTTGACTGGATAGAGGTGTTTCAATCGTGGCAAGATGCATTACGAACACAATGTGCTGAGAATCAGACGAGGATAGCACTGTGATCGAGTTCATACCCTAGTTCGGAGGTGAACTCGCTACGGCGGCCACGGCAGAGAAGAATTCCATTGACGGCGGAGGAGACCAGCGGCTGGAGGCGGCTGGCGACGAAGTCGACGATCCGTAGACCTAGTAGGCAGAGCGAGCTATGCGCGGGCGAGGAGTTCCGGAGAAAGTTTTCCAAATTTTGCCCATGTGAATATTTAGCCCGACACTGTTGGTGTGACCGAGTTGAACAACTCGGTGGCACCGAGATGCATAACTGTTAACAGTTACACCAACTCGTTGTGACCGAAAAGTTCAAATCGGTTGCACCGAGATTGAAAACCTAGATCGACTTAGTGATCTCGGTATGACCGAAATGGAGGAATCAGTCAGACCGAAAATCACAAAGAAGTTTTGGAAGTTTAAGTCTATGACGAATCGGGGACTCCGAGTGCTCCTCACACAGAGTGGTTCGAATCTGACTTGGTCAAATTTTGTGATGTAGCATGAATAGAGTTTGAGACGAGAAAAGCATAGATAGCTAGAGAAGGTTCTTAGGCATTCTTGTCCATCCACTTGGCCAAAGAAAGAGACGCCAATCAATCAAAACAACAAGTGGATGTCATCTAATGAGTAAAATATGCAACCAACATGCTCACATAATAAAATGACAAATGAAATATGTGCCAAAGCATGCACAACCAATTCTAGCATCTATCAAACAATTGGCGATGAATAGGTCATCTATATATGAGTATATTGACTTAGGAGTCAAATGAGAACATTTGATCATAGGTCATACTCATCGTTTAAGCTCAAGTGGGGTTACCACTTTTATATAAAGCATTTATGTGTTCACATCATTAGTGTTGCTTTGACTCAATTCTTAGAGTTAAGCTCCCCCTAGATGTGAGATCCCCCTGTGAGGGATAAACTAACCTTGGGTTTTGTCGATGATGACTTCAATGAGGTGTTGAAGATGTGGATGCTCAATGTTGATGTAGATCTTTTGGAGCAATCCTTTGGAGTGAGTTGCACTTTCAATACCTACATGGGTTAGTCCCACAAGGAACAAACAAGAATATCCATATACATAGAGTGATGCACACAAAAAATGATGTCCATGAAAACTTTAGGTTACCTTGTCCCTTGCCTTACCAACATGAGGGTTTTGTGACTCCTTGAACTAGTGCAAGATATGGAAGACGGTTGCACTTGTACTTGCCATAATGATATGAGTGAAAAATGTTGGCGGAGTCACCCTCAAGAACTCTCTAGTTCTTCTTCTTCTGGATCCACATCATCTTGATGGGAATCCTTGGTGTAGTAGTTGTGCTTGATGAAGTAGAACTTGGCGTAGTCTTGGGAACCCACTTGACCAAGGCCTTAGGTGCTTCTTCAAATGCATCAATCTCTTCTTGAAGCTTGTCCTTGCCTTTGTTCTTGTGGTCTTGTGGTGGAAGATCATCTTGTGCTTGTGTTCCCTTGAAGGAAGTAGGATCATACTTCTCTTGTTGAGGAACAAACTTCGTCTTGGGGTATTGATCTTCTTCCCACTCAACTCCATTGGCATTGAACTTCCGTTCAAAACCAACACCTTGATTCTTCCGGTGCCTTCCTTGCTTGCGTACAATTTCCTCAAATTGCTTACTCCCAAAGAAGGCTCTTGTATACACCTTTCTCTATAATTCCCTTCAATAAGCTGTTTTCTTGCTCAAGTGTAACTTGGCTAAGAGAATCATTAGTGGAATCAAGAGAACTACTAGAAGCAACAATATTGGGTTTAGCATTGTTATTGTTACTACTAGAAGAAGAATCTTTCTTGTTCTTGTTACTAGACTTGACTTGAGGCATGTAAGTAGATAAGAGTAAATGCTTGGCAATATAAGAAGAACTTTTCTTACGGAGATCATCATTGATCGCTTTTAGGAACTCATGCTCTTGCTCAAGATTGAGCTTTTCAAAGCATAACTTCTCATGAGCCCTTAAAAGTTCTCGATGATCTTCGAAGATAGTTTCATGAGCTAACTTAAGAGTGTTTAGTTCTTTAGTTAGACACTCAATCTTCTCCTTATCATTGTCATTCGTTTCATCTTGATTAGCATGATTAATTGACGTTTCATCATAGTATTCATCACTAGAGTTGTTAACAAGTAAATCATCATCACCTAGAAAGTCATCTTCATCACTATTAGAATCAACATACTCGGGGTGTGTTACCTTAGGACCTTTGGCCATGAAGCATCTTCCAATTCCTTCATTTGGTGATTCAAATATGTCGTAGGAGTTGGTTGACACAAGTGCTAAACTGGCAACACCTTCATCTTGAGTGTATTCGGAGTCGGAGTGATAGCTTCTCTCGGAGTGATTGTCGGAGTCGGAACCGGATACCCATTCACCAACATGAGCTTGATGTCTTCTTTTTGTGTAGCTCTTTGATGACTTGTCCTTCCTTTACGAATCCTTGCTTCTCCGTGAGGGTCTTCGTTCATAACGATCATCTCTACTCCTTCTCTCTCTTGGTGGTGATTCTTCTCTTCTACTTCTTCTCTTAGGAGAATCTTCTCTTCTTTTGTAGGGTGCCGTACACTCATTGGAGTAGTGTCCGGGTCTCCCACAATTTTAGCAATTGCGCTCTCGACTAGAAGATCTTTTGTCATTGTAGGGCCTTGACTTGGAGCTTCTTTCTTTGCTTCTACTCTTGTAGAATTTGTTGAAGTTCTTCACCATTAAGCTCAATTATTCATTGAAGGTTTGTTTCTCACTTGATGATGTGGGGGCTTCACATGAGGCTTTGTAAGCACCACTTGACTTGTTGTGAAGTTCCTCCTTATCCTTGATTGACATCTCATGAGCAACAATTCTTCCAATGACTTCTGTTGGCTTGAGATCTTTGTAATTTGGCATCATTTGGATCAATGTGCACACGGTATCATATTTTCCATACAATGCTCTTAGGATCTTCTTGATGATGAATCTGTCGGTCATTTCTTCACTTCCTAAGACGGCAATCTCATTTGTGATAAGAGCAAGCCTAGAGTACATTTCAGCGACACCTTCACCATCCTTCATTTTGAACTTGTCAAGCTGACTTTGGAGCACATCCAACTTGGATTCCTTAATGAGTCGGTACCTTCATGCATATCAATCAAAGTATCCCAAATTTCCTTTGCATTCTCAAGATGGCTGATTTTGTTGAATTCTTCGGGGCACAAGCCATTGAAGAGGATATCACAAGCTTGAGCTGTATTGCAACATCTTCAACTCTTCCGCACTAGCTTCACGGTTCGGTTCTCTCCCATCAATAGGTCTGAAGTAAACTAGTCATACTTCATCGGAGAGGCTATGGTTATGATGTAGAAGCCCTCCGTGGTGGATGCCCCCTCCGGCGGAGCTCCGGAACAGGCCCCAAGATGGGCTCTCGTGGGGTCTGAGGAAGTTCTGACGGTGGAATTAGGTTTTGGCTCTGCTCGATCGTTTGGGGTGCGTGGTATATATAGGAGGAAGGAGTACGTCGGTGGAGCTTCGAGGGGCCCACGAGGCAGGGGGCGCACCCTAGGGGGGGCGCCCCCCACCCTCGTGACCGCCTCTCTAGTTCCTTGGCGTAGGGTCCAACTGTAGGACCTTGAAGTATGTCTAGAGGGGGGGTGATCAGACTACTTGACCAATTAAAAACTTAACCTTTTCCCAATTTTAGACTTTGGCAGATTTTAGCTATCTTTTAACAAGTCAAGCAATCTTCACGCAATTCAAGCAAGCATGCAAAGAATATATCACAAGCTTGAGGGTTGTATTGCAACATCTTCAACTCTTCCGCACTAGCTTCACGATTCGGTTCTCTCCCATCAAAGAATTCACCTTGCAAGCCAATACACACAATAGCCCAAACGCCGGGGTTATGTCCGAGAATATGCATTTTCATCTTATGCTTCCAACTAGCAAAATTAGTGCCATCAAAGTAAGGACCTCACGGTGATAATTTCCCTCGCTAGACGCCATACTCTCCTAGGTTGTGAAACCAAGGCTATGACCACCAAAAGCTATGGAAATCAAAGAAAATGGAGACCAATGCTCTGATACCACTTGTAGGACCTTGAAGTATGTCTAGAGGGGGGGTGATTAGACTACTTGACCAATTAAAAACTTAACCTTTTCCCAATTTTAGACTTTGGCAGATTTTAACTATATTTGAACAAGTCAAGCAATCTTCACGCAATTCAAGCAAGCATGCAAGGAGTATATAGGCAGCGGAAAATAAAGCATGCAACTTGCAAGAACGTAAAGGGAAGGGTTTGGAGGATTCAAACGCAATTGGAGACACGGATGTTTTTGTCGTGGTTCTGATAGGTGGTGCTATCGTACATCCACATTGATGGAGACTTCAACCCACGAAGGGTAACGGTGTGAGTCCACGGAGGGCTCCACCCACGAAGGGTCCACGAAGAAGCAACCTTGTCTATCCCACCATGGCCGTCGCCCATGAAGGACTTGCCTCACTAGCGGTAGATCTTCCCGAAGTAGGTGATCTCCTTGCCCTTACAAACTCCTTGGTTCAACTCCACAATCTTGTCGGAGGCTCCCAAGTGACACCTAGCCAATCTAGGAGACACCACTCTCCAAGAAGTAACAAATGGTGTGTTGATGATGAACTCCTTGCTCTTGTGCTTCAAATGATAGTCTCCCAACACTCAACTCTCTCTCACAGGATTTGGATTTGGTGGAAAGAAGATTTGAGTGGAAAGCAACTTGGGGAAGGCTAGAGATCAAGATTCATATGGTTGGAATGGAATATCTTGGCCTCAACACATGAGTAGGTGGTTCTCTCTCGGAACCGGTAAGTTGGAAGTGTAGGTTTGTTCGATGGCTCTCTCCACGAATGAAGAGGAGGTGGAGGGGTATATATAGCCTATACACAAAATCTAACTGCTACACACAATTTACCAAACTCGGTGGGACCGAATCATCAAACTTCGGTCGCACCGATTTAGGAAACCTAGTGACCGTTAGGGTTTTCGGTGGGATTGACATGCAACTCGGTACGACCGATATGGTTAGGGTTAGGGCATAACGTAATCTCGGTGAGACCGATTACACAAACTCGGTGAGACCGAATTTGGTAATTAGCTAACCAGAGAGTTGGTCACGTAAACTCGATGGGACCGATTCGCTCTTTCGGTGAGAGCGAAAAGTTACGAAAGGGAAACAGAGAGTTTACATTGCAATCTCGGTGGGACCGATCGATCACTTCGGTTAGACCGAAACGTTACGAAGGGAAACAGAGAGATTACAATCCCATCTCGGTGAGACCGAGATCCCTATCGGTGAGACCGATTTGCCTAGGGTTTGTGGCAGTGGCTATGACAACTGAACTCAGTGGCGCTGGATAGAAAAACCGATAGGGCCGAGTTTGACTTTAGGTTTAGGTCATATGTGGATGTGAGAAAGTATTCGAGGGTTTTGGAGCATATGACTAAGAACATGAAGTTAGAGGCTCATTAAGCAACACCTCATCCCTCCTTGATAGTATTGGCTTTTCCTATCTACTCAATGTGATCTTGGATCACTAAAATGTAAAATGTAGAGTCTTGAGCTTTTGAGCTTGAGCCAATCCTTTGTCCTTGATATTTTGAGGGATCCACTTTCATCATCCATGCCATGCCATTCATTGAGCTTTCCTGAAATATTTGTCTTGGAATAGCATTAGCTCAATGAGCTATATGTTGTTATGAATTACCAAAACCAACTAGGGATAGTTGCACTTTCAATCTCCCCCTTTTTGGTAATTGATGACAACATATAGATCAAAGCTTTGACAAATGATAATAAAATTTAAAAAAAAAACATCGTCGCTTTGAGAAGTATGTGATAAGCAAGAGCTCCCCCTAAATTTGTGCATATTAAGATTTTCTTTGGATTGCAAATGCACAAGGAATTAGGCTCATGGGTTACTCTTCCATGTCACATACATATTGGTGGAGCGCTCAAAATAATAATGATTGAATACATGCACTCATCACCAAGCACAGTGAATGATCATATAAGGATAACTAAGATAATATCATAACACGCATAAGTGTAGCTTATGATCAAACACATGATCATCAATGTCTCACAGGTAAAAGCTTAATATCTCAAGCAATCAAAGAAAACGAAGTTCAACCAAGAAGACAAGAGAGAACAAAAGTAGCAAATCTCTCTCTCTCTCTCTCTCTCTCTCTCTCTCGAAGCCTATGATCTATACATTTTTCTCCCCCTTTGGCAACAAGTTACCAAAAAGTTCCTAGAAAATGCATAGGACTATATCGTCTCTCAGGCTTGGTCTTCGGGTGGTGGTGTAGATAGAACTCCAAGGACGAAGGCATCAGTATATGTGGAAGGAGCTGAAGGAGTTGGTGCTGGAGCTGGTTGCGCTGGAGCTGTAGCTGGAGCTGATGAAGTGACTCTGGTGACTGGCTCTGCAGCTGATCTCTGTGAGACCGAGATCCCTATCGGTGAGACCGATTTGCCTAGGGTTTGTGGCAGTGGCTATGACAATTGAACTCGGTGGCACCGGGTAGAAAAATCGGTAGGGCCGAGTTTGACTTTAGGTTTAGGTCATATGTGGATGTGAGAAAGTAGTGTAGGGTTTTGGAGCATATCACTAAGCACATGAAGCAAGAGGCTCATTAAGCAACACCTCATCCCTCCTAGATAGTATTGGCTTTTCCTGTAGACTCAATGTGATCTTGGATCACTAAAATGTAAAATGTAGAGTCTTGAGCTTTTGAGCTTGAGCCAATGCTTTGTCCTTGATATTTTGAGGGATCCACTTTCATCATCCATGCCATGCCATTCATTGAGCTTTCCTGAAATATTTGTCTTGGAATAGCATTAGCTCAATGAGCTATATGTTGTTATGAATTACCAAAACCACCAAGGGATAGTTGCACTTTCACCAAGTCTCCTGGATCACGTTCGGTGAGAAAATCACGTTTCCGAAGGTTTCATTCTGTTTGGACTCCGTTTGATATTCTATTTCTTCGAAATACTGCAAAAGGCAAAAAACAGCAATTCTGTGCTGGGCCTCCGGTTAATAGGTTAGTCCCAAAAGTAATATAAAAGTGGAAAATAAAGCCCATTATAGTCCAAAACAATAGATAAAGTAGCATGGAGCAATCAAAAATTATAGATACGTTGGAGACGTATCGTGCATCCCCAAGCTTAATTCACCTTTCGTCCTCGAGTATGTAAATGATAAAAGAGAATTTTTGATGCGGAGTGATACTTTGGCATAATTTCAATGTAAATCTTCTTAATCATGGTATGAATATTCAGATCCGAAAGATTCAAGACAAAAGTACATATTGACATAAAAATAATAATACTTCAAGCATACTAATCAAAGTAATCATGTCTTCTCAGAAATAGCATGGCAAAAGAAAGTTCATCCCTACAAAATCATATAGTTAGGCTATGTTTCATTTTTGTCACACAAAGATGTTCCCAACTTCTATACCCCCGATGACAAGCCAAGCAATTGTTTCATACTTAAATAATCTCAAACTTTTTCAACCTTCACCAATACATGAGCGTTAGCCATGGATATAGCACTATGGGTGGAATAGAATATGATGATGGGGATTGTGTGGAGAAGACAAAAAAAAGAAAGTCTCACATTGACGAGGATAATCAACGGGCTATGGAGATGCCCATCAATTGATGTCAACATGAGGAGTAGGGATTTCCATGCAACGGATGCACTAGAGCTATGAATGCTCAATAAAAGAAAACTAGTGGGTGTGCATCCAACTTGCTTGTTCATGAAGACCTAGGGCATTTTGAGGAAGCCCATCGTAGGAATATACAAGCCATGTTCTATAACGAAAAATTCCCACTAGTATAGAAAGACAACTTATGAGACTCACTATATGAAAAACATGGTGCTACTTTGAAGCACAATATATGAGAGTCTACATGAAGAACAAGGTGCTACTTTGAAGCACAAGTGTGGAAAAAGAGATAGTAGCATTGCCCTTTTTATTTATTTTCTTTTTTTGGGGCCTTTCTTTTTTTCTTTTTGGCCTTTCTCCTTTTTTGGGGCAATGCTCTAATAATGATGATCATCACACTTCTATTGATTACAACATAAGGATTTCAACTCGAAACTAGAACAAGGTATGACTCTATATGAATGCCTCCGACGGTGTACCGGGATGGTGCAATGAATCAAGAGTGACATGTATAAAAAATAATGCATGGTGTATTTGCCACAAATACGATGTCTACTACATGATCATGCAATGGCAATATGACAAAAGTAAAGTATGTCACAATGATGATGAACGGAACGGTGGAAAGTTGCATCTCGGAATGGCTATGGAAATGCCATAATAGGTAGGTATGGTGGCTGTTTTGAGGAAGATATAAGGAGGTTTATGTGTGATAGAGCGTATCATATCACGGGGTTTGGATGCACTGGCGAAGTTTGCACCAACTCTCAAGGTGAGAAAGGCAATGCACGGCATCAAGAGGCTAGCAAAGGCGGAAAGGTAAAAGTGCGTATAATCCATGGACTCAACATTAGTGAAAAGAACTCATATACTTATGGCAAAAATTTAGAAGTCATCAAAAATCAAGTACTACGCACATGCTCCTAGGGGGATAGATTGGTAGGAAAAGACCATCGCTCGTCCCCGACCGCCACTCATAAGGATGCACAAGCCAGGTACACTTCATGTTTCAAATTTGCTACACAACTTTAACCATACGTGCATGCTACAGGATTTGCTAACTTCAACACAAGCATTTTCTCAAATTCACAACTACTCAACTAGCACGACTTTGATATTATCACCTCCATATCTCAAAACAATTATCAAGCATCAAACTTATCTTAGTACTCAACGCACTCAAAAGAAAGTTTCACATATCTTGAATACCAAGTATATTAATATTAAGCAAATTACCATGCTATTAACGACTCTCAAAATAATCTAAGTGAAGCATGAGAGATCAAGTTTCTTTAAAACAAATCCACCACCGTGCTCTAAAAGATCTAAGTGAAGCACTAGAGCAAAAATTATCACGCTCAAAGATATAAGTGAAGCACTATGAGCAAACTATCAAGCTCAAAAGATATAAGTGAAGCACATAGAGTATTCTATCAAATTTCAATTCATGTATGGCTCTCTCAAAAGGTGTGTACAGCAAGGATGATTGTGGTAAACTAACAAGCAAAGACACAACTAATACAAGACGCTCCAAGCAAAACACATATCATGTGGTGAATAAAAATATAGCTCCAAGTAAATTACCGATGGAAGTGGATTTAAAGAGGGGATGCCTTCAGGGCATCCCCAAGCTTTGAATTTTGGTGTCCTTGGATTATCTTGGGGTGCCATGGGCAACCCCAAGCTTAGGCTCTTACCACTCCTTGTTCCATAATCCATCAAAAGAATTCACCCAAAACTTGAAAACTTCACAACACAAAACTCAATAGAAATCTCGTGAGCTCCGTTAGAGAAAGAAAACAAAAGACTACTTTAAGATACTGTAATGAACTCATTCTTTATTTATATTGGTGTTAAACCTACAGTATTCCAACTTCTCTATGGATCATAAACTATTTTACCAGCCATAGATTCATCAAAATAAGCAAACAACACACGCAAAAGAGAATCTGTCAAAAACAGAACAGTCTGTAGTAATCTGTAACTAATGCAAACTTCTGGAACTAAAAAATTTCTACCAAAATTAGACGACCTAGAAAATTTGTTTATTGATCAGCAGCAATTGGAATCAGTATTTTATCACGTTATGGTGATTTTTAACAACTCGGGCACTAAGCGCAAAGTTTCTGGAAGTTACAGCAAGATCAAATAACTATCATCCAAGAAGATCCAATAGGTTTAACTTGGCACAAACACTAATTAAAAGATAAATCCACATCTAAACAGAGGCTAGATGGATTATTTATTCCTAAACAGAAGCAAAAAACTAAATATAAAATTGGGTTGCCTCCCAACAAGCGCTATCGTTTAACGCCCCTAGCTAGGCATAAAAGCGAGGATAGATCTAGGTAGTGCCGTAGTAATAAGATAGATCGGTGAAACTCATTTCATATTCTCTACTTTCGGCATTAAGTTTTCTTTGAGGCAAGCAAAAGTAATCAAAAGGGCTAAATTTAATAGGACAAAAGTCCCCAAGATCAATTTTAGGAGGTATAGGTTCCTCTTTCGGCCCTTCGTATTGCACTACCAATTCATCGTTATAAGCATTCTTTTGACAGAACTTTGTGAGCCTATACTCGAGAGAGCATCCTAGCTCATTATTTCGAATAGCCAAATCATCATTAAGCTCGGAGATTCTATCAATTAAAATATTGGTAGGCACTTTTTTTCTAAGAATTTCATTGAAAGCAACATAGTCGATAGATTGAAAACACATTATTTCTTCTTGATCAAAAAGGATAGATTCTATGGGAGGACGGCCAGCGTCTACCCTATAATTGTAAAGATTTCTTTGGCTTCTTTTATTATAAATCTGAATTCATGAGCCAAAAGATAGTAGCGGCACGCTTAACGGAGGAGTGTTCAGTATTAGAAAATTCTAGGAAAATTCTTTGTATAGAAGGGTGCATATGCATAAATTGCCTTTCAAGTTCAACGATGAGCATGGCAATAGCGTCCGCAAGACTACTAGTTCTATGGAGAATAGAACCACCCATAGAGGGTAAAGCACCAGCACAAGTAAAGAAATCTTGAATAACTCCTTTTCCAATAATATTACCACTACCGATTCAAATCTTTTGTGTGATAGGTAGGGATTCTTCAACAGGAGCTTCAGAATTTTCCATATTATTATCGCCCATATTGGCAATAATTTCCCCAATTTCAGACATAGCGACCATAAAGCAAACTAACACACACGAGCAAACAAGCGGACGAGGAAAAGGCAAAGGGAAAAGAGGAGGAGATTGGGAAAGAGAGGGCGAATAAAAGCGGCAAGGGTGAAGTGGGGAGAGGAAAAGCGAGAGGCAAATGGCAAATAATGTAATGCGAGAGATAGGGATTGTGATGGGTACTTGGTATGTTGACTTTTGCGTAGACTCCCCGGCAACGGCGCCAGAAATCCTTCTTGCTACCTCTTGAGCTTGCGTTGGTTTTCCCCGAAGAGGAGAGGATGATGCAGCATACTAGCGTAAGTATTTCCCTCAGTTTTTTAGAACCAAGGTATCAATCCAGTAAGAGGCCACGCACACGTCCCTCGTACCTGCACAAAACGATAGCTACTCGCAACCAACGCGATTAGGGGTTGTCAATCCCTTCACGGTCACTTACGAGAGTGAGATCTGATAGAGATAATATTTTTGGTATTTTTGGTAAAAAGATGCAAAGTGAAAAGTAAAAGCAAAGTAAAACAAAGTAAGTACTCCCTCCATCCCTAAATATAGGGTGTATAGTTTTTGGCACGGAAATTAAAGAACGCACGTGGAGGGAAAATTTCACAAGTTTTGAGTGAGATTACACCTGACTAATCGACATGAGAAAATAGTGAAGCTATCCTAATATAAGGAAATGTAATCATATCCCTAAAAAGTGATCCAAACGAGCGGTGCAACGCAATACACCTTATATTCCGGATTTTTTCTCAAAAATCTATACACCTTATATCAAGGAACGGAGGGAGTATAAAAGTGATGGAGATTGATATGATGAGAATAGACCCGGGGGATATAGGTTTCACTAGTGGCTTCTCTCAAGAGCATAAGTATTCTACGGTGGGTGAACAAATTACTGTTGAGCAATTGACAGAATTGAGCATAGTTATGAGTATATCTAGGTATGATCATGTATATAGGCATCACGTCCGAGACCAGTAGATCGAAACGATTCTGCATCTACTACTATTACTCCACTCATCGACCGCTATCCAGCATGCATCTAGAGTATTAAGTTAAAACAGAGTAATGCCTTAAGCAAGATGACATGATGTAGAGGAATAAATTCAGGCAATATGATAAATACCCCATCTTTTTATCCTCGATGGCAACAATACAATACGTGCCTTCCAACCCTTTCTGTCACTGGGTAAGGACACCGCAAGATTGAACCCATAATTCATCGGTCTCAACAAACACACCGCAAAAAGAAGATTACATCGAATAGATCTCCACGAGAGAGGGGGAGAACATTGTATTGAGATCCAAAAAGAGAGAAGAAGCCATCTAGCTACTAGCTATGGACCAAGGTCTAGTAAACTACTCACACTTCATCGGAGAGGCTATGGTGTTGATGTAGAAGCCCTCCGTGGTGGATGCCCCCTCCGTGAACTCCGGAACAGGCCCCAAGATGGGATCTCGTGGATACAGGAAGTTCTGACGGTGGAATTAGATTTTTGGCTCCTGTTACGATCGTTTGGGGAATGCGTAGGTATATATAGGAGGAAGGAGTATGTCGGTGGAGCTTGAGGGGCCCACGAGGCAGGGCGCGCCCTGAGGCGCCCCACCTCGTGACCGCCTCTCTGGTTCCTTGGCGTAGGGTCCAAGTCTCCTGGATCACGTTCGGTGAGAAAATCACGTTTCCGAAGGTTTCATTCCGTTTGGACTCCGTTTGATATTATGTTTCTTTGAAATACTGAAAAGGCCAAAAACAGCAATTCTGGGCTGGGCCTCCGGTTTATAGGTTAGTCCCAAAAGTAATATAAAAGTGGAAAATAAAGCCTATTATAGTCCAAAACAATAGATAAAGTAGCATGGAGCAATCAAAAACTATAGATACGTTGGAGACGTATCAGTCCTCGGGAGCGCTTTTCTCATTATAAGAAATTCTCCAGGCTTGTCCTTTGCGACAAAAAGGATTGGGCCACCTTGCTGCACCTTATTTACTTTCAATTCTTGTTACCCGTTACAAATTATCTTATCACAAAATTATCTGTTACCTACAATTTCAGTGCTTGCAGAGAATACCTTACTTAAAACCGCTTATCATTTCCTTCTACTCCTAGTTGGGTTCGACACTCTTACTTATCGAAAGGACTATGATAGATCCCCAATACTTGTGGGTCATCAAGGTCTGAACTTATCACAAGCAAATACAACTACTAAATATTCTTTTTCAATAGTAGCAAAATTTCTCTGGGCACTGTCTAGAGTTTTACTAGCATATTGAATAACATTTAGTTTCTTATCAACTCTTTGTCTTAGAACAGCACCTACGGTATAATCACTAGCATCACACATAATTTCACAGGGTAAATTCCAATCTGGTGGCTGAACAATAGGTGCAGAAATCAAAGCTTTCTTAAGTATTTCAAATGCTTCTACACAATCATCATCGAAGACAAAAGGAATATCTTTTTGTAAGAGATTAGTCAGAGGCCTAGAAATTTTAGAGAAGTCTTTAATGTGCCTCCTATAAAAACCGGCATGACCAAGGAAACTTCTTATACCTTTAATGTCTTCAGGACACGACATCTTTTCAATAGCATCAACTTTAGCTTTATCAACTTCAATACATCTTTAGAAATTTTATGCCCCAAGACAATACCTTCATTAACCATAAAGTGACACTTCTCCCAATTCAAGACAAGATTAGTTTCTTCGCATCTTTGCAAAACTCGATAAGGGTTGCTCAAGAAATCATCAAAAGAATATCCATAAACAGAGAAATCATCCATGAAAACCTCGACAATCTTTTCATAAAAGTAAGAGAATATAGCCATCATGCATCTTTGAAAAGTAGCAGGTGCATTACATAAACCAAAAGGCATGCGTCTATAAGCAAAAGTACCGAAAGGGCAAGTAAAAATGGTCTTTTCTTGATCCTCTTTTCACATGGGTATTTGAGAGAAACCAGAGTAACCATCTAGAAAGCAAAAATGTGTATGTTTGGATAATCTTTCTAGCATTTGATCAATAAAAGGCAAAGGGTAATGATCCTTTTTAGTAGCTTTATTTAATTTGCGGAAATCAATTACCATCCTATAATCTGTAACAATTCTTTACGGGATCAATTCATCTTTATCATTAGGAACAACAGTAATACCTCCCTTCTTAGGGACACAATGGACAGGACTTACCCACTGACTATCAGCAATGGGATAAATTATACCTGCCTCCAGGAGCTTTAGTATTTCTTTTCTTACCACTTCTTTCATCTTAGGATTTAACCATCGCTGGTGATCAACAACTAGTTTGGCGTCTTTCTCCAATTTTATTTTGTGTCGGCATAGAGTGGGACTAATGCCCTTAAGATCATCAAGAGTATATCCAATAGCAGCACGGTGCTTCTTCAGAGTTTTCAATAGTTTCTCCTCTTCCTGCTCTGAAGCACTAATAATAATAGGATATATCTTCTTTTCATCAAGATAAGCATATTTAAGAGTATTAGGTAGTGGTTTAAGCTCAAACACGGGATCACCCTTGGGTGGTGGAGGATCCCCTAGAATTTCAATAGGCAAGTTATGTTTCAAAATAGGTCCCTATTTAAAGAATACTTCATCTATCTCCCTTCTTTCATTCATAAACATATCATTTTCATGGTCTAGCAAATATTGTCCTAAAGGATCATTAGGAGGCACGGCAATAGAAGCAAGACCAATACTTTCATCCTTACTAGGCAATTCTTTATCATGGGGTTGTCTACGAAATTTAGCAAAATTAAAGTCATGAGACATATCCCCTAAACCAATCGTAACAATATCCTTTTTTGCAATCTATCCTAGCATTAACAGTATTCAAGAAGGGTCTACCAAATATAATGGGACAAAAGTCATCTTGTGGGTAACCAAGAACAAGAAAATCAGCAGGATATTTAACTTTCCCACACAAGACTTCAACATCTCTAACAATCCCAACTGGTGAAATAGTATCTCTATTGGCAAGCTTAATTATAACATCAATTTCTTTAAATAAGCATAATGTGGGACTGCATTGAAGCGGGCGAAAGCGGTTCGTCCGAGTAGTGTGTGATAACCACTGCGGAAACCGACGATATCGAAGATCAAGTCTTTGCTTCGGAAGTTGTCCGGAGAACCGAAGACTACATCCAATGTTAAGGAGCCTGTATAGCGTGCCTCCATGCAGGGTATCACTCCTTTAAAGGTAGTGTTGCTAGGCTTGATTCTTGACGGGTCAATACCCATCTTACGGACAGTGTCTTGATAATTCAGGTTGAGACTGATGCCTCCGTCCATAAGGACTCTAGTGAGATGGTATCCGTTGATAACGGGATCGAGTACCAGGGCCGCTAAACCTCCATGACGGATACTAGTTGGGTGGTCCCTGCGATCGAAGGTGATCGGAAAAGTCGACCATGGGTTGAATTTTGGGGCGACCAGCTCTACGACATAGACGTCCCTTAGTGCACGCTTGCGCTCCCTTTTGGGGATATGGGTGACATATATCATGTTCACCGTTTTCACATCGGGGGGAAACTGCTTCTGTCCCCCTGTGTTCGGAGGGCGGGTGATACGTCTCCAATGTATCTACTTTTCCAAACACTTTTGCCCTAGTTTTGGACTCTAACTTGCATGATTTGAATGAAACTAACCCGGACTAACGCTGTTTTCAGTAGAACTACCATGATGTTGTTTTATGTGTAGAAAAGAAAAGTTCTCGGAATGTCCTGGAAATCCACGGAGGCACTTTTTGGAATTTATAAGAATTATTGGGCGAAAAAAATACATCAGGGGGCCCACAGCCTGTCCACGAGACAGGGGGCGCCCCCCTAGGGCGCACCCCCTATCTCGTGGGCCCCCTAGACCTCCTCCGACCTCAACTCCAACTCCATATATTCCGTTTCGGGGAGAAAAAAATCATAGAGAAAGTTTAATCGCGTTTCACGACATGGAGCCGCCGCCGCCAAGCCCTAATCTCTCTCGGGAGGGCTGATCTAGAGTCCGTTCGGGGCTCCGGAGTGGGGGATTCGTCGCCGTCGTCATCATCAACCATCCTCCATCACCAGTTTCATGATGCTCACCGCTGTGCGTGAGTAATTCCATCGTAGGCTTGCTGGACGGTGATGGGTTGGATGAAATTTACCATGTAATCAAGTTAGTTTTGTTAGGGTTTGATCCCTAGTATCCACTATGTTCTGAGATTAATGTTGCTATGACTTTGCTATGCTTAATGCTTGTCACTAGGGCCCGAGTGCCATGATTTCAGATCTGAACCTATTATGTTTTCATGAATATATGTGTGTTCTTGATCCTATCTTGCAAGTCTATAGTCACCTATTATGTGTTATGATCCGACAACCCCGAAGTGACAATAATCGGGATACTTCTAGGTGATGATCGTAGTTTGAGGAGTTCATGTATTCACTATGTGCTAATGCTTTGTTCCGGTTCTCTATTAAAAGGATGCCTTAATATCCCTTAGTTTCCGTAAGGACCCCGCTGCCACGGGAGGGTAGGACAAAAGATGTCATACAAGTTCTTTTCCATAAGCATGTATGACTATTTACGGAATACATGCCTACATTACATTGATGAATTGGATCTAGTTCTGTGTCACCCTATGTTATAGCTATTGCATGAGGAATCGCATCCGGCATAATTATCCATCACTGATCCATTGCCTACGAGCTTTTCATATATTGTTCTTCGCTTATTTACTTTTCCGTTGCTACTGTTACAACTACTACAAAAAACCCAAAAACATTTATCTTTACTTTTGCTACTGTTAGTATCATTATCATACCACTTTTGCTACTAAACACTTTTCTGCAGATACTAAGTTATCCAGGTGAGGTTGAATTGACAACTCAACTGCTAATACTCAAGAATATTCTTTGGCTCCCCTTGTGTCGAATCAATAAATTTGGGTTGAATACTCTACACTCGAAAGCTGTTGCGATCCCCTATACTTGTGGGTTATCAAGACCAATTTCTGGCGCCGTTGCCGGGGAGCATAGCTCGATTCTCTGAGTCACTTGGGATTTATTTATGTTGATCACTATGAAGAACTCAAAAGACGCTAAGACCAAGATTTTGCCCTCAACTACTAGGGGAGGTAAGGAACTGCCATCTAGCTCTGCACTAGATTCTCCTTCCGTTATTAGTAAGCTTGCGACACCCAAACACCTGCTTTGCTATGAATTACGATATGTCGCATGTTATTGATGATGCCACTTTGTTGGGGAGCGTGGCGAAATTCAAAATTTTCCTACGTGTCACCAAGATCTATCTATGGAGAAACTAGCAACGAGGGAAGGAGAGTGCATCTACATACCCTTGTAGATCGCTAAGCGGAAGCGTTCATGAGAACGGGGTTGAAGGAGTCGTACTCGTCGTGATCCAAATCACCGGAGATCCTAGTGCCGAGCAGACGGCACCTCCGCGTTCAACACACGTACAGCCGGTGACGTCTCCCATGCCTTGATCCAGCAAGGAGAGAGGGAGAGGTTGAGGAAGACTCCGCCCAGCAGCAGAACAACGGCGTGGTGGTGATGGAGGAGCATGGCAATCCAGCAGGGCTTCGCCAAGCACCGCGAGAGAGGAGAAGGGAGAGAGGTAGGGCTGCGCCAAGAGGGAGAGGTTCTCGTGTCTTCGGCAGCCCCCAGGCCTCAAGTATTTATAGGGGGAGAGGGGGGTGCGCCCCCACCTAGGTTTCCACCCCTAGGGGGCGGCGGCCAGCCCTAGATGGGACTTGGAGGGGGCGGCCAAGAGGGGAAGAGAGGGGGCGCGCCCTAGGGTGGGCCTAAAGGCCCATCTGCGCCTAGGGTTTCCCCTCTCCCCTCCTAGCTGCGCCTTGGGCAAGGGTGGGAGGCGCACCAGCCCACTCTGGGGCTGGTCCCTTTCCACTCTAGGCCCATGCAAGCCTCCGGGGCCGGTGGCCCCACTTGGTGGACCCCCGGGACCCTCCCGGTGGTCCCGGTACGTTACCGATAAAACCCGGAACTTTTCCGGTGACCAAAACAGGACTTCCCATATATAAATCTTTACCTCCGGACCATTCCGGAACTCCTCGTGACGTCCGGGATCTCATCCGGGACTCCGAACAACATTCGGTAACCACATATAAACTTCCTTTATAACCCTAGCGTCATCAAACCTTAAATGTGTAGACCCTACGGGTTCGGGAACCATGCAGACATGACCGAGACGTTCTCCGGTCAATAACCAACAGCGGGATCTGGATACCCAGGTTGGCTCCCACATGTCCCGCGATGATCTCATCGGATGAACCACGATGTCAAGGACTCAATCAATCCCGTATACAATTCCCTTTGTCTAGCGGTATTGTACTTGCCCGAGATTCGATCGTCGGTATCCCGATACCTTGTTCAATCTCGTTACCGGCAAGTCTCTTTACTCGTTCCGTAACACATCATCCCGTGATCAACCCCTTGGTCACATTGTGCACATTATGATGATGTCCTACCGAGTGGGCCCAAAGATACCTCTCCGTTTACGGAGTGACAAATCCAGTCTCGATTCGTGCCAACCCAATGCAGACACTTTCGGAGATACCATAGTGCACCTTTATAGTCACCCGATTCGTTGTGGCGTTTGGTACACCCAAAGCATTCCTACGGTATCCGGAGTTGCACAATCTCATGGTCTAAGGAAATGATACTTGACATTAGAAAAGCTTTAGCATCTGAACTACAATCTTTGTGCTAGGCTTAGTATTGGGTCTTGTCCATCACATCATTCTACTAACGATGTGATCCCGTTATCAATGACATCCAATGTCCATGGTCGTGAAACCGTAACCATCTATTGATCAACGAGCTAGTCAACTAGAGGCTTACTAGGGACATGGTGTTGTCTATGTACCCACATATGTATCTGAGTTTCCTATCAATACAATTATAGCATGGGTAATAAACGATTATCATGAACAAGGAAATATAATAATAACCAATTTATTATTGCCTCTAGGGCATATTTCCAACAGTCTCCCATTTGCACTAGAGTCAATAATCTAGTTCACATCGCCATGTGATCAACACTGATAGGTCACATCGCCATGTGACCAACATCCAAAGAGTTTACTAGTGTCTATAAACTAGTTCACATCATCATGTGATTAAGACTCAATGAGTTCTGAGGTTTGATCATGTTTTGCTTCTGAGAGAGGTTTTAGTCAACGGGTCTGTAGTATTCAGATCCGTATGTACTTTGCAATTCTCTATGTCATATTGGAAATGCTGCTTCCACGCTCCACTTGAAGCTTATTCCAAATGGTTGCTCCACTATACGTATCCGGTTTGCTACTCAGAGTCACTCAGATAGGTGTTAAAGCTTGCATCGACGTAACCCTTTACGCCGAACTCTTTATCACCTCCATAATCGAGAAACATGTCCTTATTTACTCCAAGGACAATTTTGACCGCTGTCCAATGATCCGTTCCTGGATCATTCTTGTACCCCTTGATTGACTCATGGCAAGGCACACTTCTGGTGCGGTACACAGATAGCATACTATAGAGCCCTACGTCTGGCGTGAGGGGACGGCCTTAAATCCTGTGTCTCTCTTCTGCCATGGTCGAGCATTTAACTCTTAACTTCATACCTTACAACTCAGGCAAGAACTCCTTCTTTGACTGATCCATCTTGAACACCTTCAAGATCCTATTAAGCATTTTGATCTATCTTATAGATCTTGATGCTTATTGTTCAAGTAGCCTAATCCAGGTTTTCTATTGAAAATCATCTTTGAAATAACCCTATATGCTTTCCAGAAATTCCACATCATTTCTGATCATCAATATGTCAACAACATATACTCATCAGAAATTCTATAGTGCTCCCACTCACTTCTTTGGAAATACAAGTTTCTCATAAACTTTGTATAAACCCAAAATCTTTGATCATCGTATCAAAGTGCATATTCCAACTCCGAGATGCTTACTCCAGTCCTTAGAAGGATCGCTGGAGCTAGCATACCTTTTAGCATCCTTAGGATCGACAAAACTTTCCTGATTGTATCACATACAACCTTTCCTTACGTGAACCGGTAAGGAAACTCGTCTTGACATCCATCGCCAGATTTCATAAATGCAGCTAATGCTAACATGATTCCGACGGACTTAAGCATCGCTACGGATGAGAAAATCTCATCGTAGTCAACTCCTTGAACTTGTGAAAAACTCTTACGCCACAAGTCGAGCTTCATAGACGGTGACATTACCGCCCACGTCCGTCTTCTTCTTAAAGATCCATTTATTTCAATGGCTTGCCGATCATCGGGCAAGTCCACCAAAGTCCATGCTTTGTTATGATACATGGATCCTATCTCGGATTTCATGGCTTCTAACCATTTGTCGGAATTTGGGCCCACCATCGCTTCTCCATAGCTCGTAGGTTCATTGTTGTCTAGCAACATGATCTTCAAGACAGGATCACCGTACCACTCAAGCGACGCATCCTTGTCACCCTACGAGGTACGGTAGTGACTTGATCCAAAACTTCATGATCACTATCATAAGCTTCGACTTCAATTGGTGTAGGTGCCACAGAACAACTTCCTGCGGCCTGCTACACACTTGTTGAAGTGACGGTTCAATAACCTCATCAAGTCTCCACCATCCTCCCACTCAACTTTCTGAGACAAACTTTTCCTCGAGAAAGGACCCGATTCAAGAAACAATCCCCATTGCTTTCGGATCTGAATTAGGAGGTATACCCAGCTGTTTTTGGGTGTCCTATGAAGATGCATTTTATCCGCTTTGGGTTCGAGCTTATCAACCTGAAACTTTTTCACATAAGCGTCGCAGCCCCAAACTTTCAAGAAACGACAACTTAGGTTTCTCCAAACGGTGTCGTCTCAACGGAATTACGTGGTGCCCTATTTAAAGTGAGTGCGGTTGTCTCTAATGCCTAACCCATGAACGATAGTGGTAATTCGATAAGAGACATCATGGTACGTACCATATCTAATAGGGTGCAACTATGATGTTCGGACACACCGTCACACTATGGTGTTCCAGCGGTATTAATTGTGAAACAATTTCCACTATGTCTTAATAAGCGTGCCAAAGCTCAGAACTCAGATACTCATCTCTATGATCATATCATAGACATTTTATCCTCTTGTCACGATGATCTTTAACTTCACTCTGAAATTACTTGAACCATTCAATAATTCAGATTTGTGTTTCATCAAGTAAATATACTCAACATCTACTCGAATCATCTGTGAAGTAAGAACATAACGATATTCACTGCATGCCTCAGCATTCATTGGACTGCACACATCAAGATGTATTACTTCCAACAAGTTGCTATCTTGTTCCATCTTACTGAAACCGAGGCTTTTCAGTCATCTTGCCTATGTGGTATGATTTGCATATCTCAAGTGATTCAAAATCAAGTGAGTCCAAACTATCCATCTGCATTGAGTTTCATCATGCGCATACACCAACAGACATGGTTCGCATGTCTCAAACTTTTCAAAAACGAGTGAGTCCAAAGATCCATCAACATGGAGCTTCTTCATGCGTTTTATACCAATATGACTTACATGGCGATTGCCACAAGTTAGTGGTACTATCATTACTATCTTATACTTTTGGCATGAAAATGTGTATCACTATGATCGAGATTCAATAAACCATTTATTTTGGTGCAAGACCATCGAAGGTATTATTCAAATAAATAGAGTTACCATTATTCTCCTTAAATGAACAACCGTATTGTGATAGACATAATCCAATCATGTCTATGCTCAATGCAAACACCAAATGATAATTATTCTGGTTTAATACTAATCTTGATGGTAGAGGGAGCGTGCGATGTTTGATCACATCAAATTGGAAACACTTCCAACACATATCGTCAGCTCTCCTTTAGCTAGTCTCCGTTTATTCCGTAGCCTTTTATTTCGAGTTACTAACACTTAGCAACCGAACCGGTATCTAATACCCTGGTGCTACTAGGAGTACTAGTAAAATACACAATAACTTAATGTATATCCAATATACTTCTATCGACCTTGCCAGCCTTCTTATCTACCAAGTATCTAGGGTAATTCTGCTCCGATTATACATTTCCCCTTATTACGTAAGCACTTAGTCTCGGGTTTGGGTTCAACCTTGGGCTTCTTCACTGGAGCAACAACTGATTTGCCGTTTCATGAAGTGTCCCTTCTTGCCCTTGCCCTTCTTGAACCTAGTGGTTTCACCAACCATCAACAATTGATGCTCCGTCTTGATTTCTACTTTTGCGGTGTCAAACATTGTGAATACCTCAAGGATCATCATATCTATCCCTGATATGTTATAGTTCATCACGAGGCTCTAGCAGCTTGGTGGCAATGACTTTGGAGAAACATCACTATCTCATCTGGAAGATTAACTCCCACTCGATTCAAGTGATTGTTGCACCCAGACAATCTGAGCACAAGCTCAACGATTGAGCTTTTCTCCCTGAGTTTGCAGGCTAAGAAAATTGTCGAAGGTCTTATACCTCTTGACGTGGGCACGAGCCTGAAATCCCAATTTCAGCCCTTTGAAACATCTCATATGTTCTGCGACGTTTCGAAAACGTCTTTGGTGCCTCAACTCTAAACCGTTTAACTGAAGTATCACGTAATTATCAAAACGTGTATGTCCGATGTTCGCAACATCCACAAACGACGTTTGGGGTTCAAAGACACCGAGCGGTGCATTAAGGACATAAGCTTTCTCATCCGCATAATTGCTACTTTCAACTTTCAACTATATTTTCTCTAGGAACATATCTAAATAGTGGAACTAAAGCGCGAGCTTCGACATAATTTGCAAAAGGTCTTTTGACTATGTTCAAGATAATTAAGTTCATCTTATGAACTCCCACTCGAATAGATATCCCTCTGGTCATCTAAGTGATTACATGATCCGAGTCAACTAGGCCGTGTCCGATCATCACGTGAGACGGACTAGTCATCATCGGTGAACATCTTCATGTTGATCGTATCTACTATACGACTCATGCTCGACCTTTCGGTCTCTGTGTTCCGAGGCCATGTCTGTACATGCTAGGCTCGTCAAGTCAAACCTAAGTGTATTGCGTGTGTTCCGAGGCCATGTCTGTACATGCTAGGCTCGTCAACACCCGTTGTATGTGAACGTGAGAATCTATCACACCCGATCATCACGTGGTGCTTAGAAGCGACAAACTTTAGCAACGGTGCACAGTTAGGGGAGAACACTTCTTGAAATTGTTGTAAGGGGTCATCTTATTTACTACCGTTGTTCTAAGTAAACAAGATGCATAAACATAATGAACATCACATGCAATTATATAGTAGTGACATGATATGGCCAATATCATATAGCTCCATTGATCTCCATCTTGAGGGCTCCATGATCATCATCGTCACTGGCATGACACCATGATCTCCATCATCATGATCTCCATCATCGTGTCTTCATGAAGTTGTCTCGCCAACTATTAGTTCTACTACTATGGCTACTGGTTAGCAATAAAGTAAAGTAATTACATGGCGTTGTTTAATGACACGCAGGTCATACAATAAAGACAACTCCTATGGCTCCTGCCGGTTGTCATATTCATCGACATGCAAGTCGTGAATCCTATTACAAGAACATGATAAATCTCATACATCACATCACATTCTTCTTGGCCATATCACATCACATAGCATACCCTGCAAAAACAAGTTAGACGTCCTCTAATTGTTGTTTGCATGTTTTACGTGGCTGCTTTGGGTTTCTAGCAAGAACGTTTCTTACCTACGCAAAACCACAACGTGATATGCCAATTGCTATTTACCCTTCATAAGGACCCTTTTCATCGAATCTGTTCCGACTAAAGTGGGAGAGACTGGCACCCGCTAGCCACCTTATGCACCAAGTGCATGTCAGTCGGTGGAACCTGTCTCACGTAAGAGTACGTGTAAGGTCGGTCCGGGCCGCTTCATCCCACAATACCGTCAAAACAAGATTGGACTAGTAACGGTAAGCATATTTAACAACATCGACGCCCACAACTACTTTGTGTTCTACTCGTGCAAAGAATCTACGCAATAGACCTAGCTCATGATGCCACTGTTGGGTTATGTAGCAGAAATTCAAAATTTTCCTACGTGTCACCAAGATCTATCTATGGAGAAACTAGCAACGAGGGAAGGAGAGTGCATCTACATACCCTTGTAGATCGCTAAGCGGAAGCGTTCATGAGAACGGGGTTGAAGGAGTCGTACTGCGTCGTGATCCAAATCACCGGAGATCCTAGTGCCGAACGGACGGCACCTCCGCGTTCAACACACGTACAGCCCGGTGACGTCTCCCATGCCTTGATCCAGCAAGGAGAGAGGGAGAGGTTGAGGAAGACTCCGCCCAGCAGCAGAACAACGGCGTGGTGGTGATGGAGGAGCATGGCAATCCAGCAGGGCTTCGCCAAGCACCGCGAGAGAGGAGAAGGGAGAGAGGTAGGGCTGCGCCAAGAGGAGAGGTTCTCGTGTCTTGGCAGCCCCAGGCCTCAAGTATTTATAGGGGGAGAGAGGGGTGCGTCCCCACCTAGGTTTCCACCCCTAGGGGGCGGCGGCCAGCCCTAGATGGGACTTGGAGGGGGCGGCCAAGAGGGGAAGAGAGGGGGCGCGCCCTAGGGTGGGCCTAAAGGCCCATCTGCGCCTAGGGTTTCCCCTCTCCCCTCCTAGCTGCGCCTTGGGCAAGGGTGGGAGGCGCACCAGCCCACTCTGGGGCTGGTCCCTTTCCACTCTAGGCCCATGCAAGCCTCCGGGGCCGGTGGCCCCACTTGGTGGACCCCCGGGACCCTCCCGGTGGTCCCGGTACGTTACCGATAAAACCGAAACTTTTCCGGTGAACAAAACAGGACATCCCATATATAAATCTTTAACTCCGGACCATTCCGGAACTACTATTGACGTCCGGGATATCATCCGGACTCCTAACAACATTCGGTAACCACATACAAACTTCCTTTATAACCCTAAGCGTCATCGAACCTGAAGTGTGTAGACCCTACGGGTTCGGGAACCATGCGAACATGACCGAGACGTTCTCCGGTCAATAACCAATAGCGGGATCTGGATACCCATGTTGGCTCCCACATGTTCGCGATGATCTCATCGGATGAACCACGATGTCAAGGACTCAATCAATCCCGTATACAATTCCCTTTGTCTAGCGGTATTGTACTTGCCCGAGATTCGATCGTCGGTATCCCGATACCTTGTTCAATCTCGTTACCGGCAAGTCTCTTTACTCGTTCCGTAACACATCATCCCGTGATCAACCCCTTGGTCACATTGTGCACATTATGATGATGTCCTACCGAGTGGGCCCAGAGATACCTCTCCGTTCACGGAGTGACAAATCCAGTCTCGATTCATGCCAACCCAATGCACACTTTCGGAGATACACCTGTAGTGCACCTTTATAGTCACCCGATTACGTTGTGACGTTTGGTACACCCAAAGCATTCCTACGGTATCCGGGAGTTGCACAATCTCATGGTCTAAGGAAATGATACTTGACATTAGAAAAGCTTTAGCATACGAACTACGATCTTTGTGCTAGGCTTAGTATTGGGTCTTGTCCATCACATCATTCTACTAACGATGTGATCCCGTTATCAATGACATCCAATGTCCATGTTCAGGAAACCGTAACCATCTATTGATCAACGAGCTAGTCAACTAGAGGCTTACTAGGGACATGGTGTTGTCTATGTACCCACACATGTATCTGAGTTTCCCATCAATACAATTATAGCATGGGTAATAAACGATTATCATGAACAAGGAAATATAATAATAACCAATTTATTATTGCCTCTAGGGCATATTTCCAACAGCCACTTCTGCTATGCATGATGAAACTACTTATGTGCGTGCTACTACTTTGCCATTAGGTGAATTCCTAGATGAACAACTTGCTAGAGTTAGGGGGATGAAATTACTGAAGATCCTATTACTGATGATAGTGATGATCAGGGTTCCCCCAATGATTATGTATTACCTGTTGTTCCTAAGGGTTATGTTATGAATGAAAAAGCTGCTATGGAAATTCTTGCTTGCAATGATAGAAACACTACTAGAAAAAGTCCTACTAATGGCGCACCAGTTTTTCCTACTAATGGCGCACTACTGGTGCGCCATTAGTATCACGCCACTAGTATTTTTTACTAATGGCGCACCAGTGGTGCGCCATTAGTATCCCAGATACTAATGGCGCACCACCGTGCGCCATTAGTATAAACCTCGGTGCGCCATTAGTATGGGCCACTGGTGTGCCATTAGTATAGGCCACGGTGCGCCATTAGTATTTTTGAATTTTGAAGGCGGGAAAATAGTAGTGGCGCACCGTCTAACCCCCACCGTGCGCCATTGCTATTTTTGAATTTTGCATTTGGATCTGGATCGCGATTTTTTTGCCCATTTTTTGCTCGTTTTTTTTGCTCGTTTTTTTGCATGATATTATCAATTCTATTCCCGTTTTTGGATCTTGTACGTTCTTTTGCCGTGTTCTTTTGCCGGAGAGGAGTTCACCGGAGAGGAGTTCGCCGGAGAGGAGGAGGAGGAGGTGACCGCAGCATCGCCGGAGAGGAGGACGAGGTCGCCGGAGAGGAGTTCACCGGAGCATCGGAGAGGAGGAAGGAGAAACCATGAGGGGATGGGAGGAGAGGAGGGAGGAGGAGCTCACTTGAGAGGAGGGAGGAGGAGCTCACCGGAGAGGAGGGAGGAGAAACCATGAGGGGAGGGGAGGGGAGGAGAGGAGAGGAGGGAGGAGGAGGTCGTCGGAGAGGAGGAGGAGGAGGTCGCCGGAGAGGAGAAGGGTAGTATGGTGGAGGAGAGAAGGGAAGATGGAGTGGAGGAGTGGAGGAGTGGTGGAGTGGAGGAGAAGAATGAAGAGGTAAGGAGGATAGGACACGCCCACCCATATATACGACATACTAATGGCGCACCACGGGCAGGTGCGCCATTAGTAACTTTTTTTTATTTTTTTGATTTATTTTGAATTTTGAAGGCGGGAAAATACTAATGGCGCACCATGCGCAGGTGCGCCATTAGTAACTTTTTTTTATTTATTTGATTTATTTTGAATTTTGAAGGCGGGAAGATACTAATGGCGCACCATGGGCAAGTGCGCCATTAGTAAGTTTGAATTTTTTTTGAATTTTTTTGCCTCTCCAGATCTTAAAAGGCCCGTAACTTTTTTCTGTTTGGTTTTTGAGGATTTTGAAAATGTTTAACAGGGTTCCCCCAATTAAATTTGGATGCAACTTTTCGAGTAGATGATTTTTCATATAAAAAACTTTTTCATTCGAGTTAGTATGCAAAAGTTATGCCCATATTTACAAATTCCAGAGAGATTTTGCAAATAAAGTTGAAATTCACATTTGCAAACTTTCCCAACAACTAGACCACATATCACATGGGAAACTTATTTTCTGTTATTTTTGACATTTCCATCATTTTCTTTTATTTTTTTAAAACTGAAAAAGGCGATCCACGAGGGGTGCATTAGGAATTTTTGGGCCAAAATACTAATGGCGCACCGTGGAAGTGGTGCGCCATTAGTAGTTGAATTATTAATGGCGCACCACTCCCACGGTGCACCATTAGTAGTTTTGAAAAATTACAATTTTTTTACTAATGGCGCACCGTGGGATGTGGTGCGTCATTAGTATTTACACACTAATGGCGCACCAACACATGGTGCGCCATTAGTATTTACTAATGGCGCACCACATGTACAGTGCGCCATTAGTGTCCATCCCATCTATAGCCCTTTTCCTAGTAGTGAAATGATCTTAAGAAATTATTAGCTAAATGGAAGCAGCAGTCTCTTAATGCTAGAATGAAACCCGATCCTGCTTTTGCTACTTCACCTATCTATGTTACTGATAAGGATTATGAATTCTCTGTTGATCCTGTTATTACTTTAGTTGAATCTGATCCTTTTTATGGCCTTGAATCTGAAACTGTTGTGGGACATCTTACCAAGTTGAATGATATAGCCACCTTGTTTACTAATGATGAGAAGTCTCGCTATTTATATATCCTTAAGATATTTCCGTTCTCATTAAAGGGTGATGCTAATACTTGGTATAATTCTCTTGCTCCTAGTTGTGTGCGTAGTCCCCAGGATATGATTTATTACTTCTCTGCTAAATATTTCCCTGCTCATAAGAAACAAGCTGCCTTATGGAAATATATAATTTTGTGCAAATCAAAGAAGAGAGTCTCCCAAAAGCTTGGGGGAGGCTTCTCCGGTTACTTAATGCTTTGCCTGATCATCCTCTTAAGAAAAATGAAATACTTGATATCTTTTATAATGGACTAACCGATGCTTCCAAGGACTATTTGGATAGTTGTGCTGGTTGTGTTTTTAGGGAAAGAACAGTCGACAAAACTGAAATATTACTGAATAATATGTTGACTAATGAAAATAATTGGACTCTTCCCGAGCCAGTTCTGAAGTAATTCCTGAACCAATTGATCCAACTCCGAGCCTATTCCTAAACCCACTCCGAAGAAGAGAGGTGTTTTATTTCTCGATCTGAAGATATGCAAGAGGCAAAGAAATGAATGAAAGAAAAAGGTATTAAAGCTGAAGATGTTAAGAATTTACCACCTATTGAAGAAATACATGGTCTTAATATACCGCTTTGAAGAACCACATTGTCTTGATAACCCGACACAGGTAGTAAAGGTAAATTCTCTCTACAGATATGATAAAGTTGAAATACCCTCTACTAAATTTCATAGCCCATGTTTAGATGAATTTGATGACTTTATGGCTAGGCAAGCAAGTTTTAATGCTTATGTTGGTAGAGAGTTAAGGAATAATGCTTTCGAGACAGGACGCGTAGGTGATAATCTGGCTAGAGTTAAAGATGAACTTCACCGCGTTAGCAAATATGCTTCTACGGTTGCTACTCAAGCTGAGCAAGTACTTAAAGCTCAAGATGATTTACTTGATGAATTGAATAATAAAAATGACTTTGCTGTTAGAGTGGCTACTAGAACTGGTAGAATGACTCAGGAACCTTTTTATCCTGAAGGCCACCCTAAGAGAATCGAGCAAGATTCTCAAAGAAATAATTTGGAGGCATCTAGTTCTTCTAAAAAGAAGAAGAAGAAAAACGATAGGACTTTGCATGCTTCTAGTGAACCTATTGTAGACACACCTGAGAATCCCAATGATATTTTCTATTTCTGATGCTGAAACTCAATCCGGCGATGAACATGAACCTAGTAATAATGTTAACGATAATGTTCATGTTGATGCTCAACCTAGCAAAGACAATGATGTAGAGATTGAACCTGCTGCTGATCTTGATAACCCTCAATCAAAGAATCAACGATATGATAAGAGAGATTCTGTTGCTAGGAAGCACGGTAAAGAAAGAGAACCATGGGTTCAGAAACCCATGCCCTTTCCTCCTAAACCATCCAAGTCAAAGGATGATGAGGATTTTGAGCGCTTTTCTGAAATGATTAGACCTATTTTATTACATATGCGCTTAACTGATATGCTTAAAGTAAATCCTTATGCTAAGTATATGAAGGATATCATCACAAATAAAAGAAAGATACCGGAAGCTGAGATTTCCACCATGCTTGCTAATTACACTTTTAAGGGTGGAATACCAAAGAAACTTGGAGATAAAGGGTGTACCAACTATACCATGCTCTATTAAAAGAAATTATGTTAGAACTGCTTTATGTGATCTTGGAGCCGGTGTTAATGTTATGCCTCTCTCTTTATATCGTAGACTTGAATTGAATAAGTTGACACCTACTGAAATATCTTTGCAAATGGCTGATAAATCAACTGCTATACCTGTCGGTATTTGTGAGGATGTGCCTGTTGTGGTTGCAAATGTCACTATTTTAACGGACTTTGTTATTCTTGATATTCCTGAGGATGATAGTATGTCTATTATCCTTGGTAGACCTTTTCTTAATACTGCAGGGGCTGTTATTGATTGCAACAAAGGCAATGTCACTTTTCATATTAATGGTAATGAGCATACGGTACACTTTTCGAGGAAACAATCTCAAGTTCATAGCATCAATTATATTGAAAAAGTTCCAACTATTATTTTTTAAGGTTTTGAATTTCCTCTCCCTACTGTCAAGAAAATGTATGATATTCTTATTGTTGGGGATTTTCATATCCCCGTTGAGGTAACTTAGTGTTATTCGAAATTTCTCCGGTTCTGTGTTATTCGGAATGAGTTTGTTAACAAGACTTGATCAACCTTGTTAGTGGCTTCGACATCTGTTGACATTATGGAACACGTTGGTATTTCGATTTCCGTCGTGAAGACAATGGTGGAGAACGTCATGGTGACCGAGGTCTGAGGCCTTGTAATGGTGGACCAAGTCTTCATGGCGATGAGGACTTTGCTTGGTGATTCGTGACTCATAGCAGCGGTATCGGCAAGTGGGGGCGGCAACACATGTGAAGTACAGAATCTTAGCTTTCAGGGTGAAAACCCAAGGCCTAGCCTTAATTGGTTGTGCCTGATAGTGACCTTGTTGAAGGCATTATTTTTTAGACCGTGGATCTTCTTCAGGGTGAAAACCTAAGATCTAGGATCGGGCAATGACGGTGCTTGTGCATGGTTTCCTTTTTGAAGGCGTCGCTTTTGGAGAGTATGGACTTCGGGTGTTGTCTAGCTGGTGGTTCGTGCTGCAGCTACAAGGAATTGATCACTGTAGCAGGATATTTCCTATTTCTTCTTTTTTTTTGTTTTTTGACTGTGTGCATCCATAATGTCTTTACAATATTATTGTTGCAGAGGCTGGGTGTAATTAGTATATCCGCAATATATTAATATATGCCCCTTGTCGAAAAAGACGTACCTCTCACGTTTCCATGGAGCCACCGGCTGGACACCTGACAGACGGGAGGGCAACTCACGTTAACAGAAACACACACATCAGAATGGACTAAGAAGGAGACGCAACTTACACCAACAGACGGGAGGGCAGCTCACACCACAGAAGTCGGCTAACACACATAGTAAAACGAGTCGGCCGGATACACACGTTCACGTAAAATTTTGGTCATATATCGCATGAGAGGCAAATAGGTCTTTTCACTTATTATTTAACACTGTTAAAGGCTTAAAATGGACGGAAGCGTTATACATGACATAAAATTTAAACTCGGTGTTAAATAAGGAATGAAAAAATTCAGTGTTAAATAAGGCAAAACAATTTAAGACAGTGTTAAATAAGGGATTGTCTTTATATAGTTGGTTGTGCACGTTGTGGTGTACTGCCCAAAGTTGTAAAAGGAGGCTGCATTATGTGCCGGTCTTGAGTTTAGTAGAAAAAGAGAAAGGCAGCCCCCTTGTAACATTGAGCTGCGTGCGCGTGCGCGTGGGCACCGGGAAAAGGGACACGAGCATGTGCCCACCGCGTTGTGTACAGCCCGACAAGTAGTTGTAGTATAGTGGATAAATAATTTACAAGCTTTGGACGCGGTTGGTGAAATTTCGCACGAAGGAAGAGGAGGAATCCCAGCCTCCTCTTGCTGCTGCTGCTAGATCAGTTGTCGTGTGTCTTGTGTATGTCTAGAGTTCAATACCGACCCCTCTGTTGAAGAGCTGCTGGATGAGATCTCATCCTTGACTCCACAAAGTTCTAAGTGCCGTTGCTCTTGCATTCTACTGCTTGGTATTATAGATATTGATATATTTTTCATATGCAATTGGTCAAACTTTTAAAAATTGACTTTTAAAACTTTTAGAATGTGATGTAATAAAAATGGACGGGGTACTGTCTTTCTTTTAGCATGCAACGAATTTCACCATCAAATTAGGCATGGAATTTCATAAAATTCTTCAAGAAGTAGGCATCCGAAGCCTCCGCCTTGACACCATCCCAGTCGACATTGTCATCACCGGATATTTTGCCCGACGGGAGCGGAGGGGATAGGGAGTGGAGTGGACTATTGGAGTGACCGAGCTAGGGTTTGGTCCGCTAGTGGGGAAAGGATTAGGTTTATGTGGAGACGGACTGGGCGGGTCCCAAGTGGAGGATGCGTTTAGGCGTGTTGGGATAGCGGGATATCACTGATATGTCTCCAACGTATCTATAACTTTTGATTGTTCCATGCAATTATATTATCTGTTTTTGATGTTTTATATGCATTAATATGCCATTTTATATTATTTTTGGGACTAACCTATTAACCTAGAGCCCAATGTCAGTTTTTGTTTTTTCCTTATGTTTGAGCTTCGGAGAAAAGGAATACCAAACAGAGTCCAAACGGAATGAAACCTTCACGATGATTTTTCTTGGACCAGAATACACCCAGGAGACTTGAAGTGCAAGTCAGAAGAGCCACGAGGCGGCCACAAGGTTGGAGGGCGCGCCCAGGGGGGTAAGGCGCGCCCCCTACCTTCTATGCCCCTCGGTGACCCCCCTGACCTAGATCTTCCTTCTATATATTCACATATATTCCCAAACCACCAGAAGTACCCACGAAAATACTTTTCCACCACCGCAACCTTCTATTCCCGTGAGATCCCATTGTCGGTGACAAAACCGGCGGATCTCGGGTAGGGGGTCCCGATCTGTGCGTCAAGGCTGATGGTAACAGGAAGCGAGGGACACAAATGTTTAGCCAGGTTCGGGCCCTCTCGATGGAGGTAAAACCCTACTTCCTGCTTGATTAATATTGATGATATGGGTAGTACAAGAGTAGATCTACCACGAGATCGTAGAGGCTAAACCCTAAGAGCTAGCCTATGATGGTATGATTGTAATTGTGATCGGCCTACTAAGGACCAACCTCTCCGGTTTATATAGGCACCGGAGAGGGCTAGGATTTACATGGAGTCGGTTACAAGGAAGGAAATATAATATCCGGATCGCCAAGCTTGCCTTCCACGCCAAGGAAAGTCCCATCCGGACACGGGCCGAAGTCTTGAGTCTTGTATCTTCACACTTCAATAGTCCGGACGTTGTACACAGTCCGGCTGTCCGGATACCCCCTAATCCAGGACTCCCTCAGTAGCCCCTGAACCAAGCTTCAATGACGATGAATCCGGTGCGCAGTCTTGTCTTCGGCATTGCAGGGCGGGTTCCGCCTCCGAATACTCCAAGGTAATTATCGAACACTCAAACCGTGTCCGGATCCACAAGATGATCTTCGTATGCCACCGTAGAAATAATAATGTTTCACAAATGCAATCCGTTGACAACCTTTTAGGCAACCCGACGTGTCATTACGGTCGGGTCATTATTCGAACCGTTTCCCCACAACCAGCTACAGCGCATATCGCGAGGCGGTTTCCTCGACACGTCTTGTCAAAGTGGAGATCGTGCCCCCTCATTACGGGATTCTCATCAATACGGGCGTGGGTAAACCAACCGCACCGCTAATCGCGGCGAGCGGGAGGCAAACAGGCTCAACCAGGCAAGTGGGGAGGCGCAAAAAGCAGTTACCGCCCCTATAAAGAGACAAGACCTCCTTCTCTTTACCCATGCCTTTCTCCTTCCGCTTGCTCGTTCCCCTCTTTTCGAGCCCTAATGCCCAAGCACTCTTCCTTTCCACCAAAGAGAGGCTTTCCAAAGATGTTCGGATCTAGAGCAGGAGGTAGATGGATGGCCTCCACTGTCCGGGAGAAGGATATTAAGAAGCTCCGGGACGCCGGGTATCTGGCTCAGAAGTCGGCCACCGTCTCCCCCCGGCGGGACAGGTAAATCCCACTCCGGAACCTCACGAGAGAGTCGTATTCCTTCCCCATTTTGTCCGTGGGCTCGGGTTTCCCCTGCACCCATTTGTTCGCGGAATCATGTATTACTACGGGATCGATTTTCATGATCTTTCCCCCAACTCCTTCCACAATATCTCGACGTTCATTGTCGTGTGCGAGGCTTTTCTTCGGATCTCACCTCACTTCGGCCTGTGGCTGAAGATTTTTAATGTAAAACCCAAGGTGGTGAACGGCAAGCACGCCCGAGTCTTGTGGCGCCATGGTGAGCAAGATGCCCAAGGTCGTTTGGCGAAGGCGCTTTCAACGACTCCGTCAAGGAGTGGCAGCAGTGGTTCTATATCACCGAACCACGCGGCAAAAAGTGGGCGGCGGTTCCAGAGTTCAGATCCGAAGCTCTACTGCGGCTCACGTCCTGGCCCGAGAAGGGCCCGAACTGGTGCTCGTCCGATGAGCTGTCGACGCAGCTTCAAGGTGTGGTTGACAGGGACGTCGAACTTATGGATGTAGTCCAGGTGATGCTAGTTCGCCTGGTTCTCCCATGTCTGCGCCGAGCTTGGACTCTGTGGGAGTTCGACCCAGCCGAGCACCAGACCCTTCGGGAGCTTTATGATTCCTCCCACGAGGATATCTGGAAGGTGCTCTTTAAGTCCGGCAAATCGTGGCCGGGCCCCACCGAGGACCGTGGGTATCAGTCATCCCATTCTCCAAGCTCGGTAAGTCACAGCCAAGCTCGGTCTATTCATGCTTCAGCTGGTATGTCATGAGGGAGACATCCTAATCGTGTTTCATCCTGACCTCAGGGATGGATAAAGAAAGTGGAGCAAACACATTGTCCGGCCCCGTTGCCGGAGGAACCGGCCGGACCTCTTCTGACGAAGATGCTGGTCCCCGCGCCTTACGAGGCGCCAAAGAAGGAGGCCTCCAAGAAGGTCAAGAAGACCGGAGTGGCCTCCGTCACCGCGAGCCGGACGCAAAATCCGAAGACTCAAGCGACGCTCCTTCTTCGGAAGATGAAGAGGGAGAAGCAGAGGAGGACCGGCCTCACTCTGAAGGTGGGAAGAAATGTGTGGCTTCCCCGTCCCTGGAGGCTGAATCGCCCAAGGGGAGAAAAAGTTCCCTCCCAGAGGCATCCACCACGGCTGCCGATAGCAGCCCGGAGTGGGATCCCAGGGCCCAGCCCCTGGAGAAGTCGTAAGTGTACAAATCCGAACACGCATACGCGTCCGGTATTGTTTTTGGGCATAGTAGTTTTAACTGCTGCTATATTCTGCACAGTCCGGCGAGGTCTCGCGCCCGCCAGTCCTCATCCGAAGATTCGCTGAGCTCGGACGCTTTGGCGAGCGAGACGCCTCGAAGGCCCTTCCCCAAAGTCCGGTGCGACATCGAGGTGTCGTCTCAACGAGGCTCGGATCGGGGGCATATCCTTTGGGGCGGACACACGGGAGCGATGGCCCCGGAGTGTGCCGTCAGCGGGGGCGATCTTGGGTTCGGCCCACAGCTGGACAAGGTCCGGGAAACCTCTAAGGCTCCCGGATCGGGCGAGAAGCCACCTTCAACGGTGGGAGGCCTGCCTACTCCGCCGGCAACCTCTATTCGGACAGAGCTGTCAAGCGTCCTATCGACGGTGTTACAGAACGCGTCTATCGTCGATGAACATCGGAACCTTGTGGGTGCGGTGATTGAAAAGATTCAGTCCGCCGAGAGCGGGCTGAACGAGTCCTGCCTTGGCCTTATAAAGGCCTTTGAGGTATGTTTCCTGAGAAACCTTTAAGGAATTGCCATAATATGAGTAGTAGCCCACGATACACCGTCCGTGAAGGAGAGGGAGCCGGGCGGGGATCAAATCCTCTTTGTCGTGGGAACTTACGGTAATGGCGTGTACCTCTTTGTTTGAACACAGGCGTCTGCGGAGAAGACTGCCGCTCATAATCTTGAAGTGTCCGAACTGAAGCGGAGCTGAACGGGCGGAGGAAGAACTTGGCAGCGTGAGGAGGCAATTAGAAGATAAACAAGGTATGATGAAACATTGTCTTGCATTAGGCACAAATAAGCAATTGTGCTTATTAAGAAGTATTTGTGTTGTGTGCCCTAGGAGCGAGTGCGAATATGAGGCCTTTGAAGAAGGCTGTGGATGATGCCGACAAGAAGGCTGCCTTGAGCAGGCGCCGTGAAAAACACGAGGCCGGGGTTGCCACAGGTGGCGGGAGCTCCAGGAGGCTGTGAAGAAAAGCGAGGGCTTGGAGCAGAGTGTAATAGAGAAAGAAGCCGAACTCGCCCAAGCGCTCCAAGCTCTGGAAGATGCCCGAAGAAGCCGGGGTCTTTGTCTGGGACATTCAAGATCCCCGGAAAGTTGCGGCTGGTAAGGCCTTCTGTATTCTTAGCCATTTATTCATGATAGTGGGAAGGATTCTAAGCGGCAAGCTGAATTCTTATTTTTCCAGGGGCGTTTGCGGATCTTCCTCGCAGCATATCAGATGCCGCCCAATTCTACCGAACCGAGGAAAATAAGTCTGCGGAGAGGGATTTCTGGTTGCAGTATTTGGCACCGAACTATCCGGTGCCTTTTTATCGATCACCAAGCGGTGGTCGAGTTACACCAATGACGAACTAGCCATGAAGGACCTGATTGTCCGGCTGTGGCCGGCGGAGCCAATTCCGAGCAGTTACTTCGGACTCGTGAAGCGGATTGCGGGCGCTTGTCCTCAGCTTGGTGCTATTAAGCGATCGGTCTGCATAGAGGGTGCACGTATGGCATTCGCCCGTCTGCGATGCATTGGGGAAGCTTGACGGAGAAGCGATGGTGAGGGCCGCCCAGAGGGTAAGGAGCATCGCAATCCCGAACTGTACTTTGAAGGTGTAATGAAGGGGCCCGCCTTGCGGCGGATAAATGAACCAAAGACATTATATTTCCCTGAGGGCATTCGTGCCACTTTTTGTAATATGAGATTATGGTGTTTATATATTGCCTGTTTTGTTTGAACATATGTTCTTCCTGTGCGGCTGTTTAATGTATGTAAATCCACGAGAGTTGGCGTCAAACTTACGCCCCGTGTAAAAAGAATATGGGGGTGTTCGGGATATATCTGAACACTCTTCATCCCATAGTTGGGTCCCTTTGCGGAGGCGTTTCTCCCCATGAACCAGGCAATCGGACTATAAGGCTTTATTACTCTCATTTAGCCATAGGAATTTGAGTATGGTCGGCGCAGCCCCTAGTGTTCGGAAGGCCGAACTAGGGGCTCTATTGACGCCTGATCGAAAGACCGATCCGTTGCACTCTGCATTTATAATGGCGTTATGCGGAATAAATCTTTAGGGATTTTACAACCTCTCGAATAGCTGACCAACTCTCGCTATATCATGACAATCGGTTTTCGGCTTTCTCTACTGAGGTGCTCATCCGGCAGATTCGGGACACAATCGCAGTAGTTCTCCCTGTGCTACCTTAGCCGATATAACGGAATGTAAGGTACCAAAACAAGGGAGCCGGGCAAACCCAACCAATGACCCAAGACATGATTCAGAGCTGATGCATATAGTGCTATAAGTTCGGGGTGCCGGACGACCGAGAAGGTGGTCGGACTTTATTGCCGTATTGTGAAGCCCCTGGCATAATCAGGCGTAACACGAGGTGTCGATGAAAAGCGACGTCCGGTAAGTGTTATTTAAGTATACATATTGTAGCAAAATGATATGTCTATGCATATGAGTACGATGTATGATTATGAAAAGAGGTGTTTTTTGGCGGATGGCCGGACTGGAGGGAGTTGTAAGTGGATCGGGAGTGAATCCGGACTGCCTTCTTTTAGGGGGGGGGGGGCTCCTTGTGTGTCCCGGCCGATTCCACGTCACCTATCTTGCTCTGCATCAAAGTTAGTTTGTAAGGCAAATACTTGGGGGGTAGCCGAGCGTCCTCTTGTGGTTGGTCCGAGGGCTCCTGATTGGACCCTGGTAATCCTAGCCGTTATACCGTTGGGTAGCGCGGACTCCTCGATTGGTGTTCGGATAGTCGTCATCATATCAAAATCTTGATAGGCATGCGCGACTCGCTACTCCGGCAGCTGTATGATATCCGCCTTGAGGGCGGGATTCGTCCTTGCCTATAGGTGTGATTACATCACATGGTGTTGGCCTGAGTGATTTACCACGTGGGATCCAGCCAACATGGTTCGTCCCGTTCGCGTACGGTAGATTACCGCATGGTGGAAGGTGCCGAAGATTTATTCTTTGGCGTAGTATTTGTTTGGTGATCCGAGGACAACATTTAGAGTGATGGGCCAGAAAAACTTGGCCTTTGCCCCCAGCATCTTTTAAGAGATGTTGTTTGTGATTTCACACCTGCGGGGGTTTTATGTTTTATGGATCCCCTGGTTTGCTATGTCCTTAGGTACTGCAACTGAGTTGCTGTGGTTAGCGCGGTCTGGGGCGAGCGGCCGTACTTATATGCTATGGAGGGGAGGGCTCTTGACCAGGAGCCTCCCTTCATTGTTTCCGGCACGCGGCCAGCCGTTTTGTTTTGAGGATCCGACATTCTCTATTGGTATGCTTTGCCGTCCTTCTAGGAGTACCATGAATTTCGCATGGTTGATCGAGTCTGTGGCTCGGGCCGGATAGGTCTAAGCTCTTCTTTTTCCGTTGATCGGACTGGGAGTTGCTGAAATTAGCACCGGCTTTCCTGACTTGACGCTTATGACCATTGCGCCGGGGCTTGAGGATGCTTCTTCTTGTGTCCTTCGTGTTGTTTTGGAATGTAGTGGTGTGTTGACGTTGGGGTGTGTGCCTTGGGTTTTCCTACTTAGGTTGAGGTGGCCGGTTGTGCCCTGTGTGCCCTTTGTCGGGGCGGCCGGGTCCGTATGTTTTGGTGGCCAGGACCTTGGTCCATTTGTCCGCCAGCAAATCTTGGTCAGCTTTAAGCTGCTGTTGCTTCCTTTGCAGGCTCTTTGCCGTGGCCATGAGCCGTCGCTCGAAGCGGGCTTGTTCCATTGGATCTTCAGGCACGCCGAATTCGTCATTACCGAGGCTTGCCTCGTCCTCGGGCGTATAGTTGTCCCTTTCCACGTATCCCACAATGGCTACGCTGCGGAAAGGCAAGCCGAATAGGGTTGTATTCATCTTGGCGCCATCTGGATTGTTTTCGTCTTCGGGCGGTATTCCTGTGGCTGGGCTTGGGCGGCATCGGCAGCGCCTATGCTTTGCTTTTTTCCCTGAGGGATTATTCTCCGCTGCCTCATCGCCATTGGTTTCCTTTGGGGTGTCCGCCATACATATATCATAGGGGTAGGCGGTTGTCCACCGCCCAGTGAGTGGTGCTTCGTGTTCTTCTTCGCATAAATGCGTCTATGCTGTCAATGTCTTCGAATTCGAAATATAGTGCCTCGGTTAAATCATCGACCGTGGCAATGAAGTGGGTGGTGGGTGGGCAACGAATTCCTTCGCCGCCTGTTCCCCACTCGAGCTGGACATAGTTCGGCCGAGAGCCTCCTGACAAAGAGAGAGACTTTAATGAGTCCAGCATGTCGCCGAAGGGCGAGTAGTGGAAGATATCCGCAGCGGTGAACTCCATTACCGGAGCCCAACCTGGCTCGACTGGATCGGGAGTGTGCGGACTGGAACCAACGTCCGGATACGAATCCGGAGGTTCGGAGTCACAGGTCACCACAGAGGTAAAACCCGTGTTTGACTCCACCGCCCGATGGCCTTGCGACACAGGGGCGGGGTCCATCCCTCCGTCCTTAGGCAGCGCAGCCTGCTCCGGATCTAGGTCCGGAGATACTACGGGGGCGATACCCCGAGCTTCTTCCGACGGTAGGTCTAAGCCGTGCTCGTCGTGACTGTCCGGTGCTCCTGGCATAGGCCCAAATCCATCGAAGATCAAGTTTCCGTGGATGTCCACCGTGTAGTTCAGGTTTCCGAACCTGACCTGGTGGCCAGGGGCATAGTTGTCGATCTGCTCCAGATGGCCAAGCGAGTTGGCCCGCAGTGCGAAGCCGCCGAACACGAAGATCTGTCCGGGGGATGTCTGCATACTGGACAGCGTCGTTGATGATGATCGAAGGAGCCATCGAGCCTGACGGTGACGACACAGAGGAACTCTCAATGAAAGCACCAATGTCGGTGTCAAACCGGCGGATCTCGGGTAGGGGGTCCCGATCTATGCGTCAAGGCTGATGGTAACAGGAAGCAAGGGACACAGATGTTTACCCAGGTTCAGGCCCTCTCGATGGAGGTAAAACCCTACCTCCTGCTTGATTAATATTGATGATATGGGTAGTACAAGAGTAGATCTACCACGAGATCGTAGAGGCTAAACCCTAAGAGCTAGCCTATGATGGTATGATTGTAATTGTGATCGGCCTACTAAGGACCAACCTCTCCGGTTTATATAGGCACCGGAGAGGGCTAGGGTTTACATGGAGTCGGTTAGGAGGAAGGAAATATAATATCCGGATCACCAAGCTTGCCTTCCATGCCAAGGAAAGTCCCATCCGGACACGGGCCGAAGTCTTGAGTCTTGTATCTTCAAGCTTCAATAGTCCGGACATTGTACATAGTCCGGCTGTCCGGATATCCCCTAATCCAGGACTCCCTCACCCATCTTGGAGCCTTTTCCGGCATCCTGCCGGAGGGGGATTCGATCACGAAGGGCATCTACGTCAACCCTATTGCCCTTCAGATGAAGCGTCAGTAGTTTACCACATACCAACGGGTCCATCATTAGTAGCTGCTCCCCCCGTTCGGTAATAGATGACTCTAGGGGGAGCGAATCGTGAACAAATCAATTCTACAATAAGGCCCTTCCGAAAATTGAAATCATTACAATCCAGTACCCAGTTCTTCGTCCGTTCATCGCTCCGTCTGCTCGTCGCGATCCACCGCGTGGAACCTCCATCCGCCGGCCAGAACCTCGATCTCCCGCCGGCCAAAACCTCGAGCTCCATCCCCAGCACTAGGACACCGTCGCCGACGTCAGCTCCTCGAGCTCCCGCACCCAGCACCTCGAGTGAAGGAAATATTCCCTAGAGGCAATAATAAAGTTATTATTTATTTCCTTATTTCATGATAAATGTTTATTATTCATGCTAGAATTGTATTAACCGGAAACTTAGTACATGTGTGAATACATAGACAAAACATATAGTCCCTAGTATGCCTCTACTTGACTAGCTCGTTAATCAAAGATGGTTATGTTTCCTAACCATAGACATGTGTTGTCATTTGATGAACGGGGTCACATCATTAAGAGAATGATGTGATGGACATGACCCATCCATTAGCGTAGCATTATGATCGTGTCAGTTTCATTGCTATTGCTTTCTTCACGACTTATACAAGTTCCTCAGACTATGAGATTATGCAACTCCGAATGCGGAGGAACACTTTGTGTGCTACCAAATGCCACAACGTAAATGGATGATTATAAATGTGCTCTCTGGTGTCTCTGAAGGTGTTTGTTGGGTTGGCATAGATCGAGATTAGGATTTGTCACTCTGTGTTTTGAGAGGTATCTACAGCCCTCTCGGTAATACTCATCATTATAAGCCTTGCAAGCATTGTGACTAATGAGTTAGTTGCGGGATGAATTATTACGGAACGAGTAAAGAGACTTGCCGGTAACGAAATTGAACTAGGTATAATGATACCGACGTTCGAATCTCGGGCAAGTAACATACCGATGACAAAGGGAACATCGTATGTTGTTATGCGGTTTGACCGATAAAGATCTTCGTAGAATATGTAGGAACCAATATGAGCATCCAGGTTGCGCTATTGGTTATTGACCGGAGATATTTCCCGATCATGTCTACATAGTTCTCGAACCCGTAGGGTCCACACGCTTAACGTTCGATGACGATTGGTATTATGAGTTTATGTGATATGATGTACCGAAGGTTGTTCGGAGTCCCGGATGTGATCACGGGCATGACGAGGAGTCTCAAAATGGTCGAGACATAAAGATTGATATATTGGACGGCTATGTTCGGACACGGAAGTGTTCTGGAGATGTTTCAGATAAAACTAGAGTACCGGGGTTACGGAACCCCGGGGGGTTATTGGGCCTCATGGGCCAAGTGGTGGAAGAGAGAAGGCAGGCCAAGGTGGGCCCCCCCTAGCACAAACCGAATTGGACTAGGGGGGCGGCCCCCCTTTCCTTCTCTCCTTCTCCTCCTTCCTTCCCCTCCTAGTTGGACTAGGAAAGAAGGGAACCTACTCCTACTTGGAGTAGGATTCCCCCCTTGGGGAGGACCCCTTGAGGACGGCCGGCCTCCTCCTCCACTCCTTTATATATAGGGTTGGGGGGCACCCCATAGAGACACAACTTGATCTAGTTGATCTTTTAGCCGTGTGCGGTGCCCCCCTCCACAGATTTCCACCTCGGTCATATCGTCGTAGTGCTTAGGCGAAGCCTGCGCGATAACTTCATCATCACTGGCACCACGCCCGTCGTCTTGTGGAACTCTCCCTCGGCCTAAGCAGGATCTAGAGTTCGAGGGACGTCACCGAGCTGAACGTGTGCAGATCGCGGAGGTGTCGTGCGTTCGGTACTTGATCGGTTGGATCACGAAGACGTTCAACTACATCAACCACGTTACATAACGCTTCCACTTTTGGTCCACGAGGGTACGTGGACACACTCTTCCCCGTTGCTATGCATCAGCTAGATAGATCTTGCGTGATCGTAGGATTTTTTTTTTGGAATTACTGCGTTCCCCAACAGTGGCATCTGAGCCAGGTCTATGCGTAGATGTTATATGCTCGAGTAGAACACAAAGAGTTGTGGGCGATAATAGTCATACTGCTTACCAGCATGTCATACTTTGATTCAGTGGTATTGTTGGATGAAGCGGCCCGGACCGACATTACATGACCGCTTTCATGAGACTGGTTCTACCGACGTGCTTATGCACATAGGTGGCTGGCGGGTGTCTGTTTCTCCAACTTTAGTTGAATCGAGTGTGGCTACGCCCAGTCCTTGTTGAAGGTTAAAACAACACACTTGACAAAAAATCGTTGTGGTTTTTAGGTAAGAACGGTTCTTTCTCGAAGCCCGTAGCAGCCACGTAAAACTTGCAACAACAAAGTAGAGGACGTCTAACTTGTTTTTGCAGGGCTTGCTATGATGTGATATGGTCAAGGCATGATGTGATGTAAATTATTGTATGAGATGATCATGTTTTGTAACGAAGTTATCAGCAACTGGTAGGAGCCATATGGTTGTCGCTTTATTGTATGCAATGCAATCGCCATGTAATTGTTTTACTTTATCACTAAGCGGTAGTGATAGTCGTAGTAACAATAGTTGGCGAGACGACAACGATGCTACGATGAAGATCAAGGTGTCGCGCCGGTGACAATGGAGATCATGACGATGCTTCGGTGATGGAGATCATGAGCACAAGATGATGATGGCCATATCATGTCACATATTTTGAGTGCATATTTTATGCATCATATTTTTCTTAGTACGGCGGTAGCATTATAAGATGACCCCTTACAAAATTTCAAGGTATAAGTTTTCTCCCTGAGTATGCACCGTTGCTACAGTTCGTCGTGCCGAGACACCACGTGATGATCGGGTGTGATAAGCTCTACGTTCACATACAACGGGTGCAAGCCAGTTTTGCACACGCAGAATACTCGGGTTAAACTTGACGAGCCTAGCATAAGCAGATATGGCCTCGGAACACTGGAGACCGAAAGGTCGAGCGTGAATCATATAGTAGATATGATCAACATAGTGATGTTCACCATTGTAAACTACTCCATCTCATGTGATGATTGGACATGGTTTAGTTGATTTGAATCACGTGATCATTTAGATGACTAGAGGGATGTCTATCTAAGTGGGAGTTCTTAAGTAATATGATTAATTGAACTTTAATTTATCATGAACTTAGTCCTGATAGTATTTTCCAAATTATGTTGTAGATCAATAGCTCGCGTTGTAGCTTCCATATGTTTTTGTATGTTCCTAGAGAAAACTAAGTTGAAAGATGATAGTAGAAATGATGCAGACTGAGTCCGTGATCTGAGGTTTATCCTCATAGCTGCACAGAAGAATTATGTCCTTGATGCACTGCTAGGTGACAAAACTATTACAGGAGCAGATGCAGACGTTATGAACGTTTGGCTAGCTTAATATGATAACTACTTGATAGTTTAGTGCACCATGCTTTACATAATAGAATCGGGACTTCAAAGACATTTTGAACGTCATGGACCATATGAGATGTTCCAGGAGTTGAAGTTAATATTTCAAGCAAATACCCGAGTTGAGAGATATGAAGTCTCCAACAAGTTCTTAGGTAAAAGATGGAGGAGAATAGCTCAAGCAGTGAGCATGTGCTCAGATTGTCTGCGTATTACAATCACTTGAATCAAGTGGGAGTTAATCTTCCAGATAAGATAGTGATTGACAGAGTTCTCTAGTCACCAACACCAAGTTACTGGAACTTCGTGATGAACTATAATATGCAAGGGATGACAAAAGAAATTCCCAAGCTTTCGTGATGCTGAAATCGACGAAGGTAGAAATCGAGGAAAAGCATCAAGTGTTGATGATTAAACAAGACCACTAGTTCAAGTAAAGGGCAAAGGGAAAGAAAGGGAACTTCAAGAAGAATGGCAAGCAAGTTGTCACACCCATGAAGAAGCCCAAAGCTAGACCTAAGCCTGAAACTAAGTGCTTCTACTGCAAAGGAAATGGTCACTGGAAGCGGAGTTACCCCAAATATTTGGCGGATAAGAAGGATGGCAAAGTGAACAAAGGTATATTTGATATACATATTATAGATGTGTACCTTACTAGTGCTCGTAGTAATCCCTGGGTACTTGATACTTGTTCGTTTGCTAAGATTAGTAACTCAAAATAGGAGTTGCAGAATAAAATAGAGACTAGTTGAGGATAAAGTGACGATCTGTGTTGGAAGTGGTTCCAAGATTGATATGATCATCATCGAGCACTCCCTATACTTTCGGGATTAGTGTTGAACCTAAATAAATGTTATTTGGTGTTTGTGTTGAGCAAGAATATGATTAGATCATGTTAATTGCAATACAGTTATTCATTTAAGACAAAGAATAATTGTTATTTTGTTTACATGAATAAAACCTTCTATGGTCATACACCCAATGTTGATGGTTTATTGAATCTCGATCGTGGTAATACACATATTCATAGTATTGATGCCAAAATATGCAAAGTTGATAATGATAGTGCAACTTATTTGTGGCACTGTCATTTGGGTCATATCGGTGTAAAGTGCATGAAGAAACTCCATAAAGATGGACTTTTGGAATCACTTGATTATGAATCATTTGATACTTGCGAACCGTGCCTTATAGGCAAGATGACTAAAACTCCGTTCTTCGGAACAATGGAATGAGCTAATGACTTATTGGAAATAATACATACCGATGTATGCAATCCGATGAATGTTGAGGCTCGTGGCGGGTATCATTATTTTCTGACGTTCACAAATGATTTGAGCAGATATGGGTATATCTACTTAACGAAACAAAAGTCTGAAACATTTGAAAAGTTCAAAGAATTTCAGAGTGAAGTGGAGAATCATTGTAACAAGAAAATAAAGTTTATACGATCTGATCGTGGAAGAGAATATTTGATTACGAGTTTGGCCTTCATTTAAAACAATGTGGAATAGTTTCACAGCTCATGCCACCTGGAACACCACAGCGTAATGGTGTGTCCGAACATCGTAACCGCACTTTATTGGATATGGTGCGATCTATGATGTCTCTTACTGATTTACCACTATCTTTTTGGGATTATGCATTAGAGACAACTACATTCACGTTAAACAGGGCACCATCAAAATCCGTTGAGACGACACCTTATGAACTGTGGTTTGGTAAGAAACCAAAGTTGTCATTTCTTAAACTTTGGGGATGCGATGCTTATGTGAAAAAGCTTCAACCTGATAAGCTCGAACCCAAATAGGAGAAGTGCGTCTTCATAATATACCCAAAGGAAACTGTTCGGTACACCTTCTATCACAAGATCTGAAGGCAAGATATTCGTTGCTTAGAATGGATCCTTTCTAGAGAAGGAGTTTCTCTCGAAAGAAGTGAGTGGGAAGTAGTTCATCACAGAAATCAGTTCCCATGATTCCTACACCAATTAGTGAGGAAGCTAATGATGATGATCATGAAGCTTCAGATCAAGTTACTACCGAACCACGTAGGTCTTCCAGAGTAAGATCCGCACCAGAGTGGTACGGTAATCCTGTTCTAGAAGTCATGTTACTAGACCATGATGAACCTACGAACTATGAGGAAGTGATGATGAGCCCAGATTCCGCGAAATGGCTTGAGGCCATGAAATCTAAGATGGGATCCATGTATGAGAACAAAGTGTGGACTTTGGTGGACTTGCCCGATGATCGGCAAGCCATAGAAAATAAATGGATCTTCAAGAGGAAGACGGACACTGATGGTAGTGTTACTATCTACAAAGCTTGAATTGTCGCAAAAGGTTTCGAAAAGTTCAAGGTGTTGACTACGATGAGATTTTCTCACTCGTAGCGATGCTTAAGTTTGTCCGAATCATGTTAGCAATTGCTACATTTGATAAAATCTGGCAAATGAATGACAAAACTACATTCCTTAAAGAAGAGTTGTATATGATACAACAAGAAGGTTTTGCCAATCCTAAAGGTGCTAACAAAGTGCGCAAGCTCCAGCGATCCATCTATAGACTGGTGCAAGCGTCTCGGATTTGGAATATACGCCTTGATGAGTTGATCAAAGCATATAGTTTTATACAGACTTGCAGTGAAGCCTGTATTTACAAGAAAGTGAGTGGGAGCACTACAACCTTTCTAATAAGTATAGGTGAATAACATATTGTTGATCGGAAATGATGTAGAATTTTCTGGAAAGCATAAAGGAGTGCTTGAAAGGAATTTTTCAAAGAAAGACCTCGGTGAAGCTGCTTACATATTGGGCATCAAGACCTATAGATCAAGACGCTTGATAAGATTTTTCAATGAGTAAATACCTTGACAAGTTTTTGAAAGAGTTCAAAATGGATCAGTCAAAGAAGGAGTTCTTGTCTGTATTACAAGGTGTAAAGTTGAGTAAGACTCAAAGCCCGACCATGGCAGAAGATAGAAAGAGAATGAGAGTCATTCCCTATGCCACAGTCATAGGTTCTATAAAGTATGATGTGGTGTGTACCAGACCTATTGTGTACCGTGCCATGAGTTTGGCAAGGGGGTACAATAGTGATCTAATAGTAGATCACTGGACAGCGGTCAAAGTTATCCTTAGTGAGGACTAAGGAAATGTTTCTCGGTGATGGGGGTGATAAAGAGTTCGCCGTAAAGAGTTACGTTGATGCAAGCTTTTACACCGATCCAGATGACTCTAAAGTCTCAATCTGGATGAATATTGAAAGTGGGAGCAATTAGCTAGAGTAGCTCTATGCAGAGCATTGTAGACATAGAATATTTGCAAAATACATATGGCTCTGAATATGACAGACCCGTTGACTAAACTTCTCTCATAAGCAAAACATGACCACACCTTAGTAATCTTTGGGTGTTAATCACATAGTAATGTGAACTAGATTATTGACTCTAGTAAACCCTTTGATTGCTGGTCACATGGCGATGTGAACTATGGGTGTTAATCACATACAGATGTGAACTATTGATGTTAAATCACATGACGATGTGAACTAGATTATTGACTCTAGTGCAAGTGGGAGACTGAAGGAAATATGCCTTAGAGGCAATAATAAAGTTATTATTTATTTCCTTATTTCATAATAAATGTTTATTATTCATGCTAGAATTTTATTAACCGGAAACTAAGTACATGTGTGAATACAAAGACAAAACATATAGTCCCTAGTAAGCCTCTACTTGACTAGCTCGATAATCAAAGATGGCTATGTTTCCTAACCATAGACATGTGTTTTCATTTGATGAATGGGATCACATCATTAGGAGAATGATGTGATGGACATGACCCATCTGTTAGCTTAGCATTATGATTGTGTCAGTTTCATTGCTACTGCTTTCTTCATGACTTATACAAGTTCCCTCAGACTATGAGATTATGCAACTCCCGAATACCGGAGGAACACTTTGTGTGCTACCATAAGTCACAACGTAAATGGGTGATTATAAAGGTGCTCTACAGGTGTCTCTGAAGGTGTTTGTTGGGTTGGCATAGATCGAGATTAGGATTTGTCACTCCGTGTTTCGTAGAGGTATCTCTGGCCCCTCTCGGTAATACTCATCACTATAAGCCTTGCAAAGCATTGTGACTAATGAGTTAGTTGCGGGATGAAGTATTACGGAACGAGTAAAGAGACTTGCCGGTAACGAGATTGAACTAGGTATGATGATACCGATGAGCGAATCTCGGGCAAGTAACATACCGATGACAAAGGGAACAATGTATGTTGTTATGCTGTTTGACCGATAAAGATCTTCGTAGAATATGTAGGAACCAATATGAGCATCCAGGTTTCTCTATTGGTTATTGACTGGAGACGTGTCTCAGTCATGTCTACATAATTCTCGAACCCGTAGGGTCCGCACGCTTAACGTTTGATGATGATTGGTATTATGAGTTTATGTGATATGATGTACCGAAGGTTGTTCGGAGTCCCGGCTGTGATCACGGACATGACAAGGAGTCTCAAAATGGTCGAGACATAAAGATTGATATATTGGACGGCTATGTTCGGACACCGGAAGTGTTTTGGAGAAGTTTCGGATAAAACCGGAGTAATGTGAGGTTACAGAACCCCGAGGGTTATTGGGCCTCATGGGCCAAGAGGTGGAAGAGAGGAAGCAGCCAAGGTGGGGCGCGCGCCCCCCTAGACCAAACCGAATTGGACTAGGGGGTGATACATCTCCAACGTATCTTCTTTTCCAAACACTTTTGCCCTTGTTTTGGAATCTAACTTGCATGATTTGAATGAAACTAACCCGGACTGACGCTGTTTTCAGCAGAACTGCCATGGTTTTGTTTATTGTGCAGAAAACAAAAGTTCTTGGAATGACCTGAAAATCCACGGAGATAACTTTTGGAAAATATAAAAAAATACTGGCGAAAGAATCAAGGCCAGGGGGCCCACACCCTGTCCACGAGGGTGGGGGCGTGCCCCTCCCCCTGGGCGCACCCCATGTCTCATGGGCCCCCTGCTGCTCCACCGACCTCAACTCCAACTCCATACATTCCGTTTTGCGGAGAACAAAATCAGAGAGAAAGTTTCATCGTGTTTTACGATACGGAGCCGCCGCCAAGCCCTAATCTCTCTCGGGAGGGCTGATCTAGAGTCCGTTCAAGGCTTTGGAGAGAGGGATTCGTCGCTGTCATCATCATCAACCATCCTCAATCACCAATTTCATGATGCTCACCGCCGTGCGTGAGTAATTCCATCGTAGGCTTGCTGGACGGTGATGGGTTGGATGAGATTTACCATGTAATCAAGTTAGTTTTGTTAGGGTTTGATCTCTAGTATCCACTATGTTCTGAGATTGATGTTGCTATGACTTTGCTATGCTTAATGCTTGTGTCGGGGAAGCTGATCGGACCCACGAACACCTATGGGACCGACGGACCGAGTCCCTTTTTGGTTCGGTGGGGGGCGGAGATCGCACGAAGAGCAGATCGAGGCGAAAGACACGAGCAGTTTACCCAGCTTCGGAGCTCTCCGGAGAGATAATACTCCTACTGCTGCTTGTCTGATTGTATTCTGTTTTTGCTAGGGAGTGTTGAGAGCTACAAAACCTAGTGTGTGTGTTATCTGGTTTCGAATGAACTGAACTTCGAACCCCCTTTTACGTTGCACATGGGCATCCTTTTATATGCTCAAGGGGTCACCGACAGGTGGCAACATAGGCAAGGGTAAAAGTGGAAAAGAACTTGTGGTTGGTACAGCTACTTGTTCAGTGCATCATACCTAACCCTGACGGCAGGGGACAAAGGCAATAAATGCCCGTCTAAATCACCCAAACAGTGCATAAAGTGACCGTCACGGGCGCCACCGCTTGCCACGATGGCTATCTTGTCAGCGCCGCTTGCCACCACGCACCCTTGGCTGCACAGCTTCTCGCCACGTGCGCCTGGAAGGGTCCCAGGGCGACACGTTGCTGGATGAGCTGGAGCGGAGGAAACGAGTGGTAGCCTGCCGCGGCAAGCGCCTTGCCGCGGTCGTCATCTTGTCGCGGTCGTTGTCTTGTCGCGCCCGGAAGCTTGTCGCTCACCGGACCTTCCCGGCAAGCTCCTCTTGCCGGGGCCTTGTCTTCTAAGTGCCTTGGTTGGCCTTCCCGGCAAGCTCCTCTTGCCGGGGTCTTGGTCTGCCTTCCCGGCAAGCTCCTCTTGCCGGGGGGGCTTGAATACTTTGCTCTTGAATGGCTCCAAAGGAGCCACGGAGGATCTTGGCGGTCACCGGCAAGCCTTGCCGCTGGTGCTGCAATCGCCTGCGTGCACGAAGTTCGGGTACAAGGGTACCCCTACTCTTGTACACCGACAGGAGCCCCCGGGCCTGGGCCATACACGGTGCCGAGCGCTGTTGGGCCAGGCCCAAAACAGGGCACGGGCACACGCGACTTGGGTTACGCCGCACCTCACTCCGCAACCACCGCGCCCTCCCCGAACGGCACGCGTCGATTGCGATGTCGTGGGAGTGATTGTGGGTGGCTTCTTTATTCGGAAAAGCGGAACGTCCGCCCCCCCCCTCCCTCTTTATAAGCAGGGGAAGCAGGGGCCGTTCGCCCATCTCGCCGGTTATTGCTCCCATCTTGAAAACCTCCACCGCTCCCCTTCTCCCCAAGTCGAAGAGCAGCGTTCCGCCCCTCGTCGCCACCGTCACCACCAACGCCGCCGACCTCCCTCACCGCCTCCGCCATGGCTCCGAAAGCCCCGAAGGTCGTCAAGTCGGCCGAGGCTTGCGGCGCTGCGCAAGGAGCGGGCCACTTTTCCCCCTCAGCTCGCCGCGAGGGAGCTGAGGGAAAACTACTACCTTTTCTGGTCGACGGAGACACGGGCGCATCCGCGCACCAAGGTACTCCCCGCCGCCGCCGCTGAACTGGCCCCAAGTGGGTATCCTTTCTTTGCTCTGTTCTTCTATTGCGGGCTCTGCCCGCCCTTCTCCTAGTTTTTCTGCGATATCATGAACACCTACGGCCTCCGCCTCCTTGACTTCACCCCCAACGCCGTTCTCACCATGGCAGTTTTCGCACACCTCTGCGAAAACTTTGTCGGAGTCCATCCCAACGTTGCCCTCTTCCGCCACTTCTTCATGCCCCGAGTCGAGAGAGGAGAGCCCTTATCCGGCGGGATTGCCTGGATCTCGAGGACCGGCAAGAAGGAGGCGTATCTGGAAGGAGAGCTCCGCAGCAAATGGGACGAGTGGAGAGCCGATTGGTGTTGGATCGTCGAGGAGGAGCCGCAGCCGTTCACCGCCCTGCGCCAAGCCCCAGTGGTACGCGGCAATGATTGGAGCAGCGTGGCCCCGGAGGATGACAAAGCTAAAATCGCCATCACCGGGATCCTGCGCCTCGGACTTGCCGGGCTCACCGTGGGGCTGTCGGAGCAGATTTTCTTCGCCGTCGCGCCGCCCCTTGCAGGAGAGGAGGAGACCTGCACAGGAGTTCGAATGCGGCGGACATCATGAGGCTGCGCCGGGCCTCAACTTCAATTTCACCGTCTTGGAGTTGTGGCGATGCTTGAGAGCTGTTCAAGTGGGATCCTCAGCATCCGGAAGCGTTCCAGCTGCCGAGGGGAGTTGTTCCATTGTGCAACAATTCTTCGCTTGACCGCATCCGCGCAATGATGCCGCTGTGCGACTCGCATGGGATTGTGCCAACCTGGCAAGAGCCTGCAGATGACGTCGTGCGGGTGTTCTTCGACAGCTTGGAAGAAGTGCCGATCCACGCCGTCGAGCAGAAGAGGCTCACCCGTGACACCACTGATGACGAGATGCAACGCATCGCCACCAGGTAGGAAGACGCGGCAGCAGCTGCTGCCGCTGGCGAATTTGGGTTCACCGTGGAGGAAGCGGATGCAGCAGAGGTGGCAAGCCTTGCCGAGCGTGGAGAGCTTGGCGACGAGGAAGAAACTTGCCGGTGAGGAAGAGCACGCCGATCTTCAAGCCGAGCAGCGAGCCCGCCGAGGGCGCTTGGCGAAACAGCGAGACCGACCCCTCCACTCTCGCACCTTCCGGCAGTTAAATGCAAGCGGAGCCTCCAGCTCCGCCAAGAAGACGTCTCCGCAGGGCCGGGGACGCAACGGAGCGGCAGACGAGGCAGCAGCCGCCGCGCCGCGCGACGAGCTCCACCGCGGCAAGCACGGTTGCCGCGGGAGCACCTCACGCTGCTGCAGCAACCGGAGCGGGGCCCTCCCGGACCACCGCTTCTGCCCCCGCCAAGCGTCCGAGGGATCCTACTCCTCCGCCCCGTCGCGCCGGGGGCGGGCCAGACTTCGACTTCTCCGCGCTCAGCTCCGACGAGGAGGAAGAGGAGTAAGAATCTTGGCTAAGTTTAAATTCCTTCAATTCTTCTTTGTTGTGCCTTATGTATCGACTTGCTTCATTCTGAACCCTTTCCTTTTCGTGACGCTGGCCCAGAGCGTCGAAAAGGGCCAAGACTCGGTGGTTGTCATCGAGATGATCCCGCCGTGACCGCAGAGGATGCGCCCGAGACCACCTTGCCGGACCCGGCAACCTTTCCTCAGAGCAGCCCCCAGCGCAGCCCCCAGCGTAAGTGTTGGGTTTACTTTCTGCTGTTAAGCATGCTTGGGTGCTTCTTCTTTGCTGATATCTGTCTGTTGACTTGTGTAGGAGCAGAGCAGCCTCACCAAGAGGGCCCGGAAGCCGCTCCCGACAAGCCTTCTGCTTCAACTACTCTGCCAAGGGTGGATTCCCGACAAGGGAGACATCTCCGACAAGGGACCGCTCTCCGACAAGGGTGACTGTCGATCCCAAAGACAGTACTCTTCTTGTCTGAAAATTTCCCTTGGCTTCTTCGATCTTCTTTTGAATACTTGCTTGACTCTTGTTCCTTCTTCTGGTCGCCAGGTCCTTCTGCCACGGAGCCAATGGAGACCGAAGTCGCCGGAGAAGGAGCCAGCGTTGATGAATCCGCTGGCGGAGAGGCCGCCGAGGCTGCTGCTGCAGAAGCTGGCGAGGGGTCTGGCGATCGCACTGACGGCCCTGGGGCCGCAGGAGCAACAGGCACTACACGGACCGCCGATCCCTCCGCCGCTACAGCTCCGGGCTCAAGAGCCCCAGCCCGGCGCCTATCTCAAGGCCGCAGGCGTCTTCATCAAACTCCCTGGGCTTCGAGCTCCAGGCGCCGGTTGAAGAAACCTTGACGAAGAGCTGCTCGCCTCCGCCGGGCCGACGCTGGTTGACGCGCCGAGCAGCAGCGATGGCGAAGCTCGAGGAGGAGCAGCTACTCGCAGCTCTTTGTCACTTTATCGCGCCCGGCAAGCCAAGCTGGCCTCCCGAGAAGCGCTTGTCGTGCAGGCGGGCGTGGACATAGAGAAACGCGCGGAGGAGCTCCGGGGCATAAATCAGGAGGCTCTCCGGTCTTTGGCAGAGGAGCGGGAGCGATTCGCCGAGGAGCGCAAAGCCTTCATCCTCGAGAAGGCTGAAGCTGAAGAGCAACAAAGGCTTGCCGCCGAGAAGCTGTCCGCGCAAGAAGGCGAGCTGGTGCAGCGGAAGGTCAATCTCGACAGCCACGAGGAGGAGCTTGCCGCGCGCGAGCAATCATTTGGCGATACCCTCAAGGAAGCAAAGGATGCTGCCGCAGCTGCCGAGGCCGCCAAGAAGGAGCTGGAGACAAGAGCGACACAGCTGGAGGCCAACCTGAAGAAGAGCGGCGAGGAGCTTGCTGCACTCAAGCATGAGCGCGAGAAGGACGCCTACACTCTTGGCGAGCTGCAGGGCCGTCTCGCCGAGAGGAGCAAGGAGCTCAGCGCCGCCAAGGACTCCAATGCAGATCTCGAGCTGAAGCTGACCACCCTGACCAAGACGCTGGACGTGGCCAGGGAGCAGATCAAGGCTGACGAAGTGCTCCTGGCGAGTGCTGCCGTTACCCAGAATACCTACAGGGATAACGTGGAGCACTGGACCGAGGGTCTCATGGATACTGCCGCCGCCATTGATAGGGAGCTGACGGAGCTGGGGACGGTGGATCTTGGATACTCCTCCGACGAGCATCTCCAGCCCAGCGCCAAGCTCAGCTTATTCTTCAAGGGCGTGGTGACGGCTCTCCAGCGACTCCGGGAAGAGATCCCAAAGCAGCTGGCCGAGGAGTCGCGCCAGATCTGCACGGGAGCTCTCCAAAAGGTGCTGATGAAGGTGGCCTTCTGCAATCCAGGCCTCAACTTCACCAACGTCCTCAGGTCCTTGCCGCCGGATGCTGATGTAGAGGCGCTCAAGACCCTTGTCGCTCCCATCGTGGACAGGGTGAGCGGGATCAAGAGGGTTGAGGGCGATCGCGTAGATTAGGCCGCCCATTTTATCTTTTCCTTGTCGCTGCTGTTCATGTTAGGAGAACAATCTATTAGAGCTGCGACAAGCTATCTTGTAATATATAACTCTATTTCGGTAGTAATTGCTATGTTATTTCCTTTACTTGATTCCTTCCTTTGTATGTTTTGCCTTACGCTTTTAGGGAACTTCGCCGGTAGCGAGCACCTTAGCCGCATGGCGCCGAGTGCGGGCGTCACCTCTTTGGCGGTGCCGCATCCGGCAAGCAACCTTGTCGCAACTAATCGCAGCTCACTTAAATTGTTGAGCGGACTCGAAACAAAGTAAGGGCGCAACTAGATACGAGTTGGTTCCTCCGCGCACAGGTTTTCCATACAAAGTGCGGTCGTTCGAGGAGAATAACTTAAAAAAATTTGAAACTGATTGCTCAAACTTTGGCAACTTAGCTTTTCTGTCTTTTCCTTCCCGGTAAGGCTTGACCTCCTCGAGCGACGCTTGGTCCACACCGTTATCTTCTCCTCCCCCCCCGGCAAACTTGTGTGCGAGGGGTCCTTCCTTTCTTTGAGAAAGAGAAAGAAGAGAAAATAAAGATATGAAGCCTTATGGTTTGTTATTGCTTACCGGGGTAGGTGCTGCACAAAGTGTCAGATAACACATGCATTATAATGAGTAGAAAGCATGAAATTGATAAGATGTGCGGAACACATGAGCTTTACTTATGCACGGGGTCTGCGCCCGGCTTTGTACAAAGGATTACATGCAACATCGGCAAGACTTGTACAAAAGGTGGTTGCCGGAACAGGTTCCGGCAACCACGCCCTATGGGTAAAACTTACGAAGATGCTCAATGTTCCAGGAGTTGCTCACCGGAACGCCATCTTCGGTCTCAAGGCGGACAGCGCCAGGCCTAGTGACTCGTTTCACCCGGTAAGGACCTTCCCACTTCGGCGTCAACTTGTTGGAATTCTTGGCGGACTGAACATGCCGAAGAACAAGGTCGCCTTCCTCGAGACTTCTGGCATTAACTTTGTGGCTATGGTAGCAGCGCAAAGCTTACTGGTATCGAGCAGCTCGTCTGACAATCAAGACGGTCTTCCTCAAGGAGCAGCGCGTCATCTTGTCGCAGCTGCTCTTGCTCGAGCTCATCATAAGCGAGCACTCGAGGCGACCCGTATACGAGTTCCGTGGGGAGAACTGCCTCCGCTCCATAGACTAGAGCGAAAGGTGTCTGGCCAGTGGCTCGATTTGGCGTCGTCCTGATCGACCAAAGAACCACCGGCAGCTCCTCAATCCAGTTTCTTCCGCACTTGTGCAGCCTGTCGAAAGTCCTGGTCTTGAGTCCGCGCAACACTTCAGCATTCGCCCTCTCCGCTTGACCGTGGCTTCTTGGATGAGCAACAGAAGCGAACCAGACCTTGGCGCCAAGATCTTGGACGTACTGCATGAAGGTGCGGCTCGTAAATTGGGTGCCGTTGTCGGTGATGATCCTGTTAGGGATCCCGAAGCGGCAAACAATCGACTGAAGAACTTGATCACGTTGTCTGTCACCTTCCTCATCGCTTCCACTTCCGGCCACTTTGTGAACTTGTCGATTACGACGTACAAGTACTCAAAGCCCCGACAACTCGGGGAAAAGGGCCGAGGATATCGAGCCCCAGACCAAAATGGCCGTGATAAAGGGATCGTCGGGAGAGCTTGAGTTGGCTGGTGCATCTGCTTGGAATGGAACCGCACGCTTCACACTTGGTTACTTGCGCAGCTTGCATCACGGAGGCTGTCGGCCAAAGAAACCTTGCCGGGCAACGCTTTGCGGCAAGTGCTCTTCTTGCCAATGTGGTGACCACATATGCCTCCGTGTATCTCTGCCAACAGCTTACATCCATCTTCCCGGTGAATACACTTCAATTTCACACCGTTGAGTCTTCTTACATGCAGTGTCTTTGTCGACAAACTGGTACATACTTGACTGCCGGGCTACTCTTTCCGCTTCTTCTTGCTCTTCGGGAAGTTCTCCTGTCTGAAGGAAATGGACAATCTGCTGCGCCCATGCTGGAGCTTGCGGCTCGACAACAAGGAATAAAGGCACACCTGCTGCTGCGGGAACATCTGCTTCTACGACAAGAACCTGCGGCTCAGCCGGAGCTTGATGTTCCCCGACAAGCTTGCCGGAGCAAAACTTGTCGGGAGAGTTTGCTTCAACGGAACAAACCCTAGGGTTTGTCGGAGCGCATCGCTCCTCAAAGACTTTGTTGATCTGGGGGACCTTCTTGGCGGCGGACTCAGGGAGCTCGGCCGGAAAATAGTCGCCAGAAATCAACTTCCTCTTCTTGCTCTGCCCAGTTGTTGGTGCTATAGTTGGTTGAGTCAGCTTGAGCACAAAGGTTCCTGGTTCCACAGGTAACTTAAGTGCATCGCCTTGACGAACCATCAAGAATATCATTTTGAGCTCTTGGAACATGTTCCATTTGTAGGCCGTCAAAGTGTTCTTCTAGCTTCCTCACTTCATCAACATAAGCTTCCATCAACGGACTCTGATAACTCTTGTTTACTTGACGGATGACAAGCTGTGAGTCACCCCTGACAATGAGCTTCTTAATCCCAAGGTCTACCGCGATCCTGAGGCCGGCAAGCAAACCCTCATACTCTGCAGTATTGTTTGTTGCTTGCTCCTTGGGAAAGTGCATCTGGACTACGTACTTGAGGTGCTCTCCGGTGGGTGCGACAAGCGACGCTCAAGACCGGCGCCTTGCAGCGAGAAGGCACCATCAAAGTACATTAGCCACTCTCTGCTTGCCTCCTTGACGGGGATGCTCGTCTCTGGAATTTCTTCATCTTGTGTTGGCGTCCATTCTGCTATGAACTCCGCCAATGCTCTGCTTTGGATAGTTGAAGTGCTTTCAAACTTGAGGCCAAAGCTTGATAGTTCCAGCGCCCACTCGACAATCCTGCCTGTTGCTTCTGGATTTTGCAGTATCCTCTTCAGCGGAAAGCGAGTGACGACTGTGATCTCGTGTGCTTGGAAGTAATGGCGCAGCTTTCTCGAGGCCATGAGAAGGCCGAAAAGCAATTTCTGCACACCAGAGTACCTTGACCTAGCCCCCTGCAAGAGGGAACTGACAAATTAAACTGGGCGTTGCACCATTTTCTTCTGCACCTTTTCACATTCCTGCGCAGATCCATCTTTGTCGGGACCAGAGCTTGTCGGTGAAGTGCCTTGCTTGTCGCTGGATGCATCTGCCTTGGTTGTCGGCTCATCATCTACCTCCCTCTCCGCCACTAACGCAACACTAACCACTTGATTGGTTGCTACTATATATAGCAGTAACTTCTCTTGTGGCTTAGGTGCGACAAGTGTTGGAGTGGAGGACAGGTATCTCTTTAAGTCTTGCAGCGCAGCCTCCGCTTCGGGAGTCCATTTCATTGGACCTGCCTTTTTCAAAATTTTGAAAAATGGCAGGGCGCGCTCGGCAGACCTAGAGATAAACCTGCTGAGAGCAGCTACGCAACCGGCAAGTCTTCGTACATCCTTGACGCGCTTTGGTGCTTCAATCTGCTCAATGGCCTTGATCTTGTCGGGATTGGCTTCAATTCCCCTCTGAGACACGAAGAACCCGAGAAGCTTGCCGGATGGGACTCCAAACACGCACTTCTCGGGGTTGAGCTTGAGGTTGATCTTGCGTAGATTTGCAAAAGTTTCATCTAAATCTTGAATCAGAGTAGTTTTGTCCTTGCTCTTGACCACTATGTCATCCATGTAAGCTTCTACATTTCTGTGCATTTGTGGCTCAAAAGCTTCATGGACTACTCTTGCAAATGTTGAACCAGCATTCTTTAACCCGAAAGGCATCCGTATAAAACAGTATGTGCCACATGGAGTGATGAATGCGGTTTTCTCCTCATCCTCTTCTGCCATGAAGATCTGATGGTATCCTGAGTATGCATCAAGAAATGAAAGCAAATCACATCCGGCCGCGGAGTCAACAATCTGGTCAATGCGCGGCAAGGGAAATGGGTCTTTGGGACAAGCTTTATTAACATCGGTAAAATTGATACAAAGCCTCCATTTCCGCTTGCTTTCTTATACGACTACAGGATTGGCCAACCACGTAGGATGGAGCACTCCTCTGACAAGGCATGTTGCTTCCAACTTCTTGATTTCTTCTGCGATGAATTCTTGGCGCTCCACTGCTTGCTTTCTGACTTTCTGCTTGACGGGTCGCGCATGAGGACAGACAGCTAGGTGGTGTTCAATTACTTTCCTGGGAACACCGGGGATGTCAGACGATTGCCATGCAAACACGTCGACATTCTCCCGCAGGAAAGCAACGAGCGCGCTTTCCTATTTAGGGTTGAGAGTGGCACTGATGGTGAAGGTACCACCAGTGCCGTCCTCCTTGGCGGACACCTTCTTGGTCTCTGGTGGAGCTGCCATCGTCTTCTTCTTGCACTTGCAGGTGGAGCTCGATGGTGCGTCCTAGACGGTAACGCAGCACTCCGAAGAGGTGCGTTTGCCGGAGTGGGCATCAGAACTCTTGCCGGACTTGGACTTCTTCTTCCCCTCGGGAGCTTCAGCGGCAAGTGTCTTGCGATCTGCTTCGGCTGCTGCTTCCCGGTAGATCTTGTCGGCGCAGATAAGAGCATCCTTCTTGTCGCCAGGGACAGAGATGACGCTTATTGGGCCTGGCATCTTTAGCAGGTTGTATGCATAGTGAGAGGCTGCCATGAATTTGACGAGTGCTGGACGGCCGAGTATCCCATTGTACGGCAATGGAAAATCGGCAACGTCAAAGGTGACCCTCTCAGTTCTGAAGTTTAGCTCGCTGCCAAATGTGACCGGCAGCGTGATCTTCCCCTTCGGCTTGCTTCTTCCCGGATTGATTCCTTGGAATGTGCCGGTCTCTTCGAGCTCGCTGTCAGGGATCTGGAGTTTCTGGAGTACCGCGGAGGAGATCAGGTTTAAGCCGGCCCCGCCGTCAACTAGCATCTTAGTGACTTTGAGGTTGCGGATAGTTGGTGAAACCAACATCGGCAAGCACCCGACCGCAATTATGCGATCAGGGTGGTCCTCAATGTCAAAGATGATAGGCGTGCTGGACCATTTCAGAGGTTTGCGTGACTCGATGGATGGTTCTGCTGCATTGACTTCCCGCATCCACTGCTTGAGTTGGCGGTGGGAAGTATGCAGAGAAGCACCGCCGTCAACGCACAAGACCTCTGTGGCTTTCTGGAACTCCTGCTCATCGGCTTCGTCATCATCCATGTCTTCGTCGCTGTCGTCATCTTCGTCCTTGTCGCGGCCGCGGGGAGGTCTGTCTCCTTGCCGCTGCTTGGCCTTGCCGCGGCGTCCTCCCCGGCCGGGGCGCTTCTTGCCAGCTCCTCCAGCACCTTCCTGGGCCTTCTCCTTGTCGCGCCGCTCGTACTCAGCCTTCTGCTGCTCGACAAGCTGCTCGACCTTCTTGCAGCTCTGGAGGTCATGGCCCTTGGTGCGGTGGATCTTGCAGTACTGTTTGTTGGAGCTGTCCTGCTTGTCGGCGACCGCCACTGCCTGGCCGTCGGTACCCGCGGTAACCTCCTTGCCGGAGCTACCAACTTTGGCTTTATTGGCGGCACCTCCATTGCAGGACTGCTCGACAACTAGCACATCTTTGCCCTTCTTCTTTCTGTTGTTTTGCCGCCGGCTTTTCTTTGCCGGGGCAGCTTCCTCACTATCAGACCCTCCTGCTTCTACATTCTCCCCGGGGAGTCTCCTCCCCTCCTCAGCACGTGCACACTTGTCGGCCAGGGCATATAGCTCACTGACGTCCTTGATCTTGCACATCGCCATCTCCTCCCTCATCCTGCGGTTCCGCACGTTCTGATGGAACGCGCTTATTACCGCGGCAGGGTGGACATCTGGGATGTTGTAGTGTACACGGCTGAATCTCTGAATGTACTTGCGCAGGGGCTCTCCTTCCTTCTGGGCAAGCAGATGAAGGTCGCTCTCTTGGCCATGGGGTTTGTGGCACCTGTGAAGGCGCCGACAAACTGATGGCACAGATCTGCCCAAGAAGATATGGAGTTGTCCGGCAAGTGCATGAGCCAGATCGACATTGGGCTTGAGTACCCGGTAGGAAGTAGTTGGCGAGGATCTTGTCGTCTCGTCCCCCAGCAGCTTGCACCGCAAATGGTGTAGATGCTGAGGAACTCTGACGGATGCGTCTTGCCGTCGTACTTCTCTGGCACGTCAGGCTTGAAATTTTTCTTGTCGGGCCACTGGACTTGCCGCAGCTCACGGGTGAATGCAGGGCAACCTACAGACGTCTGACAAGTCGCCTGGTTCCCCTGGCGCATGCATGTCGACAGAGGGCCCGGCGCGCTGGTCTGATTGACGGCGCGCTTCTCTTCGACACTCGATGCGAGTTCGAGCGTCTTCTTGCTGTCGTTCGTGAAGAACTTGGCGCTGATCGCGACGAGCTCGTGGATCCGACGATGCGGTGGACTCGCTGTCGAGGTGGATCCGGCGAGTCGGCGACCTTGGCCTTCTGGGTGGAGAGTGCATGGTGGTTGCACCTCCACGGGTTTCGTCACCACCAGCTCGTGCCTGGCAGTCTTGCCGCGGCAGCGATGTGCTCGGCTGCCGTGGATTGTCGCCGTTGGCAAAGCTGATAAGACTCTGAATGGTGGCCCTCCATTCGTTGATCTTCAATTTCTAGCTCAAGCACGATTTCTAGCTCATTTTGCTTCGATTTTCGATCTCCTTGCTCAAAGCTCCATTCACAAAACTGCTTTGGGAGATTATTGCTTGGTATGTGACTCCTCTATTGGTCCAATTAGTTTTTGTTCTAGTGCTTTATTCATTGCAAATTTTTGCTGCATAGGTGACCCCGTTCTTGAGCTTGCATGTCAAATTTTTGAGGTCCCAAGTAATTCTAATGCATGATATAGGCTCTAGGCACTTGTGGGAGTAGTTGCTCTCAATCTTGTTTAGTTTGATTCACTTTTATTTTGGAGTTACTAAAATTTCAGAAATTTTTCAGAGGAAGAAATATGTCTAGGAAAATGTACGAAGGTGGTTCCTCAACAAAGAGAGGACCCAGGCGTGCTATGCATGAGCAAGACGATGAACCACCAAGGGAAGCTGAGATGCGGTCTTGTGAGTGGCTGTCAGAAGAGTTTATAGTTAATGCAGGCATCAAGGATGAATTTGACGCGTATGTGCGTAATGCCGATCTTGAGGACTTCAAAAAGATAAGTGTCCTCAGTACTACCAATTGACTGATTCATTCGTGAGATTGTTTAAATTTACATCTTCGCGTAATTCTCAGAATGTCTTGTTTGATATTTATGATGAATCTTATACCATGGACCTAGAAGATTTTACTACTTCTTGCAAACTTCCGCAGTGGGGCAATGTTCATGAACCCCACAAATCTGAATATAAAGACTTTCTTGCTAGTATGACTGTGGGAGAATCTAGGGATATAGCACAAGCTACCATAGGGAGCATTCATTTTCCTGCTATACATTATTTTGCTCTCTTCATTGGTAGATGCATCAACGGTAAAGATGAAGCATGTCACATGTGTGTCCCTGATCTCTGTGTCCTCAAGAGTGCTGTATTAGGTAATAAAGATTACAACTTGGGGGCAATAGTTGCACGTAGGTTGCATAATAATGGTATATCTGGAGATTTATTTGGAGGAATTTATGCGACCCGTGTTGCTAAATATCTTGGTATATCCCCACGTGAGGGTGATATGGAGTTGCCTGCCGCTTATTTAGATTTTGACGCTATGGTCAGGCACCGTTTTCTTTTGAGGAATGAACAATTCCTTCAGTATCGACTAATCTTTGACAGACGACACACTATCCATGTTACTCTCTCTGCTCCTTCCCTTTTTGATTACTAGGCAAAACGAAGATATGTTGTCACCAGGGAGGAGGCAGCCAAACACGAGAGGAGAGTGGAGGCAGCTCGCCAACATGCCGCAGCTCAGGAGGCGTTGGCTCTTGCATCTCTGTACGACCCCAGTTATAACTTCGATATCAGCCAGGCTATCCTTGGCATTAGACCAACTTAGGCCAAAAGCCTAAGCTTGGGGGACTATGTATTTCTCACCGACTTTACATTCATGTTCACACACTATTCTAGTTGTCGGTGCTCATACTCTTTCATTGTATTATCCATGCTAGTTTAATTTCTTTTTCTAGCTTTCTTCTTGTGTGTTTGATAAACCTTAAGAAAAACCAAAAAAATTAGTTAGTTTAATTTCCATGCTTGTTGTAGTAATTAAAAATAAAACCCAAAAAGATTTCTCGTTCTTCTTTTTGCTTGTTGGGAGCTTTCCCGTGTAAATAGTTTTATTTTCTTTTCTTTCCTTTGGGGGTCGAGAAGAGAAGACCATTATGAAAATGTTTTGTGGCTCTCATATGCATGATTGTTGATTTAACTTAGAGTCCATATTACTTTGTCTTCTCTCTTGAATTGAATGCTTGCAGATTCCAGCTTAGTCCAATGCACGTGCACTATTATTATTATACACACGTTCGGTCGTGCAAGTGAAAGGCAATAATGACGATATATGATGGACTGATTGAGATGAGAAAAGCTGGTATGAACTCGGCCTCTCTTTTTTTTGTAAATATGATGAGTTCATCGTTCCTGATTCAGCTTATTATGAATAAACATGTTTGCAATGACATTTAGAGATTATAGTTGCTTATGCCATGCTTAATTAGCTAGGAGCTTATAATGGTTTACCTTGCGTGCCAACACGATATTAAAATGATTGTGATGTGGTATGGTGGGATGGTACCCTCCTTTGAATGATTCGAATGACTTGACTTGGCCCATGTTCACGCATGTAGTTGAATCAAATCAACATAGCCTTCATGATATTTATGTTCATGGTGATTATATCCTATTCATGCTTGCACTCGATGTTGATTAATTTTAATGCATGTTCATGACTGTTGTCGCTCTCTCAGTTGGTCGCTCCCCAGTCTTTTGCTAGCCTTCACCTGTACTAAGCGGGAATACTGCTTGTGCATCCAAACTCCATAAACCCCAAAGTTATTCCATATGAGTCCACCATACCTTCCTATATGCGGTATTTACCTGCCGTTCCAAGTAAATTTGTATGTGCCAAACTCCAAACCTTTAAATGAAATTCGGTTTTGTATGCTCGAGCAGCTCATGTATCAACTAGGGTTGTCTGTATCTTCCATGCTAGGTGGGTTATTCTCAAAAGGAGTGGACTCCGCTCCTCATTCACAAGAAAATGGTTGGTAACCAGGATGCCCAGTTCCATGATAAAAAAGATCAAAGCAAATCAAATAATTGCAAACAAAACTCCCCGGGACTGTTGTTGGTATGGGACGGTACCCCATTGTTTGGATGGCCGTGGAGTGTGCTTGTTGGTGGTGGGGGAGTATAAACTTTTACCATTCTGTTTGGGAACCGCCTATAATGTATGTAGCATGGAAGATATCGAGATCTCATAGTTTTTGTGTTGACAGTGAAAGTATACCGCTCAAAATGTTATTCATCTCTATTTTAAAATCAAGCTCTGGCACATCTACAAACCCTGCTTCCCTCTGCGAAGGGCCTATCTATTTACTTTTATGTTGAGTCATCACCTTCTTATTAAAAAGCACCCGCTGGAGACTATCATTTGCATTCATTACTATTAGTTTATATTGTGTATGACTTGACTGGATCTCTTTTACCATGAATTACAATGTTTAGTCAGTCCTTGGTCTTTAAAGGTGCTCTGCATTTATGTGTTGCGGTCTCAGAAAGGGCTAGCGAGATACCATCTTGTTATATCGTATTATGACTGTTTTGAGAAAGTGTTGTCATCCGAGATTTATTATTATTGCTCGCTAGTTGATTATGCCATTGATATGAGTAAACATGAGACCTAAGTGTTATTGTGAATATGGTTAGTTCATAATCTTTGCTGAAAACTTGAATGCTGGCTTTACATATTTACAACAACAATAACAAACAGAGTTTGTAAAAGTTTTTCTTTATCACTTTCAGTTTATCAACTAAATTGCTTGAGGACAAGCAAAGGTTTAAGCCATCACCAATTTCATGATGCTCACCGCCGTGCGTGAGTAATTCCATCATAGGCTTGCTGGACGGTGATGGGTTGGATGATATTTACCATGAAATTAAGTTAGTTTTGTTAGGGTTTGATCCCTAGTATCCACTATGTTCTGAGATTGATGTTGCTATGACTTTGCTATGCTTAATGCTTGTCACTAGGGCCCGAGTGCCATGATTTCAGATCTGAACCTATTATGTTTTCATGAATATATGTGAGTTCTTGATCCTATCTTGCAAGTCTATAGTCACCTATTATGTGTTATGATCCGACAACCCCGAAGTGACAATCAGGATACTTCTCGGTGATGACCGTAGTTTGAGGAGTTCATGTATTCACTAAGTGCTAATGCTTTGGTCCGGTACTCTATTAAAAGGAGGCCTTAATATCCCTTAGTTTCCATTAGGATCCGTCTGCCACTGGAGGGTAGGACAAAAGATGTCATGCAAGTTCTTTTCCATAAGCACGTATAACTATATTCGGAATACATGCCTATATTACATTGATGAACTGGAGCTAGTTCTGTGTCACCCTATGTTATAACTATTACATGAGGAATCACATCCGACATAATTATCCATCACTGATCCAATGCCTACGTGCTTTTCACATATTGTGCTTCGCTTATTTGCTTTTCCGTTGCTACTGTTACAACTACTACAAAACTACTATCTTTACTTTTTCCACTGTTACCATTACTATCATACTACTTTGCTACTAAATACTTTGCTGCAGATACTAAGTTATCCAGGTGTGGTTGAATTGACAACTCAACTGCTAATACTTGAGAATATTCTTTGGTTCCCCTTGTGTCGAATCAATAAATTTGGGTTGCATACTCTACCCTCGAAAACTGTTGCGATCCCCTATACTTGTGGGTTATCAGGGGGCGAGGCCCCCCCCATTCCGTCTCGCCTTCCGCTCCTTCTTTCCCCTCCTAGTTGGACTAGGAAAGGGGGAACCTACTCCTACTTGGGTAGGATTCCCCCTTGGGGTGCACCCCTTGAGGCCGGCCGGCCCCTTCCTCCACTCCTTTATATACGAGGGAGGGGGCACCCCATAGAGACACAAGTTGATCAAGTTGATCTTTTAGCCGTGTGCGGTGCCCCCCTCCACAGATTTCCACCTCGGTCATATCGTCGTAGTGCTTAGGCGAAGCCCTGCGCCAGTAACTTCACCATCACCGTCACCACGCCGTCATGCTGACGGAACTCTCCCTCGGCCTCAGCTAGATCTAGAGTTCGAGGGACGTCACCGAGCTGAACGTGTGTAGATTGCGGAGGTGCCGTGTGTTTGGTACTTGATCGGTTGGATCGCGACGACGTTCGACTACATCAACCGCGTTACATAACGCTTCCGCTTTTGGTCTATGAGGGTATGTGGACACACTCTCCCCCATTGCTATGCATCACCGAGATAGATCTTGCGTGATCATAGGAAAATATTTGAATTTACTGTGTTCCCGAACATCAAGCTCCATCACCGGCAGCAAGATAGCACCGCGACTCCGGCACATCGAGCTCTGTCTCCGCCGCTACCGAGGCTCAGCGCCACGGCTCAATCTTCCGTCGCGACTCCATCTTCCCTCCTCCTTGCAGAAGGCGTGGGCAGGCGTCCTGCTTCTCCACGACCAGGTTCGTGGCCTGTGGGTGCATCTTCTTGCTGGCAGGAGGTGTAGGGGAACCACAGACGAACTTCATACTGCTACTGCCCATTGTTGCTTCTTGCCTGAGCGGTATGTGTAGGGGAACCATGACGAGCTGCAATCGCTACCTTCCATGCCCGTCCAGACGCTTCTCCGACGGCCCCTTGGACACCAGCAGGTCACCGTGAGCCTGCTACTGCCGCAGACAAAAACATAATTGAATCTGTTTTAGAACACTTGGTAGCTATACAAGGTATTGACTATGGACACTTGGTAACTTTTTGGCCGAAAAGAACTGACAAATTTTAAGCAAGTCACCAAAGACCATTTGGTAGCAGCCTTGTGTACCTATACAAGGTATCGACAAATT